>OX578150.1:50503796-51221296 GCA_951213105.1 Amaurobius ferox | reverse complement strand
CCATAGAAGCAAATTCACGGCCATAATGCCGATAAGAGAAAAGAACAGCACCATCCCAAATTCGATGATTAATTAGAATTAAATTCATCGTCAGGTCTGAGTATTTAATTCCAATTAACCCAAACAAATGCCTGTTTCAGATTATATATATATATATAATTATATAAGTTCTAATGCATTCTAAAAGTCGCCAAGTTGTTTATAAATCACCAAATATAGCAACCCAACTCAGAGTATTAAAATATGGCTACCCTACGTTCAGGTAATAGGAATGAATACCAGTAAAGGTGTTTTTCCCTGAATAGAGCAAAAAACTTTGAAGAGAAGCAAAGGTCCGCTATGTATTAATTGAATAGATTAAGAAAAAAATACAGCGAAACTTTTGAATATTCGTAATGGAATTATTGTCAAAGTGTTTGCGCTATTAAGACCCTTTAGAACCTCCTCTGTGGTATAGAGGACTGGAATTTTGCGCAAAATCGGAGAAAGGAAAAGATGGGTTTGAAAAATATTTACCGATACTCGAAAAATGTCCCGCGACTAACCTAGAAAGCTGAATCTTGCAAACTTATAATATCGACCACGAGGAAAAAAAGTAGCCGAATTTCAATTTCTTCCCTGAGGGGAAATGAGGCTGCTTAGGTACATGAGGTGCATGAGGTACATTTGGTGGGGAGAAAATTAGGTGGTTTTGATGCATGAATACGCATTTAAATTATTATAGGTTTTATTAGAATCTTTTCGACGAACATTTCTTTATCAAACATTTCGAAAAAGTCAAAAATTTTAATTATCTTGAAACTGCATAGAATTTCAACACTACCAAATTTGTATTTCATTCAAATCCTTTTCAAAAATAAAATTAATAATACCTAAACAACAATGTGACAAATATACTTCATTTCTGTCATGCCAGATCATTAATATTTTTTAGCAAAGCATTGGAAATTCTTAATGCACTTCTTATCTCACTTGCAGTCGCAATCCATTATTTCTTCAAAACATCTTCCGGTAAATCTTTTAAATTTAAATAATTTGTAAAAGTTTGCTATTGAAAACCGGTGCTGAGCTACAAGGAAGCTTATTAAAATCAAAGTCTGTGATAAAACAACGGAAGACACAAGACATGATGGAAAATGGGAAATCCCGGCAAAGGAAATTAGAAATGCTCTTCTGCGGTTGTGTACATGCGAAGTTGAATAGTTAATTTTTATGTAGTTATACCTTTGTTATAGCAGTATAAACCATGAGATGAAATGAATTATTAAAAACAAAGCTGATACATGGAATTTAAGTAATGATTGTAAAACACTGGGATATATTTTTGGGTCTAAGTCTTCGAAATGTACCGTGTATTTGTAAAACATGTACCACAGTCTAGTACACACACACACACACACGTATATATATATATATATATATATATATATATATATATATGTGTGTATTGTAAGGAATTTAATTGTATATTTTAATTACCTGTAACTTATCCCTTATTGAAGTTGTATGAAGAGCACATGTGAAAATAAAAATAAAAATAAAATAGACCCCAAATTTGGTTTCAGAATTGTTCTTTTATTAATAAAACAGGTAATAAACAGAGATTGAAATCTGGATATCATGTTGAGAAAGCCATGATATAAGTTAAGCCTGTAACTACATCCAATAATGGAATTAATATTTAATTTTACTATTGGGTTTTATACATACATATATATATATACAGGTATATATATATTTATTAAAAATGTAATAATAAAAATAATGAATTCAAGTAATCATAATATATTAACATCACCAGAACAGCAATACCAGGGCTACAATACCGATAATAGATAGAACAGCACCTGCCCAAATTCGAAGATTAACCTGAATTAAATTCTTCTTCAGGTTTGAGTATTCATCTCTAATTAACCCAAACAAATGCCTGTTTCAGATTTGCAATATTACGTTACTATAAATGCCAAAACCCAAACTACAGGCACCCGAAGAGGAAAAATGGAAAATAAGAAAAAAATATGAAATCTAGAATTACCATGAGGCAGGAACCCTTCATCTTTCACCATGTGTAAGTGCGAACAGCTGCAACAGTATGAAAAATATCGAGCAACACCGGAATGAACATGACGAAATATAACCTAGGAGGCAGAACAAAGTTCACATCGACCCTCTCAGACCCGTCCAGTGAGTCAGAGCAGGAGACAAGACAATTACCCGTATAAGCAATTCAGAATATGGACATGAAGCAAATATGAAAATTCTTACTAAACAAGTGATTCATAGAAGAAATGAAAAAATGAGACTGCCACTACACACTATTACAAGGACGCCCAAATCGTAGTATCAAACTGGCTAAAGTTACAATTTTTCAGGGAAAATAATATTTATAACATTAATGTTAATGTATCTTATTTTCCGATTTTAATTTTTTTCTAATATTTGTGGCTTATAGGGTGAGTCAGAAGTTTTGGGCCAAACTTTAAGGGGTGATAAATCACATCTAAACAAGCAATATTTGTCATACAAAGCTGGGTCGCAACGCAAGAGGTGAACCGTTAGGTGGTAGCTCATGAAATGAGGAAATGATGACTCTCTCATGAAAAGAGGAAACACAAAAATGACAGAGTAGGCACGAAGTACGTTTTACTGACAGAAATTGTAGAATGCATGTGCAAAGTTACAGAAACTACTCAAAAGTGCGACCACCAGCAGTAATGCAGGCTTCACACCTGCGACGTAGCGAGCGGCGCACGTTAGCAAAAGCACCCGGCATATCTTGGACAACGCCGACAGAAATAGCAATCCTAGCAACAAGGTCCTCGTCGGAGTCGATGGGGTATCGTAGATGAGACTTTTCATATGTCTCCTTAAGAAAAAGTCGAGACAGGAGAGATCAGGCGATAGCTCCGGCCAAGCTATGGGACCACCTCGACCAATCCATTGCCCTGGGACTGTAGCATCTAAGGTGTGCCGCACATCCACGCTGACATGGGGTGGTGCTCCGTCGTGTTGGAACCACATGCATGCTTTAATGCTGGCAGGAACATGTTGCAGTAACTGTGGCAATACCTTCTGTAGAAATAGGAGGTATGTTCTGCCGTCCAGTCGGCATGGTGGAAGATATGTGCCAATCAAATGATCTCTAAAGAAATTTTAAACTCAGCTTAAAACCTGGCTAGTTCTGACGCAGTCGTCACTGCGTACAATGTCAGCGACGTCTAGCGGTTCACCTTTTGCGTTACGACTCTGCTTTGTATGACAAAAATTGCTTGTTTAGATGTGATTTATAGCCCCTTAGTTTGGCCCAAGGGTTCTGACTCACCCTATATATACATACATATATAAATTGCGTACAACATACTTTGAAAAAGTTAATCATTTGCCTTATACATATGGAATATGTATCAACAATTAGAAACTGAAAAATTGTTAATACACATTCAAAAGTTAGCCAAGAATTTTTATTAATTTGTATTAAAGAAAATTCTAAAACCGTAATGAGACAATAAAATAATTTATAGACATGGAAAATATTCTCTAGAGTTCTTTATTCAAAATTATAAACGATGAGAATAACAGAATACCTACCCAAATGTCTAACATGGGAAATATAAAATAAAGGAGATTATTCTTATATTGTAATAAATAATACCAAATCAATAATTAAAATCCAAATTAATGATGAATATCTGCATAAATTCACATCCTCCTGAATCAAGATTAAATGCAATAATATCATGTTTTCCATATATATTAAATATAAGTTTATTTAAAGTAAATTGAACAATTCTGTGGTGCTCGATCTGTTCCATACTTTACACAAATTTGATGTTTAAACTATCACTCTTCATCTATCACTTTTCATTTCTACCACTCTTCATCTACCACTTTTAATTTCTACCACTCTTCATCTACCACTTTTCATTTCTACCACTCTTCATCTACCACTTTTCATTTGTACCGCTCTTCATCTACCACTTTTCATTAAAAATAATGACATTTTATAAAATATTTGTCTTAATTACCAAGTATGGCAAGCCTCTACCTTTATACATTTTGTCGATAAGTCCTTTTGAAGTAAAAATCCGGTATCTGATGGATCAAGATAGAAAAATTCATTTTTAAGATTACATTCAAAATTCTTATACAAGCATCGCAGTGCACATTTTCCATTTCTGCATAAGAGTGTATTAATGATTTTCAACTAAGTATTGGACATTATTATAATGCACATGTTCTATCTAGCAATTTAATCACAATCCATTATTTTCTCAAAAGGAACTCGCGTATAAGCCTACACAAGGAATATGTAAAAGCTTTCCGATAAATATCCAATTAAAAATCGGCCGTGATCGACGAAGTTTATGAGACTCAGCGTTTGTATAATTAAGATTACGAAAGACTTAAAAGTAGAAGGGGCGCGCTCAAAAGAAATTCTTTCATCGAAGGAATATTTTGATTGAAACTTCAAAAATTGGCAATTCTCGACATCAAACTGTATTCAATATATAGCTCAATAATCAACTCTCATTTAATTTTTTTTAATTATAGTCTTATTATTTATATCTTTAAATAAATGGCCAGGCACTTGATACATTCCATCATATTTATATCTGTTTTTACCAGTTTAATCATCTTAATTTTAATAATATTTTTTAATGATCATCTTATCATTCTAATAATCTGAATTATAATCTTGTAATTCGAATCAACCAATTGCAATCCTCAATCCTATAATTATATCGTCATTGGTATTATCTTATCATTTCAATCATCTTGTCATTCTAAACACCTTATAATTCTAATAATTTTAATTATCGTTCTAATATTCTAACCAACTTATTACTAATGTTATCATTTTAGTCATCTTAATTATCAATCTATTATTCTAATCATCTAATTACCATCTTATTATTTTAATCATCTTAACTGTCATACTTTCATTATAATTATCTTAATAATAATATTTATCTTATTCATAACCTTATTATTCTTATTTATTATCTTATCATTCTAATCATCTTAATTAACATCTCTTTCTAATTATGTATTTATGATCTTATTCTAATCGTCTTTATTATCTTAATTTAATAATCTTAATTATCAACCGATCATTCTTATTAACATACTTACTATCCTATCTTTCTCATCATCTTAATTTTAATCTTATCAATCTAATCCTATATTTCTAATCATTTTAATTTTAATCTTATCAATCTAATAATATAAATAAAAAAAAACACTTTAATACATTTTATCGTATTTACCCATTTAGGCGAGGTGCAGAAACACATGATATACATTTTTAACAAATTTTGTATTGCGATATATAATTAAAATTAGATAGATGAAAATTTTGGCTACATGTCCAGTGATCTATTACTAAACAATAATAGCTAAAAATATGAATAATGCTAAAACTTCAAATACATATAAATGCAAACAAATTACCCGTAAACACAATATAGTGAGAAACATTAGCATACTCAAACTCAACACGAACTACATAGAAACGAAACAACTACATAAGCATCTTACAATTCCATTTATGACATATGCAACACATGTGATTGCAAGTACTGGACATGGAAATCCGACTTAAACTGTTAAAAAATTGAAATAAATGAAAATATCATCTAACACATCAAGGGAAAAAGTTACTAAAGTTACTAAATTGAGTTCTTGCATTACTCTTTTCAAAGTGTACTTTAGCGTTTTCATAGTGTGTACAGTACTCTTTTCATATCCTTTGGAGCTTATATAAATGCAGTGAAGTTCACTATTAGAAATATAGATGTCATTATGGAGCAGTGTAGTTTAAAGTCGTTGCAGGAAGATCGGAATATTTATGTTGTTATCAAGGTAGTGTGCAAATTGTTACGTTTCATGAATTTATAAAAATGTCTTGTGCAATTGTTGACAGCGGACAATGAAAAATGTCGACACTTCATGAAACACATCTAGGCCTAAAACTCTTTTGCATTTGTTACGTTTATTGCTACTGCTCATAGTATAAATTCAGCGGGTAGAAGGCCACCCTTGATAAAGGTCTACGGTGAACATGAAACACATCTGGGTTTATAAATCTTCTTTTGCATTTGTTACGTTTACTGCTACTGCTCATAGTATAAATTCAGCGGGTAGAAGGCCACCCTTGATAAAGGTCTACGGTGAACATGAAACACATCTGGGTTTATAACTCTTCTTTTGCATTTGTTACGTTTACTGCTACTGCTCATAGTATAGATTCAGCAGGTAGAAGGCCACTCTTGTTAAAGGTCTATTTTCAAGTCCACAATTATGACATGTCTTCTCTATCCAATATTTAACGGCTCTCTGAAATATGTATTAATCTGCATTTATGAAAATGCTTAATAAACAGAAGATATGTGCATCAAGATGCAAAATCCAGAACTCAATAATTCAAATTGAAAATATCATGCTAAAAATAAATCCCTGTATGGTACATTATAAGATGATGCATGAAATAATAGTTAGTGGCAGTGTTTATTTTCATATTAAAATTTTCTACGAGTTTTGACTCCTGTACTGAAAATATACAGCAAAACGTACAATTCGGAAATTTTACATTTTGGACTAATATAAACACTTAGATGTGCAAGACGGTTTTAGAACTAATTTAAGCTCCCTTGGTCAGTTAATTAGAGCTTCTGTGGGTTGGTAAGCGTTGCGGTGGCTCTTAGTAGTTGTTGATGTTGAAACCCAGACCGTCCGACCTACCAGAAAGGTGTAAGGTAACTGTTTGGACGGTCGGACTCTTAGTAGTTGTATAATAGATTAAGAAAGTGAAACTGCTTTTCAGTAAAGTGGAATAAAATACAAAAATTTCTTTCTATACACCATGATCAAAATCCTTATGCATTACCAGAGAGCACAAACCTTATATATTGCATGATAGTGCATTAATAATTTTCAACAAAGTATTGGAAATTGCATTTCTTATCTTGCATGCAATCACAATCCATTACGTTCTCAAAAGGAACTTCCAGAAAAGCTTTAAAAGCTTTTGAGAGTAAAGAATACGTAAAATCTTTCCGATAAATGTCCAATTAAAATTCGCACAGAGCTGCGCAAGAGTTTAATAGGCTCAACCTTTGTCATAATTAAAGATAAAAGACGGGGACCTGAAGGCAGATGAGACATTTTTGAAGATAACTTCTTTCTTTGCGTGGATATTTTGATTGAAACCTTAAAAATTAGCAATGGTTACCATCAGGTTTCATTCAAAAGAGTAATTAAAAAGAAATGTATTCATTAATTTTCGACAGTAATATATTTGAAACTGAAACATTTGATTAAATGTGCTATTAAATATGAATACGAACACATTTTAAATGCATATGAAATGATCGCATTTAAAATAAAACACAGATAAATATGGCGAAGAGGTATTCACCACAGATAACATTATCTACGGACTGGTCTAGCATTTGGTGTGGACTCTTCAAAAAGTAAAAGATGACTACCTGTAATGGCAGCCGGAAAAGTGGCTATTTGCTACAATTTTACGAACGTCAACAAATTCAATCTGGCCACGCAGACTAATCCAATTTCCATTTTCTATCCAGTTTGTACTCAAAATATACGAAGCTGTAGCAGCCGTGTTCATTTTTACTTATCCCACCTGCTGGGGAAGTTAGAAAAGTTAGATACTCTCCTTATAGTCAAATTCTCTGAGTTTAAAGACATCTATCTTTACAAAAGAGATAAAATTAATTTCAATATTATAATTTTATATAAAACGTTAAAATATCGATTTTACCAATTGATGTCATTCGCTACAGGTTCTATTATACTATTTATACTCTATCTATAGTATAGATATATTTGTTTTAAAGAACTCTGGTCTCAGTGGGAAATAGAGCCCCCCCTGATTGCCGCCTGATTTGTCAATTTCACTTATAGAGTTGCTGAACCATCTGTTGAATTATTCCCTCCATGTATTTGGCGGAATCTAGAATTTTTGCTTCATATTTCTAATGGAAATGCAACTTCTGATATGATTTCTTCCTGAACCTCTTTTCTATGTATCATCTGATTGATTGCTGGATGTAACTCTTCATGAATTTCAATATTTGTAATAATTGCAATAATTCGTAAGGCTCTTAAAAAGGTCGTCTTTTCAATAATTTCAAAGGCTCTTTGCAATAATTCGTAATCTTTGCAATAATTCGTAAGTCTTTTGAAAAAGTCGTATTAGCATTATTCAATTGTCAGACATCTACTACAAACTATACAGGATTATGTCTCTGATACCATCCAAAAAAGCTCTTGTTCTAAAAGAAAATCGAATCTGGGATATATGTCTGGCCTCTACACCGTGTCATTGTATACAAGAATACATATTCAAAACTACGTCAAAACTTGGTATTTTTAAATAATGATTCTTCCCGAATTAATTACAAAAATAGCATTTCTGGAGAATATTATGGGTATCACTGAAGTATTTTTGTTTCATCTTGAAATTGAAGAGATGGCTGATATGATTTAGATTTAATCCTATTCTATTTATTATTTAAATTTTTGATGATTTTGATGAGTCAAGTTTAAAGGAATTGCATTTTGTATTAGAGATCTGTACTTCAACCCAATGGACAACAGGACAACGCTTACGAAATATAACAATTACGTTTCATGCAAATCTATTGAAGCTTTCCAGTAAGAGATCATCCAGAGCTTGATTACGATTTTATAGCCCCCTCGGAAGGCTCACTGGTCTATAGGTACTGTAAGGCTCATTGGGTTACAGATACTATATGGCATCGATCTTGCAAATTATTTAGTAATGATACTCTTTTAACTACCAGTGAAGATTTACTTCAACTTTCAGCTTTAAGGCACTGAAGTATTAACAGTGCCGGCTTGGTCCGGGCGGACGCTGTCTTTTTCTGCAGGGATCCCAGTGTTCCTTAGTCCCGGCCCTTATTTGTGAATATTAAGAGGGAACTGTCTTTTAACCAAACAATTTGTAGACTATATGGCTAAAGATTAAATGGCGGAGATCATGCGCCGTCTCATATTGTATACTTAAATGAAAAGTAAAGTGCTCCCAACTACCAAGGTTGTTTTTTGATTTATCAAGTGGTTCTAGGGACCTATTTTCCGCTGGGACCTTTATGGGCCATACAGACACTGAACATTACTGACCAACATTGAGTGGAACTAGAAGCAAATTGTAAAGTCCCCGTATAAGACTAAAGAACAGTTCCAATGCAGCTATTTTCAGGACATGCTCAGAGCATAGAGTACTTGGTTCGGCGCTTTTATTACTTTCCTTATATACATAATGTATAAGGAAAGTATTGTGACGGGGTCGAAAATTCGAATTCGAGTTTTCGACGGGAGAGCACGTTTCAAGCATCCCTGATCACGAATCAAACATTTTTGAAGCGATGTCTGTGTGTGTGTATGTGTGTGTGTGTGTGTGTGTGTGAAAGTATGTGTGTGTGTGTGTGTGTGTGTCAGTGAGTCTGTGGAGACGATAACTGACGAACGAATGGACCGATTCGAACCAAATTTGGTACAAAAATCACAATCCGTAAACACTGGAAGCCTATTGTTTTTATACGTAATCGAATGTTCAGAACGCCCTTAAATTTTCGAATGAAATTTTGAAAAAATCGTCAAAAAATCAAAACCGCTAATAAAATTACGCAAATAGACATTTCTTATGTAATTTTTCATTAGAAAACGATTGGCATAAATTTTAGAACGCTAACATGAACCGTTCTCGAGATATTGCACATTTTTCAAAAATATTATCAAAAAGTTATATAAAATTAAAAAAAATATTTTCTATTGAGAAACATGTTCATTTTCATATGTAATACCATACGATAAATTGGGTGACATTATTCTCGTGGATCTAGCTCGTTCCATTCATGAAAAAATATACTTTGAATAATACTTTTGTATTTAAACGCCAATAGTCATTTATCTGCTGTAAGAATAACTTTTTTCTTAGTGCATAACGCTTGGCGAGATTTTGGCGACGAATTTGGCGGAATGTCGCCAACTTGGCGACTTTTTTGAAATGTTGCCAAATTAATGAAAATCTCTCCAAATGGATAAAAATGATGCTAAATCAATGAAAATGACGACTAATTGTCGAAAATTCAATATCTTGGAAAGAATATTAGTATCTACTATAAGAAAAACCTATTTTTTTACTGTAAAAGTAGTAAATTCATTACATTATATAAGGAAAGTCATGTGTTGGCCACATCAGATTTTTTTGATTCGGCATTCACGAAGGACATAACTTTTTATTTAATATCTGGAGACCGTACAGCTGGCTGAGGTCCTTGGGCTGTAACCCATAAAGCCCATGCCTTAATCCGGACGGGAGAGAAACCCAGTCATTGGATAGACTCGTAAACAAACCTTTGTCTGAACATGATTTGTGCGTTTTCTAACAGGGAGAATAACATGAAAATTGAGAAAAATAAAATATAGGTGTAGATAGGCAACATATTTAATGAAAAGCACGCAGTAGTAATTTAATAAAATGAGGATATTGCAATTTCTAAATGTTTAGGTTAAGGTTTTAAAATCCTAACCGTTCAAATGATCGAATTCAATTATTTTTTCAATATAACATTCGAACTTACTGGATTGCAGTTACGCATTTTGATATCTTTGCAGTATTCAAGTTCAGTATACTTTAGACTGTTTTAAAATTTTGATCAGATACATTTTAGAATATTGGAATTATTTCAAGCTCAAATTAACAATAAGCTTGAAATGCGAATCTTTCTTTCTTTCGACCCAGACCGTCCGACAAACCCGAAGGTGGAAGGTATCTGTTTGGACGGCCAGGAAGTGCCACCCAATTTAGACCGGAACCCAGTGGAGGCGGCATCCGTGCCCTCCTTCCCCTACCACCAACTTCTCGGAAGGAATTACGGATCCACATGTTTAACGTGATCGTACTCCACGTTAACACGTCGGCAGTTTGGGCAGAGACGGGAATCGAACTCGGGACGTCCGAGTGAAATCCCTTAGCACTAACCACTGGGCTGTCGAGCCCTGGATTGCGAAATGCGAATAAAAAGCGTGTCTCCTAGATTGTACCTAAACATGTTAGCTGACACACCTGTGCGTATAAGTAAAGAACAGCCTAGAGTAATGTGCATCCTAACCCTTCCATACAAGGTCGTGACAGAGATCATAAGTACTCGTATAAGGTTTAATATGATCTGGTTACTTCTTGTATTAGCCAGAATATAACGAAATGCTTTAGCCTATTTGTTTTCTATAATACGGACTCGCTTTATATTCAAGGACTGTTAAAAATACTTTCAGACAGCAGAGTATCGTTTAGGTACATATACCTGCTTGCTCTCTTTGCAGATCCACCTATGCAATGTGGGGGCCCCCTACACCCATTTACCTTGTGACCTTTCCATATTTATTTTTCACACTTTGTGAATTTTTCATGCCTTATCCTCCTTCAAAAAATAATGAGGGACAGGCATCTTATGGAGCCGGGGTACCCACTCGAGTGGTGTCCGTACCTTAGATGGGCGATGTTGCTCTTTGTTTTCTTCACAAAACGTATTCCAATGCACTGCAAACAATTAAACCCAAATTGATCTAGTTTTAAATTTTTTTATTTCCAACAATTTGGATGAAACTGAAGGAAACGTTATGTGGAGGATAGAGAAACGAAGCCACTGAAAATCTGGTTAATTCTTCAAACACCAAAATTACGAGTGATTCTGAATTAACCAGATAAATATTTGAGAACTTTACTTTTCTTAGCAATTAAATTTGTGTTAATATTAACATTCAGTAAATAATTTAAATTCATTTACCTTCGCTTCACTTCTTTTACTTTCTTCGTTTCACTACTTCTTACTTTCTGAGTTTCGCTTATTTCTACATTTTTCGTTTCATCTTTTTTCATTTATTTCATTTTACTTTTTTATATTTTCGTTTCACTTATTTTCCCTTTCCCTTTGTCGTTTTTGTTATTTTTTTCATTTCACATTTTTCGTTTCACTTCCTTTTACTTTCTTCCTTTCTTCGTGTCACTTCCCTTTTCTTCACGTCACTTCTGTTTACTTTCTTCGCTTCACTTCAGTTTTATTTCTTCCTTTCACTTCTCTTCTAATTCCACATGTCTATAAATAGATTAAACGTTACATAATTCTTATTACAATAATAATAATAATAATAAAACGCCACATTTATTTGCCATCCTTTCTGCATTAAATCTCTCCCACAATACGACGTTCACACATAATGAAGCCTGTGATAAAATATCATTCAATTCAGGTGCACCACACCTGATAAAAACAACCTCGTCACAATAGCTTTCCGGAAAGAACATTATTTATCCAAGTATTGGGAGGACAATCTTGAAAGATCTAGCAGAAATTATTAAAAATACAGCCAGTGCCGACTTCTACCGCCCTTTGTTCTCATTGTTTTCTATGATGATTTATTTTTGGCTTTTTATTTTGGGGTTCAAAAGATTTGATTTTGAATGGAACCTAAGAGTTTGGCCCCGAAAATAGTATATATTAATGATAGTATTGCACATGTAAAAGTGAATACAACTAATATATTAACACAGGGAAAAGAAAATACACAAAATTTTAGCAGTATTTTTCAGCGTAAAACACTTGCTAATTGTTATTTCAAATATTTTTCAATTCAGTTTGCGAACGTCTTAATGATGCCTAACTTAAACAGTCAAGAGACCTGTAGAGCCCAGTAGCATTCTAAAATTTACGTCAATCGTTTTCCAATGAAAAATTACATAAGAAACGTCTATTTGCGTAACTTTATTAGAGGTTTTGATTTTTTGATCATTTTTCAAAATTTCATTCGAAAATTTAGGGGTGTTTTGAACATTCGATTGCGTATAAAAACAATAGGCTAACAGTATATACGGATTGTAATTTTTGTACCAAATTTCGTTCGAATCGGTCCATTCGTTCGTCAGTTATCGTCTCCACAGACTCACTGACACAGACACACACACACATACTTTCACACACACACATACTTTCACACACACACATACTTTCATACACACACACATACTTTCACACACACCACGCACACACACACACTCACACACACACATCACTTAAAAATGTCCGATTAGTGATCAGGGATGCTTGAAACGTGCTCTCCCGTCGAAAACTCGAATTCGAATTTTCGACCCCGTCACAATACTTTCCTTATGCATTATTGTATATAAGTAAAGGAAAAAATACATTAAAATATAAAATTATCACAAATTAAATAGTAACCACTAGAAATATCGTCAAAACACGTAGTGATTCAATAACGAGAGACCAAGCATAACTAAGAGTCTGAACGGGATCCAGATTACAAATACAATCAGCGTGATTCTATTTGCAATTTTGATCCCATTCAAAACCTTAGTTATGCTTGGCGTCTCATTCTCGACGCACTAAGTGTTAAATCTTTATATGATTTTCTGAATATTTAGCAGTTGCTTTATTTTGTTTTTGACGACATTTCTATTGGTTACCTGTTAATTTATGAATCTTCTTCATTTTAATGTACTTTTTACTTTCCCTGCAACACATGGTAATGTATAGGGAAAGTATTGGAATCATGTCAAAAATCGCAACTCGAGTTTTCGATGGATTTTCACGTTTCGAAACCGCTAGAATACGAAAAAACCATTTTCAGCGTGACGACTGTGTGTGTATCTGCCTGTGTGTCTATCTGTGTGTCTGTGCAATGTATGTAACCACTCTTAACTCAGCAACTAATGGACCGAATTTCATAAAATTTGGTAGGTAAAATTCTTGGGCGTGACCCTGGTGCTGATTAGTTTTTGGTATAATTCGGAAAAATAGAACCCGCCTTTTCCCGTATGTTCAAATGTATAAATTAAATGCTTGTTTTATACGTAATCTTTGACGAGGAAAATAATAAGAAAAACTCTATTACTCTAGGACTAACCGTTCTCTAAATATTTGAGATTTTTTGCATTTTTGTTATGCCGCCTTTGGAAAAATATCCAATTACCAAATAAATGCAGAAATCGAATTAAAAATGAAAAAATTTGTGCTATTTTGTACAATTAAACTCAATCTAATGAGTTCTTAAATAAAGAATTAATTCGCAGGGAAAGTCATGTGCTGCCCACATCAGATTTTTGTATTTTATAATTAAATAATATTTTATTTGCTTCGTATTTAAAAATGTAAACTGATTAATATGTAAATTTTATCTTTCGGTATGGCCTGTATTTAAGTACATGTTTGCCACTTATTTTCAATTTGCCACTAATGAAGGGTATGGTAATGTCCGAAAGTGCTACGGCGGTGTATAGTTTTAGTGCATTGTAAAAGGAGATTTTAATAAAAGGCATTTAAATATGGCCAATTTTTTGGTTGTTATTATTTTTAAAATGCACCAAGTATAGTTAGTATTTTGTCACACCTGATATTATATAAATATTTTATATTTTGGCTCAAGCTGTCTTGCAGCAACTTTAATTCCATCTCTTACACACGCAATCGATACTGGTCAAAATTAAATATTTCTGACATTTATTTGAAACTTTATTGAGACTGGAAAATCCATTTTTACTTTTCTTATATACAATAATGTATAAGGAAAGTATTGTGACAGGGTCGAAAATTCGAATTCGAGTTTTCGACGGGAGAGCACGTTTCAAGCATCCCTGATCACGAATCGAACATTTTTGAAGTGATGTATGTGTGTGTGTGTGCGCGTGTGTGTGTGTATCAGTGAGTCTGTGGAGACGATAACTGACGAACGAATGGACCGATTTGAACGAAATTTGGTACAAAAATTACAATCCGTAAACACTGGAAGCCTATTGTTTTTATACGCAATCGAATGTTCAAATCACCCCTAAATTTTCGAGTGAAATTTTGAAAACATCGTTAAAAAATCAAAACATCAAATAAAGTTACAAAAATAGGCATTTCTGATGTAATTTGCCATTAGAAAACGATTGGCATAAACTTTAGAACGCTAACATGAACCATTCTCGAGATATTTTACATTTTCAAAAAATTTATCAGAAAGTCATATAAAATAAAAAAAAAATATTTCCTATTGAGAAACATGTTCACTTTCATATGTCATACCATGCGATAAATTTAGTGACATCATTCTTGTGGATTTAGCTTGTTCCATTCATGAAAAAATATACTTTGAATAATACTTTTGTATTTGAACGCCAATAGTCATTTATCTGCTGTAAGAATAACATATTTTTACGTCCATAACGCTTGGCGAGATTTTGGCGACGAATTTGATGGAATTTCACCAACTTGGCGACTTTTTAAAATGTTGCTAAATTAACGAAAAACGTTCTAAATGAATAACAAGAAAGATCAATCATGCTTAAAGCATTGATTATGAAACACTTTCCAACTTCAATGCAATTTTATTTAAACATGTCTAAAATGCAATACATTCCTCGGTAATATTTTAAAACTTATCACAATACTACATTAATTTATTATATTTGAAACCTTAGGCCAAAATAAAGTAGTTTTAGGATGGATACAACACTCAATATGAATTAGAAAGAACTTTAAAAATCACGATTTTGAGACAAGATGGATGCCATATATCATTTTGAAGTGGGTCATGTGATCGTTTCATATCATGGACACGTGATCGCTTCATATAAGAGGTGTTATTATTATTTTAATTTTTATTTAAAAAACTACTGAATATATTTCGCTGAATTTTTTTTTATATATTTTATGGAACAATTTGAATATTGCCTAAAATTTTCGAAGCAATTTGTGAATTTTAAATCCGCTTAAAAAGTGCTTGAAAAATTAGGTCCCATAGGGCTCAATGTATTCCATTTTTTCAACCCGGGTTCAATCCAAAACTAATTGGGTGATATTATTCATTTATATTCCCATAGGTCCTATAGACCGTCTGAACAACATACTAAAATTTCATTTTGATTAAGTCATTTTTACGGCAGTTATCGTGCTAACGGACAGACAGACAGACAGACAGACAGACAGAATGAACAAAGTCATAAACACTTTTCAACTTTGTTGTAAAGTGTTAAAAATGACGCTAAATCAATGAAAATAACGACTCATTGACGAAAATTTTATATCTTGGAAAGAATATAAATATCTACTATAAAAATAATCTATTTTTTAACACTTTACAACAAAGTTGAAAAGTGTTTATGACTTTGTTCATTCTGTCTGTCTGTCTGTCTGTCTGTCTGTCTGTCTGTCTGTCCGTTAGCACGGTAACTGCCGTAAAAATGAGTTTATCAAAATGAAATTTTAGTATGTTGTTCAGACGGTCTGTAGGACCTATGGGAATATAAATAAATAATATCACCCAATTAGTTTTTTATTGAACCCGGGTTGAAAAAATGAAATACATTGAACCCTATGGGACCTAATTTTTCAAACATTTTTTAAGTAAATTTAAAATTCACGAATTGCTTCGAAATTTTTAGGAAATATTCACATTATCCCATAGAATATATAAAAAAAAATTCAGTAAAATATGTTAAGTAGTTTTTTAATTAAAAAAATTATTTAATATAGGGAAAAAAAACAAATTCAATTAAATTCTGACTTTGGGATATCTTCCAGAAAGAAAAGAGAGAGATATTATATAATAAATATCTCTCCATTTGTTTAAACGTTTTGCATATGGGAGTGCCTTCATATTTTAAAATAAATTTGGTAGATAACAATTTTTCACTTTTTTTAAATTTTATATAACTCTTCATGATAAATTTAATTGATGGCATTTTAAATGCACTTTCCTACGTCCTAGAGAGTTAAAATTTGGTACACAGCTTAAATTTGTTGAACATTTTATTCGACAAAAATTTGATGGATCTTTAAATATAGATCATACATTTTTTTTGAAATGGCCTGAAAATAATCCCCGTTCATTTCTATAAATCATTGGTGTAATATTGTTAAAAATTCTGATGTGGACAGCACATGTCTTTCTCTGCAGACTCATATTCGTTCTCTTTATTTATTCAATGATAATTTGAGTTTATCTGCACAACATAAGTATTTTAAATGACATTGAATTTACACGTTAAACTTAAATTTGGTTCTCATTTGATAGCTGGACTTATTGTCAAAGGTGGCGTAGCGAAAACGCGAAAAAACTAGAATATCTCAAGAACGGCTAGTCCTAGAGTAATGGGGTTAGTCTTATTCTTTTTGTTGTCAAAAATCACATATAAAATAGGAATTTAATTGATATAATTGAGCACACGTAGTCTTTTATTTTTATATATAACGATTTTTGCTGGCCATTTCACAAAAATAGCCCGTTCCTTTTTCCCGAATCGTAGTAGAATAACCTACAAATGATTTATATACAAAATTTTGTTAAATTTGGTATATAAATCACTTGTAGGTTATTGAAATATTATACTCCAAATTTTGTTAAATTTGGTTCATTAGTTTTTAGCTAGAGTGGATAAAGGCAATTTCTGCGGCCATTTCGCAAAGAAGGCAGATTCTTTTATTACGAATCGTACTATAATCTAATGAACATCAGGATTTTCCACAAAAAACATACCTACCAAATTGTATGAAATTCGGTCCATTAGTTTTTCAATTAGAGTGGATGTATTATCCACACAGACACACAGAAACATACACAGATACACCCTTACACACACAGACGTCTTCCTAAAAGTAGTTTTTTCGTGTTCTAGAAGTCCCAAAACGTGTAGATCCTTTGAAAATTCGAGTTCCGATCTTCGGCACGATTCCAATACTTTGAGTACATACACATACACATATATATTATCTGTGTATCTAAATTCCGTGCCTATGCAATTACAATAGTTGTGATTTTAAATGATCCCTAAACTTTTATTATTTCTTCAAGGAAGCCTAATTTTAACATATGCAGAATGCAAATATCTCAAGCGATTGTAAGATGAATTACATAAGAATTGCTGAATTTTTTTCACACAAAATTATTTAGCTCTGGAGTCTGGAATACAAGTTATATGAATGAAATATTCATTGATTTTGCATAAAGAATCAGATGATTTATATTTCGATACAGTTTTAAATATTTAAGTATAATAAATTACTGTAGTACTGTGATAATGTAAAAGATATTACCACTGAATGAATCACATTTTAGAAATTTTTAAATGAAATTACATTTCAGTTGGAAAGTGTTTCATAATCAATGCTTATGCATGATTGATCTTTCTTGTTTTTACTCTAAAAGTAGTAAATTCATTGCATTATATAAGGAAAGTCATGTGCTGCCCACATCAGATTTTTTAAGTTCCTTTTGCAGTCCTAAGGCATTATTCTTTAATTATCAAATAATGAACTTAATACACTCTTGTGGAAATCAATCTTGACTCTTAATTGGATATTTATTGGAAATCTCTTGCGTGTCTTTTTTATTTTTAATAAAATGCTAACTTTTCGTACGTTCTCTGATTCTAATTAATTACATTATATGAAAGCAAAAATATATCATTTATATTTAATCGTTTATAATATAAGGTCAAGAGTTTTGCTACAATTTTAAATTGAATATATGAAATAAAATGTATTATATATATATGATTTTAGAATAAGTAAAAAATAACTTGAAATATATTTTTGCCCAAGTTTTATTCAAGAAGTATTCAACTCGTTTAATCCCATTGGGGTTACAGTATTTTTTACTTTATCTAATATTTGAAAGTATGAAAAATTTATTCGCAGTTAAAGTTTGTATATATTAGACCATAAGGAAAAATACATACTCGATATTTGATATAAAATATATATATTTGCTATCATTTAAATTAATTTATCGCTAATCGCTACCGAAAAATTCATTATACTTTGAGATGATAAAATATGCAGGTTTACTGATAATGTCCTTAAGCACTGCAATAACTTTTAAGAAATGTCCACTGTACATATAAGGCCTAAAGTAAAATGACCATGGCCTATAGAATAAAAGGGATGTGGGCAGTACATAACTTTCCCTACACAATGCAAGTAATACTTCTTTCAATGCATACAAGTAATGCTTTTTCAATGCATACAAGTAATGCTTCGTTCAATGCATACAAGTAATGCTTCTTTCAATGCATACCCGCAGTGCTTCTTTCAATGCATATACGTAATGCTTCTTTCAATGCATACAAGTAATGCGTCTTTCAGTGCGTACATAATGCTTCTTTCAATGCGAAATAATGATGGGTAAGATCCTTGGTACTGTGTTTTTAACATTAAAAATGTGCACTGGCATTTGGTGCTTTTTTGTATGACAAAATGCAAAATTATGCAAACGTACCCAATTATACAAAATTATGAAAGTACCCAGTAAACTTTTATTTCGATCAAATATAACTTGATAATTCAAAATAATGCTAACATTTGCGAAACAATAAATTAAAATATGTTAATTATTAATTCATCAATTTGACGTTATTTTTATAACGTTAGCATCGTTTCTGCGAATTTGATGATATTTTCCTACCAACTTTATCACCAAGTGCTATACATTTGATAATACTTACTACTGTTCAGTTTTATGTAATTTTTTAGATACATTTATTTAAAAAACGTACAATCATCGAGAACCGTTCGAATTTGCGCTCTAAAGATTGTGTCATTGGTTTTAGGATAAAAAATTATGTCTAAAATGAATATATATTTAATATTATTAAAATATAATCATTTATGGATTTTATGATTTTTTCGAAAGATTATTCGAAAACTTGGGAGTCTTCCACACGTTCGATCGAGTTTTAAATCAATATTCAGTTTCCCAGTATTCCACTTCCAATATTCAAGTATCGTAATAACCGTACCAAATTACATCTGAAACGTTCCATTCGATCGGGAGATATCGCATCCACACGCACATAGACATCCCTACAAAAACATTCGATTCGAGTTTAGGTATACTTGAAACGTGCTCTTCCGTCGAAAACTCGAATTTGAATTTTTGACCCTATGACAATACTTTCCTTATAAATATAGGTATGTGGAGAACGTAAAATTGAATTTTCATAAGAAATCTAATTTTCACAAGAAGGAAAATGATATTTCTGAATATTAATATTTTGATAACACATCCATTTAAAATAATTATTCGAATTTTTATATAACCCCTTGTTTAAAATATATATTTTCCTACATTTGAATAATAAATTTAGCGAAAACAACTTAAAACTCTCTGTGAATAAAAATATTCTAGTCATATTAATTTTGTTAAAAGTTAAATATTAAAGCCCTTTTCTGAATTCACTAAGGCATTATTTTAAATGTTTAGATGGTTAAAAATTATAATATGTTTCGGAGTAGAAAATAGAATTAAATATTATCTAATGAGATTATAAAACATTGATAAAAAATTATTTTCTGTAATGGAAATATTTTTTTCTCTTAAATTTTGGTTTAAATTAACTTTTATTTAGTTGAACAATTTATAAACAATTTTTATTGTTTCGCTAATATTACTTTTATTTCAAATTATATTTTATATGCATACTTGTTGAAACAATAATTCAATAATTGTAGCTAAAGTTCATATTTTCATCATTTTTCATCCTTCAACAAATATAAACAAAATTTTATTTATTTATTTTTTACTTTTTTGCAAAAAAGAAGGTAAGTTGTTTTAGAAAATATGCATTTGGTATAGAAAATGTATTAAATCTGGAAACAGTAAACATTTCCTACACCTTCCGGATGTCAAGAAAGGATGTCGAGAAATAATAATAGTTTTCGTTTTTTGCTCAACATATTTTTGTTTATATTTAAATTGAAAAACTCTAATAACATATTTTTTTTAATTCAGAATTTTTATTAATTTTTTTTTAACATAAGGCCATTCATAGAGAAAGTATTAACGCAAGGTTGAAAATTAGAACATATAGTTTTTGCGATATCTACACGTTTTGAGAAATTTAGAGCACAAAAATCTATTATGAATCATGACGCCTGGGTGTATGTGTGTGTGTGTGTGGTAGTGGTGGTGGGGGGGGGGTGTATCTGTTGTTTGTATGGCTGAAGTAGAGTACTCCATCGGGTCGGATACCCGCGGTTTTATTCGCTTTGCGGGTCCAGGTCGGATGGCATTTCCATTATTATACAGGTTAGTTGCGGGTTTAGTAGCAGATCTACCCGCAAAAGTTAATTTTAAAATCATGTCTTATTACATTCTTTTCTGGAGGGTACGACAGCCCAGTGGTTAGTTCGCTAGGAGAACAGAGTTTGATTCCCACCTCTGCCCAAACTGTCCCTGTGTTCACACGGAGTACGGGCACGTTAAATATGTAGGTCTGTAAGTCCTTCGCAGAGGTTGAAAGTTGGGTAAGGAGGGTATGGTCCATGTGGATGCCGCCCCCACTGGGTTCCGCTCTATATTGGGGGGCACTTCCCGGCCGTCCAAACAGGACTTTGTGGAGACTGAATAAAAGAGAATCTTTATATATCTGATAATAGCTCGAGTTTCGATCAAAATTGGGTGGTATTATTCCAACCGTCCAAACAGTTACACCCCCGACTCTGGCCCCCTTACACCTTTCTGGTAGGTCGGACGGTCTGGGTTTCAACAACAACAACAACCCCCGACTCTGGCCTGGGGCGCGGTAGCCCATTGGTTAGCGCGCTGGAGTTGCACTCGGTAGGCCCGGGTTCGATTCCAGCCACTGCCAAAACTGCCGCCGTGTTCATGCGGAGTACGATCACGTTAAACATGTGGGTCCGAATGTCTTTCCGAGAGGTTGGTGGTAGGGGAAGGAGGGTACGGTCCCTGTGGATGCCTCCCCCACTGGGTTCCGGTCTAAATTGGGTGGCACTTCCCGACCGTCCAAACAGTTACCACCTTTATGGTAGGTCGGACGGTCTGGGTTTCAACAGCAACAATCCCGACTCTGGCCTGGGGCGCGGTAGCCCATTGGTTAGCGCGCTGGAGTTGCACTCGGTAGGCCCGGGTTCGATTCCAGCCACTGCCAAAACTGCCGCCGTGTTCACGCGGAGTACGATCACGTTAAACATGTGGATCTGTAAGTCCTTCCGAGAGGTTGGTGGTAGGGGAAGGAGGGTACGGTCCCCGTGGATGCCTCCTCCACTGGGTTCCGGTCTAAATTGGGTGGCACTTCCCGGCCGTCCATACAGTTGCCTTACACCTTTCTGGTAGGTCGGACGGTCTGGGTCTCAACAACAACAACCCCGACTCTGGCCTAACTGTCCCCGTGTTCAAGCGGAGTACGGATATGTTAAATATGTGAGTCCTATAGTCCGTCCGAAAGGTTGGTGGTAAAAGAAAGAGGATACGGTCCCTGTGAATGTCACACCCACTGGGTTCCGGTCTAAATTGGATAGCACATCCATGCCGTCCAAACAGATACCTTACACCTCCGGGTAGGTCAGACGATCTGGAGAGAAGAAAAAGAGAGTAACTGGATTAAAGCGTAATCCGGGGTTACAGACTGTAAACAGTAGAAAATTATGTATATGTGTTAGACATGCAAAACTCACTGAATAGGATTTTGAAATACAATTCTATTGCGGGTCGTAGTCGGATATTCGGGTACTCGCTGCGGGTTTGTGTCGGGTAGCCGGAAGACAATTTTCTTTGTTACAGGTTTGAGCCGGGTATCCGGTGACAAATTTCTTTGTTACGGGTTTGAGTCGGGTATCCGGATGACAATTTTCTTTCTTACGGATTTGAACCCGGGTATCCAGATGACAAATTTCTTTCACGGGTTTGAGTCAGGTAGCCGGGTGGCAATTTTCTTTGTTACTGGTTTGAGCCGGGTATCCAGATGACAAATTTCTTTGGTACGGGTTGGAGTCGGGTGGCCGGATTTCAAATTTCTTTGTTACGGGTTTGAGTCGGGTAGCCGGATGATAATTTTCTTTGTTACGGGTTTGAAATGGGTAGCCGGATGACAGTTTTCTTTGTTACGGGTATGGATCGGATAAAGGGTCTACAACTTTCCTTGTTGCAGGTGCGAATTGGGTCAAACCCGACCTGCGCAGGTCTATAGTCTGAAAAAAAGGAATAAATGGATCTGAGTCAAGTTTCTGTTTTGCCCGAATCAGAACTTTTATTTATTTTATTCTTAATGTTTATGAAAAAATGCGATGGCGTTCACCAAGGAACAAACGAAACCTAGTAGACAGCATTGTTCTAATGAAAATAGAAGAGCTGCGTTAATGGAATAACACATTATCATTAACATTTGTTGGATTTCTCTTCTGTTAGATTATTTATATCCAACGTACACCCAGAAAGAATTTTCTTCTATTTTGATCCCATATACTCTGTTATGTTCCTTTACTATTCGGATAGTACGTAATTGTGGATATAAATTAATCATTTATCTTAATTTAACAGAACAAATAAAAGCAAAAAAACGTTGTTTCTTAAAGTGCACCTTTTTGTTATCTTCATGTATCTTAAATGGCGGAAAAATAACTCCAATATTCAACTTCATTATTATTATCACATGCTAAAAATGTTCTCTTTTATATCTATATATAGAAGTGAAGATGAATAGTGGACACCTTTTTAACTATCTTACAACAATTGTTATTCATATATCACCATTGTTGTAAACAAACTATCGCCTAAGTTAAAGGGCTAAATAAAAGGCTAACATTCTATTGCGAGCCTAGAAAGGGCCGGCCTAAGGTTAAAAATCTAAAGAGAATGTGCTACCAAACATAATGACAAATTTTTATATCACTGCGATTCGTGGAATCTGGGGGCATCCCAATGGTTAAAGAACGGGGGTTGTACTAGGGGGACCCAGGTTCGGTTACCGGCTGTACCCAAACTGTCCCTGTGTTTACGCAGAGTACGGGCACGTTAAATATTAAGGTTTGAAAGTCATCCTGAGAGGTTGTTAATGGGGGAAGGAAAGTACGGACCCAGTGGATATCTCCTACTGAACTGAGTATTTAGATACCCCACACCTTCGGGTAAGCCGGATGATCTGGGTCGAAAAAAAATGAATTCGTGGAACCTAGTTGGTTAGGACCTCAAAAATTTAAAACGTGACAAACATACATATACGCACGCATATATATACTTCGTTTGGAAAAAATTGTTATTTCAAAGGTTGTAAAAAGGAATTCAATATTTAAGTATTTGTATGGCGAACACATATGGTAACTCTCGTGAATTTCTAGTGAAAACCGAAATATGGCAAATTGAAATACGTTTCTAGACGAGTACATCTATATATATAAAGAAGAAAAGTTTGTATGTATGATCCACCATAACTAGAGAACGGCTGAACCGAATTTCATGAAATTTATCTTGGTAGTCTTGAAATCACCCCCACAAAACACATAGGCCATGTTTCGAGTTTCTACGACTAGTGATTCTCGAGATATTAGTGGAAAACGACAGTTTTTCCTAGGAGTTCTACTCTCTAACTCCATGATTCACAACGAAAAAGGTTGGACATTGTTGGTTTAAAACGTGAAAGTCAATTAAATCTCTGAGTTTTGTGGGAGTTTATTGAACGTATTAGACACTTTTGAAAATCGCAAGTTTGATATATGAATTTAAATGGAAACTTTCACCATGGTTTATTTCTCACAGGCTTATTCAACACTGAGTTTTGGGGAGTTTATTAAACATATTAGACAATTTTGAAAATCGCAGGTTTGAGATATGAATTTAAATAGAAACTATCACCATGGTTTATTTCTCATAGGCTTACTCAATAACGAAAAGTATTAAGAAATCACAAGAAAGATCAATCATGCATAAAGCATTGATTATGAAACACTTTCCAACTTTAATGTTATTTAAACATCTCTAAAATGCGATACATTCAGCGGTAATATATCACAATCAGCCCTATATGTTCCGGTGTAATTTTTATCATAGTGCTGCGTGGTAAATCCCGAGCAACGCCGGGTAATCACTGCTAGTGTGTTATAAGACGAACTAATGTTGCAAGCAATTACTCTCCATCCGCTATATATAAAGATGTTTCATCCCATCCGCCTGTTTGCGGCACTTGCGCTCCAAATCTCCACATACACATGAAAGCTATACACCTCTATCACTTAATATTACTATTTCTTATAAGACATCCTATGGAAACATACATACTAAACCATCTTCATATCACAGTTAAATTAAGTCCCTCCTAGACCCCCTAACAAAACGTAGCTGTCCCACAAACAATGAGACACACTTTATTTTGAATAAAGAATATTAAATTAATAGTTTTCTCAAAGCGACAGGGATTATAAAATATATTTAAATTTGATTAATTGTGTAGAATATCGAGTTGTTGAATTTTCGTAAATTTGACAATATTTTTGCTGATTTCGAGACATTTTCGTCAATTTTGCGACAATTTCCTAAAAGTTCAAATTCGTAGCTAAGATCGCCGAATTTGTCGCCAAATGAAATGGACGGATAAAGAGAAACCCTATCAAAACGTAATTAATCCTAGTAGAAATCCAATATTTGCTCAATATTGGCTTTTTTCGGCTCCAATATTGGACCAATATGAAAAATTTGATGTGGGCAGCACATGACTTTCCCTGCAGACTTAAATTCACATTTTCTTTATTTCTTTGATAATTCATTAGATTGAGTTTAATTGCACCAAATAACACTAAATTTGCATTTTTAATTCAATTTTTGTTTTTATTTGGTAATTGGACATTTTTCCGATAGCGGCGTAACAAAAATGCAAGAAATCTCAAATATCTTGATAACGGTTAGTCCTAAAGTATAACGGTGTGTGTTATATTCCTTTCCTCGTCAAACATTTCTTATAAAACATGAATTTAACTGATACATTTCAGCTTACGTAGTCTTTTTTTTTTAGATTTTGGCGATTTTTGCGGACCATTTCGTAAAAAAACGGCAGGTTGTTATTTTCCGAATCGTACCAAAATCGAATCAGCAACAGAGTGTCCCACAAGTAACTTATCTACCGAATATTGTGAAATTTTATCACTTAGTATTTTAGTTAGGATGGATATATGAAGTTCTTGAGGGGCCATTTCGTAAAAAACGGCGGGTTCTGTTTTTAAGAATCGTACCAAAAACTAATCAGCACCAGGGTCACATCCATGTGACTTACCTACCGAATTTTATGAAATTAGCTACCAAAATCGAATCTGCACCAGAGTGTCCTGCAAGTAACTTATCTACCAAATATTGTGAAATTTGGTCAATTAGTATTTTAGCTAGAGCAGATAAATGAAATTTTTACTGGCCATTTCGCAAAAAAAGGAGAGTTCTGTTTTTAAGAATCGTATCAAAAACTAATCAGCACCAGGGTCACATCCATGTGACTTACCTACCGAATTTTATGAAATTCGGTCCATTAGTTTTTGAGTTAGAGTGGATACATACATTGCACAGACACACAGACAGATAGACAGACAGACACACATACGTCACGCTAAAAATAGTTTTTTCATTATTCTAGAGGTCTCGAAACGTATAGATCCGACGAAAACTCGATTAGCGATTTTCGACATTCCAATCCATTCCAATGATTCCAATACTTTCCCTATACACTACCATGTATTGCAGGGAAAGTATAAATCTGATGTGGGCAGCACATGACTATCCCTGCAGTGCTGACTTAAATTCATATTTTCTTTATTTCTTTAATAATTCATTAGATTGAGTTTAATTGAACCAAATAACACTACATTTGCATTTTTAATTCAATTTTTGTTTTTATTTGGTAATTGGACATTTTTCGAAATCGGCACAACAAAAATGCAAGAAATCTCAAATATCTTGAGAACGATTAGTTCTAAAGTATAATGGAGTGTGTTATATTATTTTCTTCTTCAAAAATTGTGTACAAAACAAGAACCTAATTGATACATTTGAGCATATAATACTTAGTCTTTTTCTTTAAATTTTGTAGATTTGGCGGGTCATTTCGAAAAAACGGCAGGTTGTTCTTTTCCGAATTGTACCAAAATTTAATTAGCACCAGAGTATCCAACAAGTAACTTATCTACATGTGGGTGCGGTAGCTCACTGGTCAGCGAGCGAGAATTGCACTTGGTAAACCCGGGTTCGATTCCCACCGCTGGAAAAAGAAAAAACTGCCGCCGTGTCCATGCGGAGTACGATCACGCTAAACATGTGGGTCCGTATGTCCTCAGGGGTGCGGAACTAAACCTGTAAACCGAGAGGTAGGCCAGGTCCGCACTGCTGTCTCCAAGTAATTTATCTACCAAATTTTGTGAAATTTGGTCAATTAGTATTTTAGCTAGAGCTGATAAATGAAATTTTTACTGGCCATTTCGCAAAAAAACGCGGGTTCTGTTTTTACGAATCGTACCAAAAACTAATCAGCACCAGGGTCGCATCCAAGTGACTTACCTACCAAATTTTATGAAAGTCGGTCCATTAGTTTTTCAGGTAGAATAGATAAATATATTGCACAGACAGACACACAGATACACATACACACAGATTCACAGACACACAGACACACATACACACAGATTCACAGACACACAGACACACAGATTCACAGACACACAGACACACACACAGACGTCACGCTAAAAATTGCTTTTTCGTATTCTAGAGGTCTCGAAACGTGTAGATCCGTTGAAAATTTGAGTTGTGATTTTCGGCATGATTCCAATACTTTCCCCATACATTACCATGTATTGTAGGGAACGTAAAAATCTGATGTGGGCAGCACATAACTTTCCCCGCAGACTTATATATACATTCTCTTATTTTAATTAAATTTATTTCACACTATTATTTCAATTTTCGTTCTCATTTGGTAACTGGATTCATTTTCAAAGATGGCGTAGAAGAAAAACAAAAAAAACAAATATATCTCGAGAACGGCTAGTCCTAGTGTAATGGGGTTGGTCTTATTCTTTTAATAATTAAAAATTACGTAAAAACAAGCATTTAATGGATATATTTCAGCAAACGTAGTTTTCTATTTTAGATTTTGTCAATTTTTGCGGGCCATTTTGCAAAAAAAAGGCAGGTTACTTTTTTCCCGAACCATACCAAAATCTAATCAGCACCAGGGTGACCCACAAGCGACTTATCTGCCCAATTTTGTGAAATTCGGTCCATTAAATTTTCAGCTAGAGTGGATACAATCTTTTGAGGGCCATTTCGCAAAAAAAGGCAGGTTCTTTTATCCTGAATCGTACTCAAAACTAATCAGCACCAGATTCACCCACAAGTGACTTACCTACCAAATTTTATGAAATTCGGTCAATTACTTTTTTAGTTACAGTGGATACAAAATCTGAACAGACAGACAGACAGACACACAGACACACACACAGACGTCACGCTATATAATAATATGAGTCTGAAAATATAATAATATGAGTCTGAAAAACCTTTAGCAAAGTAAATGAGATAACGTAATAAATTGAAAATATCAATAATCCCAGCACTCTTTATACCAGAAGGTCGTAATTGATTCCAATATATGCCAATATATATCAAAACATATGCCAATGCACATGTACTATTTATATTATCGTTGATTAGAAGATATACCCGTGTATTTGTAGAAGATTACTCGTACAACGTACAATATATGAGTTTAAACAATTTTTGTCATAATAAAACAATTGCATATTAACTTGAAAATATCAATAATTCCTGAATCAATAATCCCCGAAAATATCAGTAATAATAACGTTTAAACCTGAAGACCGTAATTGATATTATCCAGTCAAAAATGCTATAAGAAAAATAAAATTGTTCTTTTCTAAATATATTTTTATATCCATTTATTTATTATTCAAATTGAAAAAATAGTAATTAAAATTAACAGACAGATTTATTTTAATTGCGTTTCTAAGCAACATGATATAAAATAGAATCTTCCTCTCAAACTGCGAAATTAAATAACCATTTTGATTTCTTTATACTTTTCATTGTTCAGTAAAAGCGTGTGAAAAATAAACCATGGAGATAGATTTCCCATTTAAATCATGTTTCAAACAATTCATGTTTTCAGAAAATGACTTATTAGCGCAAAAAATCTCCCTTCAAACTCAGAGATAAAGTTTTAATTCACTTTCAAACGATTTTCAAGTCTTTCGTTTGGATAGACCACGGAGCTAGAGAGTAGAACTCCTAGGAAAAAGTTTCGTTTTTCATTAATATCTCGACAACCCCTGATCTTAGAGACTCGAAACTTGGGCTAAATTTATGGGGTCTATTTCAAGGCTATCCACAAAATTTCATCAAATTCAGTTCAGCCGTTCTCCCGCGATGATGAGACAAATGAAAATTTCGTTTTTTACTAATATCTCGAGAACCACTGATCGTAAAAACTCCAAACATAGACTAAATTTTAAGTGTAACTATTTCCAGGCTACCCACAAAATTTCATCAAATTCGGTTCAGCCGTTCTCCCGTGATGACGGGACAAACAGACAGACAGACAGACAGATTTTATTTATATAGACAGCACACATAAAATTTAAGAGCAATGGGCGCATCCGTAATTGAGTTATCATATTCAAACCTTGCACACGCACAGGTGGATGTACCACTCAAAGTTCTCGAAATGTGTTCAGTAGGCCTTAAAATACCCTTTTCCATACAAAATCTTGATTTTGAATATTTTCGGAAAAATATTTTTATATATTAAATCATGAACAGAATTGTTAACAAATAAAAAAAAATCACCATCTTGAATATCGCAAACTCTGAATCCGATAATATTTAGGATTAACGACTCAAAAATTACCGTAAGAATATTCTTTTAAACTGCTGAAATTCTTTTAAACAGCAAAGAGGCAATTTCTTGAATCTCGAAATTATCGACACGCACTGTAAAGTTTGGAGCGTACTGTGTTTGCACGGTTATTAATCTTGTGTTCCGAAAAATTTCTAAAAGATTGATTATGATGATCTTCGTTATAAACTTTTTCTGCTGACTTCACAAATCTTCGATACAGAAAGTTACGTCGA
Organism: Amaurobius ferox; assembly: GCA_951213105.1. Classification (NCBI taxonomy): domain Eukaryota; kingdom Metazoa; phylum Arthropoda; class Arachnida; order Araneae; family Amaurobiidae; genus Amaurobius; species Amaurobius ferox. Next base: position 51,191,332 of record OX578150.1, on the reverse strand, counting down.
ACTAGTATTTGTGATGTGCTTGTGCATTATTGTGGCAATGTTTATACCAGACTAGTGTATTTACGAAAATGTTTTCCTTGAAATATCTAGTTCTCTGCTGTAGGTAGAGCTTAGGTGATGACTGATTTGGATTGGTCATCAAATTCCGGAAGAGAAGGGGGCAGGGGTATGGTTCACTATGGACTTTCAAAGTTTTTTTTTCAATTTTCGGTGCAAAAATTATTATTTTACCGGAAACATCTGCTGTTGAAGATTGACTAAATTTAGAGCTTAGATGATAGCTGATATGGAGTCAGCATTAAATTCGGAAGGAGATAGGAGGGTTTACTATGAAATGTCACTTTTGGTTAAAAACTTCCACTTCTGGTTAAACAATTGCTTCAAAACATTAACTGTTCGGAATGGGCAATGGTTAGAGCTTAGATAATAACTGATATGGTTTCAGAATCAAATTCCGGAGGGGATAAGGGGCCTCACTAAGGATTTCCTCTTCCGGTTCTAGGGAGAGATGTCACTTTCTATTCAAGTATTTGCATTTTCCTTGAAACATATATTTTCGGAATCGGCTATATGTAGCTTAAATAATAATGGATATAAATTCAACATCAAATTTTGGAGGAGAACGAGAGGTTCACTAAGGATCCCCCCCCCCCCCATTTCCGGATCTTTTTTCAAATTTCAGTTTCAAAAATTTTAAGCATATGTTTCGCTAGATTGGCTACAGATACAGTTTAGCTAATGAGTGAATTCTGCATTTAATTCCGAAGTAGGTAGGGGAGTGCACTAACGCCAACTTACCTTTTATTCCCACTTTCGGTTGAAAAATTGATTTAAAGCAACTATTTCTGAGGATCGGTTATAGGTAGTGATTTGGTAATGATTAATATGGGTTTAACACTGAATTCGATAAGGATAAGAAAAGTTCACTAAGGATTTCCATTTCCGGCTTTGAAGATGCCAACTTTTTATTTTTTTTAAATTCGCATTTCTGTACGATATAAATATAAAAATGCTTAATAGTTCTGTCAAAAATTACATATACCTTGCATGCACATTTAATTTAAATATACCTTGCATGCACATTTAATTTAAATATACCTTGCATGCACATTTAATTTGAATATACCTTGCATGCACATTTCATTTGATATAACTTGCATGCACATTTCATTTGAATATACCTTGCATGCACATTTCATTTGATATACCTTGCATACACATTTAATTTAAATATACCTTGCATGCACATTTAATTTAAATATACATTGCATGCATATTTAATTTAAATATATCTTGCATGTTGACGATGCCAACTTTTAATTTTTTTTAAATTCGAATTTCTGTACGATATAAATATAGAAATGCTTAATAGTTCTGTCAAAAATTGCATATACCTTGCATGCACATTTAATTTAAATATACCTTGCATGCACATTTAATTTAAATATATCTTGCATGCACATTTAATTTAAATATACCTTGCATGCACATTTCATTTGAATATACCTTGCATGCACATTTCATTTGAATATACCTTGCATGCACATTTAATTACCTAGCATGCACATTTAATTTAAATATACCTTGCATGCACATTTAATTTAAATATACCTTGCATGCACATTTAATTTAAATATACCTTGCATATACCTTTGCCACAATTCGAAACTTATATACATTTCTTGTGTAGTGTTATTTCCTATGCCATGTCCTGAACATTTGCTTTTTTTTCAATTTACCATTTCCTGTAAATACATTAAAATACACGTGTATAAACACGTAACAGAACATTCACAATTCATCAAATCATCACTGTATCTAACGTGACAAAATACACATTAAATATGAGTTTCAACAGCTGGATCAATTTGTTGCACCGTTATCTAAACGTTTAATGCTGTTTCAACGGAAACGTCTTATCTAAAGCTGGCGATCATTCAATTCAAAATGAAGTGTCCGTTGCCTGATTAATGTCTAAATTTTGTTAATTTAGCGCCCCCTTTGTCAGTTCTCTGTGGCTCTGATAATCAAAGTCTGTGCAAGTCCATTAATAAACATTGTTTGAGATCGGGAGGAGTGAGCAGTCCGTTGTTTTAACAGAATAATAGTTTCGATCAGATAATGCGTAGAGTATTAATTCGTAATTTTAGGTTTAATAATTAGAGATAGAAATATATGTAGTTTTATGTTTGTATATGGCATTCCATCTTTTGTGTATAAGAGCATATCTATATAAGAAAAGCCAATATGTTTGTCTTCTATTTCTGTCACATTTGGCATTAATCTGGCTACATTCTGACGACCTTGGGAACAAATTTGGCGCTTTTATGATACATTGCTATCTTGACGATAATTCATCTGAAAATTGTCAACTTGGCATCTCTATGCGTTGTATGCATATGTATGTATGTGTTATTGTTGCTGTTGAGATCCAGACCGTCCGACCTACCAGAAAGGTGTAAGGTAACTGTTTGGACAGTCGGGAAGTGCCACCCAATTTAGACCGGAACCCAGTGGGGGAGGCATCCACAGGGACTGTACCCTCCTTCCCCAACCACCAACCTCTCGAAAGGACTTACGGATCCACATGTTTAACGTGATCGTACTCCGCGTGAACACAGCGGCAGTTTTGGCAGTGGCTGGAATCGAACCCGGGCCTACAGAGTGCAACTCCAGCGCGCTAACCACTGGGCTACCGTGCCCATGTATGTATGTGTTAAAAACCCAGACCACACCACAGGCCCATAGGTTTACTGTAGCTAAAATGTATTGCTAAAATGTATGTTAAAATGTATGCTAAAATGTATGTGTTGAAGACCCAGACCGTCCGACTCATCCTGAGGACATGAGCAACTATTTGGACGTGCCGGGTGTATGTATGTGTTGTTGTTGAGACCCAGACCGTCCGACCTACCAGAAAGAGGGTGTATGTATGTGTGGAAAACCCAGGTCGTCCGACTCATCCAGAGGACTTGAGCAACTATTTGGACGACCCGGATTGTGTTTGTATGTGTCGAAAGCCCAAGCCACCCGACTCGTCCTAGGACTCAGAGTAGTTAATTGGATGGCCGGTGTGTATGTATGTGTAGAAGACCCAGACCGTCCGACTCGTCCAGAGGACTAAGAGCAACTATTTGGACGGCCGGGTGTATGTATGTGTGAAAAATTTCTTTGAACCAACTATTTCTCAAGATCGGTTATAGATAAAGATTGGATAATGATGAATATGGATTCAGCATTGAATTGCATAGGGGTTGGAAGGGTTCACTAAAGATTCCCATTATTGGGTTTGATGGTGACACTTTTGGTTTTTCCGAAAATTCGTATAACTGTATGATATAAATATTAAAATAATTAACAGTTCCGTCAAAAATGAAATATACACACCGATTACCACGATACGAAGGCTATATACATTTTTTGTTTAGTTTCATTCCTTACGCTACGCCTTTCATTTTGTTGCATATGCTTTTCTTTAAATTTACCGCTTTCTTTAAAATGCATTGAACTAAACATGTATAAACACATAACTGAATATTCCCAATTGAACAAATCAACATAGCTTCTAATGTGACAAAATACACATTAAATATGCGTTTCAACAGCTGGATCAATTTGTTGCACTGTTATCTAAACGTTTAATGCTATTTCAACGGAAACGCCGTATCTAAAGATCGCGATCATTCAATACAAAATGAAGTGTCCGTTGCTTGATTAATGTCTAAATTTTGTTAATTTAGCGCCCCCCCCCCTTTGTCATTTCTCTGTGGCTCTTGATAATCAAAGCCTGTGCAAATCCATTAATAAACATTGTACGAGATCAGGCGGAATGAGCAACAGTTGTTTTAACAGAATAATAGTTTCGATCAGGTAATGCGTAGAGTATTAATTCGTAATTTAAGGTTTAATAAATACAGATCGAAATATATAGTTTTGTGTTTGTATATGGCATTTCATCTTTTAAATATTTCCTGTATAAGAGCTTATCTAAGAAAAGCTACTGTCGTCTATTTGCCACACTTGGCAATAAATTTGGCGACATTCTAGCAAGATTATTAGCAAATTTGGCACTTTTCTGATATATCGCCATATTGACTATAATTCATCTGAAAAATTGCCAGCTTGTCGACTTTGGGGGGAATTTCGTCAAATTTTCCGTGGCCATATGTGTGTGCTGTGTACATACATTTGTCTATACGAAATGTTGTAGCTATGGGATAATTATCATTGCATCCCAATAATATTGCAAGTAAAGGTCCATGTGCGTACATGTTAAGTCTATCTATGGTATTGTGATTATGTCCTATCAAATAACAGTGATTGCAGCCCCCCAAGAAGAGAATTTATAAAGATAGGATAATAAACTCGGCGACAAAGCGAGAGACACAAAATACAAAGGCCATGTACAAAGTTGTAGAACATTGTTTGATTAGTAGGAATCGACAATAAAACAATTAAGGAAGGCAATTATTTGACACGATATGCTTATTGGCCAACTGTTGTCCTATTCAGAAATTTTACAACAACAACACACAGGAATTTGGTGTTATATATATATATATATATATATATATATTTGAAATGTAATAATAAGAATTATGTAAAAATAAAATAATACAATTCAAGTAATATTAACATCACCATAGAAGCAAATTCAAAGCCATAATGCCGATAAGAGAAAAGAACAGCACCTTTGAATTTGCTTCTATGGTGATGTTAATATTACTTGAATTGTATTTTTTTATTTTTACATAATTCTTATTATTACATTTCAAATATTTACCCATATACTTGTCTGCTGCATTATGCGCGTATTTTATATTGGTTTCTTATTTTCTGTCTAGTTGTTTACGAGTTTCTGTGGTAATATTCATTTTTAATTATATATATATATATACACTCGTCAAAAGTGAAACTGAAACACCATGGAGGAATGCCCGTAGCCATATGCAAATCACAGTACCGGTAGAAGAGAGAGCAAATGATTAAAACAAGAAAGATCAATCATGCAAAGCATTGATTATGAAACACTTTCCAACTTCAATGCAATTTTATTTAAACATGTCTAAAATGCAATGCAATATATAATATTTTAAAACTTATCACAATACTACATTAATTTATTATATTTGAAACCTTAAACCTTCATCGAAAAAAATTAACTTCATTCAAATGACGGCATTAAAATATAAATTGCCTGGTTTAAACATCTCTAAAATGTGATACATTCCTAGGTAATAATTTTAGAATTATCATAATACTACGATAATTTATTACATTTGAAAACTTCATAGAAAACAACTGAAATTCATTCAAATGACGTCATAAAAAAATAACACGCCTGGCTCTCTCTATAAAAGCAACATTTCATTCATAAATAATTCCCCCATTCATGTCATTCGTCACAATACTATAATAATGTATATTATTTAAAAATTAAGACCATGGAGCTACAAGTAAGTAAACTCTATGCGTAAAACTTCATCGAAAATTATCGTCCTTCTCTTTCTAAAATCAATGAATATTTCATTCATATCAGCCATGCAGACTCCATGGACTAAATGATTTTGTGTTAAAGAATTACAGCGATTCTAATACAACTCATTCTACATATTTTGCTGTTTACATTTTACATAGGTGAAAAATAGGCTTAATAGTAGAAATAATCAAATTTGGATGAGCATTTAAACTGAAATATATATTGCCATTGCGTTGTTTCAGTATGTAGATGCACAGAATTTGGGCAAAATAAAGTAATTTTAGGACGGATACAACACTCAATATGAATTAAAAGGAACTTTAAAAGTCACGATTTTGAGACAAGATGGATGCCATATATCATTTTGAAGTGGGTCATGTGATCGTTTCATATCATGGACACGTGATCGCTTCATATAAGAGGTGTTATTATTATTTTAATTTTTATTTAAAAAACTACTAAATATATTTCGCTGAATTTTTTTTTATATATTTTTTGAACAATTTGAATATTGCCTAAAATTTTCGAAGCAATTTTTGAATTTTAAATCCGCTTAAAAAAGGCTTGAAAAATTAGGTCCCATAGGGCTCAATGTATTCCATTTTTTTCAACCCGGGTTCAATTCAAAACTAATTGGGTTATATTATTCATTTATATTCCCATAAGTCCTATAGACCGTCTGAACAACATACTAAAATTTCATTTTGATTAAGTCATTTTTACGGCAGTTATCGTGCTAACGGACAGACAGACAGACAGAATGAACAAAGTCATAAACACTTTTCAACTTTGTTGTAAAGTGTTAAAAACAAAGATATGTAAAAGAAACCTATTTATTCAGTAAAGAATGTAGCCCCCACAAGCAGCTATAAGGCGAGGCATACAATCGATGAAGCTATTAATAGTTGCCTGAGGTAATCCCTGCCAAGCAACGTCCACTGCTGCATGCAGTTCGTCTACGGTATGTACCGGTGGTCCCCGGGTGCACCTGTCTTCCGATGAGATACCACACGTGTTCAATGGCAGAGAGATCCGGCGAGGCTTCCAGCCAGGAAAGGATATGAATTCAAGTCATGATATTGAGAGCTCGCCGTGAGGGGTGCGGTGTGGCACTGTCTTGCTGGAACACCGTTCCGTGTCATCTCTGATCAGTGGCCAAACCAACTCAATAAAAACAGCGGGCCGGTACGCCATAACTTATGTGACGCACCGGTCCGCTGTCAGATTACCTTTAATGTGCACCAGACCTATCCGCTGATTGAACGTGATACTGCCTCAAACCATGATGCTCGGTGTGGGACCGGTTTAACGCTGGATGATATGAGTAAGTGGCGTTACCCGGGAAGCCGTCACAGCTGTCCACTGCTTGCATTCCTCCACAAACAGAAGCGAGATTCATCCGTAAACAATACCAGATGACATTTATTGGTCCATTTGACGACACCACACCAGACGTGCATCCCAGTGTCAAACGCTGTACTTCATGCAACCTATTGTGAATGGTTTGGGTACTCGCAGGTGTAACCACTGATGGTGCCAGGCTATTTTGGATGTCCCTTGTCGTTGCAAACGGGTTGCTGTTACGAGCCGTTTGGTGAATTTGCCGGTCTGTGCGCTCTATCGTGTGCTTGTTTGATCCACTCCCTCTTCGGTGTGTTCTTTGATGCTCCTGCGTCCATCGTGTCACACATCGCTGGATAGTACTCACGTCGTGCACAACACGCGTGGCAATTGCGCGTATCGACAAACCCAAATCACGCAACTCATGGATACGGTCTCGTTCCCTTCCATTAACTGCTAGTATACAGCTCGCTGACGTCTTCGAGGCATCGCTTCATCACTTTTTCGAAAGTTCGGCTGCTGCCGAATCGTTGCTGATAGCATTTACGGGACGAACCGTCTTCTGGTCTTTATCACTTGAAACGGAGTGCCCCGTGATCCGATACGTACGAAAACTTAATCATCTGCATATGACTTTCTCTTCTAGCTTCACTGTGATTTGCATATGGATACATTCATTCCTTCATGGTGTTGCAATTTTACTTTTGACGATTTTATATATATATATATATATATATATATATATATATATATATATATATATATAATAGAAGTTTGAAAATCCAATGAACGAAAAGTAAGAAGATGTAACACGATAAACCTAACTTTTTAAAAACACCCACAGAATAAAATATAATACAGCAAATCATCAATCAAATGGATAAAAAATACAAAACACAAGCTATCAAGTTACAGAAAATCAACCAAATTAAAAGGTATGGAAACAAAAAAAGAAAAACTTAAACTAAATTCAACTATCTAACTGGCTTACAAAACAAAAGTAAAAATCAACTAATCCTCAAGCAAATGGAAAAAAAATAAAATAAATATCGAATCAACAAGTCAATGAAAAATGTATAATACAAAGGTAAGGAATCGAAATAAGTATAACAAACGATATCAAGCACAAACGCCTTACACGTGGACGATTTTGCATTTTCAATCCATTTACTTAATAACTTTAAATTCATTATTTAATAATATTTGCATAGTATCCTTCATATTTTAGTAAGCTATAGTATCTATATATATATATATATATATATATATATATATATGTAATAATAAGAATTATGTAAAAATAAAAAAAATAAAAAAATATAAAATACAATTCAAGTAATATTAACATCACCATAGAAGCAAATTCACGGCCATAATGCCGATAAGAGTAAAGAACAGCGCTTTCCCAAATTCGATGATTAATCAGAATTAAATTCATCTTCAGGTCTGAGTATTTAATTCTAATTAACCCAAACAAATGCCTGTTTCAGATTAAGCAATAGTACATTACTATAAATGCTTAAACTCAGACTACAGGCAACAAAAATTGAAAAAATTAAAATAGGATACATTAAGAAAATTTGTATTACCATGCGGCATGAACCCTTCTTCTTCCACCACGTGTATACACGATCAACTTCAACAGCTTAATTATCTAGAAGCACCGGAATGAACAAGTCGAAATTCTACCAGGGAGGCATTACGAACGTTCACGGTAATACTCCCAGACCCGTCCAGTGAGTCTAAGCTGGAGACCAGACAAGCAATTCAAATATTAACTTCCCAAATATGCAGTCCTGAATATGAATATGAATCAAAGATGAAAATTCTTTCTAAACAAGTAATTCATAGGAAAACTGGATAAACGAGAATGCCACTATACACCATTATAAGGGCGCTCAAATCGTAGTTTCAATACTGACAAAAGTTACATTTTTTTTGCGAAAATAAAATTCAAAACATTTATGTTAATGCATCTTATCTTCCGATTTTTTGATTTTTCTAATATTTTTGACTTAGTTTATTATTTTTCATTTTTATTTATTTATATAATTAATAAATAATTATATATATATATATATATATATATATATATTTTTTACTGTATGTCAGTCACTATAATTGGGAATGTTTTCTAGGATGTTATCGAGTGAAATTTGATACACTGAGTTGATAATTTTAATAACAAACTTGGGGGGGATATGCATTATTAGTCGCTGTACTCAATAATTCCATAAAGTGCGCTAATTTATAATATTCATCACAAATTTTATTGATTCTAAGAGCATATATATATATATATATATATATATATATATATATATATATGTGTGTATATATATGTATGTATATATATATATATATATATATATATATATATATAAAACAGCGAAAAAGTGGCAGTGCCATTCAGTATCATTCTTATGTCAAAATTACAAAAAAATTTCTTTCTGTATTATAGTAATTTAAATTTGCAAAATTATTTGAAATTTGGTGTAATGCTTGGTGCATTAAAAATGCACCCTGTCTTCGACAATTTTCATTTGAATTCATGAAAGAACATTACCCAATAATTAAATGTAATTAGTCGCTGGGCATTCAGTAACAGGTGAATTATGATAGATATTTACTGCTTTCCATGTACGTGCTTCGTGCATTCCTGGTGTTGGTTTCTACTAATTAAACAATGCTCTGCTACTGGCTTTTTCTTGTCTACATCTTTTTGTGCCCAAGTACATTATCCTAACTTTTGAAATTTTCCACTAGGGACATTTCAACCATTTTACTCGATCGGGCATCACTTTATTATACATATATCTAACGCATACACTCATGGACCATATCTTAAATACCATAAATTATTGGGGTTCTTAAGGACGTTTCTAGGAATCCTGCATATTCCAATAATATCTCAGTCTTGCCAAAAAAAAGGTCAAAATCAACAAATAATAGACAAAATATAGAGAATAACACAGATCCTACACGTTTGTAGGTAAGTCATTCAGAAAGTCATATTCCCGCATTTTTAAATCTCACTAACATGTTTAAATAAACATGCAAGTATAACCGCAACACAAAATTAGCACACCCTAAAAATAAAAAATTAATATAGTAGGCAACACATTAAGCATGCAATTCAACAGCTACTTCGATTTGTTGCACCGCTTAAACACTTAATTCAATTTCAACAGAACCTCTATATATATATAGTTTGCAATCATTCAATACACAATGAAGTGTCCGCGCTTGATTAATGCTTAAATCTTGTTAATTTATCATCTGCCTGTTAAGATAGTTCTATGCGGCTCTGATGATATGCAGAGTTTGGGCAAATTCATCAATAAATGATTGTTCGTGATTGCATAGTGTGATTTGTGAGTTCGCTACTTGCGAAGTATGCAGACCTCCAAATATGTGCAGCTAAAAATGATGACTAAATAAGATGAATCAATAACACAAATTTATTTTGAGAAACTAGTATTTTAAGCCTGTCAGGAACAGGAAAACTGACACTCATAACAATTAATTGGAGTGTAGGCTCAACTCGAATTTCTCATTCCAGAATTCATTTTTAAATAGCATTTTTTTCCCCCAAATTTTGCAAGAAAAATCGGTATTGTTGCTCCAAATGGTTACAATTATAGCGCGTTATTTTTTAATTTAAAGGGCTTAAAAGCATTGCTTTAAAATTTTAGGACTGTATATAGTTTATATTTAAAACTGTATAAAGTTTAATAACATCAATTTTGCATTCTTAACATATCTTTGTGAAAACTGACTTATCCAGTGGCTTAGCCAAGAGTCATAATATTCCACTAGCCCACAAAATGCATCGTCTCTTTGTTGGGAAAATAAAATAAATCTACTGCCATTGACCATCCATTCGACCGTCAACTCCCCCCTTTTCTCAAGATCCGATCTACGCTTTTTAATATAATATATAGTTATGTAACTACTAGATTGGTGATATTTCATAGTCATCAATATATGTTATATGTATGTGGGATATTTTACGCAATTAGATATTTTTGAAATGCATATTTATATTGCATGTAGAAAGTATTATCAATATTTAAGATAATGGATACTATATTTTTAAAAATCCGATGATTAGATATTTATTCATATCTATATTAAAACACTTGAAATATAATTTTTATATTTACTACACTTTTCACGATATATTTCAGCTTTTATTATAAATAATATATGTATTATAATATTTTAATGATAGCCCTATGCATTTATGAGAAGAATCATTTAATTTCATTCTTCTAAAATTTTATTACGAATGATCTTATCTCCTTTTCGAATGATAAGCGCGAACTTTCTAAACTTTATACACGTATCTCTATGTCCCCTCTTCTTGACTTGTAATCTCAGTGACGTCACGCTTCAGGTTTCTCTCCCGGTCGAAAAGCAACCCCCCTTCTCTGACCTACCTTATGTTTAAAGCATCTTTCGATTGACAAAATACTTAACCAGGTACCCCCCGGGGTGTAACTTACCCCCCGAGGGGAATAATCGCCCCGAACAAAACAAAACAAAAAAGTGTCTTGACTATTTTTCCCGACATTGATTGATACTACGTCTCCTGTGAGACATAAATAAGCCCTTTTATGCATGGTTTATGTTCTAAGCTGCCATATTATGTTCTAAGCTGCCATATTAAAAAATACAAAATGTCGAATAAATTTCAACATTTTCGCTCAAATTAAAAAAAAAATCTCTATATTTTTGATAACAAAGCCGGATATAAATTTGCGTGAAAATCTACTAATATATGTGGCCGCTGTCGTAAATATAAGAAATCGACCACAGACAGACAGACGGGCATCAATTAAAAAAGTAATCAAAACGAGTTCCGGTGGTCTTAAAACATATATTGGAATCAAAATCTCGAAATTGTAAGTTTTCGTGAAAACTATGCATTCCTTATACTATACTACATACTAAGAGAAAGTAAAAATAAGCTGCTACTTTTCTAAAAATAAATTTGCATTTGTTTTAACAATGTATGATACTTAGCTTCGAAGAAAGGTTGTCTGAATAGAAAATTGGCACAGTTAGGTTCTACCCCGTGGTTGAGTTTCAAACTTCCACAGTTCATCTAAAAGGCAAAACTCTTCAAAAATAAATTATATTCATAGTTCAAATAATCATGCGCAACTTCAAATATAGGTCGCCTTCATTGATAGAACTCGTAAATATAGTGGATTTTGAAGCAGGGATTAATTGAAGTTATCCATTCAAGTTTTCAAAAGGCGAACGAAGTAAGGAGGGAAAGACTTTAATTTTGGCAACGTGCTACAGATGGCTGCACGAATTCAATCGACTGTATTTCGTTAATTTCTGTAGAAATCTGACACCTGCGAGTCTTTTCGCAGTTTCTTATTTAGTAGCTGGTAAAAAAAAGTTGATAAATAAATCAAAAGTTAGATAAATGCATCGAAGTTGATTTTGTTTATTAATAAATCACTGGTTACTCGAAAATTGATTTAATTTTAGAAACGTGCAATAGATGGCGTTATCATTCCTAATTTTGGCGTTTAGGTTATTTTTCTTTAAACCATCACCAATAAAAACGGACGGTTAAAAGACATTTAAGTTCAGTACTTGTAAACTAATTTGAATTAAAAAAAAATATACGAGGTATTTCCTGTCGAGAACTAAGACACTATTGTACTTAATTCCTTGTTACTTTCCTTATATACATAATGTATAAGGAAAGTATTGTGACGGGGTCGAAAATTCGAATTCGAGTTTTCGACGGGAGAGCACGTTTCAAGCATCCTTGATCACGAATCAAACATTTTTGAAGTGATGTCTGTGTGTGTGAAAGTATGTGTGTGTGTGTGTCAGTGAGATTTTGGAGACGATAACTGACGAACGAAAGGACCGATTCGAACCAAATTTGGTACAAAAATCACAATCCGTAAACACTGGAAGCCTATTGTTTTTATACACAATCGAATGTTCAGAACCCCCTTAAATTTTCGAGTGAAATTTTGAAAAAATCGTCAAAAAATCAAAACTGCTAATAAAGTTACGCAAGTAGACATTTCTTATGTAATTTTTCATTAGAAAACGATTGACATAAATTTTAGAACGCTAACATGAACCGTTCTCGAGATATTGCACATTTTTCAAAAAAATTATCAAAAAGTTATATAAAATAAAAAAAAATATTTCCTATTGAGAAACATGTTCACTTTTCATATGTAATACCATGCGATAAATTGGATGACATCATTCTCGTGGATCTAGCTCGTTCCATTCATGGAAAAAGATACGTTGAGTTATACTTTTGTATTTGAACGCCAATAGTCATTTATCTGATGTAAGAATAACTTATTTCTCCGTCCATAACGCTTGGCGAGATTTTGGCGACGAATTTGGTGGAATGTCGCCAACTTGGCGACTTCCTTCAATGTTGCTAAATTAATTAAAAACTCGCGAAATGGATAAAAATGACGCTAAATCAATGACAATGACGACTCATTGACGAAAATTTAATATCTTGTACAGAATATAAATATCTTCTATAATAATAATCTATTTTTTTTACTGTAAAAGTAGTAAATTCATTGCATTATATAAGGAAAGTCATGTGTTGCCCACATCAGATTTGTTTTATATTGCTTAGAGTCTTCGCTACAGCTGACACAATACACAGAAATATTCTTTTATTATTGTGGATATTACGTAAAAATCTTCAAATATAATTCACATTCAAAACACAAATAATTCACCAAAGGTAGGTCATATCCGCAATAATAAAATTAAAAGTGAAACTCTTCCAAAATAAATAACATCACAGCTCAAATAACAATGCAAAAATCTTCAAATATAAATCATATTCCTTTATGACGAACGTTTCAATTATAAGCGTTGTTAAATTAATTCCAATTTTTCCATAATTACCCTGCTGATTATTTTTTCAAATAGAAACGCATTCGAAATCAAGTAGAGAACTGCAGTTGCTACTATATATTATCCTCCGTCGCGTGTCTGGGGGCAATGCATTATCGCCCGTGTTTTGGCGTTAGCTCGTTATTGGATGATGGCAGATAACAATGTACGTAGCAGGGAAACTTTTAAAAGCCACCTGTACCTTGTATCACTATTCATTCTCCACCAGACAGGTTGAAAAAGACCGTAATATCTCGTGTTTGGCGAAAATTAGTCATTTTGGAAAAGCCTTTTTTGTAATTGCTCACAGACTGTATGTAATGGGGCTGATGCGCTAGTTCAAGGAGCTACAAAAATTGATATTCTATATTGTTTTGGGGGATAAATATCTGCAGATAAAGTTTTTTAATATCAGTATGACTTGACGATGTACTTAGCGTTTTTCGGAAGTTAAAACAGGGTATATACAGGGTGCATATAAATTGCTTTGACAAAATAAGAGGGCTGATTGTACTCATCAAGACGAACAATATCTACTATGGTACCTAGGGTCGCATTCCACTCTGAGTGTTAGAAAAGAGTAACTTCGAAACACGTCCAACAAGCACAAGTCGCCACTTCGGACGACTTAGCTGTCGTGCCGGAGAAGTATCACATCTCCAGAACATCACCGTCAAGCATGCACTGTATGCAAATTTCCAGTGACAAGAAGCAGCAGCGACAGTTGCATCTGATTGGGCGTAGTGGACCTGTAGCTTGGCCAACAAGCTCACCGGACCTCGACCCACTGGACGTCTTCTTCTGGGGCACATAAAATCATTGGTGTACGACACGCCTGTGGACTCCGCAGAAAATCTCGTCGCGATAATCGTTGTTGCTGCGGACTGGATAAACACGACACCAGATGTCTTCGAGATGGTGCGCCAGTCGTTCATTCGCCGGTGTGAATTGTGCGACGGCCCCCTTGGTCGTCACTTTGAGCATCTACTTTGAGTCTTTCTCTGGTATAAATAAATGGGATTATGCAACTTATGATTACGTTAATTCTCCTTATTTTCACTGTTGAAAGTTCAACTTTAACTTTAGGTTTATCTAACACTTAGAGGGCAATGCGACTCTAAGTTCCATTGTAAATATTGTTCATCTTGATGGGTACTATCACCCCTCTTATTTTGTTAAAGCAATTTATATACACCTTGTATATAAAAACATTATAACAGTGAAAATTCCATGCAATTCGTGTACATTGGCACAACGGGATGTGTACAAATCTGCTTTTAGCTAAAATCATTCTCGCGACACAAATAGACGAAAATAACGCGACACAAATAAATGAAAATGTATACAATCCTTCGCAAACAATCCGTGACAAACGGTGCAACGACCCCATTGCAAAAGAAAAAAAAAGTGCCCCTTCCCTTTACTTATAAAATGAGTTCAATCCGCGAAAAACGCACCCCACAAAATAAATAAATAAATCCCGAAGTAATGCAAAACCTGTTTAGTCACCCGAAGGCTTATTAAATGTGTTTTCTAATAGATGGCGCTAGTAGTCCAGCGCTGTAGTGTCCGGACATTGTTGCTGAAAGCTACGGTGATTAGAAAATTGTAAGACTTCAATGGATTGAAAAATTTGTAATAAATCAACGAATAGGTTGGTAAAATTATTTTTCCTTCTGAAGCAGTTTGTGATATTTTAAAGCGTTGCTGTTGAATGTTAATCGTTGGGTGGCACATTAATATTTTATATAGTTGTATAAAATACGAGGAGGTATAAAACACACGAAAAGTATATTATTTCACAAATTCACTAAAATTCGTCTGTTGATCCTATGATTTCTGATTAAAATTTGTTTGAAAGAAAATTTTTTGATCTTTCTGATGGTGTAAGGATGAAAACGGTATGATAATATATTTTCCGTCTTAAGAAACCAATAAGTGTGACATCACCCAAAATCGTTGTAAAGCTGACAAAACGAATTCGAAATTAAAAAAATAATAATTAACATCATGGTGCACATATTCGGGTCCTGAAGCATTCGTGTACCAAATTTCATGGCCGTAAGAAGCTTAGATTTCCCGCTACAGACAGCAGACATACGCTATCAGTAGCGGGTTTTGAGTTATTATTTAAAATTCCTCAAGAAAGGTTAGATTGTACAGTGTGATCAAACATGCACCATATAGCCATTTGAAGAGCATAGACACTTACAGACATTGGATTGCGCTGGTCTAACCGTTTACAATTTATAGTTGAATAAATGCTGGAACAAAAAATTCAGCGATTTATAGACTTTCCGAACAAATGTCGTAGATTTTTTTCATTATTTATAGAAAATCTGATGTGGGCAACACATGACTTTTCTTATATAATGCAATGAATTTACTACTTTTACAGTAAAAAAATAGGTTTTTCATATAGTAGATACTTATATTCTTTCCAAGATATTGAATTTTCGACAATTAGTCGTCATTTTCAATGATTTAGCGTCATTTTTATCCATTTGGCGAGATTTTCGTTAATTTGACAACATTTCAAAAAGTCGCCAAGTTGGCAACATACCGCCAAATTCGTCGCCAAAATCTCGCCAAACTTTACTGACGGAGATATAAGTTATTCTTATAGCAAATAAACGACTATTGGCGTTCAAATACAAAAGTATTACTCGAAGTATCTTTTTTCATGAATGGAACGAGCTAGATCCAAGAGAATGATGTCACCAAATGTATCGCATAATATTACATATGAAAAGTGAACATGTTTCTCAATAGGAAATATATATTTTTTATTTTATATGACTTTTTGATAATCTTTTTGAAAAATTTGCAATATCTCGAGAACGGTTCATGTTAGCGTTCTAAAATTTATGTTAATCGTTTTCCAATGAAAAATTACATAAGAAATGTCTATTTGCGTAACTTTATTAGCGGTTTTGATTTTTCGACGATTTTTTTAAAATTTCACTCGAAAATTTAGGGGGGTTCTGAACATTCGATTGCGTTTAAAAACGATATGCTTCCAGTGTTTATGGATTGTGATTTTTATACCAAATTTCGTTTGAATCGGTTCATTCTTTCGTCAGTTATCGTCTCCACAGGCTCACTGACACACACACACAAACACACACATACTTTCACACACACACACGCACACACAGACCTCACTTCAAAAATGTTTGATTCGTGATCAGGGATGCTTGAAACGTATTCTTCCGTCAAAAACTCGAATTCGAATTTTCGACCCCGTCACAATACTTTCCTTATACATTATGTATATAAGGAAAGTAAAAAAGTCCCGCGTGTATGCAAAATTTCACGTCTCTGTCTTTCAGCACTTTTGACTACTCATCTGCATATTCCGTAGCATAGGGTGTTCCCGACATTTTACACTGAAATTATAATACGCCATAAAATTCATGATAGATTCGCTGTACAATTTATGTGGTTTCAAATGGCCGCTCTATCCTGATAGGAGTTTACAGTCGTTTCATAAATGTTCCACCATTTCCATTTGTCGCAACCTTATCAGACATATAGTCCAAGCAATGGGCATTTTCCTGGTTCAAAGCCGGAAGGTGGCTTGGTGATAGTTGGTACGGAACAGGGGTCCTTAAATAGATAACATCCGCGGGACATTGCTGTTGTTATTGATTGCTAAGAAGATATGAGAGACATAGTCCTTCTATTTAAATCTGTTGACGTACTATATATGTGTGTATGTATCTATCTGTTTATATCCTGTTTATATCCTTTTGCTAATGCTTTAGCAAGGAAGCTGATGTGAGGATTTAAAAATTGGTACATTTTTCAATGAATTTAATCAGACACTGGGATAAAAGTATGGCATTTCCTATATATTTCTTAGTATAATCTGCGAAATTAAAGACAAGTAGACATTTTCATTAGAAAACCTACCCGGTGTTGCCCGTGTGATGTAAGATGCAAAGCACCTGATTCAACAAATTCTCGAAAATCAAATAACGCTTTTAAAGTATCCCCGCTGTGAACAAAAAAATCTGATGTGGGCAACACATGACTTTCCTTATATAATGTAATGAATTTACTACTTTTACAGTAAAAAAAATAGGTTTTTCTTATAGTAGATACTAATATTCTTTCCAAGATATTGAATTTTCGACAATTAGTCGTCATTTTCATTCATTTAGCGTCATTTTTATCCATTTGGCGAGATTTTCGTTAATTTGGCAACTTTTCAAAAAGTCGCCAAGTTGGCGACATTCCGCCAAATTCGTCGCCAAAATCTCGCCAAGCGTTATGGACGAAGAAATAAGTTATTCTTACAGCAGATAAATGACTATTGGCGTTCAAATACAAAAGTATAACTCAACGTATCTTTTTCCATGAATGGAACGAGCTAGATCCACGAGAATAATGTCACCCAATTTATCGCATGGTATTACATATGAAAAGTGAACATGGTTCTCAATAGGAAATATTTTTTTTATTATTTTATATAACTTTTTGATAATTTTTTTGAAAAATGTGCAATATCTCGAGAACGGTTCATATTAGCGTTCTAAAATTTATGTCAATCGTTTTCTAATGAAAAATTACATAAGAAATGTCTATTTGCGTAACTTTATTAGTGGTTTTGATTTTTTGACGATTTTTTCAAAATTTCATTCGAAAATTTAGGGGGATTATGGACATTCGATTACTTATAAAATCAATAGGCTTCAGAATTTACGGACTATGATTTTTGTACCAAATTTGGTTCAAATCGGTCCATTCGTTCGTCAGTTATCGTCTCCACAGTCTCACTGACACACACACACACACATACTTTCACACACACACACACACACAGACATCACTTCAAAAATGTTTGATTCGTGATCAGGGATGCTTGAAACGTGCTCTCCCGTCGAAAACTCGAATTCGAATTTTCGACCCCGTCACAATACTTTCCTTATACATTATGTATATAAGGAAAGTAAAAATAGACAAACTTGGTGTACTAGTGTAATATACCCTAAATAAGCGTATTGGACGTCTGCAATCTGGGTACACAGCCTTCATTAGCTCAGACTAAAGAGTATATTCTTTAAAACTAAGTTCTACCATAAATCGAATATGAGATTCAAAGTTATCAAACTAATATATTACTTTCCTTATACCTTCCGTGTGTGTGTGTGTCAGTGAGTCTGTGGAGACAATATCTCCCGAACGAATGGAGCGATTCGAATGAAATTTGGTACAAAAATCACAATCCGTGAATACTGGAAGCCTATTGCTTTTAAACGTAATCGAATGTTCATAACCTCCCTAAATTTTCGAGTAAAATTATCAAAAAATCAAAACCTTTACTAAAGTTAAGCAAATAGACATTTCTTATGTAATTTTTTCTTAGAAAACGATTGACATAAACTTTAGAACGCTAGTATGAACCGTTCTCGAGATATTGCACATTTTTCAAATAAATTCATCAAAAAATCCCGTAAATTAAAAAAAAAATATTAACTGTTGAGAAACATGTTCACTTTGCACATGTAATATCATGCGATAAATTTGTTAATATCATTCTCGCGGATTTAGCTCATTCCATTCATAAGAAAAGGTACTTTGAGTAATACTTTTGTATTTGAACGCCAATAGTCATTTATTTGCTATAAGAATAACTTATTTTTCCATCCATAACGCTTGGCGAGATTTTGGCGGAATGTCGCCAACTTGGCGACTTTTTTAAATGTTGCCAAGTTAACGAAAATCTCGCGAAATGGATAACATTGACGCTAAATCAGTGAAAATGGCTAGTAATTGTCGAATATTCAATATTTTGAAAAGAATATAAGTATCTACTATAAGAAAAACCTATTTTTTACAGTAAAAGTAGTAAATTCATTGCATTATATAAGGGAAGTCATGTGTCGCCCACATCAGATTTTTTTATGTTGCTTTCAGAAAATAAAAAATATCCATGCATCAATCAGAATCAATGATCTGTCCCTTACGTGAGGTGTAAAATAAAAAAGAATTAAATACTATCTCAGTGAATTTTCATCAGATTTATATAATTTGCACGGACTGGTCAAAACTAAAATTACTAGTAAAAATTTTAATTTATGACGAGCCCGTACATTGATTATTTTCAATATGAAATTTTGAGCTCTTTAATTAAAAAATCCGTAGGCCGATAAAGAGGCTTATATTACCTATTTAAACAACCGGCATATCTTTCCTTAGAGGCTATTATAACCAAAGATTTTGAAATGTAACATCATATCGTTTACATTTATAAAGTGAATAGAAAATGTATACCTTATATAAATTACAATTAATAAATGGATGGCCTCAGGAATTTTGTTTTGTTTTGTTTTGAAGCAGTCTGCAATATCTAAAGAAACTGCCGTTGAGTTATAACGATCGGATTGCCAGTCATTGTTTTCACATCGCAATTTTAAAATCGGAACATCTTGAAAATACGCAAAGTATACATTCTTTAAAAAATTCACGAAAATTCGTCTATTCATACATAGTACAGCTTCCGTTTAAAGTTTGTTTGAAAGGAAATTCTTTGATCTTTCTATGGGGTCAAGATGGGAAAATTATGATAATATTTATGGTCGCTAAGGAAGATATTTCTGCGAAAACCGTTCAAAATCAGACTAAAACATAAAATAACTAAACATCGAATTCGAATTTTTGAAAATCTCGCCGAGCCGTATTTTACTGGGTCTTAAAAAACTCCTGCATCAAATTGCACTAATTAAAAGCAGCAGTAAGGGTGAGCAAGAACAATATACTGCTAATCACAATCTAGCTAACTTACAAGTCTTGTGAGATAGCTATAAATTACCTTCCAAGACCTTGCATGCCTTTCAAGAGATTGCAAGGTTACATTTCAGGCACAATAAAACAGTAATTGCATACTCTGCTTATTCAAAGCAAAATGTTAGAATCTTCCGACGCTGACGCATTTGCAATTCACTTTTTGTTCGTATCACTATATAGCTACTAACTGAACTATGATTAGCTTATATACCCTATGTGGAAACTTCTGGGAAAAAACCACATAACTCGTAAAGTTCTAAGCCTTTCCAGAATTCGACAAAAGTCGGCAAATTTGTCATCGAATGTATCGACAAAGTCAAGCGGCAATGACACACAAATAATAATAATACTTTCCTATAAATGTCGTTTTTAGTTTTTTCTCAGTTATAGGTGAAAATATTTTAGGTATTTGTAACACTATATAATGCTTTTCATCTAGTGTTTCAATAATGTAACTTTTTACTGAGGAATAAATGCTTGGAAAATCCGTGCCAAATTTCTTTTAGTTTATAGTCAATATAATTTTGAAGTATCCATGACAGTCAACAACAGAATTCGTATATTTCGAATCTTAATATCTCAACCACTGTACAGTTATCAATCTACATCGTGCTTTGATATCAGTTTACAATCTCTCTTCATGTATTTTCTGATTAGCATCCGTCTCAACATTATCACCCGCACGTATCAGGCAATGGCTAGCCAATGGGTAAAGACCGGGAGTTGACTGGACCAAAGTTAGTCCGGAAGAGTGATTATATTGTTCCGGACTCATTACAACCAGATTTCATTACATCCAGACGGCACTGAGCTTGCTATTGATTGAACAGGACAGAAAGGGACGAAAGCACTTAAATTGAGATAGAAATGAAAATATATGCATTGCCACATTTCAAACGTTTCGAGATTGATATATTCTATTCTTATATTGAACTAACAGCTATACCGAAAGGTATCTGTGATGTGACACAGGAGTAAATTTTAATAGAATTGAAATCAAAATATTATTTTATTCAATTCTAATTTCTGTTTTTGGGGTCAATTTCTGTTGCTCAATTTCTGTTACTCTCAATTTCTGTTACACAATTTCTGTTACTCTCAATTCCTGCTACTCTCATTTTCTGTTACTACTTCACCGTAGCAACAGAACCCCCGAAGCAACCCCCCGAATCTTACACCTGCTAAACAGGCGCTGCTACACTTGCTACACAGGTATATCAAGCCTGCTACACAGGCGTGATATACCAGTTGAAACTGTACTTTGTTCACTGATGTTCATGAACACCCGGGGCTCTCTTTGCGACCTTTTACGCCCCACTGGCATAGCCGGGGGGCGCCTCCTGTTTACCACTTTGCGGGTGCTGAAACCCATGCCATGTGCCCAAGCCTGACTGAAAACCAGCAGCTCTAGGGTGTTTTAAATTTTCATTTTTAGTGCGACAAAATTGTTTCCTCTTTGGTGCAATTTTATAATAATGCAATCTAGTGTTTTTCAAACTTTTTGATCTTACAGAACTCTTTTAAAATTCAATATATTGGCGAAACCTCAAAATGAGAAAAAAAGTCCGTTTTGGTCCTAATTATGCATTCAAAATTTTATGCTTTTTTATTTTTAAGAAAATTTACACGAAACCATCACATTGAGAAACCCTTTACAAGTAGTAAAATTTTTTGAAAGTATCCAATTAGCTTAGATTTCATGCAATTCTAAATTTTCAGTTTTTAGTAGTGATAGCAACCGCAATAAGTAATATAGCGTAGTATAAGCAATGCAGTATAGGGTAGAAAATGGCCATTTTAATATTAAATCGGCTTCAATTATATTCTGCCCCAACTCTAGAGGCAGCCCTTTTTACTTTCCCTGCAATATATAGTAATGTATAGGGAAGTATTGGAATCATGTCGAAAATCGCAACTCGAGTTTTCGACGGATCTACGACGGCTCAAGTTTGCGATGGATCGAGTTTTGGGATCTCCAAAATACGGAAGAAAGATGTTTAGCGCGACCTCTGTCTGTGTATGTCTGTCTGTATGTGTGTCTGCTTGTATGTGTGTCTGTTTGTCTCTCTGTGTGTGTCTATCTGTCTGTTTGTGTGTGTCTGTCTGTGTGTCTGTTTGTCTGTGTGTATGCCTGTGCAATGTATGCATCCCTTCTAATTCAAAAACAAATTGACCAAATTTCATGAAATTCGGTAGGTGTGATCCTGATGCTGATTAAATTTTGGTACTATTCACCTTGTGTAACCGTGCAGCGCCATAGGTATTTCTTGTACATCTATATAAAAATATAAGCATAATACCTCTCGAGTTATTCCCTTACGTGATACCGTGTATAGTACACAGTACCTTTATAGTACACAGTATCTGTGTAGTACAAAATACCTGTATAGTACACAGTTTCTTTTAAAAGTAATCATCGCAATAATATTTGTAAATTTCTGCAAAAATTACAAAACTAGGTGTGTTAGTATTCTATGTAAAACTTTTAAACGTATAATTACAAGCTTTAAGCTGTGCTTGTCTTTAAACTAAGAATTCTTAAAATAACATTAAACATGAGTCCCGAGTTCGAAAGAAAAAAAAATCCATTAGTTATAACGTCACGACAAAACGAACAACTAGACTAATGATTTTTGCTCATTTTTATTTTTTGCACGAGCTTAACTGATGGTCGTTGCTTTCACGAACATATCGT
The DNA here is from genome assembly GCA_951213105.1 of Amaurobius ferox. Lineage (NCBI taxonomy): Eukaryota > Metazoa > Arthropoda > Arachnida > Araneae > Amaurobiidae > Amaurobius > Amaurobius ferox. Next base: position 51,168,113 of record OX578150.1, on the reverse strand, counting down.
TAACTATCTGTTAAAATAAACACGTAGTGAAGAACAAGACGATGACTCCTGCCTGCCATTTTGATTCTTATTTAAATTAGTAGTTATTACAGCAATGGAATTTCTTTTATTAAGAGTGTAGGAACGGAACTGTGCCAGGCCCGAATCAGTGACCCGGTGCTTACTAGACCGACATTATAAGATAAGAGCAAAAGCTAGCTTCTACTCCGAACTTATAATTCGGGTTCATGTTTCTATCATCATCGATCGATGTCTTTGGTAGGAGCAGAGTCGGCTGCTGCCACACACTCCCCCACCTGATGAAGAACCCTGGTCGAATTTCGGCGAGGAGGGAAGCCACCCTAAAACCCCCCGCGCATCTCCATCCGAAACTCAGTCGAGGGGCTGAATGGCCGGGAGGCGTGTCGTACCTCGGGCGTGACGTCATTCGTGGTCAACCAGGAAAGGAGTGGTAGCGCCTCTGTCTCCGTGTGGTGCTGCCATCTCGTGTTGAGATGGTGAGAGTGACAGTTGCGTGCTTCAAACGTCCAGGGTCATCAATTGTAGGAAATGATGTTGCCAGACCCGAACCAGGGACCCGGTGCTTACAAGACCGACATTATAAGATTAGAGCAAAAACCAGCTTCCACTCCGAACTTATAATTCGGGTTCATGTTCCTATCACCTTCGATCGATGTCTTTGGCAGGAGCAGAGTCGGTTGCTGCCACAAGAGAATTCCAGTTGAATATTATAGACATGGGCGTATTTAGAGGAGTCAGGGGCGTGCCAAAGTACCCCTTGAAAAACTGTTAATTTAATTAGTAGCCCTCTCTTATAGAATATTTTAATAGCATTACAAGTGAACTTTAATAGAAAGATTGTTGTCTGAACACAATTGTGAAATATCAATAAATTTTCGCAATTTTAAAATAACATGATCATAAACAAATCTAATATGAATGTCATGCAATATGAGAGAAAAAAAAATGCTATTTCTGAAATACCAAAAAAAAAAATCGGGTATTTGTTCTGTGTTTCCCTATAGCCAATTGGAATATCCTACTATATTTGTTCATATGTGTTTTTTGATCGAATTTTACCCCACCCCCACCCAAAATTTAAATGTTTCAAATTTTTTATCAGTTTATTGTTATTGGACCTCCAAATTTATATTTGGATGCCGATTTTCAAGTTGTTCTATGAACAGGTTAGATATACAATATAGAGAAGGGGGATTATAGACTAATATAAACATCTGTAAACTGGATTCCTTTTTTTTTAATTCCGAATCTCTTAAAATGTAAGGTTGATAATAATCTCCATATTTTAAATGCAATCGATTTTAGCATGTCCCTGAAAAAAATCCTGAGCACGCCCATGATTATAGATGCCTTTCAATACCATTCAATATAATAATTAATATTTTACTACGATCGCTTTTGCAAAAATGGTTTGTTACCGAAATAGCACATACAAAACAGTTTCGAACCTTCTTATAGAAAGCGTGCTCAAAATAAAAATCGTACTCAGAGATGGTATATACATTGGGAGAACAACAGCACTCACTCGTTCGTTATTAATTCCCCCCCTGGTGATGGAGCGCCTACGCACCACGTCCACAAGACTCCCCAGGGTATCCCATGGCGAAAGGGAGGAGATTTGCAGCTTCACGTTTTTATAAATGCTCCCCGAAGGGCGGAAGTTTGACTTGGCCTCGACATGACAGCATCCATGCCCGCTGGCGGGATTCGAACCCGCAACTCGGCAATTCAGGAATCAGACGGAAACGCATGCCCTTGACCGCTCGACCACCGGATCGGCACAGCACTTGTAATATTAATAAAAGATTTATTATCTATCAGTCTACATGATATTCAGTTTTTGTCAGTCTCAATGAAACTGCACAGAGATTTCCAGCGCTTGATATGCTATTCCATTATTTAATTTCTACCAAGCTATATTGTCAAGCTATTATTTAGTTTATATCAAGCTAATTACGTATTCTCAGTACGTAATACGCATTTTCAATTACGCATTCTCAGTACGTATTACGTATTTCATTACGATATTTAGTTTTTATCAGTCTACATGTTATGTATTTCAGTACAGATATTAATTTCAATTATGTATTTCAGTACATATATTAATTTCAATTATGTATTTCAGTACAGATATTAATTTCAATTATGTATTTCAGTACAGATATGTAGTTTTTATCCGTCTACTTGATATTTAGTTTCTATTAGTTTATACTCTATATAAAGGGTTCTCAACCACTTGCATAACTCCGTGGTACGTGAAGAGATAACTAGTGGTAATCAGATAATTCGTGGAATATACTGTACAAAAATTTTACCAGCACGTATTTTCAATTACGTATTTTGAGTACTTAGTATGTATTTTCAATTATGTATTCTCAGCGCGTAGTACGTAATGTCAGTTACGTATTCTCAGTATGTATTACTTATTTTCAGTTATGAACAGTATGTGGTACGTATTTTCAATTACGTATTTTCAGTCCATATTACGTAGTGGCTGTATGTAGTATGTATTTTCAAAAACATTTATTTTCGATTTCATCATGCGTAGTTGCCTCTATAATCAGTGAGAGAACTGGATATAAAGAAACTTAATTTCTGTTAAACAAGCACATGCATCATATTAAATCATTTGTAATGTTAATCAATAATCCTATCGTTTGTTAATCATATTCTTAATCGCATTTGCTAATATTTATTATGTTTGTTCATTTTTTTTTTATTAGAAGCGGGAAAAAAATATGATTATAAATAGAAGTACGTAGTTTTGATTTTTTCTTTATATACAAGACCTGGTTTTGTTGGTGATACCGGAATTTTTGAATTTCGGTTTTGGTGGTACGCATTTATGAAAAGGTTAGGAACCCCTGCTCTATATAATATTTAGTTAACATCAGTCTAGTTATATATATATTTATTTGCTTAGTTGCAATATTAGTCGTTATTTAACTTTTTTATTCCATTTGTTTTTTTAAATGATTTTAATGTTGTACTTTCTTCAAATATTTGGATAGTAGGGGTATATACCCATATCATTCTCTAATATTTACTTATTTGCCTCACATTTAATTTTTTTTATAGTTCTTTGTTAAGTGGTAGTATTAATCTTTATTTTTCATTTAATTTGACTTATTCCTTTTTTTATATATATGTTCTCCTTTTCAAATGATTTTAATGTTCCCCTTTCTGTAACTATTTGGATATTTTCACGTCATTCTCCTATATATATTTATTTCTCACAATTAAATATTTTGATAGTTCTTTGCTAAGTGGCATTATTAATCTTTATTTTTTATTTAATTTCACGTGTTTCTTTAATTATATTCATGTTTTCCCTTTTCCACTTTTTTTTATGTTCTCCTTTATTCAATTATTTTTATGTTCTCATTTTTTCAATTATTTTTATGTTCTCATTTTTTCAATTATTTTTATGTTCTCCTTTTTTCAAATATTTTGATATTTCTACGTTCTTCTCTCTATATACAGGGTGACTTGCACCTAATCTGTCAAACGAAAGGGGGCAATAGAAGAGTTCATGTGCAGTATAAAACATCATAGCAACTCTGTCCTATCTTTAACCATTTCCGAGTTATGGTGGATAGAAGGAAAGTGCGTCGAGTCTGAAAAGAACCCGAATTTGTGAGGTTTCTGTAAGGTCTACACGCAAAATAAGCACATAATTGGAAGGAGCAGAAAAAATCCTATAAGATGACACCATTTTCATCCTGGATTTAACACCTGCGAGGTGCCATGCTAGACCCTCATTTCAATTTCCTGTCCGCCTTCAGCCTGCTGTTTCGTGAGGTGCAAGAACGAGGTGCTACTTCGACAAACGCCGATTTCAATGATGTATTGCAAACAAAAAGATAAATTTCTCCTGAACTAAAACACCGATATGGTTTATTGTGAGCTCATTCGAAAGCTGGTGGAATAGAAAAGTTTTGGGTACATTTGATCGATTGTAGCTAGAAGTGTTTTAGCGATATAGCCGGTTACAGAATTTGGCAACATTTCGATCTTGCACTTCGCCAATGTTTCAGCTCTTGTAGCTTGCCGTTAAATCCAGATATCTTGATGAAAATAGTGTCATCTTATAAGATTTTTCTCTGATCTTTCCCATTTTGCGTGTAGACCTTTCAAAAACCTAACAAATTTGGGTTTTTTCAGACGTGACGCACTTTCCTTCTATCCACCATAACTCGGAAGCGGATAGAGATAGAACAGTGTTGCTATGGTGTTTTATACTGCATATGGGCTCTTCTACACCCCCGAAAGCCCTGACCATCCGACTCGTCCGAGGACTTAGAGCAGCTGGGTGGATGGCCGGCTTCTACACCCCCTGTCGTTTGGCAGATTAGGCGCAATTTACCCTGTATATTCACTTGCGCCACATTTAACTATTTTGATGTTTCTATACTTATTCGCATTCAACGACATAGATTTTTCATTCTTTTAAGAATAAAAACAATCTATGGTGTACAAAGAACTAAAAATATCAAGAACTCACAATAATTCTACTTGGTTTTGTTCATGCCACTTGCACATTTTCAACTGACCAAACACTAAATTCATAATATTACTGTTTACTGAAATATTATATAAAGAATGAATTTATTTTCTAAATACCATGCATGTGTCACCTTATAAAATATACTATAATTTTTATTTCTTTTGCAGGTAAGATATATTTTACATGTTATCTTGTGAATGAGTTAGGACATCTCCAGAAACCAATGATAGGTAAAGCTTTGTCATTTGCTTTTACTCAATACATTGCTTTTATACAATACATGCTTTTATACAATACATGCTTTTATACAATACATTGCTTTTATGCAATACATAAATTAGAAGATCGATTCTCAACCAGTGATTCGTGCTATCGCTGGTGGAACACGAGAATATAACTGGTAGTACATGGATAATTTGTTTAATAAACAGTGAAACATTTTTGCCAGTACGCATTTTCAGTACGTTGATTTTTAGTACGTTGTACGTATTTTCAATTACGTATTTTAGTATGTACTATGACTAGTACGTAGTATATATTTTCAATGCCAGCATGGGTAGTTTTGTCATCTTGAGGTAGTGAGAAAACCCGAAAAATTTTTGTTTAACAAACACATACATATATATCACATTAAATCGTTTTGTTAATCATATTGTCATATTGTTAATCGTATTTGCTAGTATTTATTATTTTTGTTCAATTTTTTTATTTAAAACAAAAAATGAGGTTTTTGTTAATGATATTGAAAATTTTGAATTTCGGTTTTGGTGGTACGTCATTATGAAAAGTTTGTGAACCCCTGCATTCGAAAACTGACGCACGAAGAAATATTATTTCTATTATAGATATTGTTGTATTAGTTAAAATTTATGAAGCATTTTACTATTTTTGTGTGAAGTAATTTTTCTTCTCCTGCCGTGCATTGAAATATTATTTTCAAGTTTCTGATTTGTACAAATATAAATCTAAAATTTTATAAATAAATTTCTAAAGCTTTAATGATTTTGTATTTTATAGCATCTTGAATTTATAAAGAATTTATTTTCCCTAAGATGTAATGTTTCCCTTATTATTATACTTTTTCACTCAGATACATTTTACTCTTAATAGTTGGAAATATATCTTCTTAATTAAATCGAAAATAGATGGATATACTGAAAAATTATACTCCCAGTTGTTTAGTGGAAACAAAAATCCAGCTGTCCTGTAGGACAATGGTCTCCAATGTAGATACTTGAGGGGTACGTTAAGAAAATTTAGAATTTTCATTTTGATTTTTTTTTCATAGATAATTGGACTGGCAGAAAAAATGAATTAAAGAACAACAAATATTAACTTGTAGTTTTAAATTACACAGTCATGAACACAATAATGCTATGATTATGAACACAATAATGATTTTTATTTATAATCATAGCATTATTGTGATCTAATCTCCTTTCTTTAGATTGTTATTAATGTTTATTATTATTATTATGAATACTACATCACTAAAACGTCATTTTAGAAGAAAAAATATGATGTGGGCAGCACATGACTTTCTCTGCATGTTCAAATTCATTTTCAATTTATTTCTTTAATAATTCATTAAATTAAGTTTAATGGCACAAAATAGTACGCATAATTATTTGAAATGCCACTGAATTTGTGCTTTTAATTCAATTTTCGCTGTCATTTGGTAACTGAACATATTTTCAAAGGCGACGTAGCAAAAATGCGAAAATCTAAAATATCAACTAGACCTAGAGAATAATGCAATTAGTCTTTTATTTTCAGCCTAAAAAATTACGTATAAAATAAGAATTGATACATTTGCAATAAGTAATCTTTTATTTTATATTTTAATGATTTTTGCTGGTCATTTTGCAAAAAAAACAAAATAAGATATGCTCTGTTTCCGTAATCGTATCGAAATCTTGTCAGCACCAGAGTAACCTACATGTGACTTATCATTTAAATTTCGTAAAATTTGGTAAATTTGGTTTTTAGCTAGAATGGATACATGCTATTTTTGCGGGCCATTCACATAAAAAGGAGGGTTCTTTTAACCGAAATCGTGCAAAAATCTAATCAGCACCCGGGTCATCCACAATTAACTTATCTACCAAATTTTATAAAATTCATTCAATTAGTTTTTGAGTTAGAGTGGATACATACATTGCACAGACAGAGAAACACACAGACACACACACACAGTCACGCTAAAAACAGTTTTTTGCATTCTAGAGGTCCCGAAACCTGTAGATTCGTCGAAAACTCGAGTTGCGATTTTCGACATGATTCCAATACTTTCCTTATACATTACCATATATTGCAATGAAAATAAAAATATTATTGCGCTATACTAACACGGAGCCTTCATATTAAAACCAACGTCCGTTTGGGGAAAAACTCCGCAAATAAATTTACCATATGAGTACGTCCTAGTGGTACGTCTTAAGGGCACGTCTTAAGGGTACGCGATCAAAACAGTTTAGAGACCACTACTGAAGAAAACATAAATTCTACTATTCTGTTGGAAACATAAATCTAGCTGTCGTGTATAAATATAAACTCAGATGCCTGAAACATAAATCCAGCTATCCTGTAAGAAACATAAATTAAACTGTCTTATAGGAAACATAAATACAGCTGTCGTGTAAAAAACATAATTTCAATTGTCCTGTAGGAAACATAAATCCGGCTGTCTGGTAGGTAACATAAATTCAGTTTCTCGGTAGGAAATATAAATCCAGCTGTTCTGTAAGAAACACAAATCTAGTTGTCCTGTGAGAAGCATAAATCAAACTATCTTACAGGAAACATAAATACAGCTGACCTCTAGGAGACGCAAATCCAACTATCGTATAAGAAACATAATTTCAATTGCCTTGTGGGAAGCATAAATCCAGCTGTCCTGTAAGAAATATAAACCAAACTGTCTTATAGAAAACATATAATTGCAGCTGTCCTGTAGGAAACATAAATTCAGCTGTCCTGTAAGAAACAGAAAGATTTCTTGTCCACTAACTGTACAATGAAGAAAACTTTTTCACTTGGTGCTTTCAGTTCTCGGATTAGATTAGACTGAGTTACTTTGACATCCTTTCTTCCTTTTGTTTTGCGAGACTTACCTGCACCGGAAGTTATGGCAGTAAAATAATGTGGGTGCAAATAAGTCAAATACATCTATTAAATCGACGTCACTGAGTTGCAGCTAACTTTAGAAAAAAATTGAAAGAATTATTAGTGGATGAAATACATGACTTTTTTTTCTGATACTGATTATTTATCATACAAGTGAAATTAAAAGGTGTATGGAATATAAATGTGTATCGTCATTATTACGTTCTCTACAAAACATGGTAACGTATGTGGAAAATATTAGAATCGTATCTAAAATCGGAAGAAGTTTTTAACGGATATATACGTTTCGAGCACACTATAACCCAAAAACATTATTTTTAGCGTGACGTCTGTGTGTGTAATGTATGTGTGAGACCAGGAGGTAATATTTACAAATATACAGCTGGCCATCCAAAATGCAACACCATGAAAGACAAGAGATATCAAAGCCAAATTTATTGGACCAAGAACATAAAGTACAAGGATGAATTGGTTGAAATACAGCCCCTTTTCGACTTGCGGAACACGAAGAAATCAGTATTTTGTGCAGCCACCATGGCTGACAATAACTGCTGCTACACGCCTCGGCATTGAAAGAAAGAGACTTTGGATGTGTTTTTGGGGTATGTCAGTCCATACTGCTTCCACACGTTGCCAAACTTCATCTGTCGTAGCAACTGGTGGTGTTTGCTGGGCCAGTCGTTTGCCAGTCATCGACCAGACGTGTTCAATGGGCTACATATCTGGAGAACGGGCGGGCCTAGGGAGCAGTGGAATTTGGTGGGCAATGAAGAAATGCTGAACGATATGTGCCATGTGTGGTCTCGCATTCTCCTGTTGAAACTTGTCCGCAGGCAAGTCTTGACGGTAAAGTAAGACAACAGGCTTCAAAATTTCAGAAATGTAGCGGTGGCTGTTGAATGTACTGGCAATGCGTATTAGGGGGTGCGGGAGTAAAACAACATTGCTGCTCTTAAAAACAGCCTTCTCTTCTCCCCTTATACGGCGCTTGTAGGTGGCGCTACTGGTGCACATGATTTGCATATGAGCTAAAAATTCTAATCATTTGTATTTCCTATCGAGGTCTACGTATAGTGCAAATTTCATGCTTATTGGATGCTTCCTTCATGGTGTTGCATTTTGGATGGCCAGCAGTGTATTTACAGTGAAACAAATCGCAGAATTGTTGACCCCGTTTTAAGACAGTATTGGCCCGGAAAGTCATGATCCCAATAAATTATCTTCACACAAATTGCAGCTGTGGTTGGAGAACAGATTTCCTAGGGGCCAAGGTTTAAACCAAGCATTATTGGAAATTAAAGTAGCCACCGATGCAACGTTGCTACATCACACTGAGAAGCTACCGATGAGAGATACGGAGGGCGTATCGGGACCCCAGGCAAAATGATGTGGCAACAAGGAGATAATTCAATGAAGATTCGACAATTGGAATAAAAGAAGTGCGAAAGAGCAGTCCACAAGAATGACTGTTCAGCAGCGTTAATATTCAAACTAAGAATATCCAAGAGTGCGTTTCATAAGTAAAGATTGTCCAAAAGCAGATATTCAACAAGTTTGATTATCCAAAAGTTCAGAAAATTGTGTTTGCAAGCAATGTAGTGGTTATGTTGAAATAGGAGAGTGCGCTAGAAAGCTGACTTCAAAATATCAGAAAAAGAAACTGCCAATATTCCAAGCATAATGAGCAACATACCGACAAACAGAGGTATGTGCCAATCTGCGTATAAAGTTTATTAATTTTGGAATAATATAAGGACCTGGTCTCACATGCACATTTTCTCAACTTAAGCGTTTATTAATGTAAATTTTAATCTTAACAATAATATATGTGGATACATATATATTTTATTTTAAAAGTTAAAAATGTGGAATTTAATGTGTAGTGTTTTAATTAATGATTATATTTTAGGAACTCGTGCAAAGAAGTAATGGTGGATTATTGCGGCCACGATGCAAATGTTCGAATTATTCACGACCACATTAATTCTGGGTCATTTCCTAATTATAAACTCTAATGTCACATTTCGTTCACCGCAAAATGTATCCACTCTAGCTTAAAATCTAATGGATTAAATTTCACAAAATTTGGTAAGTAAGTCACTTGTGGAATACCCTGGTGCTAATTAGACATTTGTATGATTCGGAAAAAAAGAATCTGCTATTTTTGCGAAGTGGCCGCCAAAATCGAATGTATCTTCTCTAGTTGAAAAAAATAATTGACCAAAATTTAATAAAATTTGGCAGATAAGTCACTTGTAGGTTATCATGGTGCTAATCAGATTTTGGTATGATTCGGAAAGAAAAAGCCTGCTTATTTTGCGAAATGGCCGACAAAAATCATCAAAATCTAAAGTAAAAGACTACATATGATTAAATGCATTAATTAAATGCTTATTTATATGCAATTTTCGATGACGACAAAATTAAAACCAATAAGAAAGGACTAACTGTTCTAGAGATATTTTAGTTTTGTCGTATTTCCGCAAAGTCGACTTTAAAAATACTTCCAATCTTCAAATGAAAAAAACATTGAATTAAAGTTGAAAATTTAGAGTAATTTCAAATAATTATCCGGCTTATTTTGTGCAATTAAACTCAATTTAATGAATTATGAAAAAAGAAAGAGAAAATTAATTACAGTCTGTAATTAAAGTCATATGCTACCCAGATCAAATTTTATTAGTTCTATAAATCTAATAAAAGTGGACACTTTTGCTTGCAAAAAAATTGGAAATCGTCTGCCAAAAATTATATTTATGTGAAATCGTATTTCCACATAGAGCACAAAATAATAAATTACCTTAATTGCATTCGAAATAAATGTTTGAACACAAATACGTTCCCTATGATTCTATTTGGAACTCGAATAGAAAGACATCCATGTAAGATGTAGAACATAATATGCTTCATTAAACTAAACGGCTGTCAAAAGAATTTTATTTGCAATTACGCTCCATTTTTTCCTTCTTTTCCCAAAATCTCCCTAATTTTCCAGCGATTCGTTCTCATTTCATGCAATGCAATAAATTTCTTACTGAATTGCGTTTAATAAAAACAATGCATGACTTAACTTCTGCAAAGGTTAGTTTTTTCCGAAAATATATTATTATTAAAGGTTAAGAGAAGGGCCTAATTTCAGTCGGGTCACAATTTTTAACTTTCCATGCTGTACGTATAAAGTATAGGGAAAATAATTTCGAATAAAGAAAATTTCAATTTGATATATTAAAGGGTCTGCTGCTTTATACGTTTTGCTCATCTCAGAACACAAATCATGATAGATTTTACTTCTTGCAAGATAGATATTACAAGAATAAATTTCAAAGATAGATCTTGTTTCTTGCTTGATTTGTCTGAAAATTTGCGTACAAGACGTGACAGCGATGGAGGCAAATGGCGTGACAGAAACCGATGCAAGTGACGTGCAATAATGGATTCAAATGACGTGACAGCGATGGACTCAATGACGTGACAGTGACCGATGCAAATGGCGTGACTTCAAGATGATGATTCAAGATTCTCAGCAATTCTGCAAGTTTTAGTTGATATAAGGGCAGAACCTGCTGGTTGCGACTTGTTTATGCTTTTCAATTGCTTAACTATTTTTAAAAAACAAATTTTATATAAAACTTTTTTCTGAAGAAGTATTAAGTTTTTCAAAATATCTAAAAGCTATATTCGCAAAGAATAAAACCAGCTAACGGACTCTGAGAGAAAAGGGATACGACCCCCCCCCCCTCAGATTGGATGTCTTACTCACTGCGGGCGGATATTAATCAGAACGACCCAACGGTGTATCTATTCAAAAATGATAGAGAAGGCATCCACACCGGTAAAGGCAGGACCCATTATTCATTATCCCGCATTCTCTTCGCCATTATTCAAAATGATATTAATAAAATTTTAAACTGTAATAAGCGAACTAATAGATTTTTCTATTGCTGTGATGAAGACCCGTTCATACTTTCAAAAATCTTATTTTCTATTCCCCTAAATTTTTAGAGGAGATAAAAACAGGTATTTACCAGCCTAGGGACTCTTTGGATCCTATAACTATTCGATGTATCCTACCAAATTTATTATAGCTTTGTTATATAATATTATAATATTTATTCTTTATTAATTTTATATTTATTCATCATCACAGCAAAAAGGATACTAATAGTGTTCAAAATCAATGTTAATTTAAAATGATATTAAAAATATTAAAATTATATATTTTGCCCTTCCTTGCACTTTTAACATTCTTTGTACTTGTACTTCTAAAAATTGTATTTTTCATATATATGTAACAGTTTCTAAATTTTAAATAAATATACTTTTTAAATAAATATACTTTAAATAAATATACTTTTAAATAAAGATACTGATCAACTAACCTGTTAAACCATTCCTTGGTAAGGGTTTCTTACTACTGGTCCAATAATACTGGTCTCTCAATATTTCCAAAAAAAGTATAAATATAAAAAAGGCACAGGGACTCCAACAAACAGAAATTCTTGGGTGACTAGTCTGTGGGATGATCGTCTAATTTATTGAAAAGTTCTAGTTCCGTCTATAACAACTTTGTTGGCCGTTAGACGAGCGATGATAACTGCCACCAGTTAACTTATCAACTGAAGAATTATCTCCAATCCCTTTGCGAAAGTAGTGTTGAATGCACGCTGTCAATTGCGCTGCTTATCACTGTATTCAACTCATCATCGACAGTGCTTGTATTGTAGATTTCCCAGACTTAGAGGTGTCGGTCTATGACGAAACCCGTATCTGCTTAGGCTCCCACAATGGATAGAAATTCATATGGAGATATTATGGCTAACGTGACAATTCAGCCAACTGTGATGAACAGAACACATTTCAAATACAGGGTGACATGAGTTGGGGATGGTGTGTCACAAAGGTAATTTAAGGTATGATTGGTGGGTAATTTATTAATGGTCCGAGTTGTCACTTCCGTGTTTGTCACACGTTGGATGGTTGATAACGAGGAATCTCGTGCTGTCACAGCTGCTTTGACAATCGTTCTATCTGCCCGTTCTGTCGGCGCTCTAGGCCGTCCGCTGCCCGCTGAAATTTGCCATTGCGAATCCATTCCAGCCGACATCGTCTAATTGCTGCATAGCTACTGCTCAAATGCCGAGCGATTCGTCGCTGTGCCCATCCAGCTTCATGCAGTCCGACCGCAAGCCATCTTTCAAACTCCTTCATATGCTCTTCATGGCTGCGAATTTGCCGGCGAGGCATTGTTACAATCAAGGTACGTAAACGCAGATGAGGGACGCAACCCACTGCACGTTTTGTTCCTGAAAGCGATATTCGCTCCTTATATACACCATAGTGCTCAGTTGTGCTGTAGTTCCTGCTATTCACTCATTGGCTGCGAATATTTAATCATTTGCATATTCGGTTGAAAGGTGTTTATATGTAAAGTTTCATTACTATTGGAAATTTTGGGGTGCGTCGATTTTTTGTTTTAGAATATATATATATATATATATATATATATATTCAAATTCTTTTTAAAAGTATTTCAAATTGTATCTCATTTGGACCAATAAAACGCATTCCAGAGCCCTCTGAAGTGGGAAACTTATTTCTTGATTTCTTGCTAACCCTGTATATATACGTATATATATATATATATATATATATATATATATATATATATATATATATATATATATATATATATATATATATATATATATATGTACATATATATATATATATATATATAGTTTAAAAAATAACTTATATTGCCATCGATGAGTGAAATTCTTCAAATTTATCGACAGACCTGTTGCCAACTTTAAGAAATAACTTAAATGAGAAGAATAATTTGCAAATGAAAGCAAATAAAATATAATATTTTATATTCTGAAACTGATTACGGTAGAGGTAGACATAAACAATATTAAATGAGCATATATGAGACATGCAAATGAAGGAAAATACTTGATCATTTTCCCTTATGGTGTTTCATAAACAAATTTAACTTTTTTCGTATGAACGAATTCTTGTAAAACATTTACTACTATAATACATACACCTCGCATATGCTTTATAAACTAGTTTCGTTTTTTTTTTCATTCTTGACCGTGCGCTTAGTAAATTAAACCCCACAGATGCCGCTTTCCCAAAGTGTTTTCTAAATCTGAAGCGTATTAAAGATTCACCAAGAAACAAGACAGAGCACCAAAATTGAAGAATAGGATCACGGAAGACGTACGGTAAAGGAGAGCTTGAATATACGTTATACTATGCCAAGACAAGATAAATGGCAGCATAGCGTGCAAACTCATTCCCCAAAAATCGACTGTTAAAAGTTTTGAAGCCCGACTTCACGCGATTGACCGCCGCGTCTCAGTTTTTTCCGCGTATCTTGGTTGTTCGGACAGCGTAAAAAGTAAACATATTTTTCGTTGAAGGATACGTAGGGGTGAGGTAAAAATTGAATTTGGAATCGCAGAATACTAAGCAGTTAAATTTGTTATTTCCCTTGCAATACATGGTAATGTATAGACGAAGTATTGGAATCATGCCGAAAATCGCAACTCGAATCTCCAATGAATCTACACCCTTACAGGAAAGATCGTCACATGTGTGACAGTGACGTTGTAGTCACGTGACACCTGGGTCACAATGTGACATCATATTTGTGACTTCTATGCGACATTACGTATTAGTAACTTTGTAACTTCATTATGACTATATTCTGTGACGTTTTCATAATTTAATTAACACGTAACAATGTGACGACATGACAATGGCAATTACAATGTGACGTCACAAACAAGTTAATATGTGACGTCACAAACGACCATGAAAATGACCAAAATGACTTCGCTGTGACCTCCATATGACATTGCCGAGACGTACTGCGAAGTGCTGTGACGTCCCAAAGTCGCAGTGTGACGTAAATTTTACGTCACTGTAAAAGGAAAATGCTGTTAGGGGCACGTTTCGGTGCCTCTTGAACACAATAAAACCGTACTAAAAACTCTAACTGAAAAACTAATTGACCGAATTTCATAAAATTATTTTGGTAGGCAAGTCTCTGGATGACTATGGTGCTGATAAGCTTTTAGTGTAATTTGGTAAAAAATAACTTGCCTTTCTATGCGAAATAGTCTGCAAAAAAGGTCAAATTTAAAGACTACGTATGCTCAAATATATCAATTAAATGCTTGTTTTATACTTAATTTTTGACGATAAAATGAATCCATTCCATTACTGTACCAGAGACCAATTCCATTACTTAAGGACTAGCCGTTCTCAGGATCTTTCTTTTCATTTTTGCTGCGCACCTTTGAAAATAAGTCCAGTTACCAAAAGAAAACGAAATATAAATTAAAAGTGCAAATTCTGTGTGATTTGAAATAATTATGGATGTTATTTTTTTTTTCAATTAAACTCAATTTAATGAATTATTGAAGAAATAAAGAGAACGCGAACATGAAACTGCAGGGAAAGCCATATGCTGCCCACATCAGATATTTTAATAGTAAAATGCTCGTAGAGATCATTTTGAATACTTGCACAATAAAAATTTATTACTAACCTCCAATTTCCAGCTTCGCTTCACGGTACGAAAAGGCTAACTGTTACAAAATATGACACAAACACACTTAAGAAAAGTTCTGAATATCAAAATCCGTTTCAAATTTAAACGTAAAATTGCCTCGCATTTTATAGTTTTGTTAACATGGAAATTACGGTTAGAAAAATAATATTCCAGCACCGTCTTTGCTTTATTTTCACCGCTTTAATGCATTTCAGCTAATATTCAATTAATCATCGACTATTTATCATCGCACACGGCCATCATACTCTGTGTAACAGTCATGCGCCATTTTGTAAGACAACTGATCTACCCTAGTTGTTCTTCAAGCCAGTCTGGTGGCTCACTGGTGAGTCGACAATATTCTGCATCTGATTGTTCTGCCTATGTTGTCATACCGCCCAGGGCTCCATTTACCAACAAGAGATCGCTCGACCACATATTGCAGGAGTCTTTCAACGATGTCTTCGATGATTTAATACCTTCCCATGGCAATCCAGTTCCCCCAGACCTATCACTAATAAAACATGTCTGGGATATGCTGGGATATCAATTTCAGTTTTCTCAGAATACGTTGCATTATCTGACCAGTTGCAACATTTGTGGCAGAATCTTACGCAGAGGTACATAAGCAGCTTGATTGACTCTGTGCCGCACCAAATATCGGCTTATATAACTGCCAAGGGAGAACTTATCATTTACTATAGCATCTTGTTGCCACCATTTCTTAATAAAACATTTTTTTATCTCAAATGCTAATCCTTTGCATATCTTCTCAAACGCCATATACATACCGAGTTTCGCGGCTGTAGTTAAATCTCTTATGAGTGCATATATTATTTTACAACAGAGTGTATTTTAATAATTAATCCACCAATTTAGCTTTGTTTTCATCCATTTTCCGACATTTTTGCAATTATGAAGATATTCTCTTTAAATTACTGTGGCACAGTTTAAAATTGGCACCATTATTAAAGACATTGTAAAGCTGGCGGTGTTTCGCCAAGTTTGCTGCCAAGTTTGAGAATTTGAGAAATTTATTGTCAAGCGTTACAAGTAGATGGAGAGAAGGGATTTTCTTATATGTACTAATAAATGGCTATTTATGAATTGTGGGGAGTTAAAATATAAGACGATTACACAAAGCATCTTCTCTCGTGAATGGGACCAAATAGATCCACAAAAATGAGCCAATATTTTGTATAATATTTCATATGAAAAGTGAACATATTTTACGATATTTAATACTTTTTAATTTTATGCAATTTTTTTGATAAATTTATCTGAAAACCGTGTGTTTTCATGAGAACAATTCATGCTAGCGTTCTAAAGTTTACATCATCTGTTTTATACTCATAAATTACATAAGAAATGATCATTTAAGTAACACTGTTGAAAGTTTTGAATTTTTAATAATTTCATTCAAAAATGTGGGGTCTTCTGACTATTCGATTGTATATAAAATTAATATAATTCCAGTATTTAACTACTGTAATATTTGTACCAAATTTTGCTGAAAATGTTTCATTCGTTCGTGATATATCGCATCCACAGTTTCACGGACACATACCATCACAAACGTTCGATTCGAGTTCAGGGATACTTGAAAGGTGCTCTTCCGTCGAGAACTCGAATTCGAGTTTTCTATACACAATACTTGTAATACACACTACTTTCTTTATACATTATACTATATATCTAGGGAAAGTAATACGAGGATCACACTGAAATTTTTGAGATACGGCTAAGTGTCACAAGTTAAACTTATCAGCTCTTAGGAGTGTTCAAAGTACTCCCCTCCAACATCAATGTACTTTTGTTGCCGAATTTTCCAAAGATTAAATGCTTCAAGACATCCATTTCTTGGAATCGATGAAAAATATGCTTTTATAGCCTCATCAATCTCATCTTCGGATTGTAAATGACGCCTACGTAATTTTGTTTTAGATTAAAGAATAGATAAAAGTCACACATAACAAGATCAGGAGAATGGGATGGATGTTGTATCACTTTGATGTTTTTTTGTTCAAGAAATTCGACTGTCATTCTTGACGAATAAGAAGATCCATTGTCATGGTGAAGCGTGGTCCCCCTAACGTCCTGAAGAATTTCTGGAAAACAGTTAGTGGTGTACCAGTTAGCTGTAACTGTCTTCTGTCCCTTTAACTTTATGGTTTTAACCAGACCTGCACTTCTGAAGAACACAGCATACATTACTTTTTCATTGTTCGTTGTCTTTTCACCATTGTTGGTTAGGGGTCATCTTCAAAGACCCATACTTTACTTTCTTCACTTATTGGAACGTTAAAAGACAGTTTGTGCGTTTCATCATCAGTTATGATTTTAAAAATAATACGATGTCTATCATCATTAAGTAATTTTATGGTTTTTTTACTGATTCTGACACGCTCCGCTTTTTGATTTTCTGTTAAATTATGGGGGTCCCAACGACAAACTAATTTTTTCATAGTAGTTCTTCATGAATAATTTTATGTATAGCTGCGGATCCAATGTTAAGTTATTTCATTATTTGGTAGGTACAACTATTATTATCGATTAATATTTTTTGAATGGCCGACACATTTTCCAGGATTACAGCTGACAAAGGTTTTTCTGCATGTTTTTCATCCAGGAGAGAATTTTGATCTCTTCTAAACTCTGTAAGCCATCTGAATACAGTAGCACGAGATGGAGCATAATTTTCATATGCTAATTGAAGACGTTGAAGACATTCTTCTTGACTTAGCCCCACTTTAAAATCGTAGAAAATCATAGTTCGATAATGCTCCCGCGTCAACTCCATTTTCTTTTCTTTCAAAATGGATTTTACGATAGCTAAATTGCAATTGTTGCCCCAAATTATCGTCTGCGAACATAAAAGGGTTCAAATTTAAACATTCGTCCAATAATTTTTTACTACCGCATATCGTATGCCCCTGTCTCAAAAATTTTAGTGTGACCCTCGTATGAGGATATGAAAAAAATCGAGGGGGAACTTACACACTAAATATTTTTATTAATTTATAATATAGGACACCCAAAACAATTTTTCTCCAAAAATCCCTTATAATCTAGTACCAACCCATTTATTTTTATTGATTCCGGTATATCGATTACACTTCTAACACTACAGCTCTTAGTCTCCCTTCTCCACCAACACATATCGATACAGCTCTCGGATTCATTCGATGACATTCTTTCGTGCATTTCATCGTAATCGATAAAAAAAAAAAGCTGCTAAGATCCTCGTCACGTGTGGAAACATTTCCGAAACAGTGTTTCTACCGAAAAGTGGATG
The DNA here is from genome assembly GCA_951213105.1 of Amaurobius ferox. Classification (NCBI taxonomy): domain Eukaryota; kingdom Metazoa; phylum Arthropoda; class Arachnida; order Araneae; family Amaurobiidae; genus Amaurobius; species Amaurobius ferox. The sequence continues at coordinate 51,149,600 of OX578150.1, read as the reverse complement.
TACCGAAGATCGATCTGAATGAAGCGAGGGAAATAAAAAAAGCGGATGAAGGAAACTATGCGCATGCGCAGGAGTACGATGTCTGAAAAATTTATCAGCCCATCATGCCGATGGATATCTTGGTTGTAAAAAACTTTGAGTGTAAACTTTTTGCATAAATTACGGTGTATATTTGTTTTTGTAAAAATTTTTCTAAAACGCATCAAATACTTCTGTATCATGCACATCTATTTTCTCCATTCTATTCTATTGACCGATACCATAAAATTCATTACTAAGACAATAAGGATTACAAAAAATTTACAGGAACGCCTAGAAATTCCTACTTTAAGTTTTTATGCTAATGTCATATTTTTCGTTGCCAAGGAAGACGAATTTTATAACCGAACAACATAGATCTGTTTTTCTTCTTACCAGAGCGTTCGACTTACCCGAAAGTTTGAGGTAACTGATAGATCTGTTACTATAGGAGATAAGCACCTGAAATATTCAGTATAATAAACTCATACTTCAGCATGCGATTGAATTTTTTCTGCTGATCAGAGGCGATGTTTTATCCATACAGCTACTGTGACTCTCAACGTTTTACATTTGAAGTAGAACATACATTTTCAACCATCATATTTCAGATAGAAACGTAACTTCTGATCTGCACAAACTTTATATTACTCTTTTTTTTAATTAAATGATAGCATCGTTTTCAAAACTCTCCGTGAATTGAAATATTTTTAATAAATCATAAAGTCCAAAAAGCTGTAAAATTTTGGTGCTAAAATCTGAGTCATCTCATCCACTACATCTAACCTGTATGGTTAAATCAAACCTGAGTCATCCACTGCATCTAACCTGTATGGTCAAGTTAAACCGGAGTCATCCACTGCATCTAACATGTACTGTTAAATCAAACCTAAGTAACCCACTGCATCCAACCTGTACGATTAAGTTACTGAGTATCATTGTTTAAAATATTTGTGTCAGTGAGAGAAGTAAACTCAGCGAGCACCCACTATCCAACCGACAATTTATTCATTGAGATATTGAGAAGACAATCCTTCATTTTACATTTGAAGTTGACTCTACAATTGTTACATTGCTATTTTGTTACATTTTATATTGGATTGGCGAATTCTTGCATAACAAAATAAATAGACCGATAATTTGAATTACTGTTTTATTGGGAAACAAACTCATGTTAAAAAAATCTGATGTATGCAACACATGACTTTCCTTATATAATGCAATGGATTTACTACTTTTACAGTTAAAAAAAATGTTACTCTTATAGTAGATACTTATATTCTTTCCAAGATATTGAATTTTCTTCAATTAGTCGTCATTTTCATCGATTTAGCGTCATTTTTATCAATTTGGCGAGATTTTTGTGAATTTTGCAACAATTAAAAATGTCGCCAAGTTGGCGACATTCCGCCAAATTCGTCGAAAAAATCTCGCCAAGCGTTATGGACGGAGAAATAAGTTATTCTTACAGCAGATAAATGACTATTAGCGTTCAAATACAAAAGTATTACTCAAAGTATATTTTTTCATGAATGGAACGAGCTAGACCCACGAGAATAATGTCACCAAATTTATCGCATGGTCTTACATATGAAAAGTGAACATGTTTCTCAAAATGAAATATATTTGTTTTATTTTATATAACTTTTTGATAAGTTTTTTGAAAAATGTGCCATATCTCGAGAACGGTTCATGTTAGCGTTCTAAATTGTATGTCAATCGTTTTATAATAAAACATTACATAAGAAATGTCTATTTGCGTAACTTTATTAGCGGTTTTGATTTTTTGACGAATTTATCAAAATTTCACTCGAAAATTTAGGAGGGTTCTGAATATTCGATTGCGTATAAAAACAATAGGCTTCCAGTGTTTCCGGTTTGTGATTTTCGTACCAAATTTCGTTCGAATCGGTCCATTCGTTCGTCAGTTTTCGTCTTCACAGACTCACTGACACACACACACACACACTTCACTTCAAAAATCTTTGATTCGTGATCAGGGATGCTTGAAACATGCTATCCCGTCGAAAACTCGAATTCGAATTTTCGACCCTGTCACAATACTTTCCTTATACATTATGTATATAAGGAAAGTAATAAATATTAACTAACGTTTACAATATATTTCCATGGGTTTTTTTTCCTGAAATGATGCGAAATATTTATTACTATTACATATTGTTTTACTTATCTTTTACAACCAAGACTATTTTGTAATGGTAATTTCTAAAAGCAGACAATTTATGTAGGGACAAAACGAATCATACTGTGGCCACGAAACGTTAACTCTTGACATTGTTGCGTTTCGAGAAAAATAGAGAATAAACTCTCTCAAGCTGTGGATAAGACTCAAGCTGTGGATAATTTTTTTTCTATCATCTTCTGGATATGCGATAAATCTCCAAGTAGGCGACTTTTAATCTAAAAAATCATGGTTACGGTGCATCTTTTTCATGAGATGAATACTTTTCTTCTGTAATTATTATACGCTCAGTAACAGATTTGTTACGTGAAAGAGTGCAAAATAAATAAATATATCAGAGGTCTGTACAAGTCGATATGTTTGACCCAACCCGACCGTACCAATTCTCGAAGCAGGCTAGAATCCTGAAACATTGTAGCAGGCTGAACTCAAGGCAGGATCGAAGACGTTTACCCCTTTGGAAGTACGATGAATCTTTTTCGTTCGATGATTATTTTTACTTTCCTTATATACATAATGTATAAGGAAAGTATTGTGACGGGGTCGAAAATTCGAATTCGAGTTTTCGACGGGAGAGCACGTTTCAAGCATCCCTGATTACGAATCAAACATTTTTGAAGTGATGTCTGTGTGTGTGTGTGTGTATGTGTGTGTGTGTGAAAGTATGTGTGTGTGTGTGTGTGTGTGTGTTTGTGTGTGTGTGTGTGTGTGTGTGTGTGTGTGTGTGTGTCAGTGAGTCTGTGGGGACGATAACTGACGAAAGAATGGACCGATTCGAACAAAATTTAGCACAAAAATCACAATCCGTAAGCACTGGAAGCCTATTGTTTTTATACGTAATCGAATGTTCAGAACCCCCCTAAATTTTCGAATGAAATTTTGAAAAAATTGTCAAAAAATCAAAACGGCTAATAAAGTTACGCAAATAGACATTTCTTATGTAATTTTTCATTAGAAAACGATTGACATAAATTTTAGAATGCTAACATGAACCGTTCTCCAGATAATGGACATTTTTCAAAAAATTTATCAAAAAGTCATAAAATTAAAAAAAAAAATTCCTATTGAGAAACATGTTCACTTTTCATATGTAATACCATGCGATAAATTGGGTGACATCGGTCTCGTGGATCTAGCTCGTTTCATTCATGAAAAAATATACTTTAAGTAATACTTTTGTATTTGAACGCCAATAGTCATTTATCTTCTGTAAGAATAACTTATTTTTTCGTCCATAACGTTTGGAGAGAATTTGGCGACAAATTGGGCGGAACGTCGCCAACTTGGCGACTTTTTGAAATGTTGCCAAATTAACGAAAATCTCGCCAATTGGATAAAAATGACGCTAAATCAATGAAAATGACGATTAATTGTCGAAAATTCAATATCTTGGAATGAATATTAGTATCTACTATAAAAAAAAACAATTTTTTTTTACTGTAAAAGTAGTAAATTCATTACATTATATAAGGAAAGTCATGTGTTGCCCACATCAGATTTTTCTTTTTGTACTTATAGGGTACCGGCTCAATAGTAGAGGCGAAATGTCGAAGGGTGCAAGATAGTTAACTATATCAGAGATATGTACTGGTCGATATATTTGACCGAACATGACTGTACCAGTTCTCAAAACTGGCTAGAACTCTAAAAATATTTCGAAGGCTAAACCAAAGGCAGGATCAAAGATGCTTACTCCTCTGGAAGAGGCGTAGCCCGTTTTAGAGCTGACAGGTGTTGGCTCTGTAACCTTGGCCCATCTCTACTAAAGGGTATATGAATCTTATGTGTGGTGGGATGACATTGGTTTTAGGTGTCTATTCCGCTTACAACATATGAATTCACCTAGGTGGTGATGTGGTAAGGATTTAGTAACTCATATCTAAAGGCTATCCTTTACAGGAATCTTTACTTAGTGGTGTTCTTAAGGCAAAGCTTGCTAGAGCTAAATTTCCTTTAGAAGACTAAATCCAAGGCAGACTCAATTATTTTCCTCTCTCCAGAACATAGGCGCCGAGTTTTCAAAATCTCAGGGGGGGCACAATCCGATAAATTATATAAAAATTCACAAAGTCGATAAAGATATAACAACTTACAAGGCCGCCTTGAAGAAAGCAAGCATATGTCAGTTAGGTGACTACAATTGGTTCGTGGTCATTTTAAGCCCCTTCTTCAGGCCAAAAGAACAGTATCCGCTCTTAACAACCGCCAAGAACGAACTGTCCAACGAACGGCAGTAGTGGTTGTTAAGTGCTCATACGGTTATTTTGTCCTAAAAAAGAGGGATTATAATGCCATCGAAGCAACTGTAGTCACCTAACTGACATATATATGCTTTCCTCAAGGAAGTTTTGTAAGTTATTGTTTTACAAGCAGGTGTTTTGGAGTGAGATAACCGAGTGGTTAAGTCACAGGATTGTACTCGGAGGACCCGAGTTCGGTTTTTGGCTTTGCCTAAACTGTTCTCGTGTACGAGCACGTTAAATTTGTGGGTTTGAAAGTCCTTCCAAGCGATTAGATGGCATTGTCTCGGCGGTCTAAACAGATATCTTACACCTTCGGGTAGGTCGGACGGGCTAGGTTGAAAGAAAGGTATCAGCAGTTTTATTTATTATACGATAAATATTTTTAATCTTTTTAGGCCTATTTTTATTTGTAAGCTAAGAGTTGATTAGGAAAATCCATATAGTTACTATGCATCAATATTAAAATATATAATAATTACAATGGATTTTACTATATAAGAATTAACTAGTAGCAAAGCTGCTAATTAATTAAAAAAGTCTGAAAGTTAATACACGTTAACGCTTAATATCAGCTCTTAACTACCTATCAGGTGATTTTGACACAAATTAAAACAATGAACCCAGCAATAATACAAAAGTATCCAAATACTATTGTCTATATTTAAATATTTTTAAATTAAATATGTAAATAAATTGATCATCACTATAACCACACATTCAGCTAAATTAAAAAAATCTTTAAAACAAAGCGATTTCTAAAAAATCTCATAAATAATATTTTTATGCAAAATTTGGTTGACATGTTGGTTGACATTTCTTATCACAACTAAAACTTTAATATTTATATCAGGGGGATGGGCTGAGTATACCTAGCGTGTGTGTGTGTGTGTGGGGGGGGGGGGGGCTTAGCTCCCTCTGGCCCTTGCCTGACTACGGTGCTGCGTCAAACGTCCGGTGTTCACCAGGAATTTACCCGCGGGGTTTGCAGCTTCAAACGGAATGGATGCCACCTGTAAAGACAGCACTGATATATAGAATCCAGGAGTAATTACAGATAAGATCTCTTTAGGTAGGCAAAATAAGTCATCCCTACTTCGTGGTAATCATTTATAGTTATTACTGGAGGGAAACAGCTATTTTTTGGAAATGCCAATAACATGGCTGCAAATATTCAATTTCTCTTTGAATTAGGTGGTCAGTCGAAAAAGTTCTGGTAACCAGGTGTTTTTGTCATTAGCGTAAACATGTTTCCTGGGAGTAAAGATCAGCTTGGTTAGTGTGCGAGATAGTTAAAGGAGCTATGGTAAGGAAGATGTGAACAAGACTGAGATGTGACATTTACGTTGATAGGATTTTCTTTCAAATATTTTTATGTTTAAAAAACTTCATTTTTTGGTATTTAGTAAAATATGAAGTTAGAAAAAAATCTTGAAATTTCCCAGAGGGGGCTTTGCCCCCTCTGGAAAAGTTCAGCGGGGGCTCGTGCCCCTCTGCCCCCCCGTAGTCGGCGCCTATGCTCCAGAAGGGGAGATAACAGCCAGCAAGGTTGCCATGGCTCACTTTCCTAAGTGTTTGACCAGTTAGGCCTGAAACAGTGTTTTTTCAATGTGTCTAAAACGTGAATTTTTTCAATTTTTGTAAAAATAATTAATGTATGAATATAAAATGTGTTTCTGTTTTCAAATATCTATCTTTTCATATATGAAATCAACAAAGTATATCCATATGTACTCTATTAAATTGTATTTGTATACTTTCTGATATCGCATACATACGAACCGGGTCTAGAACCTTTGAGCCAGATCCCAGTCCATCAGACCTCTAGGCTATGCAATCAGAATCTAGCTTTCACCCAAATGTTGCAACAAAGTTCTAATAAAACAATCATGACAAAACATAACAGGTTTATATAAAGTGCGATATATAGTTAAATAATCACAATGTCTATAGGTATTGCGGCATGTAATAAATATATTCCATGAATATTGCGCAATAGTTCTTAAAAGTGGGGCATATATATATATAAAAAAGTTTTTGCTGCTATTGCAATTATCGTCTGTTACAGACTGAGGAATACAAAAGAGCTCAACACCGATCCACTGATGTTGATATCTGCAATGGAAACTAACGCGATTCATCACATGTAATACAGTCTAAACGCGATTCATCATATGTGATACAATCTAAAAGCGATTCATCATATGTGATGCAATCTAAACGCGATTCAACATATATGATAAGTCTAAACGCGATTCATTATATGTGATACAGTCTAAACGCGATTCATCATATGTGATACAGTCTAAACACGATTCATCGTATGTGATACAGTCTAAACGCGATTCATCATATACAGTCTAAACGCGATTCATCATATGTGATACAGTCTAAACGCGATTCAGCATATATGATACAATCGAAATGACGATTTTTCAAGTCTCCAAAATGTTTAACAGACCTATTTGTCCCGTTGTGGCTTGAAGTCTGGCAGCACACAATTAGAAGAATTTTAAATAGCGCAAAATACACACAAAATTTTACGCCTTATTTAACAACCGATTACTTCGTATTCATTCTTTACTTCGTGATAGAACGACAATTTAACGTTTTCAATTTCGTTATTAAAATTAGATTTTTTTCTTAACTTTTACCCCCGACAAGGAATATATTAGTCATCCAGACGGAAATGATCAATAGTACAAAGAAAAGAATAATAGGCGGAAATCAATTTTTTTCAAAAGGAGAAAAAAGTATCGAGTGTCGATGGTGGAAAAATTATTGGTGAAATGAAAATGAATTTTTGGTTTTTGTCTATTGTTTTATCGGTCATGCAAAAGACAAATGTTTGTTATGGGATATTTCGATGTAAGTTTTCGAAAAAGATATATTGTAATATAAATTTTCAGAGTGTTTTTACTGAAAGGAAAATAATCGTGCTCATATTGCAGATTACAGCATTCCTGAATCAGCGCTTATTATACGCTCATCATTGGGAAATAGAAGCTGTGGAGGCATGAAAAAGTTGTTAAGTGCCACAATTTTTAGAACTGTCATAAAGACAGACAAATTCCCTCTTACCCGCAGTCAGCTAGAATTTTTTTAAATACTGAGCTCAGTTTGCACGAGGCGATAATAACCAGGTTCATGAAACTATCTTAGATGACCAATCAACATTTATAAACGGCTAAGATCCGCCGTATAGGAACAGTTTTTTCCTAGTACAACAGTCTAGAACGTCTTCCCTAGTACAACAGTTGTGAGGTCTAAATAACCTTTGGGTTATTATTTCTCTCAGCTTGCATTATAATTTATGATTATTTAAACTAACCATCCTAACTGGTTCGGTAATTAGACGAATCACGATCTAATCAGCATTTTCTGTGTTCCCACGGTAAAATAGGAATATGTTTCACATTCTGAGAGTTTCAGTGGCTTCTTGAGTAGTGGCAGCATGATTAATGGGTTCTTGAGTAGTGTTCTTGAGTAGAGGGTTCTCGGAATAATAGAAGGATTCTTGAGTAGGCGATGAAGGATTCGAGTAGTGAGTGAAAGGAAACCCCATTCGATACAACGATGACTAGGAAGGGTCTAGTATTCGGGGTGTGACCGCAATACGGGGCGTAGCAACAGAATGCCCGTGTAAGCATATAAGCTTTGTAAATGCGTATCCATGTAGGCATTATCACCAGCCTAGTATATTGTAGTAGCTTGCATATTTGTCATTTATTCTGAGAGTATACAATAACGATTTGTATCTATGTCGTCCGTTGCTTTAAACAGCAAGCTATTGTAATTTCTGTGAAGTCTCTAGTAAACTGAGTTATATTTAAACAGTGCCGTCCTTTGTTATTGCCCTTGAACCGAAAAGTCGAAATATTAAATACTCTAAGTTTGAGTTAAGCCACTTTTGGCAGATTAAGTAAAAATCCTCTACAAAGGCATCTAAAGAGGATAAGGAGACGTTTATATTTTACACAGTAGCACACGGAAAAAGAGGAAATACATTTTAATCACACTTAAAATTGAACCAAATTGAGAGTGTAGGAGGATTCAATTTAAAACATATCAATCCTATCATTTCCCAAAAGTGATAGTATGCAACATTACCGAAGGAAAGTGAAGGTGTCGGCACTTAAAATAGTTTCGATAATTCTGCATAACATAAATTTTGAATAATGATAAGATTTATACAAGTATAACATTGTTATGTATTGTATTTGTCAACACCCTCAATTTGGTAAAATTTCGTGTGTGATTAAAATTTATTTTCCATTTTTGTGCCGCTGTTATGTAGGGGATAACATTGAAAAACTTGTTTATCACATAATTAACTTTTTTTATTTCTGTTTTCATTTCTAGCTTTCGTTTTTCTTTTCTTTTATTATTTTTTTAACGTAATTGACGTGCAAACCTATTTAGTAGTTACTATACACGGATCGACGCAATTCAGCTTAGAGAAAATTTCACCTGAAGACACTGGATAGTAATTTAGGAATAAAATGCATGAAAAAGCATGGACATAACGCACGTAAATGATGTAATGACGTAACGCAATGACGTGCAAATTGATAGATGGAAATGCTCTGCGAAATGAACTGGCTTGCCGTGTGCACACTCTCTACGTTTGCAAAGTATGAGCTTTTTGCTCAGATGAAGTTGGTCATTATGGAGTATGTAGCTGATTTCGTAAAGATTGGTTATCTGAAAAGGACACAGCTACAAACTTTTCTTTTAAGTCAAAGTTGCCTTACAGCCAAGGAAAAACATAGAAATTTTATTTCAAACTAAAATACTTATTAACAACACATATAACTGATACAGTAACTGGCTTTAAAACTAAAGAGGTCTGTATACAGAACAGACATTACACTGCACATAACCGTATCGTCACTAAAATTGTATATTTGTATAAACTCGGGGCTTGGTGATGATATGGAAGCTGAACTACTCGTAATAATAGAATACGGACGACCGATACTTACCCAATTTTTCAACGGATCTTTGGATACTTCAGAAGATACTACGTACACGCACATGCACTTCAAACCCAAACCATTCTCTCTTACGCGAACCAAAACTTTATCCTGTTTGACTGCAGGATCGCAGAAATTGCTAGCTGACTCAGGATTGGCCTGAATAACCGAACCAGTAAGAAGTTGTGAAAAGTAAACATAATTTAAAACTTAAACTAAGTGAAATCATAACCAAAGGTTATATAGATCTCACTCGCTCTCTGGGAGCCGATAACAAACCCTTTAAAGATGATGTACGCAACTGATGTATCGATGTAGCGCAATGATGTGACAATTTGATAGATTAAAATGTTCTGCGAGAAAAAAATTTGTGTCGAGTTTCAGCTGGCTATTTGATCTGGGAGCTGAGAGCGAGTCCGTCAAAGATGAGGGACGTAAATGACATAACGCCATAACATAATGACGCAAAAGTATTATAGATGTAAATGTTCTGCAAGATTAAACTCTGTGCAGAGTTTCAATTGTTTTGAGCGTTTTGCTGTGGGTACCGAGAACGAGCCAATTAAAGATGTTGAACAAGAATAAAGAGAGTTAACTTTAAGTTAATAAGAAATGTATTGAAAAATTCCCTGAACTCTGGATTTTGAATTCGAAACGCAATTGCAAATCCTACGATACACTGAACAATCGAATTTATTCGAATTCTTTTGTTATTTCAATATCATTTTTGCATTTTTCTGTTAGGTATTAAAATGAGATTAATTTTGGGGATTTTTTTTCAACAACTCCTTTTTTTTCCCGACAACCCTTACATTAGTCATAAAGAACGTAAGTGATCGATAGCAATAACTGGGAAAAGATTATCTGCGGAAATGCTTTTTTCAAAAATGGAAAAAAAAATATATCGTGTGTCGATGGCGGAAAAATTATTGGCAAAATGCAAACGATTTTCTGATTTTTCTCATTTATTTCATCACTCATGTAAAAGGCAAATGTTTGGAGAGGAGAAGAATGGAAGGCCTTTTTTTTTCCATTTTTATTGGAAAAACTTGCGTGTGCTTGTAAGATTAATTTAAATTATCCGGTCAGAAATTTTATCTTAACAATGTAATTTTTTTAGGTTGCGAAGCTAGACATGTGAGTTCACTTTTCTATTATTTAGTAATTTATGCTATAAATTTCGACGTCTGTGCAGATTATGATTTAAAATGTGATATATATATATATATAAATATCAATTATTAAATCCAAAATTAATATATATATATATATATATATATATATATATATATATATATAAATTGAAATATTTTAATCGAAAACTATGCATAAACTACTGTATGTACAAAAAAACCCATCTCAAGTATATCTGTTACAAATGAGTAACTATAGACTAAGACTAAGAACAAAATAGAAGGTAACATATCACTACAATGCAAAGGGGGATGAGAAGAATATTAGGATACAAAAATCACAATTAAAAAGTATATATAAATATAAATAAAAATGAAAAAGAAAACACGGCAAAAATGAGAAAAAGCAATAAAAATTAGCTCAAGATAAAAGATTAAGACATAGAGAACAATTAATTGAAACTACACAAAAAATAGCGTTTAGTTCGAAATTGCATTCTCATCAGGACTGCAAAACAATTCGAATTAAAACCGATAGAATAGTCAGTTTCTGACAATGGCGATAGTATTTAACTATAGACACCATTGGAACTGTCTACCGGCTAGTGGAAGGAGAAAAATAAATCATTTGAATTACAAATCAGAAAAATAAAACCTCCTCGAACAGAAATATTAACTCACAAGCATTACTACCACGTGTAGGTTGATATATATATATATATATATATATTGTAATAATTTTAATTACGTGTAACATTACCAAGTACTTGAGACTCATTCCCTGTTAAATTCTGAAGGTGTATGAACATCACATGTTAAAAGGAGTAACTCAGTGATGTGAAAGAGAAAAAAGCTGTTAAGTCTGTTATATATAAAACAATCGCAAGATAAAGACGAGTAATATTTGAAGCATAAATAGCAACGGATGAAGTTAAGCCTTTATCATCAAGCCTTTATACACACACACATATATATATATATATATATATATATATATATATATATATATATATATATATATATATATATATATATATATATATATATATATATATATATATATGATTGTAAGCATATAAAGACGGGAGAGACCATATGAATTACATGAAAATGGCAGGGGTGGATTGTGACACCCCTTTCCCGTTTAAAGCAGCTTTTACAACCCGAGTAACGCTCACGGCACCAACATAATTCCATGGTCAGTCTCCCAAATGTGCGAAAACAAAAGCACCAGAACAGACTCAGAACCAAAGAAGAAACAAACGAATTTGAAAGAGAAACATCCGTCAGTCTAACCCAATGATGGAGCATCTCCTTATAAGAGTAAAGATGCTCATGCGCAGAGATATATCAGGATAACAGTTTCGCAGTCATGAATATTAAACCTCAATTATCAATATTTAGATTACAACTTTTCTTTAAAAAATGAATTGTAATAATGCTGCATAAAATTGATTGGATAATTTCTTTTTATAGCTTCCTCTGCAATTTTTTTACATTTGTAAATGCAGTCTTTCCTAAAAGTATTGTTCACTTCGCAAAACTCTTCGTCTGGTTCAAGTATTTCGACGAAGTAAACACAAAAAATGTATGCTTCTGAAAAAAAAGATAGATTATATCTATAAACTATTTCTACTTGGACCACATGCATAAAGAAGGAAAAATAAAAGAAAACATGAATACCTTGAAAGTGAACAGCATATGCCCGAATCATTCGAACCCTGGAACCCTGAATGAAGAGACCAGTGTTGCCATTCGCAAAGAAAAAAGAAATGATCTACTGTTGCCATTTGTAAGAAATGAAAAACAGTAATATCGAAAAGGTAAGAAAAAGTAATAATATACAAAAGGAGTATACAAAAAGTGATATATATATATTCTGCATATAACTGGATAACTAGAAATAATATGTATGTACGATATTATTTTTGAGACAAGAAAATGCTATTTGTAAAAATTATTACTAATACAAAATTTGTGCTCTATACATTCAAAAATAAATCTATACATTCAAACAAAATATAAACACTATTTTTCCGTATCCTCCGTATCTTCCATAATAAAATTTCGGGTATCGATCTTTTACTAAACCGTTTGCGACCCCAACCGGGATCGCAAACCAAGTTTTGCGCATCACCGTTTTAGGAGGGAACTTTGAAAGATCTGGCTGAAAAAAAATTTCGACCCCCCCCCCCCCTCCCTCCCATTATCTCCACACTCGAGGAAAAAAATCTTTATTTGAATTAATATTGATTAATACATGTCTGCTTAATACTATATGTCTGAAGAGATTCTGTCCCTTAGGTCACCGGTGGGGTTTCTGGGGGGTCTAGAAAGACATTTCGAAAAAAAAAATACTCCTCCACCCTGGGGGAGAAATTAAAAATCGGCACCGTTACGTTCTATGTCGTGGGCGATACTATATGTCTGCAAAGATTTCATTTTCTATGTCACCGGAGGGCTTTTGGAGGGTTTGATAGGACTTTCAAATCCCCTCCATTTTCTCCGATCCCGGGGTGAATCGAATATCCGGCTCCGTTAGGTTATATCTCTAGGACGATACTGTATGGTTGCACAAATTCTGATTTCTCAGTCACCAGAGGGCTTCTGGAGGGTCCGGAAGGACAGACTTTTAAAACTTATCTTCCATTTTCATCGACTTCGAGGGCGAATTGAAAATCCGGCTCTGTTAGGTACTATCTCGTAGGCAATACTATATATTTGCAAAGATTCTGTCTTATAAGTCGCCGGAGGACTTCTGGAGGGTCTGGAAGGACTGACTTTAAAACTTATCTTCCATTTTCATCGACCCCAAGGTGGAATCGAAAACCCGGCACCCTTAGGTTTTATGCCGTGGATGATGCTATATGTCTGGAAATATTCTGTCTAAGTCACCGGAGGGCTTCTGGAGGGTCCGGAAGCACTGGCTTCTAAATATTTTCTTCTATTTTCACTAACTCCGGGGGAGAATTGAAAATTCTCTTCCTTTAGGTTTTATGCCATGGACGATACTATATGTCTAAAAAGAGTCTGTCTTCTAAGTCACCAGAGGGCTTCTGGGGGGTCAGATAGGACAGTTAAATCTCCTCCTCCCTTTTCTCTGCTCCCTGGGGATAATCGAAAATCCGCTTTGTTATGTTCTGTCCCGTGACTGATGCTTTAAGAGGGCAAAGGTTTAGCATTTCAACTCACCTGGAGGCTTCCGAAAGGTGTGTTAAGACACAAACTAGTTAGAAAATTATTATATAGATCAGCTACATTTTTTAAAGTATTCATCCATTTAATCCATGTCTCCGAAATACATCCATATATCTCGTCACGTGATGTTTCGATAATGCACCACTTAAGTTAATTATACTGCCAACTTTTAAGTTGCATACCCTATTGCTTAGTCCAGCTCGTATCCATGTAACTTAATGCAGCTCTATTTCCCTTAATTAACATTCCTGTGCAAACTAGCTGAAGATTAGCTGATTGTTCTATATATATGGTCAGCTTACTGTGGAGAAATCCGTAGATATCTCCTGTATTTGGAAATTAGGTTACTTACAATGGTCAAGCTATTAGCGCTGCTGCGGACTTGGGATTAGGTTATATTGTAAATTGGTATCCCTTGATCTACTATATTTATGCATGTGAAGTATACGTGAACACACTGAAGTTATGACAGAAAAGTTTAATCTACAACTATTATATAAAACAGTCAAAGACAGGGAAAATGACACTCTAAAAAAAAATCTGATGTGGGCAGCGCATGTTTTTCCTTATATAATGCAATGAATTTACTACTTTTACAGTAAAAAAAAAATAGATTACTTTTATGGTAGTCATTTATATTCTTTCCAAGATATTAAATTTTCGTCAATGAGTCGTCATTGATTTAGTGTCATTTTTATCCGTTTAGCGAGTTTTTCGTTAATTTAGCAACATTTAAAAAAGTCTACTTCCCTGTTTTTGGCAACATTCCACCAAATTCGTCGCCAAAATCTCGCCAAGCGTTATGGACGAAGAAATAAGTTATTCTTACAGCAGATAAATGATTATTGGCGGTGAAATACAAAAGTATTATTCAAAGTATCTTTTCTCATGAATGAAACGAGCTATATCCACGCGAATGATGTCACCAAATTTATCGCATGATATTACATATGCAAAGTGAGCATGTTTCTCAATAGGAAATATTTTTTTTTATTTTATATGATTTTCTGATACTTTTTTTGAAAAATGTGCAATATCTCGAGAACGGTTCATGCTAGCGTTCTAAAATTTATGTCAATCGTTTTATAATGAAAAATTAGATAACAAATGTCTATTTGCGTAACTTTATTAGCGGTTTTGATTTTTTGACGATTTTTTCAAAATTTTACTCAAACATTTAGGGCGTTCTGAACATTCGATTGCGTATGAAAACAATAGGCTTCCAGTGTTTACGGATTGTGATTTTTGTACCAAATTTTGTTCGAATCGGTCCATTCGTTCGTCAGTTATCGCCTCCACAGACACACACACACACACACACAGAGAGAGAGAGAGAGAGACATCATTTCAAAAATGTTTGATTCGTGATCAGGGATGCTTGAAACGTGCTCCCCATCGAAAACTCGAATTCGAATTTTCGACCCCGTCACAATACTTTCCTTATACATTATGTATATAAGGAAAGTAAAAATTCAGTTTAAACTTTTTTTTAATAATCTTCATTTTACTAACACTTTCCAACATAGTAGAAAAGTGTTTATGACTTTGTTGATTCTGTCTGTCTGTCCGTTCGCACGATAACAGCCGTAAAATTGACTTTATCAAAATTAAATTTTAGTATGTTGTAGAGACGGTGTGGGGGACATATGGGAATGTAAATGAGTAATATCACCCAATATGGCATCCCTGTTTCTTCCTAGTGTCAATATCGTGATTTTTAAAGTTCTTTTAAATTTATATTTAGTTCTGTATACGTCCTAAGACCGCTTTATTTTTGGACATTTTCTGTTCATCTATATTCTACGCCAACGCAATTACAATATTTTTTAGTTTAAATGATCATCACACTTTGATTATTTCTACAACGAAGCCTAATTTTAATGGATGCAGAATGTAAACAAGCGATTGTAAGATGAGTTGTATAAGAATTGCTGATTTTTTTCACGCAAAATTAATTTACTCTGGAGTCTGAAATAAAAGTGTATGATTAAAATACTTTTATACAGAGCCAGACGATTTATATATCGATAATGTCATTTGAATAATGTTCATTTTTTTCGATGAAGTTTGAAGTTTTCAAATATAATAAATTATTGTACTACTGTGATCATTTTAAAACTGTCAGCGCCGAATGTATCGTATTTTAGAGATGTTTAAATAAAATTGCATTTCAGTTGGAAAGTGTTTCATAATCAATGCTTTATGCGTGATTCATCTTTCTTGTTTAATAATGTGTGACGAGAAGATATTTGCCTTGGGTTAGGAAAGGCTAGATCTAAAAGATGCAACATTATTAAAAACGCGGCGAAATATATATGGAACTTTTATCTATTTTTAGTAGTAGTATAGTTGTATAGTAGGATAATAGTACAGTGACAGTAACAATCATCGTGCGGCCTGACACATAACCGACCTTTTTCTGCAACCTGGTGTCCACCTATATAAAACATACTGCGTAAAAGATCAAACTTTAAAATACACACTTCTTAAATGATGGCACTTAGTTTTCGGCAATTTAATTATTTATTTAAGAATATTCTACTCACTTAAATTTTTAATTGGCAATTTAAAATTCTTATTAGTTAGGCTTCAATCTAACCTGGAGACGAAGTGATATGACATGTTCACAGGATGGTACCTATTATAATTAATTGATTATTAAAATATGAATTCCTCATGGCAGAGTTGTTTATAGAAATCATCTGGTACGGGGTCACCTGCAGGCGGCTGCCTTCTTTCTATATATCGAATTCATACTGTTTTCGATCTTAACTATGATTCATGTCAATTTTTCACACATGTCTGTCTGTCTGTCATGTCTGTCATTGCTGCTCTATATAACTTCGGATGAGTCGGACGGTCTGGGCTTTCGACACATGTCTGTCTATTCTTATTCACAATTTACTCTTCATCGATCAAAATTGCTATTTTTGTGCAGCTCTTAAACTGCTCTGCTGGCTATTCCTTCATATCTCCTCTTTGTATATCCTTGGTCCATTGGCTGGTAGCCCCCCCCCCCCCCATGGGTCCCTATAGCTCGGCTCCTATTGGTCGGCGAGCGGGTGTTGTTGTTGATGAAACCCAGAGCGTCCGACCTACCAGAAAGGTGTAAGGTAACTGTTTGGACGGTCGGGAAGTGCCACCCAATTTAGACCGGAACCCAGTGGGGGAGACATCCACAGGGACCGCACCCTCCTT
The DNA here is from genome assembly GCA_951213105.1 of Amaurobius ferox. Lineage (NCBI taxonomy): Eukaryota > Metazoa > Arthropoda > Arachnida > Araneae > Amaurobiidae > Amaurobius > Amaurobius ferox. The sequence continues at coordinate 51,132,634 of OX578150.1, read as the reverse complement.
CCCCTACCACCAACCTCTCGGAAGGACTTTCGGACCCACATGTTTAACGTGATCGTACTCCGCATGAACACGACGGCAGTTTTGGCAGTGGCTGGAATCGAACCCGGGCCTACCGAGTGCAACTCCAGCGCGCTAACCAATGGGCTACCGCGCCCGGGCGAGCGGGTGTGAGAAAGTTCTCACTAGCCGTAGATACACCGGACGTCACCGCCTGCGGTCCCCTGGCCTGCCATGATCACGTGATTTTTCGATGTGTGTGGGACTTTTATTAAAAATTTTTGAAATTTATTTGAGTTATATGTCAACCATTGGAGTCTGTCTGAATGAGCCCATTATCTGACGCTTTCACAATTTATTGCAACCTTCTTGTAGTTATTGTTTTGAGTCATAAAAATGTCTTATAGTCTGCCATGAATAAAAATGCAAAACCGCGTATTTCTATCATTACACAATGTATGGCACTTAACATAGAAAATAATCTTTGTTATCGGAAATTGTTCAGTGTGATTTTGTTCTGTGGTCGATACTATGCATGCGAAAAAATTCAGCGTTCTCCGTCACCATGTTTAATCACTCTAGATCACCAATTTCAATATTTTTTAAAAGTTATTCTAGGCATTTTAGTACTAAGTATACCTCAGTAATGCTCCACTAAGTTAATTTCATACCAGATATATTTTAACACTAGATAATATACTAGATTTCATACTTGATTTATACCATATAATTTTTACCAGATATCTTTTAATGTGCATCTTTCAACGTAGTGAAAGGTGCACAATAAAATAGCTTCCAGACAACAAACCTCTGCTAAGTAAATAATTACCATTTCACCATTTATCATCCAAATATATTAAATTAATTCGTTTAACCCATATTTCTACAATATGCATTTAAAATAGCTGGTCAGGTAATATTTCAGTAATACCGCACTTAAAGTTTATTGTCCAGATATCGTTTAATGTACATTCGTTTAACCCATCTTTCTACAATATGCATTTGAAATAGATGGTCAGGCAATATTTCAGTAATGCTCCACTTTAAGTTAATTGTCCAGATATCGCTTAATGCACATTCGTTTAACCCATCTTTCTACAATAAGCAATTGAAAGAGTTGATCAGGCAATGTTTCAGTAATGCTCCATTTTAAGTTAATTGTCCAGATATATTTTAAAGTGCATCTTGTAACGTAATGAAAGATGCACATAAAATGATTCCAGGTGACAAACCTCTGCCAAAGTAAATAAATTACCGTTTCACCAATTATAAGTAAAATATATCACAGTGATTCGTTTAACCTATCTTTTTACAATATGCATTTAAAATAGCTGGTCAGGTAACATTTCAGTAATACTTAATTGAAAATTTATTGTCCGGATATCGTTTAATGCAAATTCGTTTAATCCATCTTTCTACAATATGCATTTGAAATAACTGTTCAGAAAAATATTTCAGTAATGCTCCACTTTAAGTTAATTGTCCAGATATATTTTAATGTGCATCCTTTAAAGTACTGAAAGATGCACATAAAAATGCTTCCAGGTGACAAACCTCTGGGAAGAAAATGAAATACCGTTTCACCAATTATAAGCCAAATATATCAAAGTGATACGTTTAACATATCTTTCTACAATATGCATTTAAAATAGCTGGTCAGGCAACATTTCAGTAATACTCCATTTAAAGTGTAATGTCCGGATATCGTTTGATGCACGTTCGTTTAACCGATCTTTCTACAATAAGCAATTGAAATAGTTGGTCAGGCAATATTTCAGTAATGCTTTACTTTAAGTTAATTGTCCAGATACATTTTAATGTGCATTTTTTAACATAATGAAAGATGCACATAAAGTGCTCCAGGTGACAAACCTCTGCCAAAGGGAAAGAATTACTGTTTCACCAATTATAAGCCAAATATTGCAATGTGATTATTTTAACCCATATTTCAACAATATGCATTTAAAATAACTGGTCCAACAATATTTCAGTAATACTCAACTTAAAGTTTATTGTCCAGATATCGTTTAACGCACATTCGGTTAAGCCATCTTTCTACAACAAGCAATTGAAATAACTGGTCAGGCAATATTTCAGTAATGCTCCACTTTAAGTTAATTGTCCAGATATATTTTAATGTACATCCTTTAACGTACTGAAAGAATCACATAAAATGCTTCCAGGTGACAAATCTCTGGGAAGAAAATAAAATACCGTTTCACCAATTATAAGCCAAATATATCAAAATGGTTCGTTCAACATATCTTTCTACAATATGCATTTAAAATAGCTGGTCAGGCAACATTTCAGTAATACTCCATTTAAAGTTTATTGTCCAGATATCGTTTAATGCACATTCGTTTAACCCATCTTTCTATAATATGCATTTAAAATAGCTGTTCAGAAAAATATTTTAGTAATGCTCCACTTTAAGTTAATTGTCCAGATATATTTTAGTGTGCATCCTTTAAAGTACTGAAAGATGCACATAAAAATGCTTCCAGGTGACAAACCTCTGGGAAGAAAATAAAATACCGTTTCACCAATTATAAGCCAAATATATCAAAATGATTTGTTTATCATATCTTTCTACAATATGCATTTAAAATATCTGATCAGACAACATTTCAGTAATACTCCATTTAAAGTTTATTGTCCGGATATCGTTTAATGCACATTCGTTTAACCCATCTTTCTATAATATGCATTTAAAATAGCTGTTCAGAAAAATATTTTAGTAATGCTCCACTTCAAGTTAATTGTCCAGATATCTTTTATTGTGCATCTTTCAACATAGTGAAAAAATAACACAAATTAAAAATAGCACAATAAAAAGCTTCCAGGCAACAAACCTCTGATAAGTAAATAATTACCGTTTCATCAATTATAAGCCAAATATATCAAAATGATTCGTTTAACCCATCTTTCTACAATATGCATTTAAAATAGCTGGTCAGGAAATATTTTAGTAATATTCCACTTAATGTTTATTGTCCAGATATCGTTTAAGAGCACATTCGTTTAACCCATCTTTCTACAATATGCAATTGAAATAGCTAGTCAGGCCATATTTCAGTAATGCTCCACATTAAATTTACTGTCCAGAAATCTTTTAATGCGCATCTTTCACCGTAATGCAGTTCGCGGCATAGTTCATTTAATACTATAGTGCAGCACTATGTATATCCCCTAATTAACATTTCTGTGCAAACTAGCCGAAGATTAGCTGATTGTTCTGTGTATACGATCAGGTTACTTGGGGAGAAATACGCTAGAACCATATACGTTTTGGAATTTGGGTCACTTGGTATGGTCAAGCAACTATTAGATTCTACGGTGTTGGGATTAGATGAAACTGTATGGTGGAATCGCAGAATGCAGCCCATATATATGCCCATTAAGCCATTAAGCTTTCATGTATACTGGTACTATTAGGTAGCATAATTTATTCTGGAATTTAAACGCAGTATGGGAGGTTCTTGTAAGATTCATTCTAGATTTATATACAGAAAAACTTGATGTGGGCAGCACATGACTTTCTCTGCAATGAATTTACTATGATTTTACTATTCTAATGAGATGGATTTAAATCTTTCACAGTGAAAAATTATATATAAGATATACGGAATAATGTTTTTAACGTTGAATTGTTTATTTGGCGTTTTTTCGGATGGCAACGTGTAAAACTATTTCGAAGTATCCAATTCATTTATATTTCACCAACTCTAAATTGACAATCATCAATATTGATAGCATCCGCAATAAGCAATGTAGTCAATATATTTAAATATTTTATTAATTCATTCATTCGTTTTGTGCCATTGTCGTAAACTTAGCGTCCTATTTGCAATTTCATCGATGTTTTCTTCAGGTCGAAATATCACCATATTGGCGATATTTCGCAAACTGAGTGACCAAGTTCGCCAGATTTATCGCCAAGCGTTGCAGATAGAGAGAGGAAAGAGCATTCGTTATATATAAATGACTGCAAGCCAATTGTCAGGCGTCGAAATATAAAAATATTTGTTACCCAAAGTGTATTTTCTCGTGAATGAAACGAACTAGATTTGCGAGAATGATGTTAACAAATGTATAGCACGATATTACATATGAAAAGTGGACATATTTCACAATAGTTAACAGTTTTTTTTTAATTTCATGTGATTTTTTTGATAAATTTATTTGAAAAAAGTGCAATATTTTCGGTGCGAATAATTCCGGTTTGTTGGTCTTCGTCAGTGGAAGAGGACCAACTAACTTGACGAAATCGGGTTGGTTTGTTGGTCTGTTGGTCCTAACTCGAAGAATTCGGTTTTGTTGGTTCAATTACAGTGACGAAGGGGATGCAATGTATCCTCGAAACAGCTGTATGCTGTTTATTGTGTTTATTTGTGCTTATTTTCGTTGCTCATGTTTTGCTTCTACTTTGCATAAAGTTTATTTTACTTATTGATTTTACAGGTGATTATTGTCTTCCGTTTATGCGTTTCGTTCGTTTCTATTGTCTATTACTACTCACTAGATAGGAATCTACAACTTTATAATTGGTTTTTTTCGTCTATTTAGCTCTGCTGCCGAGTTCATTATCCTAATTCTTTTAATTCTCGACAACGGGCACTGCAATCCCTTTCTTTCGATTGAGTGTAGTCAGTTTACTATAGATAGCCGTGCACACCTTTCCTTACAAAGTCATTGCGGTACTTCAGTAAGTTACTACGAACACTATATAAGTGAGCGATAAGTGATTGTATATACCGCGCTGGTCTTAAAAATTGCGAAAATCACAAAACATTCCAATGTTTAACTTAATTCATACAAGTTGTATTTATTTTGTATTATACATACAATGTTCCATTGATAGAAACATTATAAAATTTTTAGATTTTAATAAAAATATTTCATAGAGTAAACAATGATAATTTTCGTAACAATTATGGCAGCCTAGAGTGTATAAGAGAAACTGATAATTTGAACGGACCAACAGCAAAAAAAATCTGATGTGGGCAGCACATGACTTTCCTTATATAATGCAATGAATTTACTACTTTTACAGCAAAAGAAAAATAGGTTATTCTTATAGTAGATACTTATATTATTTCCAAGATATTGAATTTTCGTTAATTAGTCGTCACTTTTATCCATTTGGCGAGGTTTTCGTTAATTTGGCAACATTTAAAAAAGTCGTCAAGTTGGCGACACGTTGGTTTTTAAATGTTGCCAAATTCGTCCCCAAAATCTCGCCAAACGTCTCGCCCCAAAATCTCGCCATGGACGGAGAAATAAGTTATTCTTATAGCAGATGAATGACTATTGGCGTTCAAATACAAAAGTATTACACAAAGTATCTTTTTTCATGAATGGAACAAGTTAGATCCACGAGAATGATGTCACCCAATTTATCGCAAGACATTACATATGGAAAGTGACCATGTTTCTCAACAGTTAATATATATTTTTAATTTATGGGATTTTTTGATAAATTTATTTGAAAAATGTGCAATATCTCAGGAACGGTTCATGCTAGCGTTCTATTTATGTCTATCGTTTTCTGAAGAAAAATTACATAAATGTCTATTTGCGTAACATTATTTAAAGGTTTAATTTTTTGATGATTTTTTCAAAATTTCACTCGAAAATTTAGGGGGATTTTGAACATTCGATTGTGTCTAAAAACAATAGGCTTCCAGTATTCACGGATTGGGATTTTTGTACCAAATTTCATTCGAATCGCTCCATTCGTTCGTGAGATATCGTCTCCACAGACTCACTGACACACACATACACACACAGACATCACATCAAAAAATTTTGATTCGTGATCAGGGATGCTTGAAACGTGTTCTCCCGTTGAAAACTCGAATTCGAATTTTCAACCCCGTCACAATACTTTCCTTATACATTATGTATATAAGGAAAGTAAAAAGAAAAATAAATAAATAAAATAAGTAATAAATAAAATAAAATAAAAAAGTAAGAAATTTACGAAATATTTTCAAAGAATAATTCTGGTGCAAAATTCACATTCTTTTATTCTAATAATGATTGTAATGCAAGTGGAAACAAAATGGGAAGTCAAGCAATAATTCTGAATCCAAATATTTTTCTCAAAAAACTCAAAATTCAAAGTTTATGAAGAACGTCCTGAATTGGGCACATTGGATAATTTTACTGTTGCTAACTGCGGTATGTTATTAAGTGTCAGTAAAAAAAAATAATGAAGAAAACAAGTGATTCCATGTTCTTCCCTACATAATAGTGACACATGAAAATAGTAGGATATAAATTTGAATCACATATGAAATTGAATCAAATTGAGGATGTAGGCAGATTCAATACAAAACAGTACTCTAAAAATCTTATCATTAGCCAAAATTGATACTATGCAAAATTGTCAAATCTATTTTTTCTGCCTACACTTTTATTTCCATTTGACAATTTTGCATAATATCAATTCTAAATATCGTTAAGATTTATACAGTATTGTTAAGATTTATATAGTATTGTTTTGAATTGAATCCGCCTGCTCTTTCAATGTGGTTCAATTTCGTTTGTGACGCTCTTGAGTATAAAATTTTGCATAATATCAATTATAGATATTATTAGGATTTATATAGTATTAATATTTATATAGTATTGTTAATATTTATAAAGTATTGTTTTGAAATGAATCTGCCTACTCCTTCAATGTGGTTCAATTTCGTTTGTGACGCTCTTGAGTAGAAAATTTTGCATAATATCAATTATAGGTATTATTAGGATTTATATAGTATTGTTAAGATTTATTTAGTATTGTTTTGAATTGAATCTGCCTACTCTTTCAATGTGATTCAATTTCGTTTGTAACTCCCTTGAGTAGAAAATTTTGTATAATATCAATTCTAGGTATTATTAGGATTTATATACTATTGTTAAGATTTATGTAGTATTGTTAAGATTTATAAAGTATTGTAAAGATTTATATAGTATTGTTTTGAATTGAATCTGCCTACTCTTTCAATGTGGTTCAATTTCGTTTGTGACTCTCTTGAGTAGAAAATTTTGCATAATATCAATTATAGGTATTATTAGGATTTATGTAGTATTGTTAATATTTATATAGTATTGTTAATATTTATATAGTATTGTTTTAAATTGAATCTGCTCACTCCTTCAATGTCGTTCAATTTCCTTTGTAACGCTCTTGAGTAGAAAATTTTGCATAATATCAATTCTAAGTATTATTAGGATTTATATAGTATTGTTAAGATTTATATAGTATTGTTTTGAACTGACTCTCCCTACTCCCTCAATGTGGTTAAATTTTGTTTGTGACTCTCTTGTATAGATGATGACATCAAAAATTTATTTTTTCTCATATTATATATTATACATTTTATTTTTTATATTTTTACGTAACTGACGAATAAACATATGTATGACGTATAAACCAATGACGTATACATATTCGATGCGTTAGAACCAAGAAAATATTTCAAATGAATACTTCCAACCCTAACTCTCACAGACTATGAAGTGATAAAAGTGCAAAAACTTAGCTATGATGTGCGTAAATGACGTAATGACGTGAAAACTTGATGGATGAAATTTGTTCTGAATTTCAGCATTCTACTTGCTCTGAGAACGTAAAGCAAGCCCGTCAGAAATGTAGAACAAAAACACAGACAAGGACAGGTAACGTGAAGTAAATTAGAAAGGGTGTAGGGGAAAAATAAGATTACTTTCAGAGCGTAAAATCTTCTAGATCATTCCACGAATTTCTTTTAACTGAATGTGATTGAACTCCACATCAAAAAGTAGTAGTTACATTACCCGCACATTATATTACACTCGAAGAAAATTAGAATGTAATAACTATTTTCCCTCCTGCCATTTAGGGGCTGATGAAAACCGCCTCTTCAATTATGTATTTAGCCTGTTCTCAGTATCCTGCCTTTTTATGCCTTTTCTTACCGATAAAATGCACAGCAATCACCTCAAGGCATTTTACTGAGCTATCTAGCTGTATAATTAATGTTTCGCTGTTTCTACCTGCTACGAAAATGGCTGGGGTTGTAAAAAAGCAACACTTAATGGTTTTAGTATCCTCGGGGTGAACTCGTCTGTTTCTTGCAGTTTTTCAGATGGTGAATTAGAAATGTGTTGAAAGGAATTATATTTATTTGGGGGAAATAATGGCATAGAATAGGGTTTGTTTCGCGAGTGTTATACATTAATTTATAAAATTATTATCTCTTAATTCCGCCAAATGATGATATGTAAAAAGTTATCAGGTATGGTGTTGTTTGTTGTTTGTTCAATCCAGACTGCCTGCTCTACCAGAAGGTGTCGTTGTTGAGTCCCAGACCGTCCGACCTACCAGAAAGGTGTTGAAAACCCAGGCCCTCCGGCTCGTCAACAAGGACTTGAGCATCCATTTGGACGGCCGGGAAGGAGTTAGCCGAAACCAACTCCCAACTTCCATGGCTTTCGTCCGACGGTCCAGCAGCGTTTATTTTGAGAATCAAAAATTTACAGGAGAGTTTACGTAATATGTTTCACATTTTGAAACAATATAAAGTTTAAACAGTGAAAGACACATTAAAACGGATTACAATAATTCCTGAACAATTGTTACTTCAACTGGTGCACAATGAGAAATAATACAACAAAAACAACAACGCAGACAAAAACAAAAACTAAACCAAGACAAACAGTAACAAACGGGGCACAATCAAAACACAGCAAAACACAGACAAAACAAAGACAAAAACAAAACACAGACAAAACAAGGCAACCATACAAAGAGAGGGTAACACCTCCAGGGAAAAGGACAACAGGGGACCACCGACCAAAAGGGAGAAAAGGGAGAGGCTCACAAGCTGATCAGGAAATTTGATTAGAGATGTCTCTAGCAATGAGAACACAGTTTTTAATTTTATCTATAGAATATTTATTTGAACTGACTCTCGAGAACCAGGCTGCGCAATTGGCAGGGGAGGGTTTTGTAAGATGAAAATTTTTTGTATGGGGACAAGAAAAAACAAAATGGTAGGCATCGCTGAAAGAACCGCAGGTGCAACAAGAGGTGGATTTATGTTTAAAATAATGGAGATAATCTAGAAATGGGCCATGCCCAGTTAAAAAATATATTAAATATTTGTTAGTAATTTGGAGAGAGGGATTGACCAGAGGGAGGAAGGAAGAAATCCGGGCCGGATCGTGAGTCCGGGGGGGAAATATAAGAGTTAAGAAAGATTTGCCAATGATGAGAAATATTTTGTTTACAAAAATTTTTAAGGAGGGAAAACGGGAAGGGAAGGGAAAAGGGAGAACCCGAGGAGGTAGCAAGTTTGGCGTACTTATCCGCAGTCTCATTTCCCAGAAAGGTGTAAGGTAACTGTTTGGACTGCCGGGAAGTGCCACCCAATTTAGACCGGAACCCAGTGGGGGAGGCATACACAGGGACCGTACCCTCCTTCCCCTACCACCAACCTCTCGGAAGGACTTACGGACCCACATGTTTAACGTGATCGTACTCCGTATGAACACGGCGGCATTTGTGGCAGCGTTCAAATCCAGCGAGCAAACCACTGGGTTACCGCGCCCGAAATGTGCCAACAGCACGCGGTGTTCCCAGGTGGTCACCCACCCAAGTACTAACCGCGCCCGATGCTGCCTGACTTCGGTGATCGAACGAGAACCGGTGTTTTCAGCACGGTACGGCCGTTGGCCTACCAGAAGATGTAATGTATCTGATTGGACGGCCGGTACAGTACCCCCCCCCCCATTTAAGACGAAACCCTGTGGGGCAGCATCCGCAGGGATCATACCCTCCTTCCCCTACCACAAACCTCTCGAAAGGACTTACGGACCCACGTATTTAATATGCCCTTACTCAGCGTGAACACGGAGGCGGTTTGGGGCAGGACGGGAATCGAACTTTTTAGCTAGGATCTTCCATTACAAGTAACAAAATCCAAAAAACCGATCTAGCACTTATTACGCTCTCTCTCGGTGGATTATGTATGCATGCCATTTTAAAAATCAATCTCCGGCTTTAGTAGGACATTTACCTTTCTTTCTATTTATGCAGTGGACTCAACACTATACCTGGTGACTCGAACGATCCGAGTTCAGAGTGCAATCCCCGTGCGCTAACGACTGGGCTGTCAACATATATTTAACGTGCATTTACCCACATATTTCAAGTGTACTTGTAACGTACCCGCGACAGTTTGGGTACCGTACTCGGATCAACGGGGAGCAGCAGGTATAGTGTTGTGTCCTCTGTATAAATTGAAAGAAAGGTAATCATCCAACTAAAGCCGGAGGTTGATTCTGACAATGACATGCTTACAGAACCCGTCCGGGGAAAGCGTAATAAGTCCTAGATAGGTTTATGGATTTTATTACTTGCAATGGAAGATCCTATACAAAAATTACGGGAAGTTCTTGGCGAGTCCATATAGATAACGAAGCCCTAACTGTGCGAAACAATTACCTGTTTTTATAATTTTAATAGAAAATGCTCCTGACGTTTCTTGGGGTTTAAAGCAAGGTTAATATTATTCATTCAACTTTTCAAAAGGTGTAGTCACCGGATGTCCAAACAAGAGCGCATGAAGATATATTCGGGTACATGTACAACTTCCCCCCGCTATGCAGGCGTAATACAACCTAAACAAACGACTGAACACGCCTTCGTTTGCTGCTCAGGCGCACATGCCCGCTAAACATCCTCACGCGGCGAAGGTGTAAACACATTAAAGTTCAAATTAATGAATTAAATAAATGACGGGAAAGATCAATAATGCATAAAGCATTAATTACGAAACACTTTCCAACTGAAATGCAATTTTACTTAAACATCTTTAAAATGCGATACATTCAGCGGTGATATATTTTAAATTATCACAGTCCTACAATAATTTATTATATTTGAAAACTTAAAACTGCATCGAAACTTTACTCAAATGACGTCACTGATATAGAAATTGTGTGGCTCTATGTAAAAGCAGTAAATATTTCATTCATACACTTTTATTCCAGACTCCAGTTAATTAATTTTTCCAGTTAATTAATTTTGCGTGAAAAAAAATGCAGCACATTTTATACAACTCATCTTACAATCACGTGTTTACATTCTGCATCCATTAAAATTAGAAATTGTAGAAATAATCAAAATTTGATGATCATTAAAACTAAAAAATACTGTAATTGCGTTGGCACAGAAAATACGCAATATATATGCACAGAAAATACGCAATAATAAAGCAGTTTTAGGAAGAATGTAACGCTAAATATAAATTTAAAAGAATTTTAAAAATCACTATTTTTACACTGGGAAAAAATTTAGGATAGCCTATTTTATATTGAAGTGGGTCACGTGATCTCTTGATATTATATGGGTGTAATTATTATTTAAATTTTTACTTAAAAAACTACCGACTATTTTTTGAAATTTTTTTTATATATTTTATGGTTTAATTTGAACATTTTCTAGAATTTTCAAAGTAATTTGTGAATTTTAACTTCGCTTAAAGTATATTTGAAAAATTAGGTCCCATAGGGTTCAATATATTTCACTTTTTCAACCCGGATTCAATCCAAAACGAATTGGGTGATATTATTCATTTACATTCCCATATGTCCCACAGACTGTCTCAACAACATACTACAATTTCATTTTGATAAAGTCATTTTTACGGCAGTTATCGTGCGAAGGGACAGACAGACAGAATGAACAGTCATAAACACTTTTCAACTATGCTGTAAAGTGTTAAATAGAAAAGTGATTTTAAGTCTGCAGCGAAAGTCAAATTTGACCACATCAAATTTTTGATTCGAATGTTTGTACAAATATAGTGGTCGAAATCAATCGTAGTAATTCATCTTAACCGTGCAGTAGCCTGCCACTTTCATGTCTCAGTTTACTTGTTCTTTCAAAGACTGTTCCTTTAAAGGTTGTTTAACATTCCTATAAAGTAATTTCCGATGGGCACCTTTCCTGTTTTTATTACGCGTTATAATCCATGTTCTTTTCTCCTTACGCGGGAGAAAAAATGGTCGCAGTGTTAAGTTACTTAATGGACTACGATCCCTTGGGAGAAAAGATGGTCGGAGATTATTTTGTGTTATCAGACTAGAAAAGCGGTCTGAATAATCATTTAGCATCTTTTTACATTATAATGGAAGATGTCTGTATGTGTGTGGGTCTGTAGCGGGAATCTTAAGCGTCGTACGACCCTGAAAATTTCAGATTTCAACGAAATAAGATTCAAAACCTAAAACTGGAATATTTTGATATAATTGGAACGAAAAAAATCTGATGTGGGCAACACATGACTTTCCTTATATAATGCAATGAATTTACTACTTTTACAGTTAAAAAAATGTTATTCTTATAGTAGATACTTACATTCATTCTAAGATACTGAATTTTCTTCAATTAGTCGTTATTTTCATTGATTTAGCGTCATTTTTATCAATTTGATAACAATTAAAAATGTCTCCAAGTTGGCGATATTCCGCCAAATCCGTAGCTAAAATCTCGCCAAACGTTATGGACGGAGAAATAAGTTATTCTTAGAGCAGATAAATGACTATTGGCGTACAAATACAAAACCATTACTCAAAGTATCTTTTTTCATGAATGGAACGAGCTAGATCCACGAGATTGATGTCACCCAATTTATCGCATGGTATTACATATGAAAAGTAAACATGTTTCTAAATAGGAAATATTTTTTTTTAATTTTATATAATTTTTTGGAAAAATGTGCAATATCTCAAGAACGGTTCATGTTAGCGTTCTAAAATTTATCTCAATCGTTTTCTAATGAAAAATTACATAAGAAATGTCTATTTGCGTAACTTTATTAGCGGTTTTGATTTTTTGACGATTTTTTCAAAATTTCACTCGAAAATGTAGGGGGGGTTCTGAACATTCGATTGCGTATAATAACAATAGGCTTCCAGTGTTTACGGATTGTGATTTTTGTACCAAATTTCGTTCGAATCGGTCCATTCGTTCGTCAGTTATGGTCTCCACAGACTCACTGACACAAACACACACAGACACATACTTTCACACACACACACAGACAAGTGTTGAAAAAAGAATAACATGTTTAGCTTCAATGTTATATGAAAAACTTGTCATTTCATTGTTATATTTATTTTTTATAGTTTGCATAACCACCTTTATTAACACTTTACAACAGTTGAAAAGTGTTTATGACTTTGTACATTCTGTCTGTCTGTCTGTGTGTCTGTCTGTCTGTCCGTTAGCCCGATAACTGCCGTAAAAATGACTTAATCAAAATAAAATTTTAGTATGTTGTTCAGACGGTCTGTAGGACCTATCAGAATATAAATGGATTATATCACCCAATTAGTTTTGGATTGAACCCGGGTTGACAAAATGAAATACATTGAGCCCTATGGGACCTAATTTTTCAAACATTTTTTAAGCGGATTTAAAATTCACAAATTGCTTCGAAAATTTTAGGTAATATTCAAATTGTTCCATAAAATATATAAAAAGAAATTCAGCGAAATATATTCAGTAGTTTTTTGATAAAATTAAAATAATAATTACACCTCTTATATGAAGCGATCACGTGACCATGATATGAAAAGATCACATGACCCACTTCAAAACGATATATGGTATCCATCTTGTCTCAAAATCGTGATTTTTAAAGTTCTTTTTATTCATATTGAGTGTTGTATCCGTCCTAAAACCACTTTATTTTTGCTTAAATTCTGTGCATTTACATACTGAAACAACGCAATTACAATATATTTGAGTTTAAATGCTCATCCAAATTTGATTATTTCTACAACGAAGCCTATTTTTCACCTATGTAAAATGTAAACAACAAAATATGTAGAATGAGTTGTATTAGAATTGCTGTATTTCTTTAACACAAAATAATTTAGCCCATGGAGTCTGCATGGGTGATATGAATGAAATATTAATTGATTTTATAAAGAGAAGGACGATTTTTTTCGATGAAGTTTTAAGCATTGAGCTTAATTACTTGTAGCTCCATGGTCTTAGTCTTTAAATAAAATAAATTATTATAGTATTGTGATGAATGACATGAATGGGAAATTAATTATGAATGAAATGCTGTTTTTATAGAGAGATCCAGGCGTTTTATTTTTTCTATGACGTCATTTGAATGAATTTCAGTTGTTTCCGATGAAGTTTTCAAATATAATAAATTATCGTAGTATTATGATAATTTTAAAAATATTACCGAGGAATGTAGCGCATTTTAGAGATTTTTAATCCAGGCAATTTACATTTCAACGCCGTCATTTGAATGAAGTTCATTTTTTTCGATGAAGGTTTATGTTTTCAAATATAATAAATTAATGTAGTATTGTTATAAGTTTAAAAATATTACCGAGGAATGTATCGCATTTTAGAGATTTTTAATCCAGGCAATTTACATTTCAACGCCGCCATTTGAATGAAGTTCATTTTTTTCGATGAAGGTTTATGTTTTCAAATATAATAAATTAATGTAGTATTGTTATAAGTTTAAAAATATTACAGAGGAATGTATTGCATTTTAGACTTGTTTAAATAAAATTGCACTGAAGTTGGAAAGTGTTTCATAATCAATGCTTTAAGCATGATTGATCTTTCTTGTTTTTCAGGTTATGAACCATTTTCCACGGAATATTGTCAACAAGTTTACAAAGATTATCAGAAATAATTTTTTTCCAGGATTCATAAATTTTATACCCGAACTTTCAAGAAAGCGTTAACTTTTATTTATACTGCTCTAATCGTTGTTTCCAATTGATTGTACACAATAAATTTATAAAGAAGTTTTCATATGGTGGTAAATGATTGCGTATACTCTTTTTAATTTTTAGCATTTTTTTTTTAGATTTTTAAAATTTTTATTCTCTTTTGCATTATTTATAAACCCCACTTACCCCTTGTGAAATCCATGCTGAATCCATATGTTATCATCAAAATTCCATGTACAGACACTTTTGAGAATTATACATTTCAAGCAGAATGGAAATTTTTGAAATGCAGCTGGATAAAGACCCGGAAGAGGAACTCCTTAGTAAAACCCTAACTCCCTCCAGAAGGTAATTCTGAATCCATATCAATCACTATCTAAGCGCTATTTTTAGCAGATTCCGAGGAAACAGAAGTTTCAAGGTAAATATTTTCCAATAAACATTAGTATGGTAAAAATTTTGCCATAATAATATTTTATAATGTTATAAATATTCAAACGTTTTCTAATGAAAAATTCTATAAGACATGATATAACATTCTGATGTAACATGATAAATGATGGAACATTATTGAATGTTCTGCACTTTTGATATTTTCTTCAAACTTTCTGTCGAGCATTCGGATGCGTTTAAAATTAAAATGCTTCCAGCATTCTCTGATTGGAATTTTTGTGCTAAGTTTCATTCGAAACCCTCCTCATCGTTCGTCAGATACCGTCTCCAAAAACTCTCTCTCTCTCTTTCTCTCTCTCTCTCTCTTACCGTCTCCAAACACTCTCTCGCTATCATTCTCTCTCTCTCACCGTCTCCAAAAACTCTCTCGCTATTATTCTCTCTCTCTCTCTCTATCTCTCACTCACTCACACACATACACACACACACACACACACACACACGCGCACATACACACACACGCAAACCCTCATAAAAAGATCTATTTCAGTTCAAGATAGCTTGAAACGTGCTCTTCCGTCGAAAACTCGAATTCGATTTTCGACCCCATCACAATTCTTCCCCTATGCACTATATTATGTATATATCTTCCCGACCGTTCAAATAGCTGCTCTAGTCCTCGGGACGAACAGTCTGGGTCTTCAACTATATAGAGAAAGGAATAAGTTGCTGCAATAGGAACAAATGGCGTCCGAAATTAAAGAAGGTAACCTGTACCGGAAACCAAATGGGCAAACATCAGAGAAGAGATGCATATCAGTTACATCTAAAAAAAATCTGATGTGGGCAACACATGACTTTCCTTATATAATGTAATGCATTTACTAATTTTACAGTAAAAAAAATAGGTTTTTCTTATAGTACATACTAATATTCTTTCCAAAATATTGAATTTTCGACAATTAGTCGTCATTTTCATTGATTTAGCGTCATTTTTATCCATTAGGCGAGATTTTCGTTAATTTGGCAACATTTCAAACAGTCGCCAAGTTAGCGACATTCTTCCAAATTCGCCGCCAAAATCTCGCCAAGCGTTATGCACTAAGAAATAAGTTATTCTTACAGCAGTTAAATGACTATTGGCGTACAAATACAAAACCATTACTCAAAGTATCTTTTTTCATGAATGGAACGAGCTAGATCCACGAGATTGATGTCACCCAATTTATCGCATGGTATTACATATGAAAAGTGAACATATTTCTCAATAGTAAATATTTTTTTTATTTTATATGACTTTTTGATAATTTTTTTGAAAAATGTACAATATCTCGAGAACGGTTCATGTCAGTGTTCTAAAATTTATGTCAATCGTTTTCTAATGAAAAATTACATAAGAAATGTCTATTCGCGTAACTTTATTAGTGTTTTTGATTTTTTGACGATTTTTTCAAAATTTCATTCGACAATTTAGAGGGGTTCTGAGCATTCGATTGCGTATAAAACAATAGGCTTCCAGTGTTTATG
Source organism: Amaurobius ferox (assembly GCA_951213105.1). Lineage (NCBI taxonomy): Eukaryota > Metazoa > Arthropoda > Arachnida > Araneae > Amaurobiidae > Amaurobius > Amaurobius ferox. The sequence continues at coordinate 51,115,966 of OX578150.1, read as the reverse complement.
GATTGTGATTTTTGGACCAAATTTCGTTCGAATCGGTCCATTCGTTCGTCAGTAATCGTCTCCACAGACTCACTGACGCACACACACACACACACACACAGATCACTTCAAAAATGTTTGATTCGTGATGAGGGATGCTTGAAACGTGCTCTCCCATCGAAAACTTGAATTCGAATTTTCGACCCCGTCACAATACTTTCCTTATACATTATGTATATAAGGAAAGTAATATAATTGAAAGAAAAAGTGGTTTTGGAAATTAAGTGAGGTAACAGCACAGAAAAATAAAAGTTGTGAAATTGCATATGACGAAACAAACGGTATCGGAAAATAAATTAACTACTGCATTTCGAATAAAGAAGTTATGAAAAAGTATTCAACCTGGTATTGGAAGCAAAATGAGCTGGCATTGTATGACAACGAAACACAGGGCAGGCACATTTATTTTATAGAGTGATTTATTTATATATGTTACAATTTTGCTCAGATATAGTTATTATACATAAAAAGAAATTAATACATATTCGAGAAGAAATCCATTTTTGTTCACTGTATAAAATTTTGATAGTAACAGTATTTCTTAATTGCGATATATTTTTCTGTTCCCATTTTCCTCTACTTTCTTCGTTTGAACTCAGAAAACGCAACTAAGCTTACAGATCCAGAAAAATAAGCTGTCTTAAAATTCAACTTTTTTTTAGCATATCCATTTTTTAAAATATTCAATTCGAGAAGGCCCTACTCGTAGCCCGGCTAAAAATCGAAAGTTAGATTCTGGAAGCAAAAGGGTACGCAGCTATCAGCCAGACCGCTCCTGCAGTTTACTCGGATAAGTCCTTTAAATTCTCGTCTGACGCATGTAGCCCGTACCAGACATGCCCTAAATTATTAATTTCGAATTATCGTGCTGTCTCTCTCTCTGAGATATTAGTGTATCATCAATGACGTGAAATTCGTATTAAGAGGATAAAATTGAATTATAATATTTTACATAGAATCCTCTCTAATAATTTTACAGAAGGCCTTGAACATTATTTTTGCATGTAGGAGACCTTGCAAGAGTTACTGCTTTCCTTCTTCTGATAGAAATTAATTATTTTCCTTCCTTAATAAATATGTTAGGAACACGACACCAACCAACCAAATTAATTATTTGCAATAAATATTCAAAGAAGGGGGGAGAAAATATTTAAGCAAATAGTCTCATTCCAAAATCACTATTTCCACAGGCACTAAAATGGTCAGGGAAATTGAAATAATTTTACTGCATAGATTTCATGTCGACACTAATTCTGCTATTTCAAGTCGACATTTAATTTCCTTTCATTCACAATCTGACAGGTCATAGGTAAATTTTCTCGACGGCAGCTATTTGGGGGGTAGTGCTTAGTTAAGGCCATTATTCGATCTCCCCAAAAAGTCTGATATTGTAAAATGTTAAAAGTGAAATATTTATTGCGTACTTTCCATATATACCGATAATATTTTAGAATTATATCCTATATAAATGATGATTTCGTTTGAATAACAAGTTTTTACGGTTCTCCTATATGAATCAAGAAAGCTCTGCCGAATAAGGCCGCAGCTAATTGAAATAAGCAGAACAAGTAGTATATAGGCTGCACACGTCAGACAACCTTTTCTGGCTATGCAGAAACTTATTAACCTGGGTGTTGCACGATTTAAAACCCACTGTGGAAGGTTGCTTATAATTTTGCCAATGTTAATTTCACGCAATTGATATCTACTTTGATATATTAGTAATATAAATCTTGATTTATCTATCTCTGGTAGAGCTTGGCGATGTTTTTTTAATGTTGCGAAATTGACGAAAATATCGCCAAATCGATAAAAATAACGCCAAATCAATGAAATTTAGTGCGTTTTGAAAGGGAATAGTATTGTAATGATGCTTCGATATCGTTTGTGCGTCAAATTCAACCATCCCAATTAAAAACTTTTTAAAATATCGCCAAATTTAACATCTGTCGCCAAATTGATAAATATGGCTCAAAATTAATGAAATTAATTGTGTTTTGAAAGGGGATAATACTGTAATGATATTTCGGTAGCGTTTGCATGTCAGTCAAATCGTCCCACATGGTGACAAATTTGGCGAAATTTTAAAATGTTGCCAAATTGATTAAAATATCGCCAAATTAACGACAGTGTTAGCAAATCGATAGAAAAGTCACCAAATTGATAAAAATAAAGCCAAATCAATGAATTATTTATGTTTTGAAAAGGGATAGTATTGTAATAATGTTTCAGCAGCGTTTATTTGTCAGTTCAACTGTCCAATTGGTGACAATTTTGGAGAGTTGTTTAAAATATCTCAAAATTGAACAAAATATCACAAAAATTAAATACAATATCTTGGACAGAATATGAGAATCTACTATAAGGAAAAGCCATTTCTCTGTTCGTCCGTCCTTGACGTTTGGCAAAAAAAATTTGGCGGGATAACGCAAATGTTGCCAAATTGATAAAAGTGACGTCAAGTGGGAGGCAATATTTTGCAAATTTTGAATTCCGTCATATGACGGAAATACTTTCTAGTTACTATATATATATATATATATATATATATATGAACTGTGAAATCATTTTGTAGCACGTAAAATAATATATTTTAAACTAATTTAATAATTTGAATCTTCTACTTATCCTGGATGAAACTCTAATAGTAAGTAACAACATTCTTCTTAAGTGATCTTTAACAGAGGCATATTGGCATGCTTTTAATGCCTTCTGATTTAAATTCGTGAAACATGTTTTCATATTTATCAACTGGGGCACCCGCCGTTTTCGGTAATTTTTTTTTTATCGGCTGCTTTTTAGGGTGACTTTTTTTTATCAAGTACAGTTAACAACAGATTTTGTGTTAACAAAATTATTTCTAATGATAAGTTTTGAATTTTTCAACGCAGGAGATTTAGTTGCCATTATGCACAGAGAATTAAATATTACAATGACAAACAAATATAAAATTTATTTTATTAATTTTTCTAATATTTGGACTATAAAACTTTCAGATTTACAGAGAATTAAGGCAATAAATTACTGATACGGACGTAATGTTTTTCTGTGGCACATATAAAATTCCATTCAGTAGAGCTGGTTCTCCAATCAATAAGAACTTGTGTTCCGTGATGCTGGCAAAGAAATGAAATTTTAGGCATTATAATTAGATATTTACATGTATTATAAAAATAGATACAAATGAAAACTGAAGTACTGAGTAAAATTATAATTAAGAAGATAAAAGAATAACCTGTTTAGCTTCAATGCTATACGAAAAAGCTGTCATTTTATTGTTATATATTTATTTTAATAGTTTACATAACCACCTTTACTTTCAAGGCTATAACTGGTCTCCCCAATAGCTGTCCGAGGAACATAGTACTGTATGAAGCTGACCTCCAACCTCTCAGGCTTCGGAATGGGTTCTTCTGGCCAAATATTTTGCGAAGCTCATCAGTTATGGAGTTTAGCACAGAACCACTAGTTATGTGCGTGGCAGGAGCAACAATCGTCGTCTTAAGAGAGAAAGTCCGCTTAGCCACGCTGAAAGTGAGGGCTGGCTGCAAAGCGAAGTTGAACATGTCTCTCTATCCTGCTGTATGGAGGTTACTGGGTCGTTTCGTGATCGGGTCCTTTTCAGGACTGAACTCTGCTCATACACTAACAAAGGCAAGCAGCATCCAGATTGTCTTAAACAGCTAGCTTTGGAAAATATTTATAAAATCCCCGGTGACGCGTTGCAGATTTATACTGATGGAAGTAGGGATGATGGCGCCATCTCTGGTAGCGGAGTCTACATCAAGCTGGGGAATGGCATTAGGACATGTAGGAGAAACCCCAACTGCTGCTCAGTTTTTCGGGCGGAACTCATAGCCATTGAGGAGGCCTTGAGTTATTGTGTCAAAGACGGAGTCAATACAGACATCCGGATTCTAAGTGATAGCCGTAGTTCTATTGAGCACCTGGCTGAATGGTGGAGACATGGTGACGGAACGACAGTGAATATTGTTCAGCATTTGGGTTACTTGTGTGCCCATAATAGGATATTTTTTCAATGAGTGCCATCTCACGTAGACATTTACGGTAATGGGGTTGCGGATGATCTGGCCAAGAAAGGCAGCCTCAGGAATTCTATTGACGGTGTCTGTCTTTCTTTCTCTAAACTTGCCTCACGAGTCAAACTTGAAATCAACTCCACTTGGAGAGAGGCCCCCGTGCATGAGTGGTATGATTGTAGCCGTCCTGGTGCTGCTTTGATTGGGGCAGGCAGAAGGGGAGAACAGACGGCTCTGGCCAGACACCGCAGCGGCCATCTTCGTGCTCTTCGGCATGTGTTGGATTCTAAGGTTTATCCCCTTTGCCCGAAATGCAATTTGGCTTAGGCCTCTCCTGTCCATGCCTTGACATGTATTGGATGCCAGAGCAGTCAGCTGTACTCCAGTCCTGGAGTAGTTCTTCATCTTTTGAAGACTCACGGGTTCATGGACTTGATCTGATGTTGCTGTCGGTCAAGTGGGATAAGAAATAACACTTTCAAGGTTATGACCCATTTTGCGTGAAATAATGACAAGTTTAACCAAATTATCAGAAGTTATTTTTTTCCAAGATTCATAAATTTCATGTTCGAACTTTCAAGAAGATGCTTTCCATTTATGTATACTTCTCTAATCATTGATCCATATTTATTATAAACAGTAAGTTTATGAAGACGTCTTCCTATGGTGGTAAATAATTGTGTATACTTAGTTTTGATTTTTAGATTTTTTTTTTTCATTTTTAGATTTTTAGAATTTTTATTCTATTTTGCATACTTACTTCGTACAGTCAAACGAATTTTCGGAAAAATTGTAAGGGACATCTCCAGAACAGGAAATTAGAAAATGAAAATGCTTGGTAATCCACAACCCTCTCTGAAATGTGATTCTGAATCCATATCTGCCATCCTCTAAGCTGTATCTATAACCAATCTTGAGAAATTGACCTTTCAAGAATTTTTTTTAAACCGGAAGTGGGAAAAGAAACGGAAGTATAAATCATTTGTAAGCTCCTCTTACCCTCTTGAGAATTTGATGCTGAATCTTTATAAGTCATCATCAAAACTTTATGTATAGTCATTTTTGCGGAATAGACGTTTCAGACACAATGAAAATTTTTGAACCGCAATTGGATAAAGAAACGAAAGTGGACATCTTTAGTAAACCCCTATCTCCCTCCAGAATATAATGCTGAATCCGTATCAACCACCATATCTAAGCCATATCTAACAGATCGTGGAAAGCAGATGTTTCAAGGTAAACTGTATCCAATAAACATTAGTTTTCAAAATTGTTACCAAACTTTTGTGTTATAATATTATAAATGCTCAATCTTTTTCTAGTAAAAAATTACATATGAAATGATTATTTACGAAACATTATTGAATGTTTGGAACCTTTGATGATTTTTTCAAAATTTCATTCGAAAATTTGGGGGGGGGGAGTTTTCGATTGCGTTTAAAATCAATATGCTTTTAGCATTCACTGATTGTAATTTTTTGTACCAATTTATTCCAAAATCTCCATTCGTTCATGATATACCATTTTCACCCCCCCCCCCCACACACACACATCATCATCTAAAAAATGATAGATTCAAGTTCAAAGATATACAGGGTGAGTCGGAATTGTTTTTACAAAAGCAGAGGGGTGATAGTACCCCACGAGACGATAATTACCATAGAACATAGGGTAGCATTGCACTCTTAGAGGCAGAAAAGAGACACGTCGAACCACGTCGAGCATGACACAGTCAGCGCCTCGGACGTCATTGTGTACCTGTCTACGTAGTATCTCCTACGCCAGATACGAACACAGTTACCGTATGCAAATGTCCAGGAAGCAGAATCGGCATAACTGTCTCCTAGTAGGTTCCGGCGATAGCCAACCAGACCGTTTGTCCGGCGTAACATACCGTATCTTTTCGGAACACGTGCTGCCCAGTTTATTGCAGGCCGTTCCGCTCCCCATCCAGAGCGACATGTGGTTTATGCACGATGGAGCCCCGACACACTTTTCCATCACGGTCCGGATCTTCTTGAATGCAACATATCCCGGACGCTGGATCGGACCTGTGGCGTGGCCTCCTCTCTCACTAGACCTCAACCCACTGGACTTTTTTTCTGGGGCCACATGACATCTTTAGTGTACGCGACGCCTGTGGACTCGGCGGCAGATCTCGTCGCGCGCATCGTTGTTGCCTCAGACCACATTAACCCAACACCCGGAATCTTCGAGAGGGTGCGTCAGTCATTCCTTCGGCGGTGTGAACGGTGCAACGACACGCGTGGTCGCCACTTTGAACACTTGCTGTGAGTTTGTCGCTACACAATAAATCTGTTTGTGCAACGTTTGGTATAGTTTATTTGCTTTCCCAACACTGGTGTACGTGCAGTTTCGTATTCTAATTTTACTCTTTTCTGCCTCCCTGAGTTCAATGCGACCCTATGTTCCATGGTAATTATTGCTCGTCTGGTGGGGTACTATCACCCCTCTGCTTTTGTAAAAACAATTCCGACTCACCCTGAATAACAGTTACATATAAATGGAAATAAAATAGGTTTCGGAAATTAAACGAGCTGCACCAGAAAAAAAAAAGTAGAGAATTTGCATATAAAGAAACAAACGATTTCGGAAAATAAATGAGCTGCTGCATCTCGTAAATGTGCTGCTGCATCATTTTATTTACAACGTAATTTGTATTAGATACATATTTACTCAGATATAGTTATTATATATCAAGAAAAATTAATACATATTCAAGGAGAAATCCGTTTTTGTTAATTGTATAACAGTAACAGTTTTAATATTTCTTAAATTAGTTATTTTATTATGTTCCTCATTTTTCCAAATTCTTAAACTCAGAATAAGCCACTAAGCTTTAAGATCCATAAAATAATCTGTCTTAAAAGTCAATTTTTTTATCAGTTTGCCCATTTTTTAAAATATTCAATTAGACAAGGCGCAAATGAAAAAAATAAATTACCACAGTGAAATTTCTCGAGGCTAAAATAATCCGATTTATTTTTGAAATCACTAGCGCAATTTCTTCCTTCTAACCTTCTATTACTTTTAAATCAAAACTTTCTATTCTAAAATGTTTAAATATTTAAGAAAATAAATAGAGCCGTAATTCATTCTGGATCGCAGGATTTAAATTAAATTTTTAATTTTCCGAACGTTTCTATAAGTATTTGTTCACTTTTAAATAAAATATTGTTATGAGTATTTTCCGTTAATTTCTGTGTCTTAGAAGGATATTTGTTGGAAAAGAACCTTTATGGTTACCAATTATTAACACGGAGAAGTCCGGGTTGCTTCATCCAGGTGACCTAGGCGACAAATTGGGCGATATGACGACTTGTAGCTTAGCAATTTTTGGAGCGTTTTGGAAAGTTCGAGAATTTAATGAATTGTTCAGGAACTTTATGAGTTAAGCAGGTTTTCAAAAATCCTCCATTAAAGTGCAAAAATAAGGATGCTCATTGTTTAGAATGTAATGTTACATGTCACAAGTATCAGTCAAAAGTCACCGTGTCAATCTATTAAGATTACGATATCAAACATATTTAAAATCATAATTACGCCGGGAAAATAGAAACATGTTCTAAGCCCATGAAAATCCCGTAGAATCTAACTCCAACTATAAAAGGAAATAATATCTTCTTAATAGCTAAATGTAAATAGCGTTGACTGGCCAGGCAGAGCTGTGTGGTTGGAATCATTGTAGATGCACGATTACATCGGTGTTTGCACACTAATGTAATCGTGCTGCAACTTTACTGCAACTGTACTTTACCACTGCAGTATATTATGGGATTGCAGATGTAGAGGATCACGGAAGTCTGAAAAATATCGAGGTTCACAAAATATTTCGCTCAAACTACTGTCTTAGGCAGTCTAGAAAAGAAAAGGCTACGTAAGTAACAATATAAAATGTTGAACGATAATTCGTTAGTAACAACATAAAATGTTGAACGATAATTCGTTAGTAACAGCATAATAAAATGTTGAACGATAATTCGTTAGCAACAGCATAAAATGTTGAACGATAATTCGTTAGTTGTTGTTGTTGAGACCCAGGCCGTCCGACCTACCAGAAAGGTGTAAGGTGACTGTTTGGACGGCCGGGAAGTGCCACCCAATTTAGACCGGAACCCAGCGGGGGAGGCATCCACAGGGACCGTACCCTCCTTCCCCTACCACCAACCTCTCGGAAGGACTTACGGACCCACATGTTTAACGTGATCGTACCCAGCGTGAACACGGCGGCTGTTTTGGCAGTGGCGGGAATCGAATCCAGGCCTACTGAGTTCAATTCCCGCGCGCTAACCACTGAGCTACCGCGCCCGATAATTCGTTAGTAACAACATAAAATGTTGAACGATAATTCGTTAGTAACAGCATAAAATGTTGAACGATAATTCGTCAGTAACAGCATAAAATGTTGAACGATAATTCGTTAGTGACAGCATAAAACGTTGAACGATAATTCGCTAGTAACAGCATAAATTGTTGAACGATAATTCGTTAGGAACAGCATAAAATGTTGAACGATAATTCACTAGTAACAGCATAAAATGTTGAACGATAATTCGTTAGTAGCAGCATAAGAAAAATATTTAAAGGTTTGAACCTGACTCGGAGACAAAGAGGAATTTACTTCTTCAAAATAAATAAGACAGACCAGCCACACTATTTCGTTTTCAAGCAAATACAAAAAGTGTCTTAAACAGAAGAATGATCATGCGACTTATAATAATAGACATTTTTATAATCCGAAAAGAAAAAAAATCCTTATTTGGGCAGCACATGACTTTCACTGCAGACTCAAATTAATTTTCTCTTTATTCCTTTAATAATTCATTGAATTGAGTTCAATTGCACAAAATAATACTGAATTTGCAATTTTAATTCAATTTTTGTTTTGATTTGGTAATTGAACATATTTTCAAAAGTAGCTTAACAAAATTGTGAAGAAACTCAAATATATCAAGAATGGTTAGACACAGAGTATTGGGGTTGGTCTTATTCTTTTCTGCGTCAAAACTTAGGTATAAAACATGCATTTAATTGATATAGAGTATACGTAGTTTTTTATTTGCGATTTTGGGGTCATTTCGTAAAAAAAAGCAGGTTCTTCTTTTCCAAATCGTATCAAAATCTAATCAGCATCAGAGTATCCCACAAGTGACTTATTTACCAAATTTTGTGATATTTGGTCAATTATATTTTTAGCTAGAGTGGATGCATGAGATTTTTGCGGACCATTTCGCAAAAAAAAAAAAGAGTTTTCTTTTATCCCGAATCGTACCAAAATCTAATCAGAACTCCAGGGTCACACATAAGTGTCTTATCTATAAAATTTTATGAAATTCGGTCAATTAAGTTTTGAGTTAGAGTGGATGCATACACTGCACAGACAGACAGACACACACATAGACGCCACGCTAAAAGTAGTTTTCTCGTGTTCTAGAGGTCCCCAAACATGTAGATCCATCGAAAGCTTGAGTTGCGATTTTCGGCATGATTCCAATACTTTTCCTATACATTACCATGTATTTCAGGGAAACGTATAATTGTTTATTTTTCATATGGTCCGTAATTTTCTGTCGACGTATATTTTTACTTTCTTTATATACATTGTACAATGTATATAAGGAAAGTATTGTGACGGGGTCGAAAATTCGAATTCGAGTTTTCGACGGGAGGGCACGTTTCAAGCATCCCTGATCACGAATCGAACATTTTGGAGGTGATGTATGTGTGTATGTGTGTGTCAGTGAGTCTGTGGATACGATATCTCACGACCGGATGGGGCGGTTCGAATGAAATTTGGTACAAAATCACATTCCGTGAATTCTGGAAGTCTATTATTTATAAACACCATCGAATATTCAAAACCCATCTAAATTTTGGAGTGAAATTTTGAAAAAATCATCAAAACATCAAAACCTTTAATAAAGTTACGCAAATTGACATTTCTTGTGTAATTTTTTCTTTGAAAACGATTGACATAAATTTTAGAACACTAGCATGAACCGTTCTCGAGATATTGCACATTTTTCAAATAAATTTATCAAACAATCCCATAAATTAAAAAAAAAGTTAACTGTTGAGAAACATGTTCACTTTTCATATTGAATATCATGCGATAAATTGGGTGGCATCATTCTCATGGATCTAGATAGTTCCATTCATGAGAAAAGATACTTTGAGTAATACTTTTGTATTTGAATGTCAATAGTCACTTATCTGATATAAGAATAACTTATTTCTCCGTCCATAACGCTTGGCGAGATTTTGGTGACAAAATTTGGCAGAATGAGGTCAACTTAGCGACTTTTTAAATGTTGCCAAATTAACGAAAATCTCTCCAAATGGATAAAAATGACGCTAAATCAATGAAAATGACGACTAATTGACGAAAATTTAATATCTTGGAAAGAATGTAAGTATTTACTTTAAGAATAGCATTTTTTTACTGTAAAAATAGTAAATTCATTGCATTATATAAGAAAAGTCATGTGCTGCCTACACTAAATTTTTTTTCTTTACTTGGAGTGACTACTGTCTTTCATTTATCTCAATAAAGGTAGCTCTTTTTTGCTTCCAAAACTTGCTAAAGTATTTTAATATTTTTTTTATTTTGGTTTAGTAACACAATATTCTATTTTTTAGATAAGAAATTTTAGCTTTCTAGAAAAAATATATAGCGATTTTAATGATTCACGAAATCATTTAAAATGAATAATTTATATTTTAAATAGGTGATATGTGGATTTAAAAAAAATGAGAATCATATAAAAATGTAGCTATACACAAGAAAATCACGGTAAAAAAACACCACAATATTCATCCTCTATCTTTAATTTCAAAATTGAATTAATTTAATTACAGAAAATTTTAATTAAATATGCAAATTCCCTATTATCAAATTCAAATTAAAAACTACATAATTAACTATACCTTAAATATTTTTTTTTCTAAATTAAGCAAAATGATTTCCATTACTTTATCTCACATTACAGTACACATTTTGAAAAATTGCAATTAAAACCTTTCTTAAAATTTTTATTCTCACTCATATTGATAGAAAAATCGCATTATTTCCAAGACAATAATTTGCAACAGGAAAATAAATTGCACAATAATTTGTTTTCTAATATTTTCTTTGCTGCAGACGATTTATTTAATTTTTTACGACTTGCGTAAATGCCCTGAAAAAAATAAGAATTAATTTCAATCAATTTCCCGAGAAAAATTCTTGAGTACGATTACTATCATAAACATCAATGGAGCTCATTATTTAGAAAAGAATTATTGGCAACATTCAAGCGATAGCTTGTTTTCTTTCTTTCCTTTAAGAAAAAGTCGTTTATGAAAAGATAAATATTTGAACAGTAATGGATTAAAAAGAACACAAATCTTTTTTAATGACTCGCTATTAAAAGGATTCTGGTACGCCAGACGAATAATTTAAATTGTTAGGATTTAAATTTTTACGCTTCGCAAATCGAGAATTGTCTCCTCTGGGTGCAATTTCAAAGAACCTGATCCGCCATTTTGAGATTATGTTTTCAATAATGAGAAAATTTCGAAATCGCTAAATTTGATAAGCTTTATTTCATGTGAGGTGATGTATTAACGGTTTCTGATGATAGGATTTTTTTAAAGAGTGTTTGGAAATGAATTCTTTTATGACGAATACTTTGATGTTCTTTCTTTTGTGTTGCTCATTTTCGGTATTCTAATGTTCAAAGTGATGTTTATATTCAATTACTTCGTTTCGAATTTTTCAGTTTGAAGTCTGTGAAGAATTAAATTTACCGATCTATTTGTGAAACTGCGTTTTATTCATTTTGCAAGAGGTTGTGAAATAAACGATATGGAAAGAGTATTTTTTTAAGAATAAATTTCCATCTAAAATTGAATTGCATTCCACAGAAATAAAATGTACGTTTCAGTTTTAGAGTCAGGGGGATTAAAATAAGTAATTAAGAAATATTTTAGCAATAAATAATTAAGAAATATATTTTTCCATATGCAACATATTTAGAATGTTGGGGCATCTTAGTAAATAATAAAAAAGTGTAGCGGAAAATAAAAGCTACATAAAGATACGACATTTTGTAAAGGGTTATTTTCGGACAAATACTGAGATACTTCGGAACGATTTTTGTAAAATTCGATTTAGAGTTTTAGCTATTTAATGTTTTAGTAGAATTTTGAGCAGTTTTTATAATTTTCATCCCAATGCCATTGCAAAATGACCTCAGTTTGCATCTTAACCCCATCGTAATGTATAAAGGGCGATCTTGAAAATGAACGAAATTTGTAACACAATTTCACTATTTTTATTCATATTTTAAAGGAATTATATTTAGGGAGGGGTAGGTTATTTTCGCGGTTTGAAGATATAATTGATTTTAAAATTTTGCCATCGATGAAACTACTCACAATTCGATGCTAAATTCTACCAGGATTATAGTGCATGATTTCATCATTTTTTTCAAAAAATATTTATTTGACTCGATTTCATTATTTTTGGCATTTTATAAAATCATAATTTCGACGGAGGGAAGAGGAAGGGGGGAGGGGGAAAATGTTCGACCCTGCATTTCAACAATTTTTGCATATGATTAATATTAGCTGACGTCTGCAGCCATAATGACGACGTACTTGAAGTACGCTATTTTCCGCTTTGATGGGCAAAAATATAAGAGCGGTCTAAATCGAGTGTGAGGAGTGGTGAGGCGTTGGAGGGGGCAAACGGGCGCTATGGGTTGCGGTGTAGTGAGAGGTGACTTACCGCCATCTATAAGGATAAGCTGCTCGCGTGGGTCGCAACCACGCTGGCCGCATCTATTAAACGCCCAGTAAGATACTGATTACATCCTATTTCTGAAAGCATTTCGGAGATTCTTCAAAAAACAAACGGTTTGGTGGCCAAAGATGTTTAGTTCTGCATAAATATTGCCTGTTTTATGGGTGATAAGCTGAGTTTGCTGATGAGTCTGCTGTTGAGTTGAAAATGTCATTTGTTACGTTTTAATGCCTACATTTACTACATTTCTTTATGTAGCATATAAACAGTAAAAATAATTAGTATTTTTATTTGTGTAAATCTGATAAATTAAATTTTCGCTATACACATGGTGCACGCAGACATCGACTTGAAAACATTTGATTCGAATTAAAAAATGTTTACATTTTTTAACACCTTCCAACATAGTTGAAAAGTGCTTATGCCTTTGCTCATTCTGTCTGTCTGTCCGTTCGCACGATACCTGCCGTAAAAATGACTTTATCAAAATGACATTTATTATGTTGTTGAGACAGTATGTGAGACATATGGGAATGTAAATGAATAATATCACCCAATTAGTTTTGGATTGAACCCGGTTTGAAAAAGTGAAATACATTAAGGCCTATGGGAGCTAATTTTTCAAACATTTTTTAAGCGAAGTTAAAATTCACAAATTGCTTCGAAAATTTAAGAAAATATTCAAATTATTCCATAAAATATATTAAAAAATTTCAGCAGAATATGTTCTGTAGTTTTTTAAATAAAAATTAAAAAAATAATTACACCTATGATATATGAAGAGATCACGTGACTCATTGCAAAATAAAATATGGCATCCATTTTTTTTACGATGTATCAAGATCGTGATTTTTAAGAATCTTTTAAATTTATACTTAGTGTTGCATCCAAAACCTCTGTATTTTTGCGTATTTTCTGTGCATCTATATTCTGCGCCAATGCAATTATAATATTGATTTTAAATGATCATCAAACTTTGATTATTTCTACAACGAAGCCTAATTTCAATGGATGCAGAATATAAAAAAATCAAGTTATTTGAAGATGAGTTGCACAAGAATTGCTGAGTATTTTCACGCCAAATTATTTAGCTCTGGATTCTAGAATATAAGTGGTATGAATGAAATATTCATCGCTTTTACATAGAGAAACAGACGATTTTATATCATTGTCTTTTTTGATGAAGTCTTAAGTTTCCAAGTAAAATAATTTATCGTAGTAGTGTGATAATTATAAAAATATCACTGCTGAATGTATTGCATTTTAAAGATGTTTAAATAAAATTGCATTTTAGTTGGAAAGTGTTTCATAATCAATGCTATATGTATGATTGATATTTCTTGTTTACCCTTTTACATTACTTTCCTATATATTACATTATAATTGAAGCGAGGGAAGAAATGACTAAGCTTCTTGTGAGTTTGACGCGATTTGCTTTTATATGTCTGTATACTTTGTCCAATGACAACTTCTTTAAAACTGTTTTTTTTTAATTTGGATAATATATGTGAATAAATGTTTCACAGGCTGAGTTTGTTGTTGAACGAGATAAAATAAAAATACAGCTGGACCTCACCCCCTTTTACTGATAGACATTGTCCGATAATAACTCTTCCAAGACATAAATGATTTCTTTTAAAAATCAAAATATAAAGTCCAATTTGATATTTTGCAGACTGAGGTAGGTCATTGCTGAACGAGGTCGTATAGACATTATGCGTGCTGCTACTCATGTGTTTATACACATTCGTCGTCAATGAGTCCCTTTAAACTTATCCGAATTTTTTGAAATTTGATATGTGGTGACGATAAATGTTTTACAGATCGAGTTTGTTGCCGAACATGCTGCGTGTAATGTGATGTTTATACAAATATAGAGTTACCAACATTAAACAGGCCTAAAAATATAACTTATTTATTCTAACCTAATCTATGTTGATAAAAATCTCAGATAATTTTTGTACAGATTTGTTGTACCCATAATGTTGTGCAAATTCCGTTCTTTGATTAAATTTGCGGGATTTGTTGCACAGACCGTTGAGTGGCCAACGACCCTACCGTGCTGATAACACCGGTTCTCGTTAGATCACCGAAGTCAAGCAGCATCGGGTACGGTTAGTACTTGGGTGGGTGCATGCTGTTGGCATCTTTCGGGTGCGGTAACCCGGTGGTTTGTGCGCTGAATTTGCACGCTGCCACAACTGTCGCCGTGTTCATGCGGAGTACCATCACGTTAAATATATGAGCCCGTAAGTCCTTCTGAGAGGTTGGTGGTAGGGGAAGGAGGGTACGGTCCCTGCGGATGCCTCCCCCACTGGGTTCCTGTCTAAATTGGGTGGCACTTCCCGACCGTCCAAACAGTTACCTTAAACCTTTCTGGTAGGTCGGACGGTCTGGGTCTCAACAACAACAACAGACCATTGAGCAAACCGAAAACCGTTGCACAAACCGGAAACAGTTGCATAAATTGACATGTCAAGGTGACTCCTAAAATGCATCTATATTTTTATGCAAATTTCTTATGTGATATAATATTTTCATTGATGCAAATAAATACAGTTCATTGATGCAAACAAATACAATACAATGACAATAAATACAATGACTAAGATCTTAATTTTTGGGTTTAATTTGATTCGCGTTGGTCTATACGCTGTATCTGATCGTAATTCGTCTTAAACACAAGCAATTTTCCTGAAATTTTCAAATTTGGTGTGGGTAATTACTAAGGGATCGCAAAATCACATTGAGATTTAAACAGCTGCAGTAAAAATTAATGGAATACTTGAAAATGTTGTTACACGCTTAAATGAATTATTTGATGAAGTGGCGGGGATTACTAAGAAATTTCAGTCTTCAAACTGTGACGCATGGAAAATACTGAAAAGAAGAAACTGTAAAAATTAAAATTTTAAAGAATTTCATGGATAAAAAAATGTTAATACAGAATTTATTCTGAGTTTTGGATTGTAATTTTTTGTGTACGAGAGACATCCGCTCCCATTAAATGTGTGTTTGTTCTCCATGAACACTATTCGATCTGAAGAATGAAGTAGATTGCTGATTTGACTATCTAATGAGATGTAAAGTTAAATCTAATGCTCTGTGAAATAAAAATGGGTCTGACATGTTCAAATGTTTATTAAAGAAATTGAAAACAACAAGCATTCCGTTTTAAAGTTCATACTACCAACACGCATACACAAATGAAACCGACAGGTTTCAATTTTATTTTCCTGTAATCAATCTATTTTTTATTTAGTTATTTTATTTTGTCCCTGTGTGGAAAACAATTTATATGGTAATCCTATATATGTGTGCATACTGTACAGTACATTAAAACATTTCCAAAAACGTACAGCAATTAAACGGCGGTTTCTAGATTCCAATCCATTTTCCGATTAATTTTTCATAATTCAATAGATTACACAATATGCACACAGAATAGCATCTCCTGCCGTTTTATTTTTATGCCACTCATAAATTCCCAGTGTAATGTACTAACAGATTAAATATTTTGAAATGTAAAGAACTTTACTGTAAGTTGTGAATACACTCATGTTTATGAAAATTACAACACCACCAACGAATGGTCAGATTAGAATGGCATTTATACCACATATTACTACTAATGGTGATATAAATAAATGATTATCGTTTCAGATCAATACAACCACATTGCTGGCACAAAATCAGTATTTTGTGAAGTCGCGCCTAGCGGCAATAAGAGCTTCTAAACGTCGCAGCATCGAATCAAAGAGAGTTTGGATGTATTCCTGGGATATTGCCTGCCAGGCTTCTTGGATCCGGGTTCATTGGTGGTGACATCTGGAGAACATTAATGGCCCAGTCACCGACTGATCGTATCCCATACATGTTCAATCGGTGACATATCCGGCGAACGGGCAGGCCACAGAAGAAGCAGTATCTGATATGCAGTAAAGAAGGTTTGTACAATCCGGGCAACATGTGGTCGAGCGTTGTCTTGTTGTAATATAGCGCCAGGAGTGGTACAACTTTGACCTATAAAACCTCCCTGGTGTAGCTTTTGCTGTTGAACGCACCCGCAATGCGTAGCAGCCTGATATAGCCAATGACACCCCCACACCATCACACTTAACGTTTGCACAGTATGATGCCATAAAATGCATACAGGAAGATGGCGCGCACCACAATACTGTCTAACGCGTATGTGGCCGTCATTGTAGTCCAGCTTATAGCGGGACTCGTCTGAAAACACGATCTGGTGCCAATCAGCACGCCATGATCTGTACTCCTCGGCCCATTGTAACCCGAGGTGTCGATGGTTCATGGTCAACTGCATCCTGCGCAAAGGAATGCTTGAACGCAATCCTCTGCGCAGAAGACGCCTTCGAACCGTAGAAGCAAGTAGTGCCACAACTGTAGCAGTGCTTCAGTGCTGCTCTAACACTCGAGAAGAAACTGTACAGTTCGTCACCGCCATGCAGATGATATGTCTATCATCCATGTTGTCGTCACTTTGCGTGGTCCACTGCGGATTTTCGACTCATCTGGTTTTCTTTGGTCAACTGCTTTCACACTCGTATTACTGTCTTGGCATTATAATGCTCCGTACGGACAGTAATATCACGGAACGAAAATATTCCTTCCTGCGAAATGATTATGCGTCTCTGTTCGAATGCTATAGTTTGCTTGTAAGGCGAGCTCTTACGTTATCGAGGCATAGTGACTCCAATAGAGCAATTTTTAACTTGCCTACACCGATACCATACTTGTCTGACTCTCCAACACCCCCCTATTTATACTCCTCTTACGATCGTTCAGAGGGCGCTGCGAAGCACAGACATGCGCATTTACTTTGTACTTCTAATCAATTGCATGTCCTACCCTGCATTGCGTGTCCCGTACGTTTCATTCTCATCTGACAATTCCTTCATGGTGTTGCAATGTTTTGTTAATTTTAATCCAAAAGAAATCAATTAGGAAGGGACTAGGTCAGCAAAAGTGCAGCCTTCAAACTCCATCTAGAAATAGGTTGGGAAATAATATTTAAAAGATTTCAGTATATGTACAGCTCAGATAATCGGAGCAGTGCTCTCGGGTTTGGATCAGGGCAAATCCCTGTTGTTGATTTTAATAAACTCTTGCTACAAATACGATTCTACTGTATGTTAAATGTTAAATTGTAAGAAAAAATCTGATGTGGGCAGCACATGACTTTCGCTGCAGACATATATATTCACGTTCTCTTTATTTTAATTAAATTTAATTAACTTTTTATTCAATTTTCATCCTCATTTGTTAACTGGACTTATTTTCAAAGGTGGCTTAAATAAAATACGAAAATACTAAAATATCTCGAGAACGACTAGTCCTAGTGTATCGGGATTGGTCTTATTCTTTACTTTGTTAAAATTTACGTATAAAACAAGCAATTATTGGATATATTTGAGCATACGTAGTTTCTTATATTAGATTTTAACAATTTTTGCTGGCCATTTTGCGAAAAAAAGGCAGATTATTTTTTCCGAATCGTACCAAAATGTAATCAGCACTAGAGTGAACCACAAGTGACGTATCTACCGAATTGTGTTTCGGCCCAGATACAAGCTTTTGCGGGCCATTTCACAAAAAAGGCGGGTTCTTTTATCACGAATCCTACCCAAAACTAATCAGCACCAGATTCGCCCACAAGTGACTTACCTACCAAATGTTATGAAATTCGGTCAATTAGTTTTTAGTTAGAGTGGATACAAAATCTCCACAGACAGATAGACACAAGCACAATAGTTTTTTCGTATTCCAGAGGTCTCGAAATGTGTAGATCCGTCAAAAACTCGAGTTATGATTTTCGGTATGATTCCAATACTTTCCCTAAACATTACTATGTATTGCAGGGAAAGTAAAAAAAAAACCCGCATTAAAAGTATTAGTTAGCATTTTTCAGGTTTTGGCAAGTATTAGGATATTTTATATTGATTATTAAATTCGATTAATGCGATTTTGCTTAGCGCGGCGTTTTTGAGCAATCAATTAATCCCATTAATTAAGAGGGGGGGGGATTGCTGTATTCTCTTTCATGTAAACATCTTCTTAGTTCCTTGTTGCCACGCATTAGATGCATATAGGATAGGGATACTGAGAGCTCGCTATATATGTCTCATTATCTGTGGTCTTCATTTGAGCGGGACATCGTTTCATTACGCTATAACTCCGACAACTGTCAAGCGACATGCATATGCGTCTCACTAGCACTTAGTGAATATTAGTTTGAATAGGATATCCTAGTTGGCGGAAGTACAACAATTAAAAGTGATGTTTAATAGCTATGTCTGGGTTAAATATTAAAAAATCTGATGTGGGCAGCACATGACTTTCCCTGCAGACTTGTAATCACGTTCTCATTATTTTAATTAAATGCAATTCACTTTTAATTCAATTTTCGTTCTCATTTGATAACTGGACTTATTTTCAAAGGTGGCGTAGTGAAAATATGAAAAAATTAAAATATCTCGAGAACGGCTAGTCCTAGTGTAATGGGGTTGGTCTTAGTCTTTCCTTAGTTAAGAATTACGTATTAAATAAGCATTTAATGGATATATTTGAGCATACGTAGCTTTTTATTTTAGATTTTGGCGATTTTTGTGGACCATATTGCAAAAAAAGGCAGGTTATTTTTTTTCCCGAATCGTATCAAAATCTAATCAGCACCAGGGTGACCAACAAGTGACTTATCTACCGAATTTTGTGAAATTCGGTCTATTAGTTTTTCAGCTAGAGTGGATACAAGTTTTGCCGCCCATTTCGCAAGAAATGCGGGTTATTTTATCCCGAACCGTACCCAAAACTAATCAGCACCAGATTTGCTCACAAGTGACTTACCTACAAAATTTTATGAAATTCGGTCAATTAGCTTTTAGTTAGGGTGGATACAAAATTTGCACAGACAGACACACAGGCAGACACACAGACAGACAGACACACACACAGACGTCAAGCTAAAAATAGTTTTTTCGTATTCTAGAGTTCTCGAAATGTGTAGATCCGTCGAAAACACGAGTTGCGATTTTTGACATGATTCCAATACTTTCCCTATACATTACCGTGTATTGCAGGGAAAGTAAAAATCTGATGTGGGCAGCACATGACTTTCCCTGCAGACCCAAATTCATATTTTCTTTACGTCTTTAATAATTCATTAGATTGAGTTTAATTGAACCAAATAACCCTAAATTTGCATTTTTAATTCAATTTTTGTTTTCATGTAGTAATTGGACTTTTTTCCGAAATCGCCGTAACAAAAATGCAAGAAATCTCAAATATCTTGACAACGGTTAGTCCTATAGTATAATGAAGTGCGTTATATTATTTTCCTCTTCAAAAACTGCGTATGAAACAAGAATTTAATTGATTCAATTGGGCATACACTACTGAGTTTTTCTTTTTAGATTTTGGTGATTTTGGCGGGCCATTTCGTAAAAAAACGGTTGTCCTTTTCCGAATCGTACCAAATTCTAATCAGCACCAGAGTATCCAACAAGTAACTTATCTACCAAATTTTGTGAAATTTGGTTAATTAGCATTTTAGCGAGGACGGATAAATGAAATTTTTACTGGCCATTTCGCAAAAAAATGCGGGTTCTGCTTTTACGAATCGTACCAAAAACTAATCAGCACCAGGGTCACATCGAAGTGACTGACCTACCAAATTTTATGAAATTCGGCCCATTAGTTTCTGAGTTAGAGTGGATACATACATTGCACAGACACACAGACACGCAGGCAGACAGACAGCCACACAGACACACAGCCACACAGACACACACACACACAGACGTCACGCTAAAATTAGTTTTTTCGTATTCTAGAGGTATCGAAACGTGTAGATCTGTCGAAAACTCGAGTTGCGATTTTCCGCATGATTCCAATACTTTCCCTATACATTACCATGTATTGCAGGGAAAGTAAAAATGAATATCTAGAATGATTTCATAGGCTTCTGTTGCTGAACATTCTTGGAACTCTAATCACGTTTTAAAATTTCCTAGTGATAAGTTTACTTGTACTCCAAATTGCATTTATAATTTCTAATATTAATATATAGAGAAAATATCGATATATGTATAGAGAAAATATTTCTGCTATTAATGTATTGAGAAAATATATTAGAAAATTGCTGTTTCAGTAATGTACCGAACTCTGGATCTTTGAACCGGTCAGCCGATGCTCTACCGTTGAGCTACTGGGACGAAATTTGCAATCATCGAAGTGGAGTCAGCTTTCTCCACCATCTATTGTCAGATTGGCGAGCAACTGATAATTTGACTGGCCACCTCTTGCTAGTTTTACCTCTGATTAGCTTCGTAATGCTACTTTTTATCCTCATAGCTTCCTGCTTGGTCGTTATTCTCCATATTCCAAAATCCTTGCTAGTCGTACTAGGTGCACTTTCAGACCTCCGATATATTTGCATTAACTTACAGGATTGATTTGTTCGGGCTTCAAAGAACCTACCTTGCTTAATGGATTCAGAATGTAAACAAGCGATTGTAAGATGATTGGTATAAGAATTTGTGAGTTTTTCACACAAAATTATTTAACTCTGGAGTCTGGAATAAAAGTGTATAAATGAAATATTCACTGCTTTTACATAGAGAGCCAAACGATTCATATTTTGATGACGTCATTTGAATAAATTTTATTTTTTTCGATGAAGTTTTAAGTTTTCAAATAGTAATAATTTATTGTAGTACTGTGATAATTTAAAATATGTAAGCGTTGAAAGTATCGTATTTTAGAGATGTTTAAAAAAATTGCATTTCTGTTGGAAAGTGTTTCATAATCAATGCTTTATGCATGATTGATCTTTCTTGTTTTATATTATTTTAATACTGCAGTTTTTATTTACTGACAAATTTGCAGTAGTTTGTTTTATTGCTTTTAATTTAATCTATGAAGTAGATCATATATCTTCCGGTACTTGTTGTTTTCTTGGGTTTTCGTTGCGTTTTTGTTAATTTAGCAATCTTGCATTGATTTTTTTTCAGTATTGTTTCAGTTTTGTAGTTTTCCTGCAGTTTTGTTACAGTATTGTTACATTATTGTTTCTGTATTGGTACCGTTTTCTGTTACAATATCGTTTGAGCGGTTGTTCAGTTTTACATGAAATAGCTTATGCAGTATTCCCGGTTGCTTTCTCTTTAATTTTTGTTGTTTATATTTTCTTCATTTTTTTTTGTAAACTGATATTTTTATAGTAATATGAACGGATGTTTTGAAATTTTTGACGAAATTGGCTTATTTATCTATCGACCTAGATTCTTTTCTTCGTTTTTGTTATACTATATAATTTAATAGCATTTTATTCGCAAGTTTATTTTACCATAATTTGCGCATGATTTTTTTTTTAAGTTAGCTGATAATGGTTGCTCTTGTCGCTCCCGAAACTTGTTGGTTTTCCTATTTATTTCATCCCAAGGCACTTAACTTCATAAATGAGTTTACTAAGGAAGTTTTTATAACCTGATTTTTTTTCTTTCTAGGTTTTTCATTTAAATATTCAACTTTTTGTGTTTGGCAACGTTTTATTTTCCGACCCTCTGATACAACTATTTATTGATAGTCTGCATACCTATGGTATGGGGTCGTTAAGTCTTTTATCCTTAAGAAGGATGCTGACTTTTGTTTCCGAGGCAGGTTTATACTTTAAATGACTGTTTATGCTTTTCCCAACATTTTTTTTTTCCAGAATATTATTTTTTGGACGGTTGACGTTTTTAAATTGACCTGAGAAACTTTTAAGCTTTGCAAGTTATTTTGCTGAAGAATTCCCCAATTCTCATCTTGAAATAAACTTATACATATTTTCATATTTTAAATAAGTATTTTTCTATTTTCGCTACTTTACATGCATTCGCAATACCGAGAATGCTAATGTAATAATACAAATGTGCAGAAAAGCTGCTGAAAAATCCTGACTGTTTTTCCAGACAAATATACGTCAGAAAGTTTTAACAGAATCAAAACTTTATTCATCATACTGATGAATTATTTATATTGCACGCACATAGTAGAAAATAAAGTGTGGAAATGTATCAAAGTTCATAAGGAACAAAATTTATGTAGATTTCATATGTGTGAGACCAGGAGGCACCATATGCAGTTTTTTGATGTTTAAGACGAAAAAAATCACAGACTTTTAGTCACAGTTTTTGGCCCGAAATGCCATGACCCAAATAAATGCACTTCACACAAATTGCAGATGTGCTTGGACCAAAATATACTACAGCCAAGATTTAAATCAAGCTTCATTGGGAACTCCAGTAATGCAAAGGTGCGACATCGCACTGAGGAGCTTGCAATGAGAGCAAGGAGGGCGTATCTGAACCCCAGGCCAAATGATGTGGCTACAAGGAGGAAAACCAACGAATATAACAATTACAGTAATATTAAAGCACTGTTATTTTCAGAGAAAGTAGTTATTCATATTGAGCAGTGAGAATGTTATAAAATAATACGAAGTCTGACTCCAAATGTCTGAAAAAGCATCGGAAAAGATGACAGTCATGAAGAGCTACAGAATCAAAATGCAGAGGAATGTGCCAATCTTCATGTATATTAGGTCAATTTTTTATCTTTGGAATAAGACCCAAAAGACCTAGTCTTACACCGCGCTTTTCTCCTCCTCAAGCGTTTGTTAAAATTCATATAATTTTAATCATAAATAGTAGAGTTGTGAATGTTGAGTATTTTGGTTTAATGATTATGTTAAGGAACTCGTGCAAAGAGGTAATGGTGGGCTTGCGGCCACGATAGCAATGTACAAATGCTACGGTTCACGACCTCTTTAATTAAGAATAATTTAATCCACAAAATTCATATTTAAAAGGGTAACCTATTTAAAGTTAATTTTCACCACAATATGTTTATATATTTTAGTGCATGTTAAATTCGTCATATGAAGGTTTCGAAAATCCAAACCACTCGACTTGCCCTAAGGCATGAGCAACAAATTAAGTGACCGCTCATATGAAGGTGTGCATAAGTTTACGTAAATATTTCTTTTTTCTTGCCTGCCTGCATCCTTGAGCTCCTAATACCTCGGATACTTGCAAACCATGCACATCTTCGAATCAATATTATTAATTATACGAGCCCTTATACAGACATTATTACGCCCTCTGAACAAAATGCAATTTATTTGTTACACAATATAATCCCTAATAAAACAATCTTGTCTCACGAACTAAGAAACTCGCTATATTTTGAATTAAAAATATTTTACTAATAATTCCTACGAAATGATATAATGATTATCGAAGAAATTAAATTTTATTTTCAGATATATTGCATTTTTGACCATTTGGTGGATTTTTGTAAATTTGACAACATTTTCTAAACATAGCCAAGTAAATGATATTTCGCCAAACGTAGCCAAATTGTTCACCAAGGTCACTAAATTATCGCCAAATGTGTTGCTAAGTGTTACAGACAGAATATGATAAGGGCTTCTTGTATATAATATGTCACAAACTTAAGCTGTTCTAATAATTTTATTTGGGCCAATTTGCATCCCATTTTATGTACAAGAAAAGATAAATTAGATTCAATAATTAAAAGTGTATTTTATCATATAATCGATTGTTCTAATTATAGATTAATCGATTGTTCTAGTTATCAGTTAATCCATTGTTCTAATTATCGATTAATCGATTGTGTGGTAAATCCGTCCGTGGTGCTTAATGGATTTAACATTATACTTCTTGATTATTATAGGCTCAAAATCATTTAAATATCATGGCATTAACAATATAAAAATTCGCCCAAACTTCCATCTGAAATAATCTGAAAAAGAACGATTGGCATAATTAACATTAACGGACAGACAGACAGACAGACAGACGGACAGACAGACAGACAGAACGAAAGAAGTCATAAACACTTTTCAGCTATGTTGGAAAGTGTTAAAAATAATCTATTGAATTTTTTTGAAAACCCTAATTTGTGTGTCTGTTTCATTGAAATATCTAAATTCCTTGAGTTCATGTATTGGGCAATTAAACATTCTTAATATACTTATTTTTTATTAGCCGGATACTTGATTAACCTAATCCTGCACCCAATGTTTGCTTCCGGGTCGTGAACCATTTTGCTGGTACATGACGCTGCCCTTGCATACAACACGGGGGTAGGAGTCACATTACACATTAAACGAACACCCAACATCCATGCCTGCAGGTGGGATTCGAACCCATAACCCAGCACTCGAGGAGTACTAGAAAACGCCTGCTGTATACCTCTCAATTACCGGACCGGCTTTTTAATATACTTATACAGACAAATTAATACGAGGAGATACATAAATATTATTCAGTGGTGTACAAATTTTGGATTAATTAATAAAATACTGGCGGCAGAATAATAACTGTATGTTCAGAACTAGTATCGATCTTAGTACATTGTACATATGTCCTAGTAATTTGTGAAGTATGTGTACACTTTATGTCAAACTACAGTAAAGTGAGACACACCCTGTTGAATAAAAATGCGCCCCTAGCAGAAAATTTAAAAAGTGAGGATAACGAACAGAGCGAGATAACAGAAAAAAGCCAATTAGAAAGTTGTGGATCATCGCCTAATGAGTAAGTATCGACACAAGGATCGAGCAAAACGCGTATACTGGAGACAATAAATACAATCCATTCTTATTCAGTTGCTATTTGCGCAGCCACGACACAATGCTGTTAAAATGTTGCAGAACGATTAACGAGCACATACAAATAATACCAGCGACATAATACTCAGCTGTTAGATAAAAATTGTGAGATTCTGTAAAATTCCTCTAAATATAAATATTATTTATTCTATTATTCCCTATTCCTACTCATTAGACAATGTATTACAACTTTGTAATAGGCATTTTTCGTCTATATTGTTTTAGTGCCGAGATCACTATGTTTTTTAAACTTTACGTTAAGGGTGGTGCTGTGCTTTTTTTTATTCAATCGGGTATGATCACTGTACTATAGATAGACCAAACGTGTACTGTCACAAACCTTTCCTTACAAAGTTATTGGGGTGTTTAAGGAATTTACTAGGAACGCTATATATTAAATTTAGTATCATATATCTATTGATCTATTTACGATAAAAAAATAAACGAACCCCTTATTTACATTCTAGTATCAATAAGCGATGAAAGATGCCCTCCAGCAATTGCAGGATATCTCAATAAAAGCAGTCTCAGAAAAAGTAGAGAGATATAATGGAAAGCAATTGGTAGCAACACTTATAGACTGTTTTGCTTTACTGGATAAAGCAATAAGTTTGTTTAATAGAAGCTGTACTGCTTTGGGCTTACTTTTGTAAAAGACATTAGTAGTATTTTCCTTGCATAGTATAATGAATAGGAAAATTATTGTGACAGGGTCGAAAATTCGAATTAGAACATGTTTCATACATTTCTGAACTGGAATCAAACGTTTTAGATGTGATGTCTGTGTGTATGTATGTTACTGTGCGTGTACATATGTTAGTGTGTTGTTGTTGAGACCCAGACCGTCCGACCTACCAGAAAGGTGTAAGGTAACCGTTTGGACGGCCGGGAACTGCCACCCAATTTAGACTAGAACCCAGTGGGGGAGGCATCCACAGGGACCGGGTCTCCTTCCCCTACCACCAACCTCTTGGAAGGACTTACCGACCCACAAGTTTAACGTGATCGTACTCCACATGAACACGGCGGCAAATGTTGCAGCGTGCAAATCCAACGCGCAAACCATCGGGCTACTGCGCCAACAGCACGCGGTGTTCCCAGGTGGTCACCCACCCAAGTACTAACCGCGCCCTATGCTGCATGACTTCGGTGATCTAACGAGAACCGGTGTTTTCAGCACGGTACGGCCGTTGGCTCTGTATGTTAGTGCGTGTGTATGTTGTGTGCGTGTTAATGAGTCTGTGGATATAATATCTCATGAACAAATGGAACGTTTTAAACGTAATTTGATACGATTTCTACTATCAGTGAATACTATAATCCAATTGATTTTTAACGTAATCGAATGTTAGGAACGCTCCTAATTTTTGATTGAATTTACAAAAAAAAATCATTAAAAAATCAAGACCTTTAATAACGATAAATAAATAATCATTTATGTTACATTATAAAACGAATAGTACACATCTTAGAATGCTAAGATGAATCGCTCTCAAAATATTACATGTTTTTAAATACATTTTTTACAAAAACTACACAAAATAAAAAAGTAGCACTTATTTATCTAAGAAGGTTGCCGATTTTTACTGTTGGGACTAAGGGTCTTTACAAATAGCCATCTTCTTTTGGATGAGAAAGTTACTTCTTTATATTCGTTTTTCACTTATATTCCTGTTTATTCCAATTATTTTGTCGCCGTTTTGAGTTATTTTCTAGTTTTTAACTATATTTTATCTGTATTTTATACACCTGGTTTAAACATCACATGTTCTTAAATTACCGCTTAAGTGTGTTTATTCACCAATTGGTTGTTTCTATTCTATCTGCTATACGTTTTCTTAGCGCATTATATTATTTCTGTTCATTCTCTATTTTCTGCTATGCATTCTTCTTCCGTGGTTTTTATCGTTCATTCTTAGTATCCTGCCAATCGATTTCATGTCTCCTTAGTTTTACCTCTTTTCAACTCTCAGCAACTACTTTAATACTTTTAGTCACATATGCTATTCTACAGCAGTTGTGAACTTGCTTGAATAAGTGAGGTTGCATTTCTTGCTTTTGTTGAGGAAGAAAGTTGCTTCATGCCCTCGAAAAAGGTTAATTCCCAAATAAATAACATTGAGAAGTACAGCATGTACTCCAGATCATACTGATCCAGAACATATACATTATTATATTACAGATGTCTTATTAATTTAGTAATAAACGACGTATTATCTTTCTTTTAATTCGCTTCAAAAATGTTAATATTAACATTTGTTAACATTAACATGCTAATATTTAATATTAAATTACAATAATATTACATGTTAATTTTTACATGTTAATAATTACACAATAATTACATGACATACGTAAAAATCTGATGTGGGCAGCACATGACTTTCCTTATATAATGCAATGAATTTTCTACTTTCACAGTTTAAAAAAATGTTATTCTTATAGTAGATACTTATATTCTTTCCAAGAAATTAAATTTTCTTCAATTAGTCGTCATTTTCATTGATTTAGCGTCATTTTTATCCATTTGGCGAGATTTTCGTTAATTTGGCAACATTTAAAAATGTCACCAAGTTAGCGACATTCCGCTAAATTCGTCGCCAAAATATAGCCAAGCGTTATGGACAGAGAAATAAGTTATTCTTACAGCGGATAAATGACTATTGGCGTTCAAATACAAAAGTATTACTCAAAGAATCTTTTCTCGTGAATGGAACGAGTTGGATCCACGAGAATGATGTCACCCAATTTATCGTATACATACGAAAAGTGAACATGTTTCTTAACAGTTAATATATTTTTTTTAATTTATGGGATATTTTGATAAATTTATTTGAAAAATGTGCAACATCTCGAGAACGGTTCGTGCTAGCGTTCTAAAGTTTACGTTAATCGTTTTCTAAGGAAAAATTACATAAGAAATGTATATTTGCGTAACTTCATTAAAGGTTTTGATTTTTTGATGATTTTTTCAATATTTCACTCGACAATTTAGGGGGGTTCTGAACATTAGATTGTGTTTTAAAACAATAGGCTTCAGAATTCACGGATTGTGATTTTTGTACCAAGTTTCATTCGAATCGCTCCATTCGTTCGTGAGATATCGTCTCCACAGACTCACTGAGACACACACACACATACTTTCACGCACACATACACACACACAGAGACATCACTTCAAAATGTTTGATTCGTGATCTGGGATGCTTGAAACGTGCTCTCCCGTCGAAAACTCGAATTCGAATTTTCGACCTCGTCACAATACTTTCCTTATACATTATGTATATAAGGAAAGTAATAAGTACGTGTTAATTACATGATAATTACATGTTAATATTCAATATTAAATATTAAATATTTGTTAATATTGAATGTTAATTTTAACATGTTAATATTACTATATTAATGTTAATGTTAACATATTAATATTTTTCCCCCATTGAATTTCGCTGCCTACTGGCCTAGATGACTCGCAAGGATTCTAATGCATTAGAGCATGTCACGCAACATTCCTGCTATATGAGCTGTCAGCACAGTACGGTTTAATTAGCGGCGTTCTATAGTAAATCAAGCTCTGAGAAGCTGATTGCAACACGCCATGATTATTACTGCATGAACAAGCATGAACCAATTGCAAGAAATATGAATTCTGCATGACGTTTCAATTCATACACTTAGATACCTCTGACCCATTATTTCCCCTGATTATTAAAGTTCGTGTTTCGTTTTTCAAGGCATTTTAACTTAAATACAGAACATCTTTTTTGAACGATTTTGATAAAAATAGCCAATCATAAATTTTCTCAAAAGAATGTTATTTGACAACTCATTATGATATGAAAACTAAGTTATATTGTTACGATGTATCTGGAATTGTGTGTTTTGCCTCAAGATACAAGAATGAGGCCAAATTTCTGGATAATTGACACGTTTATTTACAAGAACAACGTAAACAGGAACAATATGCAGTCAAACAGCACTTAAATAAATGCTTCATTTTTGTCACAAAATCACTAACGCTATTCTCAGAACAATGTCGCATCACATTTCAAAAAACAGCAGCCACTATTTTTAATATATTACCATTCTTAAAATATTGAAGAAAGTCACAGTTCAATGTAGCTTTTATCTCGTTAACTGCTCTCCAACTGAGTGATGACTTCTTTTATAGATTCTTTATAGAAACTTCAGGAAATCTCCCATATCTCGTAGAATACTGAGTATTTCAAGGTGTTTCAGGAACCGTCGGCAAGTCGCAGAATGTCGCCAAATTGGCTATAAATCGCTAAATCTGGAAACCCTTTTTCGAACTTCGGCAAATGTCAACTGTAGATACATGTCATAGGAAAGGTTGCTTATACGGGTCTTTTCTCCGTCTGGTCTTCGAAAAAGACGAAAGTGAGAGGGTGGGAAAAGACAGTCAGAAGAGTTTTACAAGTTTATAACACTGGTGCAGTTAAATAGCATCTAATTTAAAAATAGCGAACTTAAACTAAATATTATCATTTCCTAATTACAACATGGTGTGTAAATTGCAGAATTCGAATTTTTAAATGCAAAATCATCATCCATATAAATAAAATTGAAAATCTGTCTGCCTGTATGTTTGTCTCATCATCTGCACCGAATTGGATGAAATTTTCGGGGTAGACTTGGAATAGCTCCACTTAAAATTTAGTCCATGTTTTGAGTTTCGAGGGCCAGGGGTTGTATAAATATTAATTAAAAATGCACAATTAAACCTTCCATAGAGATAACGTTATGCAGACGATATTTTTTCCAGTAATTTATTTGAAGAAATCAATTATCAATATCATTTCGCTTAGCAACGGACATAAATCTAATAGTGTGCAGCAGACGATTTTTATTAAATATTTTTCGATTTAAATAATAAAGATATGTATATAAAATAGATTTCATTGACATTGCATTTTTGACTGGATAATATCAATTGCGGCCGTCAGGTTTAAACATTATTATTGATATTTTCGGGGATTATGGATTCAGGAATAATTGCTATTTCCAAATTATCACGCCATTGTTTTATTAAAAATTGCTGAAACTCATATATTGTACGTTGTATGGTTAATATTTTACAAATCCATGAATATATCTTCTAATCTACGAGAATATAAGTAGTACAGGTATATTGGCACATATATTTTGAATATATGGACATATATTGGAATACAGCCTTCTGGTATAAAGATTACGGTGATTATTGATATTTTCAATTTATTACGTCATCTGATTTATTTTGGCAAAGATTTTTGAGACTCATATTGTAATACGGGTAATCTTCTACTAACACACGGACATATCTTGTAATCTACGACAATATAGGTAGTATATCTTCCCATATAATTTTAGCGCTTTCATTTTGGCATATATTGGAATCAATTACTGCTTTCATGTTTAAAGATTATGGGTTTATTGATATTTTTAATTTATACGTATAATCTTCTAATACAGGGTATATCTTCGAATATTCGCGAATATATGTAATACGGGTCCCATACAACTTTAACTCTTTCATTTATTGTTTTTTTTTATTTTTTGCAAATTTGTTTACAAACGGGGCCAGGATGTTCTTTAATTCTTCAGATCAGTTTGTGAAGATAATTTTGTATAGCGAGAACAGACATTCTCAAACTTCTTTTTAGAGAGCATTAAATTAAATGTTTTAACAGAATATTTTGATTAACTATGTTATTTAGTATACTATAGGAATTTGCACATGATCGTTAATTTTAAGTTTTTTTTATATACCCCGAAGAACGGATATACTAGCTATTATTAAAAGTAAGAGAAGTAATCGATGGGGTGTGGCTATCTGCAATGTGAACGCGATTCTCTGCAGTAGAGGATTTGTGTATACGGCAAATATTTCGCATTACTCCAGCGAAACCAAAAAACCGACTCTATTTTATTCCCTTCTCATACTTACTCCTGGGAACCCTTGGTTCAATTTGCAAGGTACCTGCTCGGGAAACGCAATTTGTTCTCTACTTCCTCCAAGTGGTGAGGAAATATACCAGACATTTTCTCCCCCTGCTGCTAACCCCCGTGTTATTTTTTCTCGTGACCACGTACATAAAGCGCCCCTGTAATTTTCGCAATCTTGTTTCTTTCCCTATTTTCCCTTTTCTTTATATAAAAGGGAATTCTACTGCGACCTGGTATGCAGATGCAATTTACGTTTATGCGGGGAATTTTAGGGATTTTTTAGGAAACACAGCTGGTTTTTTTTTGTTTTATTTTAAAAAAATTTATCCTTTTCAGTTTAATATAGAAAAAGTAGTCGCACTGCAGTGAAATACAAAATGAAGTTTTTGTCAAAATGCTATGCTCTAAACTTAGAACGTGACTTTGGCCACAGATATTACTAGATCACAACATAAAGTGCTGCGCAAATATATAAATCAGAAAATCGTTTTGAAAATGTAAAAGTATATGTGAAAGTATTTTCAAAACGATCACGTTCTTAAGGAAAACTTGAGAAACGTGTATGACCACAAATAACATAAAAATGCAGCATACAGCTGTTTCGAGGATACGCTGGACCACCTTCGTCAGTGCAAGAGAACCAACAAATCCGATTTTGGCAAATTTTGACAAATTTGGTACAGAATTCACAATCTGTGAATACTGGAACTCCATTATTACTTTCCTTATATACATAATGTATAAGGAAAGTATTGTGACGGGGTCGAAAATTCGAATTCGAGTTTTCGACGGGAGAGCACGTTTCAAGCATCCCTGATCAGGAATAGAATATTTTTGAGGTGATGTCTGTGTGTGTGTGTGAAAGTATGTCTATGTGAGTGTGTTTGAAAGTATGTGTGTGTGTGTGTGTGTGTGTGTCAGTGAGTCTGTGGAGACGATAACTGACGAACGAATGGACCGATTCAAACCAAATTTGGTACAAAAATCACAATCCATAAACACTGGAAGCCTATTGTTTTCATACGCAATCGAATGTTCAGAACACCCCTAAATTTTCGAATGAAATTTTGAAAAAATCGTCAAAAAATCAAAACCACTAATAAAGTTACGCAAATAGACATTTCTTATGTAATTTTTCATTAGAAAACGATTGACATAAATTTTAGAACGCTAACATGAACCGTTCTCGAGATATTGTACATTTTTCAAAAAAATTATCAAAAAGTCATATAAAATGAAAAAAAAAATATTTCCTATTGAGAAACATGGTTACTTTTCATATGTAATACCATGCGATAAATTGAGTGACATCATTCTCATGGATCTAGCTCGTTCCATTCATGAAAAAAGATACTTTGAATAACACTTTTGTATTTGAACGCCAATAGTCATTTATCTGCTGTAATACTAACTTATTTCTTAGTGCATAACGTTTGGCGAGAATTTGGCGACAAATTTGGCGGAATGTCGCCAACTTGGCGACTCTTTTTAAATGTTGCCAAATTAACGAAAATCTCGCCAAATGGATAAAAATGACGCTAAATCAATGAAAATGACGACTAATTGTCGAAAATTCAATATCTTGGGAAGAATATTAGTATCTACTATAAGAAAAACCTATTTTTTTACTGTAAAAGTAGTAAATTCATTACATTATATAAGGAAAGTCATGTGTTGCCCACATCAGATTTTTTTTAAACACAATCGAATGTTCAGAACCCCCTAAATTTTCCAGTGAAATTTAAAAAAAAAAACCTTCAAAAAATCAAAACCTTTAATAAAGTTACACAAATAGACATTTCGTATGTAATATTTCCTTGGAAAACAATTGACATAAACTTTAGAACGCTAACATGAACCGTTCTCGAGATATTGCACACTTTTCAAATAAATTTTTCAAAAAATTCCATAAATTAAAAAAATTATTAACTGTTAAGAAACATGTTCACTTTTCATATGTAATATTATGCAATAAATTGGGTGACATCATTCTCGTGGATCTATCTCGTTCCATTCACGAGAAAAGATACTTTGAGTAATACTTTTGTATTTGAGCGCCAATAGTCATTTATCCGCTGTAAGAATAACTTATTTCTCCGTCCATGACGGTTGGCGAGATTTTGGCGACAAATTTAGTAAAATGTCGCCAGCTTGGCGACATTTAATAAATGTTGCCAAATTAACGAAAATCTCGCCAAATGGATAAAAATGACGCTAAATCAATGAAAATGACGACTAATTGAAGAAAATTCAATATCTTGCAAGGAATATAAGTATCTACATTAAGAATAACATTTTTTTAAACTGTAAAAGTAGTAAATTCGTTGCATTATATAAGGAAAGTCATGTACTCCCCACATCAGATTTTTTGTACTTATGTACGTTGCTCAAGTTTTCCTATCCTTTGCACAAAGTTTATTTTACTTATTAATCACGTTCTTTCACATTCATTTTACGTTACTATCTATTTATTTAGCATAATTTAACTATAAAATAATGATTTCCAGAGTTCCATCTGTCAAGAGCATATCAATTACATTAAATTTGCAATGTATATTTTTATATCATATAGCTATAAATCTGATTGATTTAAGCCGGAATTTACAACCTAAACTGCTAACGGTAGAAACAGGAAACACTATAAACATGTGAGACTTGACTGTAAGTAGTGAGAAAATCTAAAGTCTTGAATTTTTTTTCAAAAGCTTTATATTTTATTATAATGTTTCGATCCAAATTCTTTTAATAATAACTGAGAATTGTGAGACACACAAAATTCGTTCTCATACCATCCTAAGCAGAAGAAATATATTTTTAAAAACATTTCTTAATTAACTCTATTGGTGTACAACGATCTGTTTTTGAGATTTCTTTAATTTATATTTATAACGGACGGATTTTTATTGTATTTTGAAATTCAATTTTTTATACAGTTTTTGATTCCATTTGCAATAGTAACAAATATAACTTTAAATACCGAAATTGTCTGCTGACTGTTTGTTCTTCTGAACAAAATATTGCAAATTAATGTTACAAGTAATTCAATTTCAGATTAAAGCTAACAGTATACCTGTTCTTCGTACGGAATATATAACATCAAGAAATTTAAAATGCACAATTGTGTGCAAAATTATTGTAGTATTCTAATTGATACTGTTATTAAAATCATTTTATTAAAATATGTAATTTAATCCACCTAAAAAGAAATATAAGAATCTCTGTTCTTTCTGTACAAAATTATCTTCACAGGCATTTGAAAAAATAACACAGAAAAAGTGCTCAATTATAAAAAAATATATTTACTTTATACATTTAAGTGGCTGTTTAAATTGATTTCAATAGCGTAAAAACATTGAGAAAATAGTACTTGCTTGTTTTGTATAATCTAAGTAAATATATTTTTACAATAATTGAGCTCTTTTACTGTGTTATTTTTTTAAATGCTTGTGAAGATAATTTTGTACAGCAAGAACAGAAATTCTTATACTTCGTTTTAGGAGAATTACATTAAATATTTTAATAAATGTTGTTCAAAACATTCTATTTAAATACTTAAATTTATTCTGCTAAAACGAAGTATAAGAATCTCTGTTCTCGCTGTACAAAATTATCTTCACAGGTATTTAAAAAAGTAACACAGAAAAAGTGCTCATTTATAAAACAAGAAAGATCCATCATGGATAAAGCATTGATTATGAAACACTTTCCAACTTCAATGCAATTTCATTTAAACATCTCTAAAATGCGATACATCCCTCTGTAATATTTTAAAAATTATCACAATACTACATATAATTTATTATATTTGAAAACATAAAACCCCATCGAAAAAAATGAACTTCATTCAAATGACGGCATGAAATGTAAATTGCCTGGTTTAAACATCTCTAAAATGCGATACATTCCTCGATAATGTTTTTAAAATTATCATAATACTACAATAATTTATTATATTTGAAAACTTCACTGAAAACAACTGAAATTTATTCAAAAGACGCCATTGAAATAGTATAACACGCCTGGCTCTCTCTATAAAAGCAGAGATTTCATTTATAAACATTTTTCCATTCATTTCGTTCATCACAATACTATAATAATTTATTTTATTTAAAAATTTAAGACCATGGAGGTACAAGTAATTGAACTCTATGCTTAAAACTCATCGAAAAAATCGTTCTTCTCTCTGTAAAATCAATGAATATTTCATTCATATCAGCTGTGCAGACTCCATGAGCTAAATAATTTTGCGTTAAAGAAATGCAGCAATTCTTATACAACTCATTCTACATATTTTGCTGTTTACATTTTCTATAAGTGAAAAATATGCTTCGTTGTAGAAATAGTCAAATTTGGATGATCATTTAAACTCAAATATATTGTAATTGCGTTGTTTCAGTATGTAGATGCACATAATTTAAGCAAAAATAAAGCGGTTTTAGGACGTATAAAACACTAAATATGAATTAAAAAGAACTTTAAAAATCACTATTTTGACACAAAATTGATGCCATATTTTATTTTGAAGTGGATCACGTGATCTCTTCATATAATGGTCACGCGATCACTTCATATAAGAGGTGTAATTAATATTTTAATTTTTATTTAAAAAACTACTGAATATATTTTGATGAAATTTTTTTTATATATTTTATGGGATAATTTGAATATTTCCTAAAATTTTCGAAGTAATTTGTGAATTTTAAATTCGCTTAAAAAATGCTTGAAAAATTAGGTCCCATAGGGTTCAATGTATTTCAGTTCTTCTACCCGGGTTCAATCCAAAACTAATTGGATGATATTATCCATTTATATTCCCATAGGTCCCACAGATCGTCTGAACAACATACTAACATTTCATTTTGATTAAGTCATTTTTACGGCATCGTGCTAACGGATCGTGCTACGTTATCGTGCTAACGGACAGACAGAATGAACAAAGTCATAAATACTTTTCATGTGAGGATGACGTTATCCCAGGGTTGGCAGATTTTTCCAGTAAGAAAAAGAGTTTCCAGATTTGTCAATATATTGGCAATTTGGCGACATTTGGTGACTTCCGGAATGTCCCAGAAACTTCTCAATAGAACGATTATTCTTTGAGATATAAAGATTTCCAAAAGTTTCTATGAAGAGACTCTAAAAAGGACTCACCCCTATGTTGTAGTTCAGTTGACGAGTATACAATACCAGGTACAGTGGACTGTGACTTTTGTCAATGTTTTAAGAATAGTAGTTGCTGTTTTGTGAAAGTATCTTCATCAGTATTTTAAGAATAATATAGCTTATTTTGTGTAATGAGTGGAACATTTAAGTGCTGTTTGATTGTATACTGTTCCTGTTTACTTTGTGCTTGTAAATAAACGTCAGTTATCCGGAAACTTGGACTCCTTCTCGTTTCATTTATACCCATGATTCTGGAGGAAACGTTAGTAACAATATTGAATAACAATTTTGAAATTAAAACAATCCATTTAAAAATGTCCTTCAATTCATATTCAAACCGAAATCTATTCCTAACCACTTCAGAAAGAGATTTTCATCAAGGGGGATTGTGAGACAGAAAGAAACTTCACATTCCGGATCTTAGTATCTCATCTTTGTATTAAATCCCTTTTGTAACTCTTCTTGGAAAATTGCATCAGGGAATAAATAGCACCGCAAATCCCCTATCTTAGGGAAAGGATATATTGTCTGCGTTCTAGACACATGAGTAAGATGTCTGTCTACTCATCCAATTTAGAAATAATTTAAAACACGAGTTTTGGAGGATTTTATCCTCCAGTTTTTAATTTTAAAGATTTGATTTAAATGTATGTATGCTGAGAAAACTATATAACTATTTCTACTTTTTCGTACGTGGTATTGAGAAAGTATTATTTTCACGAAAACTTTCGATTTCGGGATTTTGATGCTAATATATGCTTTAGGACCTCCTGCACGGGTTTTGACTATTTTGGAGTGGTGTGTGTCTGCATGTGTGTCTTTTAGGTTTTCTGTGCATGCGATAG
This sequence comes from Amaurobius ferox, assembly GCA_951213105.1. NCBI lineage: Eukaryota > Metazoa > Arthropoda > Arachnida > Araneae > Amaurobiidae > Amaurobius > Amaurobius ferox. Next base: position 51,078,430 of record OX578150.1, on the reverse strand, counting down.
CTGCCACAAATATTAATGGATTTTCACGAAACTTTACATTCCACTTTGATAACGAAAAATCTAGAACTGGATAGAATTTCTTTAAATTCGAGCAAAAACTTCGAAATTTATTTGGAATTTTATATTTTTTTAACAGGGCAGAATAGGACAAAATTAGACATAATCATGTAAAAGATGTTATTTATGGTTCAATGCTCACGAAATTTAATAGTTTCAATAGTTGTAGTGAAACGCAGCCATGACACTATTTTTGTGTTCGTGACGTCGTTAGTCACTTTAAGGGGGGGGGGGGGGGGTATATTATCAAACTTGGTACCAATAGATTTTTTTTCACGCCCACTTTAGTTGTTTTCTTCTAAAATGTACAAAAGAAAAAAAATATCAAAAGCTTCTTAAAAAAGGATTCTGATATGAGAAAGTCAAGTGGAGTCATAATTAAAAAGAGGAGCCACAATTAGTTTAAACACGTCTAAAATATTTTAAATATTTTCTATCAAAGACTACAAGTATTTAAAACGCGTATAAAATATTTTAAATATTTTCTATCAAATACTACATGTATTTAAAACACGTCAAAATATTTTAAAATATTTTCTATCAAATACTGTAATGATACCACAAGTCGAGGTATCACGACACGACCATAAATACGTATAGTGGATTTTGGAATTTCAGAAGTGTAGACGAACGATGTAAGTGACGCGGGAAACAGCAACGCGGTTGAAGCGATACGATGACATCGGCTGTATGGTAGCAGCGAACGGCTTAGGTGATCAATCGATGTCGGAAATGGATGACTCGCGTTGAGGTGGCGGGATACGAATAGCATGTACTTTATTTCGATTGGCATGCGACGGCGGTTCGTGAGCATGAAGGAATTATAACACTTTGTGGCCCGGGTTCGATTCCAGCCACTGCCAAAACTGCCGCCGTGTTCATGCGGAGTACGATCACGTTAAACATGTGGGTCCGAAAGTCCTTCCGAGAGGTTGGTGGTAGGGGAAGGAGGGTACGGTCCCTGTGGATGCCTCCCCCACTGGGTTCCGGTCTAAATTGGGTAGCACTTCCCGACCGTCCAAGCGATTACCTTACACCTTTCTGGTAGGCCGGACGGTCTGGGTTTCAACAACAACACTTTGTGGAATAAAGCAGTCTTCAAGTAAAATTTCACTTTCTTTAATTTGGCATTATATTCTCATTTAATTATTACAAACATTATTTCAATTCAAATATCAAAACTTTTTGGATCATATACTTGACAAATGAAAACGTTCCAAGAATAATTTGGGAACGAAGTATTTTCCATTCAATACATTTTAGACTTTATAAGTTACTTTCATCTCACCAACGCGATCAATTATTTAATCTTCAACACAATATCGATTTATTTAATATCCATTTCAGGATAGCATTCCGTTCTTTAGCCCCGTGGGCAAAACGCGACAGATTGCTTGCAGATTACATCGCCAACAGAACTGATCACAAATTCCACGCCGAAGTGTCTTAGTATACCTGCGCACGTTCATGACGACAGAAAAAAGGAGTTCCAATGCTTTTCTATATGAAATGCAAATCCGCGGTAAATGTACAATAGCGCAGGTACGCCAGGTTTATCGAAACTGGCGGGAAAGTTCCGAGAAGCCGAATTACAGAATTGGCGCATTATCAATTTGGAATAAAATTTAAGAACAAGTTTTAGAATCGAAAGTAAATTAGAATTCGCCGAATGTTAAATTTAGACAGACATAATTAATAAACAAAGGTATGCATTTCATAACAATACTACATGTATTTAAAACACGCCTAAAATATTTTAAATATTTTCTATCAAAGACTACAAGTACTTAAAACACTTCTAAAGCATTTTAAATATTTTCTATCAAAGACTGCAAGTACTTTAAATACGTCTAAAATATTTTAAATATTTTCTATCAAAGACTATAAGTATTTAAAACATGTCTAATTTATATTTTCCATCAAAGACTACAAGTATTTAAACACGTCTAAAATATTTTACATACATTATAAAATTTGTTACAAATAGAATTTTTTTTCACGCCCAGCCTACAGATGTTTTCTTTAAAAATTTCTAAAATGAAAAAATATCACAAGCTACTTAAAAAAGGATTCTGGTATGAAAAAGTCGAGTGTAGTAGCCACAATTCTTTCATGCATAAGCAGAGTTCTTAGAAAAGTCCCTAAATATCCGAATAACATTGTAAGGAGAAATCAATAAGTGTGCACGTTGTACTATTTACAGTAAAGTGACCATATCCGATCGAATAAAACTGGATTGCAGCGCTCCTATCGAAAAATTTCAAAAGTTAGGACAACTAGCTAGTAAACAAAGGAAGATTGAAGATAAATGTGTATTACAAAGTTATAGTGGATTATATTTAATTAGTTGGAATCGCAGGAAAGCATGAAATGCATGTAAAGAAAATATATTCCTTTAAAAATTCGTATTATCAGGGATTGTGACACCTGCAATGCATGTCAAAGCTTGTCAATATTTTGTCTCGAATACAAATATGTTCATTGTTGCTGATAGATGGCAATTTGAGCATGCTGTGAATTAGATCACAGTTCACGTAAGTGTTGTTTGTAATACCATTCCTAGATAGGTCAGCCATTCGTCAATGACCCTATTGGGTCATATAAAGGCCAATAACCCTATTGGGTCATATAAAAGCCAATAACCCTATTGGGTCATATAAAAGCCAATAATCATATTGAATCATATTCAGGCCAATAACCCGTATTTGTTATATATAGGCCAATAATCCTATTGGATCATATGCAGGTCAATAACTCTTATTTGTTATATGAAGGCCAATAACCCTATTGGATCATATGAAGGCCAATTACCCTAATTTGTCATATAAAGGCCAGTAACCCTATTGGGTCATATGAAGGCCAATAACCCTATTGAGTGATATGAATGCCAATAATCCGGCCATTGCCCTTCTGTGGTGATAAAGTTTTAATATTTGTGGTAGCCATCGTGCACATAAAATATCCAACCACAGACAGACATACAGGAGGACATCACTCTAAAAATAGCCAAAACGTTTTCAGGAGGTCCTGAAACATACATTCTCATCGAAATCTCGAAATCGGAAATTTTCGTGAAAACAATACTTTCTCTATACTACTATATTCTACAGTATGAGAGAATAAAAATTAGAAGTTGTGCTTTCGTCTGTCTGTTCATTATCTCAGTGCGAGATAATTCTGTTCTTTCCTTTTAGGTAGAATCGTTATAAAATTAAAAATCTGATGTGACCAGAACATGAGTTTCCCTACAAATTTAAATTCATTTTTTTATTTTTTATTTCATGATGCATTAAATTGAGTTTCATTGCAGACAATAACATAGATATCATATCCAATTTACAGTTTTAATGCATGCTCGTTTCATTTGAATGTCTTCGGGTCTTCAAAAAAAAAAAAACATATCTGGAGAACGATTCATCTTAGAGCCATTGGGATAGTCTTATTTGCTGTGTTGTCAAAAATTACATGACGAACAAGTGCATATTTAATATATTTCTGCAAATTTGAGTCATTTATTTAACATTTTTACGATCCTTGCGGGCCATTAAAATGTTGATCTTGACGATTTTTCCGAGCCCTTTCGCAAAAAGGGCAGGTTTTTATATTCTAAATAATACCAAAATCTAAGCAGCACCAAGGTAATCCACAAGCAACGTATCCACCAAATTATATAAAATTTGGTCTATTTGTTTCTCAGCTAGAGTGGACACATACAATTTTTTTCGAGCCATTTCGCAAAAAAAAAAAAAAAAAAAAAAAAAAAAAAAAAGCGGGTCCTTTTATTCCGAATTGTGCCAAAATATAATACGCAGCAGGGTCACACCATAAGTAACTTACCTACCAAATGTTATGTAATTCGGTCAATTAGTATTTCAGTTCGAGAGTGGATATATATATTGCACAGACAGACAGACACACACACACACACATGTCACGCCGCTAAAAATAGTTTTCTCGTGTTCTGCAGGTCCCAAAACGTGTAGATCCGTCGAAAACTCGAGTTGCGATTTTGGACATGATTTTGATACTTTCCCTATACATTACCACGTATTGCAGGGAAAGTAAAAAAGCTGATGAGGGCAGCACAAGACTTTCCTTGCAGACTCAAATTCATATTTTCTTTATTTCTTTAACAATTCATTAGATTGAGTTTAATTGAACCAAATAACACTAAATTTGCATTTTTAATTCAATTTTTGTTTTTATTTGGTAATTGGACATTTTTCCGAAATCGGCGTAACAAAAACGCAAGAAATCTCAAATATCTTGAGAACGGTTAGTCCTAAAGTATAATGGCGTGTGTTATATTATTTTCCTCTTCAGCAATTGCGTATAAAACAAGGATTTAATTTATACATTTGAGCATATATTACTTAGCCTTTTTTTTTAGATTTTGACGATTTTGGCCGGCTATTTCGTAAAAACAGGCAGGTTGTTCTTTTCTGGATCCTACCAAAATCTAATCAGCACCAGAGTATACAACAAGTAACTGATCTACCAAATTTTGTGAAATTTGGTCAGTTAGTATTTTAGCTAGAGCGGATGAATGAAAATTTTATGGGCCATTTCGCAAAAAAGGTAGTTTCAGTTGTTACGAATCGTACCAAAAGCTATTCAGCACCATGGCCACATCCAAGTGACTTACCTACCAAATGTTATGAAATTCGGTCCATTAGTTTTTGAGTTAGAGTGGATACATACATGGCGTAGACACACAGAGAGAGACACAGAGAGACACACAGAGAGACATACAGACAGACATACACACACAGACGTCGCGCTAAAAATAGTTTTTTCGTATTCTAGTGGTCTCGAAAGATGTAAATCCGTCGAAAACTCAAGTTGCGATTTTCCACATGATTCCAATACTTTCCCTATACATTACCATGTATTGTAGGGAAAGTAATAAAACAAAAATTCCAAATATTAACATTTCACCGTAAATTGTGAATTAAGTTTCCATACATTTCCATAACTTTCCATTAAGTTTGTTTAAATATCCATACGAAGAACCGGTATGCAGCTAACCTATAATATTTACAAAAATAAACCCTTAGCCCCACCTTTTCTGAAACAACCTGTATATCCCGTTATAAATTTCATCCGATTCGTATTCAACACGAAATCAACATTCCAATCAGTAGAGGAATTGAATTTCACCGGGACAGATTGATAGACAAATGAAATCCGCAAATTCCCTATTTCAGTATCGTATCTTAGATTTAAATAACTTTTCTAACTTTCTGCAGAAAATCGTATTCGATTGAAACATACCACAAATTGCTTTTCGAAATGAAACATATATGGGAAATGTCCCCTGTACAGATAAATAAGAATGAAGTGTATCGACTCAGTTATATAATAACCTGAAGCGAGATTTTAAAAATACATTAAATTTCAATTTTAAATTTCAACTCGTCTGTGGAAATTGAAGTATTGTGGTTTATATACCTCTGCGGTAAATTTTGCTTGCAAATTTTGAAACGAATTCTGAAGTATGATAAAACACGTCTAAGATTTTTTAAAAATATTTTCTATCAAAGATTTCAAATATTTAAAACACGTCTAAAATACTGTAAATATTTTCTATCAAATACTACAAGTATTTAAAACACGTTTAAAATATTTTAAATATTTTCTATCAAATACTACAAGTATTTAAAACACGTTTAAAATATTTTAAATATTTTCTATCAAAGATTACATGTATTTAAAACACGTCTAAAATACTGCAAATATTTTCTATCAAAGACTGCAAGTATTTAAAACACGTCTAAAATATTTTAAATATTTTCTATCGAAAACTACAAATACTTAAAACGCATCTAAAATAATTTAAATATTTTCTATCAAAGACTACATGTATTTAAAACACGTCTAAAATAATTTAAATATGTTCTATCGAAGACAACAAGTAATTAAAACACGTTAAAATATTTTAAATATTTTCTATTAAAGACTACAAGTACTTTAAACATGTCTAAAATATTTTAATATTTTCTATCAAAGACTACAAGTATTTAAAACACGGCTAAATTATTTTAAATATTTTCTATCAAAGGGTAAAGTATTTAAAAGACGTCTAAAATATTTTAAATATTTTCTATTAAAGACTACAAATATCAAAAACAACAAGTATAATTTTAGTATCGGTTTATCGGATTTACCATATGCAAATTTTGTAGTCACGATTTCGGATTGTATAAAGTTCATGTCTGTCAATTCTTTAATATTGCCAAATTGCTATGGCACTTGTGTCAGAGGGTGTTTTTACAAATACTTGTAGTACAGTTTACAAATACTTGTAGTCTTTGATAGAAATTATTTGAAAAGAATGTTTACTCCTTGTACTGCCTTGTACTGTATTGCTTACTTGAAAAGTTTGTAAAAAACAGTGCTGCAGAACTACGGATCTTCGTACTGGCCAGCCTATACTTTACTGTTGTAAAAGTACATTAAAACAAGTAAGCAAATATTCCAAAACACCCCCCCCACGAGTTTAGACTTTTTTGGAAGTTTTTACTAAATAATTAAACATCCATACATTTTTTAGACTTTGAATGTTTCGTACTCATTCCCAAATCATGACACCACTTAAAATAAAATCGAGTTTCTACTCCAAGAATTTGCGTTTTAACTTTCGGGGTATACTTATTTACATACCTACAAACGCACATGATCAGACGGAAATTAACAGGATAAATTCTCAAACATCTTTTAAATTTGTAGTCTAAGTACTTGCATACAAAATAAATCGCAGCTACAGTTACAGTTAAATGTACAGTTACAGTTCAAGAAAATACATAATATTTTACTCCATTTTTATGATTCTCGATGACCCGACTTTACTTCGCATGTCTTCACTGTCTGCAAACATATTTCATAACTTCATTAATACACCCCTTTCCCCCCATTACAAATTAATTCCCTTCCTAACGCGAATCACCCCCTTATCTCATTACACATTTTACAATTTGAGTTCATTTTAATTTCGGCAGTCATTATCATTCAGCTCCAGTAAAATACGTGCCCTCCCAAACGCATAAAACAATCCACCTTAACGAGGGGAGCCTTAATTGCAAGATACACGGGAATCTCAATAGAAAAAGTCCCTAAATTCTCACTTCTTCCCTACTCTGGGGAATATTTAATATCCGGAAATTATTGTAGGGAATATTGTCATCGACTACAATAGGGAGGGAAAAAAATGTATTCTCGAACCATGTCTTGGAACAAAACTTCCGAATTTTACACAACTGGCGCTTGTGCCACCGCGGTAACTCATAATGCAACCTGAAATAATGATTAGGCTGTTTATAGCCTGGTGGATAGGCCCCCTTTTAGTACTGGGGTCCCTTTTACGATCGCTACTTAATTAAACTAATTAAACGCAGCGAGGCCATAAATATTGAGGTGGGGGAGTTCTGTCCGGAATGCTTTTAATAAATATTCCCCACTCCCCGTCCGTTTTGTTTCGGTATTGCAACGAAGCCATGTTGTTTATTAATGAATTGCCCGGATGTTGGAGTTAGCAGTATGAGGCGGAATACGGGTGCCGGTGAATCGGGATCTGTCACCGAGGAACTTTACGTGGCTTGACGTGTTTGCGAAAAGCCATAGATCGTGTGTTGATAGATTTTGGAATGGATTGGAAAGAGGGAAATATTGCAATGAACAGAGGATAATTTAAAATTTAGTGCAGAGAAAAATATTCAGTCTATAATAGCAAGGGAAGTTATCCCGTAATGCGAAGACAAGGGATGTACTAATTTTTGTAGTCGCTCCGTTCTTAAATCTACTCTCAAATGCTTGAGCTTTATTTAAAAATACAAATATTCGTAAACGAAACTTTACAGCACAGTATTTACGTTTCCCAACAGTATTAATAGACCGGTTTCGATTTTATTATCTACACATTTTTACTTCACCCAACAATACATAGTATTGCAGACGGAAAGTATTGGAAACGTGTTGAAAATCGCAATACTAGTTTTTGAAGGATTTACACGTTTCGAGCACTCTCGAAATCGACAAACTATTTTTAGTGTGAAGCATATCTATCTGCGTGTCTGTCTGACCAATTCATCCACTCTAACTCACAAACTGGTTCACCAAATTTCATAGAATTTGGTAGGTGTCACTTGTGGATTACCCTGGTGTTGATTAGATTTTAGTGCGTTCTGCAAAAATAGAACCTGCTGTTTTTTTGCAAAATGACACACAAAAATCGTCAAAATAAGAAATTAACGAATACATGTAACAATTAAATGTTTGTTTTATACATAATTTGTAATGACAAAAAGAATAAGACCTTCCCCATTACTCTGAGACTAACCGTTCTCGAAATATTTAAATTTTTCGCAGTTTTTGCAACAGCTTCTTCGGAAATACGTCCAGGCACTAAATGAAAACGAGAGTTGAATTAAAACTGCAAATTTAGTGTAATTTCAAATACACACTCGTGTTATTTTGTGCAATTTAAACTCAATTTAATGAATCATGAAATAAATAAATGAAAAATAAAGTTGAGACTGTAGGGAAAGTCATGTTCTGCCCACATCAGATTTTTTGATCAGCTCTAAGCCGTGAACTTCAGTCGCAGAAAATGGAAGGACACAAACTGGATGATAAAATATGAAATTCTAACTATTCAACTAGTTTTTCAAAAAACGAAAAATAAATTAACAAGCAAAAATCAAAGTTTTCTTAAAAAAAGGGAACTTTTTCTGTTTCACTATTTCCTGTATTTTCAATACGCTTATTTAGAACGCATAAAAAAGGCTTATTTAAGGAATATTAAGCGCGCGTTATGTGGGTGGAAAAAACGGAGGTGGAAAAAACGGAGCGCGGGAATGATTTTAGTTCAAAACAGACGTTTTGGGAATTGACTGAAGATTCGGGAAGAGCCAAATAATTTCTTCCAGTAACTGCAAAAACACACTTATTCTGTATCATGTATTGTTTACATATTTTATTGCATTTCCTGCTGGAATAGTCTTAAGAGTCTTCTACCTAAATAAATGTACATCCCAATATTTATTCGATAAGTTTTGCCCGACAATTGTTATCAACCTTTCTATAAGTTATTATTCCTTTATAGCAAATATTTCGTATGAATCATCAGGTTTGTTTTAACAGCGCAGCGAACTCATTGTGTTTATAATGGATTGACGGAATTTGGAAGGGATAAAATTATCTTGAATGGCTTGTCCTTATGAGCGGACATCTGTTACCGAGGAACGTTAATGGGCTTGAGAGTCTTCTACCTAAATAAATCTACATCTCAAAATTTGTTCGACAAGTGCTGCACGAAGAATTTTATCAATTATTCTTAGTTATTAATCCTTTATAGCAAATATTTCGTATGAATCATCACAAACTTAGTACTAGTAGTACAACGAACTCATTGGGTTCATTAATAGATTGACGGAATTTGGAAGAAACAGAATGATCTTGGATACCTCGTGCTTATGATAGGAAATCTGTCGTCGCCAAGGAACCTTAATAGTCTTGAGCGCCTTCTACCTAAATAAATGTACATCCGAATTTTGTTCGACAAGTTCTGGCCGAAGAATTTTATCAGTCATTCTTAAAAGTTATTAATCCTTTATAGCAAATATTTCGTAAGAATAATCATCAGCTTTGTTTTAACAGCGCAGCAAACTCATTGTGTTTATAATGGATTGACGAAATTTTCAAGGGCAGAATGATCTTGAATGGCTAGTCCTTATTTGCGGAAATCTGTTACCGAGGGACCTTAATGGGTTTGAGAATCTTCTCCCTAAATAAATCTACATCTCAATATTTGTTCGACAAGTTCGGCCCGAAGAATTTTATCAACCATTCTTATAAGTTATTAATCCTTTATAGCAAATATTCCGTATGAATCATCACCAGCTTTGTTTTAATAGCGTATCTAAATCATTGTGTTTATTAATGAACTGACAGAATTTGGAAGGGACAGAATGATCTTAGATGACTGGTGCTTATGAGCGGGAATCCGTCACCGAAGAATCTTAATAGACTTGACATGCTTGGAAAAGTCTATAGATCAGATCGTTCTTTTATAAATGTTAGAATATACTGATAAGAATGGGTGAGATTAGAATGTGTTACGTACCTAAAATTCTAAACGCTGTATCCTTGGTTTACTGCAAAATTGTGCATTAATAAATTAAAGTGCATAAAATAAATTGTAAAAAATCTAGCTGTCCCAACCTGAACTCGAACCACGGATCTTTATACTGGCCAGCTGAGACTCTACCGTTGTGCTAGGGTGGCGGAATTGCAAGTTCGAAATGGTATCTACATTCTTCGCCCCCTAATGTCAGATTGACTTGCAAATGATAATCTGACAGACCATCTCTTGCCGTTTTTATCTCGTGTTTGCCTCCTGTGGATATTTTTATCATTAAGGTTAGCTTCTTCCGTGGTCGCTGACTTCCGGGTTTGAAAGTGACGCTTAATATTCCATAATCAACCGAATCCGTACTAGTCGTTCTAGGGCACTTTCAGACCTAATGCATCTTTGCACTAACCTACATGTTTGATTTGTTCAGGCGTCATTGTAAAGAACTGTCATAACCGGAACTAGAACCACGGACCTTCATACTGGCCAGCCAACTCCTTATTACTCAGCTACTGCGATGTTCTTTTTCGAATGCTATTTAAAGAACCTTGTTGTTCCAACCGGAAATCGAAGAACGGAGCTTCGTGGCCAACCGACCCTCTAATGTTGAAATACTGGAATGGAATTATAAGCTCTTATCGCCAAATTGGACTCTGCATAATTAATTAAAATAGTTCAATTAGATTATATTAACAACAATTAATGGCAATTATTTTTAGTTTTGATTGCATTTAATTTCAATTATAAGTAATTTTCATTTATGCAAATAATTAATAATTGAATGTAAATTGTGAAAAGTCTGAGTTAAAAAATAATTTGTCAATATTATCAAATGAGGGAAATGCTTTGTAAGTGGGATGTTTATTTCTAACTTTTATGCTATAAAGAGAGAAAAAATAGAATGTATTTTATAATTGTTATGAAATATGGCATATTAAACTATATTATAGTAAACTGACGAGGATGGGGAGGGATGTAAAATTTAACTTGAAAATTTATCATTTTGATGATTTGTTGTAATTCAATTTAATTCAAGTTAATGAGAAGAAACAAATAAAAATAAATCGTTTTTAAAGGAACATCACTGTAATTTTATGTAATTTGGAGTAGCAAATGTATCGTATTTAATTGAAATATTTAAAATTTATGAAAATTAAAAATCATATTTTATATATTAAAAATCATATATTACTTTCCCTGCAATACTTGGTAATGTATAGGGAAAGTATTAGAATTATTTTATAATTGTTATGAAATACGGCATATTAAACTATATTATAGTAAATTGACGAGGATGGGGAGGGATGTAAAATTTAACTTGCAAATTTATCATTTTGATGATTTGTTTTAATTCAATTTAATCCGCATTAATAAGAAGAAATAAATAAAAATAAATCTTTTTTAAAGGAACATCACTGTAATTTTATCTAATTTGGAGTAGCAAATGTATCGTATTTAATTGAAATATTTAAAATTTATGAAAATTAAAAAACCTATTTTATATATTAAAAACCATATATTACTTTCTCTGCAATACTTGGTAATGTATAATGAAAGTATTAGAATTGTTTTATAATTTTCATGAAATACGGCATATTCAACTATATTATTATAAACTCACGAGGATGGGTAGGGATGTAAAATTTAACTTGCAAATTTTTCCTTTTGATGATTTGTTATAAATCAATTTAATTCACGTTAATGAGAAGAAATAAACAAAAATACATCGTTTTTTAATGGAACATTACTGTAATGTTATCTAATTTGGAGTAGCAAAGATATCGTATTTAATTCAAATATTTAAAATTTATGAAAATTAAAAATCATATTTTATATATTAAAAACCATATATCACTTTCCCTGCAATATTTGGTAATGTATAGGGAAAGTATTGGAATCATGTCAAAAATAGCAAGTCGAGTTTATAACGGATCTACACGTTTTGGTACCTCTAGAATACGAAAAACTATTTTTAACGTGACGTCTCTGTGTGTGTGTGCAATGCATGTATCCAAAATTTAATGAACCAAAATTTAATGAACTCAAAATTTAATGAACCAAATATCATAAATTTTTATAGATAAGTTACATGTGTACGACCCTGGTGCTGATTAGATTTTGGTACGATTCGGAATAAAAGAACCTGTCTTTTTTGCGAAATGGCCTGCAAAAATCTGATGTATCTGCTTTGGCTATAAAATTAATTGACTAAATTTCATAATGATATATAATTTTATAGATGCGTCACTTGTGAGCTACTCTGCTGATTAGATTTTGGTCCGATTCTGGAAAGCACGTCTTTTTTTACAAAATTGCTTGCAAAAACCACTACAATCTAAAATAAAAGACTACGTATGTTCAAATATATCAATTTAATGCTTGTTTTCTACGTAATTTTTGACGAGGAAAATTATAAGACCAACCCCATTATTCTAGGGCTAATCGTTCTCTAGATATTTTAGTTTTTGCATTTTTGTTACTCCGCTTTGAAAAAATGTCTAGTTATCGAATAAAAACAAACATTAAATTAAAAGAGCAAATTCAACGTTATTTTGTGCAATTAAACTGAACTTAATAAAATTATTAAAGAAATAAAGATATAATTCATTTGAGCCTGTAGGTAAAGTCATGTGCTGCCCACATCACACTTTTTTTATGTTTTTAGGTTAAAAATCAACATCAAATAAGTACCTTTCAACCAGAAATAAATTAACATCATTTTTTAGAAATTATCACGAGCCGTACTTGAAATGTCAGATATTTTACTTTTCCATAGGTCCACGATATGTCTTAAAACAGTAAATTATTTTGTGCAACGAGATATACTTAATGTATTCGGTAACGACAGAAATGTTATTGATTTGAAGTGAAATTGAATTAAAAGAGCTCTAAATTATGTCATTGTTTTCGGTCGATAACGCCATTTGTTCACCTGTAGGTAAAGTCATGTGTTGGGGGCACCAGATTTCGACCGTACCTACGCTTCAAAGCCAGCTGGTTTTTAATTTGCTTTAACAATAGAACTTCCTTGCTCAGCAAACAAGATAAAAATATCACAAAGGGCACTTTAAATTATTTCATTCATCCGTAACCGATGGACTTTTTCCTGGCAGGAAAAAAGCCCTTAACATTTTTTATTCTACTTTTTTAAAGAAGATAGAGAAAATTTCCTTTCAAAAGTACACCCAATTTCCTTTCTACAAAATTATGTTATATTCCTTTTCAGAACCAAAAGTTCATTTTTACTTTCCCTACAATACATGGCAATCTATAGGGAAGGTACTGTAATTATGTCGAAAATCGCAACATGAGTTTTCGACGGATCTACACGTTTTGAGCACTCTAGAACACGAAAATACTATTTTTAGAGTGGCATCTGTGTGTGTGTGTGTGTGTGCGCCTGTGCAATGTATGTATCTACTCTAATTCAAAAACTGATTAGCCAAATTTATTAAAATTTGATAGTTAAGTTATTCGTGGGTTTGTTGGTTATCCTGGTGCTGATTGGAATTTGGTACGATTCGGGATAAAATAACTTGTTGTTTTGAGAAATGACCTGCAAAAATCGTATGTATGCACTCTAGCTAAAATACTAATATTGACCAAATTTCACATCCAGACTATTTACATTTCTCGTAACGTTTAGACGGAAATCCCGACTATAGACGAAATTCACATCAAAACATGGGTTCCCATTGGAAACGACAAAGGGAGCACTTTCCTTGTCCTTGACGCTCAAGTTCACAAAGGCAGAGATTAAACTAGTCCACGTTGCAGGTCTTATCCTTGAGTTTGTCTTTCCTCTTTTACATTTTTCGTAACGTTTAGTCAGAAACACGACTATAGATTTTATTCTCATCAAACCATGGGCCCCCATTGGAAAGGACAAAGAGAGCATTTTCCTTGTCCTTGACGTTCAAGTTCACAAAGGCAGAGATCAAACTAGTCCACGTTGCAAATCTTGTCCTTGAGTTTGTCTTTCCTCTTTTACATTTTTCGTAACGTTTAGCCAGAAACCTGACCATAGATATCATTCACATTAAAACATGGGCGCCCATTGGAAAGGACAAAGAGAGTCATTACCTTGTCCTTGACGTTCAAGTTCATAAAGGCAGACATCAAACCAGTCCACGTTGTAGGTGTTATCTTTGAGTTTGTCTTTCCTCTTTTACATTTTTCGTAACGTTTAGCCAGAAATCCGACTATAGATATTATTCAAATCAAAACATGGGCCCCCATTGGAAAGGCCAAAGAGAGCACTTGCCTTGTTGACGTTCAAGTTCACAAAGGCAGACAACAAACTAGTCCACGTTGTACATCTTATCATTGAGTTATCCCCCTTCTTGAAAAAATGTGAATGAGCGCCCATGCATCAAAATATTACATTTTCTTGCAAAATGTGTACATTATTCACACACTGATACACATCAGAAATTTCTTCAGTGGCTTTAAAATATTTCTTATCGAATCGTCGAAAACAACAAGAAACACATTTTTAAATTATTCAATTCATTTTTAATCAATAAACCTTTTTACCCGGCTACATACGGAAAGAACCCTTAATACCTTTTTATGCGTTTTTGGCTAAAGGGGGAACTTCCCTATAAAAGAAAATGCAACATAATTTCATCTCCCCATAAATGTGTCATTTTATTCCCCACCTACTTTAACATTAAGAGCTTGGCGTATTTTTTTTTTTATAAAAATACATTTTCCTGCTTTCTACCCCTTACATTCGACCGGATTGAGTAAACAAGGAAGGGGCAAAAATTTGCATTGTCTGAATTCAATTTTATATTAATGAAAATTGCTCATGCCGGAGTTCAATGTTAATCAAAAGAAAAAAAAAATTGATGTGAGCAGCACACGATTTTACCTGCAAACTCATATTCACGTTATTTTTATTTTTTCGATAATTCATTGAGTTTCATTGCACAAAATAACACCAACGATTATTTTAAATGACACTGAATTTGTACTTCTAATCCAATTTTCGTTTTCATTTGGTAACTCGAGATGTTTTCACAGGTGGCGTGGCAGAAATGAAGAAAAAAACTAAAATATCTCTAGAACGCCTAGTCCTAGAGTAACGGGATTGATCTTATTCTTTTTGTCGTCAAAAATTAGTTATAAAAGAAGCATTTAATTGATATGTGTATTTGAGCGTAGGCAGTCTTTTATTTTTAGATTAACGATTTTGAGGGCCATTTCGAAAAAAAGGCATGTTCGTTTTTTCCAAATCGTATTAAAATGTAATCAGCACGGGCTAACCTACAAGTGATTTATCAACCAAATTTTGTGAAATTTTATCTGTTAGTTTTTTAACTAGAGTGGATGCAGGCAATTTTTACGGGTCATTTCGTAAAAAAATGTAGATTTTTTTATCCCGAATCGTACCAAAATTTAATCATCCCGAAAGTAACCCACAAGTAATATTATAGTCCAATATTATCGTGTCCTTACTGACCAATAAGATACTCCAGATTTCAAATTCTAAAGCTCCAAATACTTTCTATAAATATCACCCCAAGTCGGAGCACTTTCCCACTCTGGGAAGATTTGTTTTTCCACCGCAGATGCAAAGTTGAGCATGTGACTGCTCTCGCCCCAGAAAAGAACAGACGAGCAATTACATCTGCTCTCTGTCGAAAATGAAAACCACCCACTCTTCAATAATTATATCACTTAAGTAAGGCACAAAAAATGTGATCCATCGTAATCAGATATCGACTAGGAATTTGTAAAATGAAAAAAACTTTGGAATTGATATTTTCACTTCTTGTGAGCGCGCCAGACGAGGCATTAAAAATTTAATGTGGGCAGCACATGACTTTCCCTGCAGACTCATTCATTTCCTCTCTATTTCTTTAATAATTCATTAAATTGAGTTTAATTGCATAAAATAACAAGCAAAATTATCTGAAATTACACTGATTTTACACTTTAAATTCAAATTTCGCTTACATTTGTTAATTGGACGTATTTTCAAAACCGTTGTAACACATATGCGAAAAAACTAAAATATTTCGAGAACGGTTAGCCGTAAAGTAATGGAATCAGTCTTATTCTTTTCAATGTTAAAAATCAAATTACGTTAGAAACAAGCATTTTATTGATACATTTGGACAAACTTTATTCTAGATTTTTTTACGTATAGATTTTTTAGAACTTTATTTTGGATTTTGACGATTTTTTCAGTTAGAGTGAATACACTTCATTTTTGCGGGCCGCTTTGCAAAGCAAGCTTTCTTCCAGAATCAGACCTAAATCTAAAGAGCACCAGGGTAACCCACAAGTGACTTTTCTACCAAATTTTGCAAAATTTGGTCAATTAGTTATTAACTTAGACTTGATACATTCGATTTTTACGGGCCATTTTACAAGAAACAGTAGGGTTCTTTTTTGTGTTGAATCGTACCAAAATTTAAGCAGCACCAAGGTAATTTACGAGTGACTTATTTACTAAATTTTGAGCAATTTGGTTAATTAGTTTTTCAGTTATATAGAATACATACTTACCACATGCCGGCTCACAGACAGACAGACACATACACAGACAGACAAACACATAGACAGACATATAGACAGACATATAGACAGACAGATACATAAACAAACGCCACGCTAAAATATTATTTTCGTGTTTTAGTGTGTCTGAAACGTGTAAATTCGTCGAGAACATGATTTACAATTTTCGACACGGTTCCAATACCTTACCTCTATGCATTCCCCTGTATTGTAATGAAAGTAAAAATCTGATGTGGGCAGCACATGACTTTCTCTGCAGACTTCTATTCACATTCTCTTTAGTTTAATTAAATTTAATTCACTTTTAATTCAATTTTCGTTCTCATTTGATAACTGGACTTATTTTCAAAGCTGGCCAAGACAAAATACGAAAAAACTAAAATATCTCGAGAACGGTTAGTTCTGGTGTAATGGAGTTGGTCTTATTCTTTTCTTCGTTAAAAATTATGCATTAAACAAGCATTTAATGGATATATTTCAGCATATGTAGATTTTTATTTTAGATTTTGGCGAGTTTTGCTGGCCATTTTGCAAAAACGGCAGGTTATTTTTGTCCGAATCGTACCAAAATCTAATCAGCACCAGGGTGTCCCACAAGTAATTTACCTACCAAATTTTATGGGATTCGGTCCATTAGTTTTTCAGCTAGAGTGGATCCAAGCTTTTGCGGGCCATTTTGCAAAAAAAAGGCGAGTTCTTTTATCCCGAATAGTACCCAAAACTAATCAGCACCAGATTCGCCCAGAAGTGACTTACCTACTAAATTTTATGAAATTCGGTCTATTTGTTTTTTAGTTAGAGTGGATACAAAATCTGCACAGACAGACATACACACAGACAGACACACACACACAGACGTCAAGCTGAAAATAGTATTTTCGTATTCTAGAGGTCTCGAAACGTGTAAATCCGTCGAAAACTCGAGTTGCGATTTTCGGCATGATTCCAATACTTTCCCTGTACATTACCATGTATTGCAGGGAAAGTAATAAAAAAATCGTGAGAACTTTTTATCTCATTTTCCAAAAACATCAACGTACTTTACACGAAATATCACTATTTTTTTTACTTATTTCAATAGTTAAATCTTCTTTCTTGCTGTCAGGGATAAAAACATCGAAAAAACACTTTAAATTCTTTAATTTGTCCAGATTTAATAGACCTCTTACTTCGTCGGGAGGGGAGAAGATCCTATAATACCTATTTTACTATGTTTTTGATAAAGAGGAGGGATATGTCCTTTTAACGAACATGCACTTAATTCGTTTCCTTTGAAATCTGTTCTTTATTCCTTATTCTCTTTCAAATTCAAAAGTTCTTCTTTCCTAGATTTGCCAGAAGATAATTTAATATTCATCCTACTCTCCCCAGAAGAATGTAGGCAGTAAAATTTTTCATGTTTTGAACTCGATATCAGCAGAAAAATTCATTTCATTGGAGTGCAATATCATCCGTCAGTAAAAAAACGTTGCTGAAATACAAAACAAAATATATTTGTTGTTGTTGGTGGCAATAATTCGGTTAAACGTTTTTGCGAAAAATATTTTCCTTGAAACATCTATTTCTAAATATCGGTTATATAGAGTTCAGAGGATGGCTGATTTGGATTTAGCGTCAAATTTGTAAAGAAACTTGCTGCTCCAATCGGGAATCGAACCTCGGATTGTCGTACAGGCTAGTCGACACTCTACTGTTGAGGTACTGGGATGCATTTGCAAGTCCTTATCGTCGAATGCAGTAGCAAGCTCATATCGTCAAATGCAATTGCAAGCTCTTAGCGTGCAACTGGCAATCTAATTGACCACCGCCTAGTATTTTTACCTCAGGTTATAGTCTCTTGGTGCTATTTTACTTTCCCTGCAATACATGGTAATGTATAGGGAAAGTATTGGAATCATGCCGAAAATCGCAACTCGAGTTTTCGACGGATCTACACGTTTCGAGACCTCTAGTATACGAAAAAACCATGTTTAGCGTGACGTCTGTGTGTGTGTCTGTCTGTGTGTCTGTGTGTCGGTCTGTCTGTCTGTGCAGATTTTGTATCCGCTCTAACTAAAAAACTAATCTACCGAATTTCACAAAATTTGGTAGGTAAGTCACTAGTGGGCGAGTCTGGTGCTGATTAGTTTTGGGTACGATTCGGGATAAAAGAACCTGTCCTTTTGTGCAAAATGGCCCACAAAAATTTGTATCCACTCTAGCTGAAAAGCTAATGATGGACAGAATTTTACAAAATTCGGTAGATAAGTCACTTATGGGTCACCCTGGTGCTGATTAGATTTTAGTACGATTCGGAAAAAAATAATCTGCCTTTTTTTGCAAAATGAATCGCAAAAATTGTCAAAATCTAAACTAATAAGCTACGTATGCTCTAATATATCCATTAAATGCTTGTTTAATACGTAATTTTACCGAAGAAAAGAATAAGACCAACCCCATTACACTAGAACTAGCCGTTCTCGAGATATATTAGCTTTTTTAATATTTTCTCCACGCCACCTTTGAAAAAAGTTCAGTTATCAAATGAGAACGAAAATTGAATTAAAAGTTAATTAAATTTAATTAAAATAAAGAGAACGTGGATATAAGTCTGCAAGGAAAGTCATGTGCTGCCCACATCAGATTTTTATCTTCCATGTTATCTTCCTACATGGTCTTTGGCCTCCCGATTTCAAATTGCCGCATAATATCTCAGAGTCCACTGAATCAATGGTATTCGTAATAGGGTTACTTTCATACCGGTGACATCTTTACACTAACCTATGCGGGTTAATTTGTTCTGGCACAATTGTAAAGAACCTTGTTGCGCCAACCGGTAATCGAACCGCAGATCTTCGTACTGGCGTATGTGGGTGTGTCTGTCAATGACATTGTGGAGACGATATCTCACGATGTAACCATAAATAATATCGATTTTTTCATATTTAATATTATGCGGTCAATTTGTTAGTATCATGTTCAAGGATCTAGTACGTTCCATTCTCGAGGAAAGATGATTTGTGTAATAGTTTTGTATTTTGACGACTAGCAATTCACCAGTAGTCATTTATATATAAGAAATACCCTTCCCTCCGTCTGTCTATAACGCTTGGTGATGAATTTGACGAACTTGGCGACTTATTTAGTGAACTTCCCTCAACTTGGAGATATTGCAAAAATGACGCCATGTTAACGGAAACGACGCCAAATTAATGAATTATTAATGGACTACATTTCTTATTGCGGATGCTATCAATATTGATAATTGTCAGCTTAGATTTGGTTGAAATATAAATTAATTGTTTACTTTGGAATAGTTTTAAGTGTTGTCATCCGAAAAAGCGTAAAATGTATAATTTAATATAAAAAACATTGTACTCTAGATCTTAAACATCATTCTTTTGCTGTGAAAGAAGTAAATTCATTGCATTATATAGGGAAAGTCATGTGCTGTACACATCAAATTTTTTACCAAATGACGAGTATCATGCCGAGACAAATATCAAAGAAAAGTATGATTCACATAATCCAACATTATATGGATTGAATACAATACAACATGTGTGAAAGCCCCAGGCCGTCCGGCTCGTCCAGAGGACTTAGAGCAACAAGATGGACAATACAACATGTGTGTAGAAAATAACTGTTAATCTGCCACAATAGAAATGGACGCGTAAAACTTCGTTATACAGAAACTTATTAATAATGTTAACCAATTTCGAAGGCAAAAGACAACATTTTCAGGATAAAAAGGTAGAGCAGCCAGCTCAGTCAAACAAATAGTTTTTCTGCCAACAGAAATCTTCAACTCTTCAAATATTCTGTACTTTTAAAACTTTGAATCTAACATAAATTTCCCAAATAGAATTAATTTATATTTTAAAAATAAATTCATTACTATTAAAAATATTATTATTTATGAATAAATATTATTGCAAAAATATGGGTTCAAATTCATATTGCATCTTATAGAGAAGGGGGGGCACTTTTCATTCCCAAAAGTTAATTTACGATAATCAAATTCTCAAAATTATTCTAAAATCAAACGAACTTAATTGAATGCACGTTTCCTACTTTTTGCCCTTCTGTAGAATCGAACGAACTAAATCGAATGCATTTTCTACTTTATGTAGAATCGAACGAACATAATCGAATGCATTTTTCCTACTTTATGTAGAATTGAAATAACTTAATCTAATGCCTGTTACTTACTTCATGTAGAATCGAACGCGCTTAATCGAACGCATTTCTTCCTACTTTATGTAGAATCGAACGAACTTAATGCATTCTCTTACTTTATGCAGAGCCGAATGTATTTTTTCTACTTTATTTAGAATCGAATAAACTTAATCGAATGCATTTTATCTACTTTATGTAGAATCGAACTAACTTAATCGAATTCATTTCTTCCTACTTTATGTATAATCGCACAAACTTAATGCATTTTCTTACTTTATGTAGAATCGAACGAACATAATCGAATGCATTTTTTTTATTTATGCAGAATCGAATGAACTTAATCGAATGCATTTAGTTCAGTCACCTGTATCAGTTCATGAACATAATCGAATGCATTTTCCCTACATTATGCTTTTATGGATAGAAATAATAGGTTCAGCCATAGGTTAAGTCTATCACAGCTACTCAATATAGATTTTAGCAAGTGATAAACCGAAACCCGATCAAGTAAATAAAAAGAAAGAGTAGGAAACACGATCGCTATTGGGTAAATTACCCGATGGGAAATTTACCCAGTAATTATTAAGGCAATTACTTTATAATGACGTCACACTAAAAACGAGAACAGAACTGATTGCTTCAGCAAAAATATGACTTTACAATTCTTTTCATCGTTAAAGTATGGAATCAACCAATTACAATGTCCGAATTTCAGTCTGAAAATATGCTAATTCTACAGAATACGAAAGATGTACTTCTGCATACGATTTTTCACTCGTTTAAACAACAGAATCACATAGTTCAGCGAACAGTATAAAAACATCAGAAAATACCGCTTTAAACTATTTAATGCATTCCTCCTCAATAGACATCATACTTGCTCGGAATGAGTAAGAGTCCTAAATACTTTTTTTTCTTTCCTGTTTTTGCACAAGGAGAGGAGAAATTTCCTGCCAAAAGAACTTGTAACTTAATTTCATTTCCCCAGAAGCGTGTTCTTTTATTCCTTATCCCCTTTCAAAATCAAGAGTTTTCTTTTCTCCCCTTTTGCAAGGAGGGGGATATGCCTGTCCCCTTCTCTGCGCCGGAAAGAAAATACAAGAAAGGAGCAAAAATTTACATTGTCTTGATTTGATATTGTATTAGCGGAAAAATTTTCCTCATTGGAGCTGTCAGAAGAAAAATGGCGCGATGAACACGCTTGCATCGTAATGTAAGCTATTGCTGAAAATAACTCTGTTATGCTGTACAATAAACTAAATTTGTTTTAAATATTAAATTATTCGTTTAAAATGCAATCTAAAATAATCTGCAAATATGTATTTTATTTTTAACTAGCATTTAAGTCTGCCAACGGCGATGAAAATAACACACGTAAAAAATTGGGTTGTTAATTATTTTTAATAAATTTTATTTTTAATTTCCCTACATACATAGCATAATGTATTGGGAAAATATTGTCATGGGTTCGAAACTTCTAATTCAGGTTTCCGACGGAAGAGCACGTTTCAAGCATCCCTGAACGCGAATCGAGCGTTTTTTGAGGGGGATGGCTGTGTGCGAGTGTGGATGCCATATCTGACGAACAAATGGAGTGTTTTGAATGTGGTATAATTACAATCCGTAAATACTTTAAGCCTATTGATTTTAAGCACAATCGAATGTTCTGAAGATCTCAAATTTTTGAAAGAATTATTAAAATAATCATTCAAAATTCAAGACTTTCAATAATGTTAAATAAACAACCATTTTATAAGTAATGTGTTATTCTAAAGCGAATGACATACACGTTAGAACGCTAGCTCGAATCGTTCTCGAGATATTGTACAATTTCTAAATAAATGTATGAATAACTGTATATAATTGAACACTAGTATTTAAGTTTCACGATGTTAAAAATAGAAAATTGTCCACGGCTCTTCCACATTTTGTTGTAAATGATAATTTTCACCCTATGTTCGATCAGACGTTTCTTTTAATTAGCTGTAATAACCCCTGTAATATTTTAATTTATGAATCCCTTTTCATTTATATTTACTGTAATTCTATTTCGATTTTGACCCCATTCATTTCCTCAGTTATGCTTGGCGTCGCGTTCTCGACTGACTGCGTGTTTAACCATTGTATGGTTTTCTGGATATTTAGTAGTTTTATTCTTTTGCCTCTGACGACATATCTATTACCCTGTAATTTCTTTTATCTTTTATCAATTATGTATTTTGTAATTAAATTATGTTTTTCAAATATATCGATGATTTAAAAATGGTTAATATGCAAATTTTGTCTCGCGGTTGTGTCCTGTATATTAAAGCTTCTGTTCGCCGCCTATTTTGTTACTTTGCCACTGATGAAGGACATAATTATGTCCGAAAGCGCTCTGGTTATGTAATTATTATGTACGTCACGGATGGAGATCTTATTAAAGACATTTTAATAATAGCCAACTTTGGTTGTCTTTATTTTTAAAGAACACTAGTCATTTATTTTTGTCTATTTCAAGCAATACAAAAGTGAAACTTTATGAATATCAGGCTTATATCTTAGCAAAACGGCGGGTAATTTGTTCTAATAGTCAATGAAATTAAAATTTACTTTGCTCCATATTGAGTCATACGAATACCTGTTCAATTTTAAATGGGAGTATATGTTTACTTTATAATACTGACATGCCGATTTTAACTAAGGATTTAAGAATTTTTTAAGAATGTTTTTTAAGTAAAAGCAAAATCTTTAAAGAAACAGTTACCTCAGATACGTTGAGTCTAAACACGTCCTAAACACATCTCACACACTTCCTAAACAATGCCCTTACCATATCTCCAGGTGCGCTGACCCTATATACTTTCTTAACCGATCCCCAGATACATTAAGCCAAAACATTCGTAAAGTACGCACCTCTAACTCAAATGGGGTTGGCCCCATTTCTACCCTGATCGGGTGCCATTGTTAAGGTTAGCAACCTTTGTTGCGTAAATCTATGTTATGTCAAGTTAAAGTGACATACAAACTTTAATAGAAATTGATACAACAGGGCCTTACGGTCAGGGACAATAACACACGAATACAGGTAGGTAACTTAACACATTTATTGTGTACTTAAGAATAATATATCAGCTTGCTGACTGGCTCCATGGACGTGCACTTCCCATTTCTTTCACTCACACATCGACTCGACTCTTGGCGACTTCCAGCTTCTAACCCAACATTCACCAGCTTTAATTCTCAACCAGACTCTTCCAAAATGTCAGCAGAACTTCTACCAGGACGTTCCTCAGACCTAAACTAACTCTCTCCCGCATAATGCAGAACTTATCCTGCCGCTGTGCAGGACCGCAGAATGTTACTTGTCTCGGGGATTGGTCTACATAACCGAACCAGTCACAAGTTGTTACTATAAAGACAAACATAAATTACAATGTAACTGAGGGAATTGTTAACCGAAGGTTATATACACATCACACACTTTCCTAAACGTATCCCCAGATAAGCTGAGTAAACACTTTCCTAAACACATCTTCAGATACGTTGATGTTAGACACCTTCCTAAACACATCCCCAGATATGTTGAGCCCAAACGCTTTCCTAAACATATCCCCAAAAATGTTGCGATAACTTAACCACACGAAGATTGACTGCGAAGTTTTAGATGATGCCAACTGGTATGTCCAACCACAGACTGAGAAAAACTGCTAGAAACATGCTAGGAGAAATCTGACAATCTTCCATTTCTAATCATTTGTATGAAGATGGTTTGATGTTGAATAAGTTATGAGTAAAATGTTTTGCCAGGCGATCTTACTTTTGGCGATTATACCGCAAGCAATAATTGTGTTGAGTCGATGATTTTGTTGAGCCGGTGATTATGTTGAGCCGATGATTGTGTTGAGCCGATGATTATGTTCAGCCGATGATTATGTTGAGCCGGTGATTATGTTGAACGGTTATACAAGTAACGGATAATGTCATTATTGATCCAGTTGCTGATGAAATGTCTAATGAATCCGAATACGAAGAAATCAAAATGGATTTAAAAAGAGGGAGGATCACATTCAAAATTGCTGTGGAAAGCCTCCAAAAATTCGTTTGACAATTTCGAATCCCTCAACTAACTTCAATGACAATTTTCATACAATAAAAAGAGCGTTATACAAATGTGTTGTAAGTTCAAAAGTTCAGAAAGAAAGTAACATATATTTTTCAACTTAAATAAAATAGCAATACATGTCAACCCTACTATAATGATTTCAGTCAGATAAATCTTTCTGATTGTTTATCTCATACCTAATATTTTATCGCGAATATCGGTTATAAAGAATGTTTTCTACTGTCCTGTGCGACTTCACAATTTGCGGGCCCTACTATATATCTACAGAAATTTTTGCTTATAATGTTCGCTAGGAAAAAGGAAGTAAGTGGTTTAAAAAAAAATTAAATGCTCTCTATTAAAAAAAATCTGATGTGGGCAACACATAACTTTCCTTATACGATTAGTCGTCATTTTCATTGATTTAGTGTCATTTTTATCCATTTGGCGAGATTTTCATTAATTTGGCAACATTTAAAAAAGTCGGCAAGTTGGCGACATTGCGTCAAATTCGTTGCCAAAATCTCGCCAAGCGTTATGGATGAAGAAATAAGTTATTCTTATAGCAGATAAATGACTATTGACGTTCAAATACAAAAGTATTACTCAAAGTATCTTTTCTCATGAATGGAACGAGCTAGATCCGCGAGAATGATGTCATCCAATTTATCGCATGATATTACATATGAAAAGTGAACATGTTTCTCAACAGTTAATATTTTTTTTTAATTCATGGGAGTTTTTGATAATTTTGTTTGAAAAATGTACAATATCTCGATAATGGTTCATGCTAGCTTTCAAAAGTTTATGTCAATCGTTTTCTAAGGAAAAATTACATAAGAAATGTCTATTTCCGTAACTTTATTAAAGGTTTTGATTTTTTGATGATTTTTTCAAAATTTCACTCGAAAATTTAGGTGGGTTCTGAACATTCGATTACGTTTAAAAACTATAGACTTCCAGTATACATAGATTGTGATTTTTGTACCAAATTTCGTTCGAATAGCTTCATTTGTTCGTGAGATATCGTCTTTACAGACTCACTAACACACACACACACAGACATCACTTCAAAAATGTTTGATTCGTGATCAGCGATGCTTGAAACGTGCTCTCCCGTCGAAAACTAGAATTCGAAATTTCGTCCCCGTCACAATACTTTCCTTATACATTATGTATATAAGAAAAGTAAAAATATGTTGGTATGAAACTTTTGCTATAGACTCAAATTCACTTTTTTTTCATATTTTGTTATTCGAATCTTACTGCACAAAGTAACCCATAAAAGGGATTCTTATTTGAAATTACAAATTTAAATTCTATTATCATTTGGCAATTTTCTGTGTTTTTAATTACGCCAAAGTTCCAAATTTCTAAATGATGTAAGCATCTTTAGAAAGAAATATCCCAGTGCTAGAATAGTTTTAGTTCTTTTGTCAAAAAATATTATGTATAAAACAGGCATTTAGTTATTGCATTTAATCATACTTATTGCTTTATTCTTTATTATGGCGATTCAGCCGCGAATTTTTAATGCTTTAACTAGATAATTGTGAACAAAGTTTCACTTCTTTTTAGTGTAAAAAGAGCAGTAAAATTTTTATTTTTACAATCACCAATAGCAACTTTAAAAGTTCCTTTGAATAACCATAATGTTTTGTTCTTTACTCAGATATGTTGTGAAAATTATATTAATTTTCCAGGCGGCGTCTATCAAAGATCTACATTGTATATAGTACAAAGATCATAGTATATAGTAGTACACAGTACTCTCTATAGTAGTATATCTCTTTATAGTAGATCCTTAATAATATATTTTAAGAAAATTGAGTATAAACAAATGTGTGAAAAAAAATTTCCATAGAAAAATATCAAACATTTTGAATTTTTTAGTCTGTGCAGTTATTTTAAGGTTAAAGAATACTTTCTCAGTATTTTAAAAGCACTTTATTTCATTACACTTAAAAAATAGTTGTCTCAACTTTCCCTCATAAAGTGAATTCCCGTGTAAAACAAGCCGTTATGTTTCTAATTAAATGACTTTTTCATTCGTGACTTTTAATCAGCGTTCCAAGTAATTCCACGCACGATTCAAAAGTTCCAGGGAATATCATCTTTCGTTAAAAAAGAGGCATGGCTCGTGTATCTCAACTGTCTTGATCGGTATTGATCCATAATTAAAGAGTCTTTGGAGTTGGGTGCGAATTTGAAGTTGTGCCTCTCGCATTATAGGGGAAAGAGAGGTCGAATTTGTTCCTTGAAATTTGATAGTTCTTGAATTTGTTTATCAATAGACTTTTGCATATAATGTCTGTGAATAAATGATTTCTAAAAAGAGGTGTTGGTTTAGATATTAAATTCTATCTGTATACTGTAAAGTATTTTTTGAGGTTTTATCTGACATACAAACTACAAAATGTACCCGGTGTTGCTTGAATGTTGAAATTATATAAAATAACAAGAAATATCAATTATGCATAAAGTATTGATTATGAAACACGTTCCAACTGAAATGCAATTTTATTTAAACATTTCTAAAATTCCATACATTCATGGATGTTATATTTAAATTATCACAGTTCTACAATATTATATTTGAAAACGTAATACACCATCAAATAAAATACATTTTATTCAAATGACGTCATCGCAATATAAATCGTCTGGCTCTCTATGTGAAATCAATGAATATTTCATTCATATCACTCATCTTCCTGACTCCAGAGATAAATAATTTTGATTGAATAAAATTCAACAATTCTTATACAACTCATTCTAAATCACTTGTTTACATTCTGCATCCATTAAAATTAGGCATCGTTGCAGAAATAATCCAAGTTTGATGATCATTTAAACTAAAAAATATTGCAATTGCATTAGCACAGAATATATATGCATAGAAAATACGCAAAAATAAAGCGGTTTTAGGACGGATGCAACACTAAATACAAATTTAAAAGAACTTTAAAAATCTCAATTTTTGCACTGGGAAAAAAGATGGATGCCATATTTTATTTGCAAGTGGTTCACGTGATCTCATCATATTATATGGGTGTAATTATTATTTTAATTTTTATTTCAGAAATTACCGAACATATTTTCTTGTTATATATTTTATGGGATATTTTAAATATTTCCTAAAATTTTCGGAGCAATTAATGAATTTTAACTTCGCTTAAAAAATGTTTGAAAAATTACGTACCATAGGGTTCAATGTATTTCACTTTTTCAACCCGTGGTCAATCCAAAACTAACTGGGTAATATTATTCATTTACATTCCCATATGTCTCACAGACCGTCTTAACAAGCAAACTAAAATTTCATTTTAATAAAGTCATTTTTACGGTAGTTATCGTGCAAACGGACAGACAGACAAACAGAATGAACATCATAGACACTTTTCAATTATGTTGTAAAGTGTTAATAAAATGACTAAATTTTATTCGTTAAACTAATGGTGAAAATTGCATGCAATCCTTATACAGCGGCACAACGTGCAAAATATGACCCTCATTCACAAAACTGAGATACATGCTTGGGAAGATTGTAAGTTCT
This sequence comes from Amaurobius ferox, assembly GCA_951213105.1. Taxonomy (NCBI): domain Eukaryota; kingdom Metazoa; phylum Arthropoda; class Arachnida; order Araneae; family Amaurobiidae; genus Amaurobius; species Amaurobius ferox. The sequence continues at coordinate 51,049,918 of OX578150.1, read as the reverse complement.
ACGTTTTTTGACACAATTTAAATCTTAATTTTAGCAATCTCAATACAATTATGCCAATTTATATATTGGCCATGCCTTCCGCAAACAACGTAGTTTTTATATTTCCAATAAATAAGTAAACTCTGAGTAAGTAATGCAGATACATACAACACCATATTCCAAATTTTGATCACGCATCAGGACGTACACATACATGATGCACATGTGCAATTGGACAATACGATTCTAACGTCCTGCAGGCGTGGCATGAGTAGGTAGAAAAATTTCCGGAAAGGATCCGCTTGGGAAAACAAATGATTAAAAATTTCAAGTGTTCACTCGCTTAGAAAGATTATAATTAATCAACGGATGGGTTAGGAGAAATATTTTTATTTTGAAGCAGCCTGCGATATTTTAAGAATATACTGTTAAATTATAAACCTTGGAGGGCATGCCAATTTTTCATATCGTAATATAAAAATCGGGGAAGTTTAAGACGCACGAAAAGTATATGTATATATAGATATATATAATATAATATATATATATATATATATATATATATATATATATATATATATAATAATAGTAGTTTTAAAATCCAATGAACGAAAAGTAAGAAGATGCAACACGATAAACCTAACTTTCTAAAACACCCATAGAATAAAATATAATACAGCAAATCATCAATCAAATGGAAAAAAATACAAAACACAATCTATCAAGTTACAGAAAATCAACAAAATTCAAAGGTATGGAAACGAAAAAATAAAAACTTTATAAAACAAGCTATATCGCTATACACGTGGAAAAAGGGCTAAGCCTAAACAAATGGAAATGTTCACTTTGTAAAATTCGTTCTCAAGTCCAAGTATTTTACGAAGCAGACACAAAACATGTATGTTTCTGAAGAAATAGATAGATTATATCTATAAACTATTTCTACTTGGACGACATACATAAAGAAGGAATAAAAAAGAAAAAATGAATACCTGGAAAAAGCACAGCGTATGTACAAACGAGTCGAAAACGGTAACTCTGATAGAAGAGACCAGTGTTGCCATTCGTAAAGAAAAAGTAAAAAACCATCTACTGTTGCCATTCATAAGGATTGAAAAACAGTTAAGCGAAATGTTAAGAAAAAGTAATGATATACAAAAAGTGCTACTGAAGGGAGGGTCTAATTACAGTAATGCCGTATAAAATTGTAACTCCAATGGTAGGATGTAAGTAGTAACTCATAATACACTATCTTAAAATTTGCCTACAAAATACAATGAAATAAGGAAATTCAACCATAAAGAGGAAATTATAAAACGTAATGCAGATCATAAAGACAAAGATAATCAACAAATTTCAAAGGTGAGGAATGAAAATAGGAAAACAGAAAAATCAAGCAAAAAAGCTTGCACGTGAAAGAGCTTTAGGCTTAAGAATAGTTCATTTCGAAAAAATTCTTTTTCAAGTCCATACATCCCTTCGAAATGAACACAAAAATGCTTGTTTCTGAAACACAAGATATATTTTATCTATAAACTTGTGTTATATATATATATATATATATATATATATATAAATATATATATTTATATATATATATATATGCAATATATATATATACATATATATATATATATATATATATATATATATATATAATAGAAGTTTGAAAATCCAATGAACGATAAGTAAGAAGATGTAACACGATAAACCTAACTTTTTAAAAACACCCACAGAATAAAATATAATACAGCAAATCATCAATCAAATGGATTAAAAATACAAAACACTAGCTATCAAGTTACAGAAAATCAACCAAATTAAAAGGTATGGAAACAAAAAAAGAAATACAATATATATATATATATATATGCAATATATATATATATATATATATATATATATATATATATATATATACAATATATATATATATATATATATGCAATATATATATATATATATATATATATACAATATATATATATATATATATGCAATATATATATGCAATATATATATATATATATATTAAAACATGAAATGTTTTATTTATTGTGTGGATTCCGTTCAAAAATATTTTAATTTCGGATTATTTTAGACAATTGCAACAACAATAGACAAACTTTTGTAAAAAAGGGTAATACTTTGGACAACATTTTTCGTAGTTTCAATTGTGAAATATGAAATTCAGGGAAGTTTCTATATTGACAAATTGTTTGTGTATCTCATTTTTGGCTGGATAGCGATGCATTTTTGTGCGTATTGCGTACAATGTTACAAACTTTTGGAAATACCAAAAAATGACATCTCCAAAACCATCCAAAACCATCGAAAACCTGAAATTGAATTCTGTATTAAACCCCTACTTCTTCTAAAATTCGATGCTTCTCTAATCCATATAATTCATTATCTAAGCTACAATACAATTGCCAATTGTACAATACAGTTGCCAATCCTAAAAATTAGATTCTCAAGAGAATACTTTGAACCCGAAGTAAAAAAAAACAAAAGAGAAAATCCATAGTGATCTTTCCTTTCTTCTCCGGAATTTGATGCAAAATACAACTCAATCATTATCTGAGCTCTATGTATAGCAGATCCTTAGAAATAGATAATATTTCATAAAGACAATAGTTGCTATAAACTATTATATTTCCGATAGAATTATTAATCTTGTACGATTTTAATATGTTTGTTTTAAATCCATATACATCCTGTGTGAATAAATCTCTTTCCTAAAAGATAGCGTAACTGTCTCAAATTACGCATTTCTCTTTACTAAATTATTTTGATTCTTAATTAAAATCTTTTCCGTGTTGGGGGAAGATTATACGTCGAGCATCTCGTATGATAAAGGGAAGGTTATAACCCGATGTTCCGAATTTTAAAGAACATTTACTTATTTCTAAGGGGAGGTAATTTGTATTTGCATGCCATGTTCATTTGAAAAGGGCATCCTAAAATAATTATTTTCAAAGGAAATAATTTTGATTTTCGTAAGAAATCTGTAAAGCAGTATTTTCTAATGTTTTAATGTATGGAGCCAACTTATCAAATTAAAACAGTAATAAAATAAATTACATTTATATATCAGACCTCGTCTGGAATTAATAAACTCTTAAAATAATTTTAAATTATTTTCTGACGTTGGCAATGGTTAAAACAAGCCGATTATTTAGGCGTGTTAAAGATATCAGTTTGATAAATGCATTTACTGGCATATCAATTCCATTAAGGGTATTTTTACTTTCCCTGCAATGCATGGTAATGTATAGGGAAAGTATTGGAATCAAGTCGAAAATCGCAACTCGAGTTTTTGACGTATCTACACGTTTCGAGACCTCTAGAATACGAAAAAACTATTTTTAGCGTGACGTCTGTGTGCGTGTCTGTCTGTCTATCTGTCTCTGTGTCTCTGTGTGTGTGTCTGTCTGTCTGTCTGTGTGTCTGTGCAATGTATGTATCCAGTCTAACTCAAAAGCTAATGGATCGAATTTCATAAAATTTGGTAGGTAAGTCACTAGGATGTGACCCTGGTGCTGATTAGTTTTAGGTACAATTCGTAAAAACAGAACTCACCTTTTTTTGCGAAATGGCCCTTAAAAATTTCATTTATCCGCTCTAGCTAAAATACTAATAGACTAAATTTCACAAAATTTGGTAGACAAATTACTTGTTGGATACTCTGCTGCTAAATAGAATTTGGTACGATTCGTAAAAGAAGAACACGCCTTTTTTACGAAATGGCCCGCAAAATTTTCATGTATCCACTCTAGTTAAAATACTAATCGAACAAATTTCATAAAATTTGGTAGATAAGCTACTTGTTAGATATTCTGTTGCTGATTAGATTTTAGTACGATTCGAAAAAGAACAACCTGCCTTTTTTTTACGAAATGGCCTGTCAAAATCGCCAAAATCTGAAAAAAAGAATAAGTAGTATGCTCAAATGTATCAATTAACTTCTTGTTTTATATGCAATTCTTGAAGAGGAAAACGATATAACACTCTCCATTATACTTTAGGACTAACCGTTCTCAAGATATTTGAGATTTCTTGCATTTTTGTTACTCCGATTTCGGGAAAATGTTCAATTACAAAATAAAAACAAAAATTGAATTCAAATTCAAATTTAGTGTTATTTGGTTCAATTAAACTCAATTAAATGAATTATTAAAGAAATAAAGAAAATATGAATTTGAGTCTGCAGGGAAAGTCATGTGCTGCCCACATCAGATTTTTATTCCTAATGAGGGTATTTCCTGGCGCTGAGCTAAAGGGAAGTAATGGTGATAGTGTAAAGAATTTCTTGATTTGAAATCAGCTCTCAATACCTCAGAATCTACTGAATCCATGCTAGTCGTACTAGGGTCCATTTTAGACATCCGACATCCCCTTTCTTGATTACCTATACTTTTTCAAAATTAAATCCACCTCTAACTGTATTTGCAATAAATTCGGTGACGTTGACCATTACATTTTCGATTGCCCTTTTTCTAAAAATTTTCATCCTGCAAACCCTCCCCTCTAATTAACCAATTTGGTTCTCCAAAGTTTGTTCAAATCCCTCTTCAGTAGATAAAATTAAAAACTGTATTCTTGTTGCCAGGGAGATTCCTAATAAAGTGACCTAAGTAGATTCTGCTCTCAATTAATTTTGATCAATGAATCCCTTTATTTCATTGTTATTAATTTATATGAACTTATTGTGTTCCCTCCATATTTTCTTTAAAAAAAAATCTATGTTAACTGTTCTTATTTTCTCGGTTCTTTCTTTTTCCTTTGACACTTTTTAGTTGTATTTTTTCTAATTTTTCTTTCCTAAATTGTATTCTAAATTTCTGTTTTTGTTTTTCATGTGCCTAATTTTGTCTTCCTTTTCATATATTTTCTTTTTATATATTTTCTAAATTCTACTTTTAAAATTTTATTTATTATTTTCTTTAATTTTAATTTATTTTTCATTATGTTATTATACCTTACTCAAAATGTTAGTTTTCAATGATCTTTTTATCTATATTCGCAATAACCCTTTTCCCATTTTTGAAAAATGATCGTACTTGTCAAATTCAAATATAATGTAAAACTGTCTGTTTAACCACAATATTGTTCATCAATTGTTTTCTTTTTAGATCTAAATAAATATTCGTTTGGCAGGATGGTAGACCTTGGATGCCTCCTGAGTGCAGGCGGCCGTGCAGCTAGCTACTCTAAACCCACTATGTGAATCGCACTGTCTGGGGTCTTCAGACATCCGACATCGTTGCACTAACCTACAGGGTTGATTTATTCGGGCGTTTTTGTAAGGACCTCTGCTTCCCCAACCATAAACCGAAACCTGGATCTTTGGACTATTGAGAAGAAATTGAAAACTCTTATTATAGAAGTGGACTCTATAGTGGTTATGGCTTGTACTACTTATCTTGATAGATATAATCCGAGAAATATAAAAATTAACTTTTTATTTTAATCGATAAGCCTTAGAAAAATAGGATGATTTTGATTGACAAGTCAATTTTTCAGCTTAAATACATCGATGGGGTACCTAGATACCAGAACGAACTTTTGTCGCTCAAAGGGTGAAAGAAAGTTAAATAGTTAGGTCTTTGTAGTCTCGAAAGTTACTGAAGTGATTTTGGCTCAATTTGGGTGGCAAATTTCGTATGTTAAGTAGATGTGAACACAGAAGAAAATTCGTAAAAAATGTATATAGCTTAGCAAGAAACTAGGATTTTGTTAAAATCGCCGAGCCTTCGTAATTTCGAAAACAGCTGAAGTATGCAGAGTCAGTCCGCTTCAACAATAAGAACTTGCAGTTCCGTCCCAGTAGTTGAACGGTAGAGCATCCATTTGCGAGTGCAAATATTTTTGATTCGATGCCCTATTGACACAGCCAGGTTCTTTACAATGACGCCCGAACAAATCGACCCTACTGGTTAGTGCAATAATGTTGGTAGTCTAAAAGTGACCCTGGTACTAGTAGCACGGATTCTGTGAAGTCTGGTATATTGAGAGCCGGTCTTAAATCGGGAAGTCAACACGCAAGAAGCTATCCTGGAACATAAAAATAGTAGCAGGTGGCTAACCTGAGGTAAAAATAGCGGAAGGTAGTCAATCAGATTATCAGTTGTACATTAATCTGACACTAAAGGGTGGATACTGCAGAGTCCATCTTCGATAAAAGTTTGCAATTTCATTCCAGAAGTTTAACGATAAAGCAGTTATTGGCCTGTATGAAGATCCGTGGTTCAATTCCCAGTTGGAGCAGCAAGATTCTTTACATATGAGGGCATGTGGTCTCCTAAATAAAATTGTACGTCATTGGGGTCGCGCCCACAAAAAGGTTGAGCACCACTGCTCTAGTTTATCAAGTATATACATATGTGTATTCATATAAACATAGATCGACATGATTCCAAAATTATTTTAAATACATTAAGAAGATTTTAAAACGCGCCCTTTTGTTACAATTTCCAGTAAAAAGGACTTCAGATTTTTACCAACATTTAACTCTGAACTTTTTCGCAGGATTCAAGCTACCTCGCTGTGTAATTCGTTGCCTTTACTAATTAAATGACTTTTTGCTCCTGAATTTTAAATCCCTCCCATTGTTAATTCCATGCACGATTCAGAAACCCTATGGGAATACCCGCTTTTCAGAAAAACGCCAAGTAGCTATCTCAAGATCTGATTTCTCCCGCATCGATCGAAAATTGAGGATTCTCCCGTGTTTGGTATACAGTGAACTCTCCTCGTTTGAGAGTCTTGTTTGAATGTGCAAGAAAAAGACGCGGTGCAAACTTGATATTTTGAATTCGATGATTATTATCTTCATATCCACGCGGAGTTTATATTTGTGTCATGTACGCCAAGTGAATTATTATAGTAAATATTCTTTTACACCCCCAGAGGGTGTTTAGAGAGTCTTAAAAGACTTCAGTACATTAGATAATTATTATAAGACTTTTTTACACCATCCCCAGTTTTTTCCACATATCTATGGCTTCTCCGTCTAGCCTTCAAGGTTAGCGATTCCCAAAGTGTTTTTCATAGAGTACCCCCTAAGTGACATAAGCGTCAATATTAATTTTGACACCTACTACAGAGTCCACATCGACAATAAGAGCTTGCAATTTAGTACCAGTAGCTCAACGGTAGAGAGTCGACTGGCCAGTTCGAAGATCCAGGTTCGATTTCCTGTTGGCCAGCAAGGTTTTTTACAATAGTGCCTGAACAAATTAACCCTGTACGTTAGTGAAAATATGTCAGACGTCTGAAGACCCCAGACCATACGACTTACATAATGAGTTTAGAGTAGCTAACTGCACGGCCGGGAAAGGATACCTCCTGAACTCAGGAGGCACCCAAGGTCTACCATCCCGCCAAACGAACATTTATTTAGATCTAAAAAGAAAACAATTGATGAAAAATATTGTGATTAAATAGACAGTTTTGCATTATATTTGAACTTGACAAGTACGTCCATTTTTCAAAAATGGGAAAAGGGTTATTGTAAATATAGATAAAAAGTTCATTGAAAAATAAAATTTAGAGTGAGGTATACAAACATAAAGAAAAATAGATTAAAATTAAAGAAAATAATAAAATTTTTAAAGTTAAATTTAGAAAATATATAAAAAGAAAATATATGAAGAGGGAAAAGAATTGGGCGAATGAAAAACAAAAAAAGAAATTTAGAATAAAATTTAGAAAAGAAGAATTAGAAAAAATATAAGTAAAAAGGATCAAAAGAAAAAGAAAGAACCGAGATTTTTTTTTTAAAGAAAATATGGAGGAAACACAATAAGTTCATATAAGTTAATAAGAATGAAATAAAGGGATTCATTGATCAAAATTGAGAGCATAATCTTCTCATAAGCTTAGGTCACTTTATTAGAAATTTCCATGGCAACAAGAATATAGTTTTTAAATTTTATCTACTGAAGATGGATTTGAACGAACGTTGGTAAACCAAATTGGTTTATTAGAGGGGAAGGGTTTGCAGAGATAAACGTTACGTTAGTTCAAATATATCGGAGGTCTGAAGACCCCAGACCGTGCGACTCACATAGTGGGTTTAGAGTAGCTATCTGCACGGCCGGGAAAGGATACCTCCTGCATTCAGGAGGCACCCAAGGTCTACCATCCCGCCAAACGAACTTTTATTTAAGTATAAAAATATAAAAATTTATGAGAAATATTGTGATTAAACAGACAGTTTTACATTATATTTGAACTTGACAAGTACGTCCATTTTACAAAAATGGGAAAATGGTTATTGCGAATATAGATAAAAAGATCATTGAGAAATAAAATTTAGAGTGAGGTATAATAACATAATGAAAAATAGATTAAAATGAAAGAAAATAATAAAATTTTAAAAGTAAAATTTAGAAAATATTTAAAAAGAAAATATATGAAGAGGAAAGTAATTAGGCGTATGAAAACAAAAACAGAAATTTAGAATAAAATTTAGAGAAGAAAAATAAGAAAAAATACAAATAAAAAGGGTCAAATATATCGGAGGTCTGAAAGTGACCCTTGTACGACTAGGACGGATTTAATGCACTTTGGAAGATTGAGCGCTGATTTTAAGTTGAGAAAATAGGATGCCCACGCAGGATACTAACCTGGGTAAAAATAGTAGTAGCAGGAGACTAACCTGAGAGTTAAAATAGCAGGAGGTGGTCAGTCAGATTGTCAGTTGCCCGCCAATCTGACATTAGAGGATGGAGAATGCAGATTCCACCAAATGAGATCTTGTAATTTCGTCCTAATAGCTCAAGTATGTAGAGCGTTAGGTGGCCAGTTCGAAGATCCAGGATTCGATTCAAGTTGGGGTAGCAAGGTCCTTTACAACTTTCATCCATCTCTGCTCTTCAATTTATCTCAAATAAATCCATTTATATTAAAAATATTCGAAGTAAAATTATTTGATACATATTTTTGGCTCAATATTCATGCGAGTAATTTAGTAAATGAAACTAGCGACCACGCCAAAATTGCTGAAACTACAGGGGTATTTGTTATAATTCCTTTCCCATACTCATGTCTAAACAATTTTTGTAACAAATCTTTAAAATTTTGGCAAAATTATTTAAATGGATAAATCGCACCTCGCACTAATTATTTCTTTAGAGTTAAATATGTTTATTTCAAACGTTGACGCTAAACGACAAATTTTTAATAATTTTTAAATATTAGAATACTTATATTATATCCATATTAAATCAATTTCTGATTGCATTTGCAATCACTTTGATGAAGTTTACCATTATATAATTACTTGTCCCCATACTAAATATTTGCATTTATCTAAACCATCTCGTGTTAGTCAAGGATTATAGTTTGCAAGTATTTGTAAAAATAAAAAAAAATCTATAGACATAATTAAAAACTATAGACATAATTGAAAACTTTATGAAAACGGGTTCGTGATAGTTTTAACTGATTTACTAGTTTATGAATTGCCTATGCTTTTAATCATCTTCTGATCAATGGAAAATGGGTTAAATTTTTGCCCTGTTCAACTTATTGCTTGTGTGTATATATATATATATATATATATTAATGTCATATAAAAGATACGAATATAAGATTTAAAATTAACGAGACAAGTAGGCGCAATGCTGCTCTAAATTGTCTAGTATAATAAAAGAGAAAAATTCTACAAAGAAATCTCAAAAAAAGGGGGGGGGGGGGTTGTTGGAGAAAAGCCAACAGGGAAATTTGAAAAGGCCTAGGGGGGTGGTGACCCCTAGTTCCCCGGTTAAAAGTCGACTTTTATTCCATAGGAAACACTCCCGGAGCCGAAAAATACCTGAGGCCAATCTCCGTACAAACGTCAAAGCAAAAGACGCACAAAACAGTCCGAACAAGGAACAAATGGACTCCATTACGAAGTTGTAAAAGCAAGGGTATACATACAAAGTCAGAATTCAGAGTGACAACACACAAGAAAAGTAAAACGGCCAACTGAAATCCCTCAGTCAAAAGAGAGAAGGGAGTAGAGTGTATTGGACTAACACCATCGTTGCCATTTATAACCCAAAACTAAACGTTTGCCAAAATCATTTTCAAATGCGTTGACTGTTTTATTATGATAGGTATTATAAATATGTCTGAGGAATCCAAGGGGATAGTCTTGTTTGATAGCCTCCTTGATAAATACAACATCACTTTTTATACGGTCTTTTTTATAAGTATGCAAGCGGGCGTTCCGTATAAAGTGATTCATTACGATATTACGAAAAACTTTCTGACTTAAATTAGACCTCCAATTGATAATATAATTCACTTTAATCTTGAAATGTCGTCTTTTATCATAAAGTATCGTATATAAGGGTTCATCTTCAGCGAAGTGAATGATAATATCCAAGTAATTAATTTCATCGGCAGAATCTGCAGGAGTTTCAATTAAATCCAATTGTGCAGGGTAAAAGTCGAATTTAAATTTAATATTGGTTTTTTGATGTGCCACAAGTATATCATCCACAAAACGGAAATACGGCAATTCGTTTAATATATGTGTGCCTTTTTCATAGTGATGGAGGTATAGATCTGCCATCATCGAGGAGCAGCCTCCCCCCATAGGTATACCTTTTACTTGCCTATAATAATTCAAACCATTGAATAAGACGTTTTCAAAAAGCACAATAACCAAGATAGCCTTGAACTTGTGTAAAGCTATGTATTTATGTAGGTGATATTGACTATGGATTTCTATCATAATATCATATAGATCTTTCAGATCTATGTTATTAAAGAGATCTTTAAAGTCATAAGACTTGTATATCAGGTTTGTGGGATGTTTGTTCAAATACTTTATTATATCTCCACTATTTTTAATCATTACTGAACCACCTTGCATAATTTGAGTCATAATAGGTTTTAAAAGTGTAATAAGTTTCGTATTTGCTGTAGTAGTATAAGCTTTATAGGCTACCGTTACTGGTCGAAACTTTACAGGTGTTTTGTGTAGTTTTGGTATCAATACCAAGTACGGATATCGAATATGATTGATGTTGATACCTATGCGTTTATGTAAAGCCCTTATTTTATTTTCGATTTCCCTTCGTTTTGATTTCAACATAACATACATGTCTTCGTTATTATAACTGATATGGAGTTGATCGATGTAATATTTCATACAAGTAAATGTAAAATTCGATGTAACCTTATCGGTATACGTAATTGCGAATATTTTCCATACATTTTCCAGTATGTGTCTATTCATTGTGTGACGTTCATCTTGTCCACAAGAATGATGATAATACAAATAAAAATTCTCCATAGTGTGATCGCGCCATTCATTAAAAGATGATAAAGGCATGCTGTATCGTACTGCCATTTTATATATGAAATCACTCAATTCATGACTAAATTTCATGACTATACCTTTAAAATCCTGCATACGAAATTTTGTTCCCAATTTCAATGCATCCTTAAGGTCATTATTGGTGATTATGTCCAAATTACCAGTTATAATATGACCGTGATCGTGATCAATAAAGAGGCTAGAAGCACATTGACAGGTCGGATTATCGTAAAGGTTCAGATTTTTACCAATATGATTATAGTTAAAAACTTTACGTCCTAAAGGAACAACATATCGATGAGTGATAGTGATCTTCGTATTAGAAATGGGAAAACAATGAGCCTGACCCTCAAATATTCGATTAAAAGGTATATCATCAAAATTCTTATTACTAAAGGTTGTAATAAAGAATTCCTTATTAACAGGTTTTTTCTCTTCATAACTCAAATTAATGTTAAATCGTGATGCTCTTAATTTAATCAAATCCAAAAATATAGCATATTTATTGGTTTTATTGTCAGATTGATTTTGCCTTGTATCTTCATAATGTTTAACACTATAGTGCGACCAGATACGTCTTACATATCGTTTACGAATGCCAAAAACGGCATTTTTAATCCAATTAGTACTTATTTCTTCCATATTGTAAATTTGTTCTATTAAAACATCTAATTTTTGGAGAGTATTAAGGTAAGATGTTCTTGATGCACATTTTCCTCGATTATGTCGTGTAAGCGTATTACCATGTGTGCGGGTCATATTTGATTGTACTCGTCCATCTCTGCAGGAATCCATATTATGTATATCCTTATAAAGTATTGAATTCAATCCATAAGGATAAGTTGTTCCAAATTGTCTAATATGAAAACATTCCCACCATAACCTTTCGGCCAGATTAGTCACAAAATCTAATATTTCTACGGTAATTTCTTTAAAACCATGTTGACTAAAATGACACAATTCTAAAGTTGTATGTTGTACAGCTTTACTGCTGTATTGCTTGATTTGACTTCGGTGTAGATTTATGCGTAAATTAAGTGCATTTTTAGTCTGTCCGATATATTTTTGTTGACATTTACCGCAGGTTATAGAATAAATGCAATTATAAGATTTACAAAAATTACGATAATTATTATTGATGACAGATATTTGTTCATTTTTAGCGACAGGACATAGTTTGCATCTACTTGATCCACATTTTTTGAATTTAAAAGAGTCCATACGCGTATATTTATATTTGTATATACATTTCGAAGTAGTGTAGTCATACATATCGTACTTGTCTGCTTGATTATCTTGTAAACAAGGTAATGTGTCCAATACGTTATTTATGTCATCATCAGGTTTATTACGGCTAGGCTTAAAATAGTGCAAGATAGTGCTCATAGAGGGTAGCTTGATTTCGATCACACAGTTACCCGTAATCACTGTGCCACCGGGCAAATATATGAAGCATATATTGTTGCCAGTCGTTATATTCAAAGGTTGTAATCATATCATAAAAGTCAATAATTTATACTCGTATTGTAGAGTGAGTAATTCAATATAACGAAATGGTTGATATTAAATCAAACAAAATGTGACTAGCACGTTCACTCATCCAGTGAATAATCAGATACATACTGCAGAAGCTTATAATAACATAACTGAATAGCTATATCCTATACCTTTGCCGTTCATACCAACACCATGATGATAAACTTTTCAAAAGTTTAATAATTTTTTTGGGTGATTTTTTATAAAATTCATTTAAAAATATCGTTAATGTATAAAAATGGAGTACAATAATAACACATAATTATATATCTTAAAGTAGATATCGTCATACCATAAAAAAGGGGGGGGGTATTTTATAAAATTCAATTAAAAATATAATTAAAAATATCGTTAATTTATAAAAGTGGTGAACAATAATAACACATAAATATATATCTTAAAGTAGATATCGTCTTACCATAAAAAAAGGGGGGGGGGGCGAAATATCAACAAAGTTTCTATACAAGAAACATGCAAATACAAAATAATAGTCATACATTCACTCCCCGTCCAGACCACAGCTGCAAGACCCAAGCAAAAACGTCATACGGAAGACCCCAGCCAACACGACTGAAGTCCGAGAGGTAACCCAAAGAGATAATAATATGTTTTACAAATGCGCAATGCAGCATGTACGTAAAACATGATATGTTAATGTCATATAAAAGATACGAATATAAGATTTAAAATTAACGAGACAAGTAGGCGCAATGCTGCTCTAAATTGTCTAGTATAATAAAAGAGAAAAATTCTACAAAGAAATCTCAAAAAAAGGGGGGGGGGGGTTGGTGGAGAAAAGCCAACAGGGAAATTTGAAAAGGCCTAGGGGGGTGGTGACCCCTAGTTCCCCGGTTAAAAGTCGACTTTTATTCCATAGGAAACACTCCCGGAGCCGAAAAATACCTGAGGCCAATCTCCGTACAAACGTCAAAGCAAAAGACGCACAAAACAGTCCGAACAAGGAACAAATGGACTCCATTACGAAGTTGTAAAAGCAAGGGTATACATACAAAGTCAGAATTCAGAGTGACAACACACAAGAAAAGTAAAACGGCCAACTGAAATCCCTCAGTCAAAAGAGAGAAGGGAGTAGAGTGTATAGGACTAACACCATCGTTGCCATTTATAACCCAAAACTAAACGTTTGCCAAAATCATTTTCAAATGCGTTGACTGTTTTATTATGATAGGTATTATAAATATGTCTGAGGAATCCAAGGGGATAGTCTTGTTTGATAGCCTCCTTGATAAATACAACATCACTTTTTATACGGTCTTTTTTATAAGTATGCAAGCGGGCGTTCCGTATAAAGTGATTCATTACGATATTACGAAAAACTTTCTGACTTAAATTAGACCTCCAATTGATAATATAATTCACTTTAATCTTGAAATGTCGTCTTTTATCATAAAGTATCGTATATAAGGGTTCATCTTCAGCGAAGTGAATGATAATATCCAAGTAATTAATTTCATCGGCAGAATCTGCAGGAGTTTCAATTAAATCCAATTGTGCAGGGTAAAAGTCGAATTTAAATTTAATATTGGTTTTTTGATGTTCCACAAGTATATCATCCACAAAACGGAAATACGGCAATTCGTTTAATATATGTGTGCCTTTTTCATAGTGATGGAGGTATAGATCTGCCATCATCGAGGAGCAGCCTCCCCCCATAGGTATACCTTTTACTTGCCTATAATAATTCAAACCATTGAATAAGACATTTTCAAAAAGCACAATATCGTATGTTAAGTAGATGTTATTCGTATGTTAAGTAGTCGTATGTTAAGTAGATGTGAACACAGAAGAAAATTCGTAAAAAATGTATATAGCTTAGCAAGAAACTAGGATTTTGTTAAAATCGCCGAGCCTTCGTAATTTCGAAAACAGCTGAAGTATGCAGAGTCAGTCCGCTTCAACAATAAGAACTTGCAGTTCCGTCCCAGTAGTTGAACGGTAGAGCATCCATTTGCGAGTGCAAATATTTTTGATTCGATGCCCTATTGACACAGCCAGGTTCTTTACAATGACGCCCGAACAAATCGACCCTACTGGTTAGTGCAATAATGTTGGTAGTCTAAAAGTGACCGTGGTACTAGTAGCACGGATTCTGTGAAGTCTGGTATATTGGGCGCCGATCTTAAATCGGGAAGTCAACACGCAAGAAGCTATCCTGGAACATGAAAATAGTAGCAGGTGGCTAACCTGAGGTAAAAATAGCAGAAGGTAGTCAATCAGATTATCAGTTGTACATTAATCTGGCACTAAAGGGTGGATACTGCAGAGTCCATCTTCGATAAAAGTTTGCAATTTCATTCCAGAAGTTTAACGATAAAGCAGTTATTGGCCTGTATGAAGATCCGTGGTTCAATTCCCAGTTGGAGCAGCAAGATTCTTTACATATGAGGGCATGTGGTCTCCTAAATAAAATTGTACGTCATTGGGTTCACGCCCACAAAAAGGTTGAGCACCACTGCTCTAGTTTATCAAGTATATACATATGTGTATTCATATAAACATAGATCGACATGATTCCAAAATTAAATATATTAAGAAGATTTTAAAACGCGCCCTTTTGTTACAATTTCCAGTTAAAAGGACTTCAGATTTTTACCAACATTTAACTCTGAACTTTTTCGCAGGATTCAAGCTACCTCGCTGTGTAATTCGTTGCCTTTACTAATTAAATGACTTTTTGCTCCTGAATTTTAAATCCCTCCCATTGTTAATTCCATGCACGATTCAGAAACCCTATGGGAATACCCGCTTTTCAGAAAAACGCCAAGTAGCTATCTCAAGATCTGATTTCTCCCGCATCGATCGAAAATTGAGGATTCTCCCGTGTTTGGTATACAGTGAACTCTCCTCGTTTGAGAGTCTTGTTTGAATGTGCAAGAAAAAGACGCGGTGCAAACTTGATATTTTGAATTCGATGATTATTATCTTCATATCCACGGGGAGTTTATATTTGTGTCATGTACGCCAAGTGAATTATTATAGTAAATATTCTTTTACACCCCCAGAGGGTGTTTAGAGAGTCTTAAAAGACTTCAGTACATTAGATAATTATTATAAGACTTTTTTACACCATCCCCAGTTTTTTCCACATATCTATGGCTTCTCCGTCTAGCCTTCAAGGTTAGCGATTCCCAAAGTGTTTTTCATAGAGTACCCCCTAAGTGACATAAGCGTCAATATTAATTTTGACACCTACTACAGAGTCCACATCGACAATAAGAGCTTGCAATTTAGTACCAGTAGCTCAACGGTAGAGAGTCGACTGGCCAGTTCGAAGATCCAGGTTCGATTTCCTGTTGGCCAGCAAGGTTTTTTACAATAGTGCCTGAACAAATTAACCCTGTACGTTAGTGAAAATATGTCAGACGTCTGAAGACCCCAGACCATACGACTTACATAATGAGTTTAGAGTAGCTAACTGCACGGCCGGGAAAGGATACCTCCTGAACTCAGGAGGCACCCAAGGCCTACCATCCCGCCAAACGAACATTTATTTAGATCTAAAAAGAAAACAATTGATGAAAAATATTGTGATTAAATAGACAGTTTTGCATTATATTTGAACTTGACAAGTACGTCCATTTTTCAAAAATGGGAAAAGGGTTATTGTAAATATAGATAAAAAGTTCATTGAAAAATAAAATTTAGAGTGAGGTATACAAACATAAAGAAAAATAGATTAAAATTAAAGAAAATAATAAAATTTTTAAAGTTAAATTTAGAAAATATATAAAAAGAAAATATATGAAGAGGGAAAAGAATTGGGCGAATGAAAAACAAAAAAAGAAATTTAGAATAAAATTTAGAAAAGAAGAATTAGAAAAAATATAAGTAAAAAGGATCAAAAGAAAAAGAAAGAACCGAGATTTTTTTTTTAAAGAAAATATGGAGGAAACACAATAAGTTCATATAAGTTAATAAGAATGAAATAAAGGGATTCATTGATCAAAATTGAGAGCATAATCTTCTCATAAGCTTAGGTCACTTTATTACAAATTTCCATGGCAACAAGAATATAGTTTTTAAATTTTATCTACTGAAGATGGATTTGAACGAACGTTGGTAAACCAAATTGGTTTATTAGAGGGGAAGGGTTTGCAGAGATAAACGTTACGTTAGTTCAAATATATCGGAGGTCTGAAGACCCCAGACAGTGCGACTCACATAGTGGGTTTAGAGTAGCTATCTGCACGGCCGGGAAAGGATACCTCCTGCATTCAGGAGGCACCCAAGGTCTACCATCCCGCCAAACGAACTTTTATTTAAGTATAAAAATATAAAAATTTATGAGAAATATTGTGATTAAACAGACAGTTTTACATTATATTTGAACTTGACAAGTACGTCCATTTTACAAAAATGGGAAAATGGTTATTGCGAATATAGATAAAAAGATCATTGAGAAATAAAATTTAGAGTGAGGTATAATAACATAATGAA
Source organism: Amaurobius ferox (assembly GCA_951213105.1). Classification (NCBI taxonomy): domain Eukaryota; kingdom Metazoa; phylum Arthropoda; class Arachnida; order Araneae; family Amaurobiidae; genus Amaurobius; species Amaurobius ferox. The sequence continues at coordinate 51,032,625 of OX578150.1, read as the reverse complement.
AAATAGATTAAAATGAAAGAAAATAATAAAATTTTAAAAGTAAAATTTAGAAAATATTTAAAAAGAAAATATATGAAGAGGAAAGTAATTAGGCGTATGAAAACAAAAACAGAAATTTAGAATAAAATTTAGAGAAGAAAAATAAGAAAAAATACAAATAAAAAGGGTCAAATATATCGGAGGTCTGAAGACCCCAGACCGTGCGACTCACATATTGGGTTTAGAGTAGCTATATGCACGGTCGGGAAAGGATACCTCCTGCATTCAGGAGGCACCCAAGGTCTACCATCCCACCAAACGAACTTTTATAAAGGTCTAAAAATATTACAATTTATAATACATATTGTGATTAAACAGACAGTTTTACAATATATTTGAACTTGACAAGTACGTCCATTTTACAAAAATGGGAAAATGGTTATTGCGAATATAGATAGAAAGATTGAAAACTAATATTTAGAGTGAGGTATAATAAAATATAGATTAAAATGAAAGAAAATAATAAAATTTTAAAAGTAAAATTTAGAAAATATATAAAAAGAAAATATATGAAAAGGAGAAGAAAAATTTGCCGTATGAAAACAAAACAGAAATTTAGAATAAAATTTAGAAAAGAAAAATAAGAAAAAATACAAATAAAAAGTGTCAAAAGAAAAAGAAAGATTCAAAAAATAAGAACAGTTAACATAGCTTTTTTTTTTTTTTTTTTTTTTTTTTTTTTTTTTTTTTTTTTAAAGAAAAAAAAAATAGAGGGAACACAATAAGTTCATATAAGTTAATAAGAATGAAATAAAGGGTTTCATTGATCAAAATTAAATGAGAGCAGAATCTACTCATAAGCTTAGGTCACTTTATTAGAAATTTCCATGGAAACAAGAATACAGTTTTTAATTTTATCTACTGAAGAGCGTTAGGTGGCCAGTTCGAAGATCCAGGATTCGATTCAAGTTGGGGTAGCAAGGTCCTTTACAACTTTCATCCATCTCTGCTCTTCAATCTATCTCAAATAAATCCAATTATATTAAAAATATTCAAAAATTATTTGATACATATTTTTGGTCAATATTCATGCGAGTAATTTAGTAAATGAAACTAGCGACCACGCCAAAATTGCTGAAACTACAGGGGTATTTGTTATAATTCCTTTCCCATACTCATGTCTAAACAATTTTTGTAAAAAATTTTTAAAATTTTGGCAAAATTATTTAAATGGATAAATCGCACCTCGCACTAATTATTTCTTTAGAGTTAAATATGTTTATTTCAATCGTTGACCCTAAACGACAAATTTTTAATAATTTTTAAATATTAGAATACTTATATTATATCCATATTAAATCAATTTCTAATTGCATTTGCAATCACTTTGATGAAGTTTACCATTATATAATTACTTGTCCCCATACTAAATATTCTAATATGTGTGTGTGTGTATATATATATATATATATGTGTGTGTGTGTGTATATATATATACATATATATATGTATATATTTCCTTTATTTTTTTATTTTAGACTTTTTCAAACTTTTTATTCAAAATTATTTTTCTAACATTTTTATATGATTTTATTTATTAACAAAAATATATTTATAATTTGAAAATATTGGCTGATTTTCTATTATTCGGGATTGAACATATTCATTAACGTATTGTATGTCTATGTATTTTGTCTTTGTATGTCTACGAATGTCTGTGTGCATTGTTTTCTGTATTTTTTCCGCTCGTCTCTTGATTCTACACCCTCTGGGAGTTAGCTGGATGGCCTGGGCAATAAATAAATAAATAGAATAAACAAATAAAATTTCTATCAATATTTTTCAATTGTACTCCATGACTATCGTTATTTTTCTTTTGCATTGTACCACTAACTTTTCTATTTCTTTCAAATAAATGCCCCAATTAATCTGTCCATATATTTCAACCGTAACCCATTAAATCAATATTTTTCAATTTAACCCCAATCTCAAGTTTTCAATCTAATAAATATTGAAATAGTTATAAATTAGATTTCTTATGAATAAAAATACATTTCACAACTTGAAAAGAACCCCAAAAAGATAATTATAAGTTTTAGGGAATAAAATAGTACTGCACATTAAATCTTTACCTTGAAATTTCTTAGAACAGATACGAAATAAAAGATGTAAAACTTTCAAAAATAATAATAAAGTACTTAAATATGTGCAAAAAACTAGGAAAAATTGTCTAAGAAGGAAAATTTGTTATTGCAAACGGCTCAAGAAATGTTGAAAATAATACAGCTCGTTTCTAAAGTGTAAGATAAACAGTCTACACATAGGAAATTTATAAACTATGGCTGACTTAGCTATCCTGTTTAGAAAGCGTAAAAGGGACACGCATTTTTAAAGATTCAACAAAATTTTGCAACGTGAGAAACTTGAACCTTCAGTATGGCACAAAAGACTGAAACATCTGTATTTAGTTTTATATCTAAAATATGTATTTGGTTTCATATAAGTAGATTTTTAAATTTATTTTTTATTCAAAGTATAGAAAAAATATATCTGGTTTATAAAACCTGTAATTTGCTCAAGTGAACTGTTCCTAAAATAGTTTCGTGTACCCTAATTATCATTTCAAGTGCCCTCAGGAGTATGAGCATCCCCCGGTTGGGAAACGCTGTTATAGGTCTTCGAGGCGGCTTCTAGAGGGTCAAATTTGTTTCGAAAATCCTCTATTTTCTTCCCCCCGGAAAGGAATAAAATCTTAAATCCTGTTTCGTTAGGGGCTTCTTCTTTTTCCACCCAGAATTTCCAGCCTACCCGAAGGTGTAAGGTATCTGTTTGGACGGCTGAGAAGTGCTATCCATTTAGACCGGAACCAAGTGGGGGCGGCATCCACAGGGAACGTACCCTTCTTTCTCTACCACCAACCTCTAAGAAGGACTTACGGACCCATATATTTAACGCGCACGTATACCGCGTGAACACGAGGAGAGTTTGGGCAGAGACGGGAATCGTCTGCGTGTAATCTTCACTTGCTACCTACTGTGCTGTCCTGTCCTCCGTTAAAATATTTTTCTTCGACGCAAACCTTTCGACCTACTCGAATGTGTAAGGTATCTGTTTGGATGCCCGGGACAGTGCCATCTAATTTAAACCGGAACTTAGTTGGGGCGACATCCACAAGAACCGTACCTTCATTTCCCTACCACCAACCTCTCGGAAGGACTTACGGACCCACATATTTAACGTCTTACACTGAGTGAACATGGTGACAGTTTGGGCTGTGGCGGGAATCGTCAGAGTGCAATCCCCAGGCACTAACCATTAGGCTGTCTCATCCTCCGTTAAGCTCTGTCCCGTAGTCAGTCCTATTAGTGTGCAAAGAGGTGGTCTTCTAGGTCATAGCTGGGGCCTCCACCTATTGAGCTCTTTCAACTCGTCCGCAAAATGTAAGTAAGATACTTTCATTTTCAGATTTGCAATCGCAGGCGTACACTCCTGCAAAGTGTAACTATGTAATTTTCAGTTATATATTTACAAATTGTAGTTACATATTTTATTCAAAATATGTATTTTTCAGTTAATGTAGGTACAGTCAGCTAAATTAAAATACGTGGCTTTTGAAATTTCAAATTTATTCGCAAACCTCCGTTTTCCGTTTTGTCAATACATTATCTCCACAAAACTTTGAACAAGTTGTTCAACGTTGAACAAAAAAACAACGTTGAACAACAAACGTTGAACAAAAAATGTTATTGCATTGCGCGTAAATCCGTCGCATTGAATTCACATAACTGTTGACATATTGCTATGATAACTTTCCAACATTCACTTAAAATACATTACGCCAGTTTTAAATAATTATTCTACGCAAATTGAAAAGTTATCTTAATTATGTATCTCCGTCATGACAGAGCATGGATATAAAACATTTCTTTCATGTTTACTATAATAACGTGCCTTCAAAGAAAAAGTCACATTTCCGTCTTCAATGGGTATAAAAATTGGATTTAAAATATCAGCGATGGATAAAATGTTAATATTTAATTTCAAAACCCTTAATAAACATGCGACTATGAATAACGTATTAGGATCTACAAAGATCAAAGTATTTAGATAATTTTCCATGGAGAAATATATTAACTAATTTAAGATGGATCGTCTAATGTAGAATTTTTTAATTCTTTGATATCAACCGCCTGTTCATTTAAAATTAATTAAAGTATAAAGATGAATTTCCATATACCAAATTACCTGTATTAAAATAGAATAATGTGGGCTTTCTGATAGCGTTAAGATTGAAAATGTAGGATTATATGAATTCATCAAAAAACAAATGGAATATTCACTTACGCATTAAATGAAATATAGTATATATAATTCGCAATCCTAACTTTTACATTCTCCACAAGATGTGTTGTTGTTGACACCCAGGCCGTCCAACCAACCAGAAAGGTGTAAGGTAACTGTTTGGACGGCCGGGAAGTACCACCCAATTTAGACCGGAACCCAGTGGGGGAAGCATCCACAGGGACCGTACCCTCCTTCCCCTACCACAAACCTCTCGGATGGACTTACGGACCCACATGTTTAACGTGATCGTACTCCGCATGAACACGACGGCAGTTTTGGCAGTGACGGTAATCGAACCCGGGTCTACCGAGTGCAACTCCCGCGCGCTAACCACTGGGTTACCGCGCCCTCCGAGACAATCTCCATAACTTTATTTTTATTCATCCAATTTAGACCGAAACAAAGTGGGAGAGGCATCCACAGGGACCATACCCTTCTTCCCCTACCACCAACCACTCGGAAGGACTTACGGGCCCACATGTTTAACGTGATCGTACTCCGCGTGAACACGGCGGCAGTTTTGGCAGTGGCGGGAATCGAACGCGGGCTTACCGAGTGCAATTCCCGTGTGCTAACCACTGGGTTACCGCCCACTCCGCGACAATCATAACTTTCTTTTTATTCACCCAATTACAAAATTATATTATTATGACCGGCAATTTTATACAACAAAATTATATTATTATGACCGGCATTATTGTACGGCAAATTATTGTACTGCAATTATTGTACCGGAATTATTGTACGGCAATTCAATACAACAAAATTATATTATTATGACCGGCACCCAGTGGGGGAGGCATCCACAGCGACCATACCCCCTCCTTCCTCTACCACCAACTTCACGGAAGGACTTACGGAGGCACATGTTTAACATGATCCTACTCCATGTGAACACGCCGGCAGTTTCAGCAGTGGCGGGAATTTAAACCCTGGCCTACCGAGTTCAATTCCCGCACGCTAACCACTGGGCTACCTCGCTCATCCACAAGAGGTGTTGTAATTACTTTTATTAGAACAGGCATGGTTCCCTTATTTAGTTATTTATTTATTCAATTTACGTGGAAACTATAGATGAAACCCCGTTACAGTAACCACACAAACATAAAAAGAACAAAGCATAAAATACAAGAATATTCCGTAGTATACATGTCAAGTGCATTTAAACAGGCATTTATACACTTTACAACATAGTTGAAAAGTGTTTATGACTTTGTTCATTCTGTCTGTCTGTCTGTCTGCACGTTCGCACGATAACTGCCGTAAAATGACTTTATCAAAATGAAATTTTAGTATGCTGCTCAGACGGTCTGTGGGACCCATGGGAATATAAATGACTAATACCACCCAATTAATTTTTGGACTGAACCCGGGTTGAGAAAATGAAATATATTGAACCCTAGGACCAAATTCTTCAAGCATTTTTAAGCTAATTCAGAATTCACAAATTGCTTCGAAACTTTTAGGAAATATTCAAATTATCCCATAACAAATATGAAAAAGATTCAGCAAAATAGATTGGGTAGTTTTTTAAATAAAAATTAAAATAATAATTACAGCCATTGGACTTTTTATTGAAAACTTTTTGTCTCTTACTGTTTAATTTATTAACACTTTACAACATAGTTGAAAAGTGTTTATGATTTTGTTCTTTATATCTGTCTGTCTGTCCGTTCGCACGATAAGCCGTAAAAATGACTTTATCAAAGTGAAATTTTAGTATGTTGTTGAAACGGTCTGTGGAACATATGGAATGTAAATAAATAATATCATCCAATTGGTTTTGGATTGAAACCGGGTTGAAAAAATGAAATACATTGAACTCTGTGGGGCCTAATTTTTCAAACATTTTTAAAGCAAATTTAAAATTCACAAATTGCTTCGAAAATTTTATTCAAATTATTCTATAAAATATATGAAAAAAATTTCAGCAAAATATGTTCGATAGTTTTTTAAATAAAAATAAAAATAATAATTACACCCATATTATATGAAAATATCAGGTGACCCACTTCAAAATAAAATATGGCATCCATCTTGTGTCAATATCGTGGTTTTTGAAGTTCCTTTTAATTTATATTTATTGTTGTATCCGCTCTAAAACCGCTTCATTTCTGCGTATTTTCTCTGCATCTATATTCTGCACAAATGCAATTACAATATTTTGGAGTTTAAATAATGATCAAACTTTGATCATTTCTACAACGGAGCCTGACTTTCACGTATGGAGAATATAAACACATCGAACTGTAAGATGAGTTGTATAAGGATTGCTGAATTTCTTTAACGCAGAATTATTTAGCTCTGGAGTCTGCAATATAGCTGATACGAATGAAACATTCATTGATTTTTCATAGAGAAGCAGCCGATTCTATATTATTGCTTCTTTGAAGAAGTTTTAAGCATAAAAAGTAATAAGTTAAAAAGTAATTTTACCTCCATGGTATTACGTCTTTAAATAAAATAAATTATTGTAGTATTGTGATAATTTTAGATATATCGCCGCTGAATGAAAGGAATGGATAAAAGTTTATGAACGAAATAGTCACTGCTTTTATATGGAGAGCCATGTGATTTATATTTCGATGACGTTATTTGAATAAAGTTCATTTGTTTTCGATGAAGTTTTCAAATATAATAAATTATTGTAGTATTGTGATAATTTTGAAAATGTCACCGCTGAATGCATCGCATTTTAGAAATGTTTAAATAAAATTGCATTTCACTTGAAAAGTGTTTCATAATCAATATGCATTATTGATCTTTCTTGTTTAAATGGGGTGGATTTAAATTAAAAATATCAATATCAGTACAATAGGTATTATGTAGATGAACAAATGTATAGATAGAAAAACTATTAATATAATTGTGTTCAACAGTAGTATTGTGAAATAATATTTTTTTCTATTATTATTATTAACAAGTGTATGGAATTGCTGACAAGAAAGTAAAATGAGGCAATTAACAGTATTACTTTAAACTTTATAGCAAAATAAGAGACGGCCATTTTCTTCTTTCTTTACTATAGATAAACAGAACGGTTACACTCATGTACGTTTCCTTACAAAGTTATTGGTGAGCTTAAAGTGTTTCCCAAGATCCCTGTATAATTTAGTAATTTATTAGTGGATGCAAGGTAGCAGTTTAATAATAGATGGAACATAACATCTTGATCAACAGAATTATAGAATTTCCCAGATGTAAGATTCAAGAAAAAATTATAGACTTCTGTCATAGGAGTGGAAAATACATATTATATATATTATATATTGATAATTCTACCAAGATATTATTACGACGTGTCCTCTGAAATCATAGGTGTACTTTCAGGGTACAAGGATGAGCCCAGATTTCTGAATAACTAACACGTTTCTTGACAAGCACAGCATAAACAGGAATAACATACAGTAAAACAGCACTTAAATGCTCCACTTATTTAACAAAATAACTGATATTATTATCAAAATGTTGATAAAAATCACTGTTCAATGCAACTCGCATCACGCCAATTGCTCTCCAACTGAGTGATGACTCCTTTTTATAGGCTCTTTGTAGAAACTTCTGGAAATATCTAAAATTCGTAGAATATCGATTACTTCGGTTGCTTTTCGAACCTTCGGGAAATTCTCCAAATATCGCCAAATTGGCGATAAATCGGAAAATCTGGAAACCCTGCTCCGACATTCTGGAAACTCTATGTTCACGTCATGCGAAAGGATGCCTGTACGGGTGGTTTCACCGTCTGGTTCTCGACAGAAAAGGCTTCAGTAAGGGAATTCTACACGATCGCAACATTATCTATATTTCAAAATCGATGCTTATTTTGAAACATTTTATATGGCAAAAGTGACGCGAACTTTCCATTTAAAAACTCCAAAAAATTTATACCAATACGCAACTGTCCACTTTTTCTCGGAAGTTAAATTACCTCGCAGTATATACTCCATGATGCCACTAATTAAATGGATGATTTTTTGTTCTTAACATTTAATCTGCTCATTGTTAATTACGTGCAAGATACAGAACTCCGTTGAGAATATCCCCTTTCTTGAAAAACACTGAGAATCTATCTCAAATCCTAACTTCTCACAGTATTGGTCTGCAATTGAATATTCTGCCGTGTTGGGTGTGGATTATTTGAACTGTCGTGTGATAATGCCACTATGCAATATACAGTAAATGTCACTAAGAAAGTACCACTAAGCAAGCTGCAGCATGCAGCAGACTGCATCACATTGTGTGTTGCGGGGAAAATCTCCCCATTAATCATATTTAGTTATTTAAAACTCACCATATTCGCATTTCATAACTCTTATTCACATTCAGTTCATGCACTCTCATATTCAGTGAAAATAGGCACCTATAAGATCCGTTTTATTTCATTTTAACTAAAGGGGTACTTTAATGTTCAATGCATGTTATAACGATAACAGCCATTATATACAAGGCGTCCCAAAAACATTGACCTCGGCTTTTATTCCTTAAACATTGATCTTAGACATATATAATAAATTACAAAGTTGCGTAAAAAAGGTACAGAATTTTATGAAATCGATGAGAATTTTCAGGGGATTAAATTTAAAGAATTCAAAATTTAAATTTTTATGCGGCCCCTATACAAAAATATTTCCAATGAGTAAAATGTGTCCCATACACTAATAAGGTGATGCGCAAAATTGCCTCATTTTATCATCATAAAAAGTCCCAGAGATACGTTTAAACAAATTTGGTGAGGGATTAATCGCAAATTAAAATTTAAATGTTTACAGCAAGAGTGCAAATGACGCAATGCAGGAATGCATCATAGGCAAATAATATCTGCTTCTTATCTTTGGCATGGATGGAAAACATTTTGTACAAGCTTTGTAATCTTTGTGTAAAGTTATTATTTCTACATAGTGTAGATACTTTTGTACCAATAAATAGCAGAATTATTATTTATTTATGTAATCATTGTCTTCTTTTGTAATTTGTTTATGACTCCTGAAAAGCGATCTGAAGACATGTTTCCATTCTGAGAACCCATGTCGATGCATGGAAAAGTGGTTTAATTCAGCATTTTCGTCCTTTCATATCTCTGGGACTTTCTATGATAAAATGCTGAAATTTTGTACATCACCTTATTAGTGTATGAATCACATTTTACTCATTGGAAATGTTTTTGTACGAGGGCCGTATAAAAATTTAAATTCTGTTCTTCTTAAAATTTAATTTCCTTGAAAATTTTAATTGATTCCATAAAATTATGTACCTTTTTTCACGCAACTTTCTAATTTATTGTATGTATCTAAGATCAATATTTAAGGAACAAACGCCGAGATCAATGTTTTTGGGACACCCTGTATAATCTATGTTATCTTTATAACATGCACTGAACTAATTTTCATATTCAGTGAAAATAAGCTCTATATGATCTGTCTTATTTCATCATTTCATCTGTCTTATATATATATATATATATATATATATACAGGGTGATTATAATTAAAGTTGCGATTTCAAAACGCTGTAAAGTAAGAACCACTGGTTAGAATGACCTGAAATTGGACATGAGTATACATGAAGCAATGGAATTTTGTTTGGCGAAGGAAAAAACAATATTTCAAAAATGTACCGATAGACGGCGCTGTAGTTTCCAAACACGGGGTGTTGTTAGCCAAAAGAAACCAATAGCCAACTAAAGAAAGCGACAGTTTAATCAACATCACTTAATTTAATAATTGATTGAAACATCATGGAAACATGAAACAAACACCTAATACGCAAGACATGTTCAATATGCTGTCCACCGTACTCGGCTGCGAGTTGAAAGTGCAAAACAGAATGTTCCAAAACAGATCGGAGTGTATCAGAGGTGATGCTGTAGATGTGGTGCGTTATGCGTGCTTTTAAGCCAGCTAAGTTCGTCGAACCTCCTGAGAGCAGTTAACGCACTGTCACCGTTCTGGTTGAAAAGTTTTACGAGCAAAGCACGATCCTTCAGTGACAGAGTCATGACAAGGCACTCAATGAGAACTGCATGTGCTCCTCGTTTTTATCACAACTGTAATGTGCGGTGCGCATGCCTAGTCTTAATTAGCATACCTCCAGATTAGATTCCACGCGCGAACTAGCGGCTAATTTCTTCATTCTTCGTCAAGCAAATTCAATGTTGGATTCATACATTGCCATTTTTTGGTACATTTTTTAAGTAATTTTTTTTTACCGAACAAAATTCCATTGCTTCACGTATACTCAGGTCAAATTTCAGGTCATTGTCACCATATATATATATATATATATATATATATATATATATATATATATATATATATATATATATATATATATATATGTATATATATATGTATGTATATGTGTATATTATATATAATTATTTATTAATTATATAAATAAATAAAAATGAAAAATAATAAACTAAGTCAAAAACATTAGAAAAATCGGAAAATAAGATGCATTAACATTAATGTTTTGAATTTTATTTTCGCAAAAAAATGTAACTTTTGTCAGTATTGAAACTACGTTTTGAGCGCCCATATAATGGTGTATAGTGGCATTCTCGATTATCCAGTTTTCCTATGAATTACTTGTTTAGTAGGAATTTTCATCTTTGATTCATATTCATATTCAGTTCTGCATGTTTGGGAAGTTGTATTCTGAATTGCTTGTCCAGTCTCCAGCTTAGACTCACTGGACGGGTTTGGGAGTATTTCCGTGAACGTTCGTACTGCCTCCCTGGTAGAATTTCGACTTGTTCATTCCGGTGCTTCTAGATTAAGCTGTTGAGGTTGATCGTGTATACACGTGGTGAGGAAGAAGGGTTCATGCCGCATGGTAATACAATTTTCTTAATGTATCCTTTTTTCATTTTTTCATTTTTTGATGTCTGTAGTCTGACTTTAAGCATTTATAGTAATGTACTATTGCTTAATCTGAAACAGGCATTTGTTTGGGTTAATTAGAATTAAATACTCAGACCTGAAGAGGAATTTTATTCTGATTAATCATCGAATTTGGGAAGGTTCTGTTCTTTTCTCTTATCGGCATTATGGCCGTGAATTTGCTTCTATGGTGATGTTAATATTACTTGAATTGTATTTTTATTTTTTTATTTTTTTTATTTTTTTTTTTTATTTTTACATAATTCTTATTATTACATTTCAAACATATATATATATATATATATATATATATATATATATATATATATATATATATTTATATATATATATATATATATATATATATATATATATATATATATATATATATATATATATATATAAATTGAAAGATTTTAATCGAAAATTATGTATAAACTACTGTATGTACAAAAAAACCCATCTCTAGCATATCTGTTACAAATGAGTAACTATAGACCAAGACAAAGGATAAAGATAGAAGGTAATATATCACTACAATAGAAAGGGGGATGAGAAGAATATGAGGATACAAAAATCACAATTAAAAGTATATAAATATAAATAAAAGTGAAAAAGAAAACACGGTAAAAATTAGAAAAGGCAATAATAATTAGCTCAAGATTAAAGATTAAGACATAGAAAACAATCAATTGAAACTACACAAAAAATGGCGGTTAGTTCGAAATTGCATTCTCATCAGGACAGACATACAATTCGGATTAAAACCGATAGAATAGCCAGTTTCTGACAACGGCGATAGTATTTAACTATAGACACCATTATATATATATATATATATATATATATATATATATATGTGTGTGTGTGTGTGTGTGTAATCTGTTTTATTTCTATATTATACACTGAACTGACTGAAAGGAAGACTGTGAGGAAGTTATATATATCAAAATCATCGAACACTGCCACTACAGCTAGAATCTTGGTTTTGGTTTCATTTAATTCGTCTTAGTTTTCAGGTTTAACGAAAAAAATATCTATTATTTAATATTTCAAAAATTTAAATTAGAGGTAACAATGCAAAGGAATAATTTAAAAATTCAAAACGACTTTTCAAAGAGATCCGGCATTTCCTGTCGAGCCAGAATCTCGGTTTTACTCTCATTCGATCGGTCTCAAATTAATGGAAACATCGAAAGTTTTGAAAATTCGACTTGAGGGTGACGAGAGACACAAAGAGATTTCCAAAAAAAATTACATCTAATCAGCAGCAAGGTAACCCACAAGTGACTTTCCTACCAAATTTTGTGAAATTTGTTCCATTAGTTTTTTAGCTAGAATGGATGAATACATTGCACAGACAGACACACAGATAGACATGCACACAGACGTCACGCTAAAACTAGTTTTCTATTTTTCACAGTGCCCGAAATGTGTAGATACGTCAAAAACTCGAGTTTCGATTTTCGACCCTATTCTAATACTTACCTTATACATTTCCATATATTGTACAAAAAGTAGCAAACAAATATAATGTTAAACAGTAAGCAGTTCTATTCTGGATTTTATGCCACACATATGGAATACCGAACCTTAAAAAAAAACGTTTTCCTCTCGAATGAAAATATTCCATTTTAAGATCAACGTGAGAAGTTTCCACAAATATTTTCTCCAATCCTATACGTATCTAAAAGATTAAATAAGACCCTTTCTCACCGAGATTCAAATGCAAATCATGGTGGGTATAAATCCTTAGAGGGGTTCTCCTTTCACAGACAGCATACAATTGTCCCAAGTCACTCGAGGTTAAGATTTCCATTGCACTGATTTGTAATCAAGACTTTGCCGGTATTTGCCAGGCATTCAATCTGGAATGGGATATTAAGTATTGCTTTGGTTTGTACGGTTGTAAACATTGGTATTTCATTCATGAAATTGTTTCACGAGGAAACGCTGCGGTTTAAATTTGATAGTTGCTCATGTATAGAAATTTATTTTCATATATTACTGTTTTATATTACTGTCATAACGATTTATATTACTGTCATATATTGCTTTAATTTGTTGTAATACACTGCTGGGCATCCAAAATGCAACACCCTGAAGGAAGCATCCAATAAGCATGAAATTTGTACCATACGTAGACCTCGATAGAACATACAAATGATTAGAATTTTAATTCATATGCAAATCATGTGCGCTAGTAGCGCCACCTACAAACGGTCCTTCACCTGGCGTTATGTTTTGGGGTGGCATTGGATTTTACTCCCGCACCCCCCTAATACGCATTGCCGGTACACTCAACTGCCACCTCTACATTTCTGAAGTTTTGGAGCCTGTTGTCTTACCTTACCTTCAAGGCTTGCCTGCGGCCAAGTTTCAACAGGACAATGCGAGACCACACGTGGCACATATCGTTCAGCATTTCTTCATTGCCCACCAAGTTCCACTGCTTCCTTGCCCCGCCCGTTCTTCAGATCTGTCGTTCATTGAACACGTCCGATCGATGATTGGCAAACGACTGGCCCCGCAAACACCACCAGCTGCTACAGATGAAGTTTGGCAACGTGTGGAAGCAGTATGGACTGAAATACCCCCCAAGAACGCATCCAAAGTCTCTTTCTTCCAATGTCGAGGCGTGTAGCAGCAGTTATTGTCAGCCATGGCGGCTGCACAAAATACTGATTTCTGCGTGTTACGCAAGTCGAACGGGGCTGTATTTCCAATCAATTCATCCTTGTACTTTATGTTCTTTGTCCAATAAATTTGGCTTTGATATCTCTTGTCTTTCATGGTGTTGCATTTTGGATGGCCAGCAGTATATATTACTAGAATGAATTATCTGGCGTCTCACTGATCATATACTCCAGCTGTGTACTTCCTTGATAGCAGACATTTTTACTCATACATAGATGTATAAACATATATCTTTTATAAGACTGTTTTCAAGGACACATTTTATCTGCTGTCCAGAAAGTACATAAATCGCATAATAGACCCAAGGGAAGCTGGTTGGCCCAACAGATATATCAATCGCTATCTTGGTCGGACCGATATGGCTGTTATTCGGTATTGGCAACAGTGGATCAGGCAAGGCACATGTACCAGCATAGATGTTAAGGTCGCCCCAGACAGACAACTGCTTGAGAGGATTGTATAGTCAGGAGAGGAGAAACGCTCACACCAATGACGCCGCTATCAGCCATTCAAAGGCATTTGCCATTCTCCGTGCATTCTGTATCAATGGATACTCTTCGGAGACAACTGGCAGAAGGTGAGATTTGGGGTTAACGTCCATTAAGGTGCTTACCAATGGCCCTCAATGTACTCATAGCCATTTGGATTGGTGCCGAGCTCGGCCAGTATGGACAGTGCCCGATTGAAGGTATTGTGTCTTTAGCAAAAAATCCTGTTTCTCTCTCAGTGCTGATGACTGCCGCATGCGTGTATGAAGGAGAACTGGCCAGTATTCCGATCCCGCATTTGTTGTCGAGAGTCACAAGACCATCACACGTGATGTGACAGTCTAGAAAGCCATCTCGGGGAACAGTTGATCCTCCAGTTGTGCTGCAAGACAATCCGAGAGCTCGCTTGTACGACGACAATATTTTAAAGCCGATTGTTCTGTCTTTGCTGTTAAGTCCATGTTTCATTTGCCAGCAAGACAACGGTCGACCACATACTGCACGACTTTCTGAATAATGTTTTGATAATTTAATATCATCCCATAGCTATTTAAGCCCTCAGACCTATCTCAAATAGAAGGGCTTGGACATGCTGGACCTCAATTTCAGTCTTCTAAGAATGCCACTGAATTAGCTGATTAATTGCAGCATTTATAACAGAATCTTCCGCAGAGGGATACAAGCATGTTAATCGACTCTATGCCGTACAAAATATAGGCTTGTAAATATTTCAGCGGGGGATTTACCACTTATTAAAATATCCTCTTCTTGTTGCCACCGTTTCTTAATAAAATGTATTTACTCCCAAATTCTAATTATGTTTATATCTCTTTAAACGATGCATACATGCCGAGTTTCGCGGCTGCGGCTCAATTTTTATAGGTGCATATATTTTATTTTTCTGCAAGAGAGGTTATAATAAAGGCTGAATAAAAAAAAAAGAAATTAATACTTTTTGATGTAATATGCTCAGAAATAGGAAAACTTGTAGTATTAAAATCATCTAAAAGATTACACCAAAAGAGA
This sequence comes from Amaurobius ferox, assembly GCA_951213105.1. Classification (NCBI taxonomy): domain Eukaryota; kingdom Metazoa; phylum Arthropoda; class Arachnida; order Araneae; family Amaurobiidae; genus Amaurobius; species Amaurobius ferox. The sequence continues at coordinate 51,017,210 of OX578150.1, read as the reverse complement.
ATTAAATTTCTCGAATATACCACTTTTCTTCTTAGTAAGATTTTAAATCAAATAAACGCACTACATTATTGATTCAAATGCAAATCGACAGCGAGGAATCTTCTGAGGGTAGCCCTTTCAGGAGAAAAAGCTAGCAATTATAGTACACATCTGAAATTTCAGCTCACACACTCACATTCTGTCCTGCTTTCTATGGATGACAATTGCTTCAGCCTTTTGTGGTGTTTTAAATCCAGATGTGCATTTAATGAGGTGCCTAACTGCGGTTCGGAACTTAGAAATAGTGTTAAAGAATCGACGGATGTGATACATGACGCGAATAAATGGTTTTAAGTGAGTATGTATTATGAGCGTTATATACGTGTTAGAGCGTTATATGCATGTTGGTAATAGTGTTTATTTTAAGCAATTCAAAATTCGTACTTATTGAATATCGTTTGCCCGAATATTAAAGATATATAGTTAAAGAATTGACTAATACGATAGATGATGCTAAGATATGGTCTCAAGTGCGTATGTGTTATGAGCGTTATATGCGTGTTGGTATTAGTGTTTATTCTAAGCAATTTAAAATTCGAACTTCTTGAATATCGGGTTCCCGAAAATAAAAGATATAGTATATAAAGCATATAATATATTTTTGCGTCGTACTGCCAACGATCGACGTTTGTGCACATGCATGTCGAATTGCAGCTTATGAAAGGAACTAATTTAAGGCTTGTCAAAGGCATATACAGGGTGTCCAGTGCTATCGGTTCCCAATGGCTATTTCCTCAGCCGTTAGTCACAGAGATATACTTCCAATTGCAAAAATGTTTTAAATTTTAAAATATATTATCTTAGAAACAGTTTAAATCAATAAATACATTTCTGAAAGAAATACGAAATATACATTTTTATACGGTCCCCTGGTCCTACCAATTACATTTAAGAAAGTCATCCTCATGCAATTCCATGTAAAATAAAATCAAATCTTCCTTTTACGACCAAAATTCACCGAGTTATGAAGCATTAAACTTTATGACTTAAGTCGCTTTTCCACGCATAAAAATGTCCCGTTTCAGGCAACCAACCAATCAGGGACCGTATTGACTATTTCTCCAGGCAACCAACCAATCATGGACCGTATTGACCATTTCTCCAGGCAACCAACCAATCAAGGACCGTATTGACCATTTCTCCAGGCAACCAACCAATCAGGGACCGTATTGACCATTTTTCAGCACGAAAAGTGCTCCAACTTTAAACAGCTTTAAACAATTTTGGTCGTTAAATAATAATTTTTTTTTATTTTTCATAAAATTGTATGAGGATGATTTTCCTAAATATAATTGGTAGGACCGAAGGACTGTATAGCATTTATATTTCGTATTTCTTTAAGAAATGCATTTATTGATTTAAACTGTTTCTAAGATAATAGATTTCAAAATTTAAAACATTTTTGCAATTGGAAGTGAAGTGTATCTCTGTGACTAACGGTTGAGGAAATAGCCATTGGTCACCGATAGCACTCGACACCCTGTATATATACGTATTATTTAGGTAGCGAGCGCTTATTTAGAAGCAGGGAAAGGCCGTGTAATTTTTTCTAGTTCGAAATAAAATTGTCATAGTTCAATATCTATGAAAATAATCAAATAATTCAATTTTTGAGAAATCTATATAAATAAAATTGAAAATTTGTTTATATGTGTGTTTATTTCATCATTACAGGAAAACGGCTTCACGGAATTTCATAACATCTTGTGGATAGCCATTTAAAATTGAATCCATGTTTCGAGTTTCTAGGATTAAAAGCTGTCGAAAAATTAATAAAAATCCACAATTTAAAATGCCACCGAGACATGTCATTATGCAAACGATTTTTTCCGCCAGTTTATTTGAAGAAAATGATATCATGTCGCTTAGCAACGGATGTAAATCCAATGTGTTCAGACGGGTTTTATGAAATCTTTTTCTATTTAAATAGTAAAGAAATGTATTTAAAACGAATATTGCGTTTTTGACTGTATTATATCCACTACAGTCTTCAGGTTTAAAGATAACGAGTATTATTGGTGTTATCAATTCATACGTGATCTTTTTAATTTTGGCAAAGATTTTTGAAGCTCATATATATTGTAGTACGGGTAATCTTCTATTAATACACGAGTATATCTTCTAATCTACGAAAATATAAGTAGTAGGGGTATATCTTCCCATACAATTTTAGCGCTTTCATTTTGGCATATATTCATTCATTTCCATATATCTTTTGTAAATGCGTTTACAAACGGGAGCAGGATATTTTATGCTTCAGGATAACTTTGTAAGGATAACTTTGTTTAGCGAGAACAGAGATTCTTAAACTTCCTTTTTGGAACATTCATTTAAATGTTTTAATAGAATGTTTTAAATAACTATGGAATTTAGAATTCTATAGGAATTGGCATATGATTGTGAATTTTGAGTTTCTAATGTATGTTCCGTACGAAAAACAGGTATATTGCTACCCTAACAGCATTTTTTTTCACAGTGATGTAAGATTTACGTCATACTGTGACTTTAGGACTTCATAGTACGTCGCAGTACGTCTCGGCAATGTCATATTGAGGTCACAGCGAAGTCATTTTGGTCATTTTCATGGTCATTTGTGACGTCGCATATTAACTTCTTTGTGACGTCACATTGTAATTGCCAATGTAATGGCGTCACATTGTTACGTTTTAATTACATTGTGGAAACGTCACAGAATATGGTCACAATTAAGTTACACAGTTACTAATACGTAACGTCGCATAGAAGTCACAAATATAATGTCACATTGTGACTCAGATGTCACGTGACTACAACGTCACTGTCACACATGTGACTATCTTCGCTGTGAAGAAAATATGTTTTTTTTTCACAAAACTCAGTCTTACAATTTTAGAGAAATGATGACTAGGATATATTCCTTTTTTTCACAAAATTCACTTTTTGGACCAATCAACAAAATTACCTCGATACCAAATCCACCGTAATTCGGTAACTTTTCTCGCTCACATCCTGGCCGGAAGGCATTTGCGGCTAAACCAGATTAGAGACAGAGGTTTGTAACAAGCTCAGCTTCGTTGCCAATTGTGATCTTGTTATTTTGTAACGTGAGCAGAAATCTCCTTAAAGGATGAACATTGGAATCCGGGCCTCAATCGCTTTATTTACTTCAACTTCAATCTTGTCTGTTATTGAGCATTTTTCTTGCGGGATTTTTTTTTCGACAGAGAGTTGTGGCGTGTATTGTATTATGGTTTATGATTTTTTTTTTAAATGTTTATAGATAATAAGATAGAATAAAATTCGCGATTTGAATATGATCAAATATTGCGTAAAATAGTAAATTGCTGCATCGGGTACAGTTTGAAAGTTGGAAAAATGTAATTTAATCCAATAATACGGAGCCTGTATGGATGGATGAGAAGTATATTAACTTGTATTTCAGTCTATTTCATATATAGTTTTCTATCGGTTACATATAGATTTTATCTGCTATTTATAGGTTTTTAGTGTTTTAAATATTATTTAATTTATCATACTACTTTATAGAAAATATATTATTTTCTTGAAAATTTTTGAATTCAAGTTTTTAACGGATAAACAGATTTAAAAAAAATGAACATATTTCAAACACTTTCGCAAAGGTATTCATCTAAGTCTCTCTCTCTGTGTGTGTGCTGGACACGATAATTTAAGAAAAATACACCCACCCTTATAAAATGTTATGTACGGATACATTATGTAAAAATTCAAACTAAATAGAATTTTTAGTTATTTCGCATGATCATAACTTGAATGATTATAATTTGAAGATTTTTTTAGCGCTATTTCGTATGAAAAAACAATGGTAATTCCCTGAACCATGGTGGCAGTAAAAATTACAGAAATTGCTAATTTTAACAACAATATGGATGTTAATGGTTTCAAAATACTTTATTAACACAGCTAAATGAAATGCATTGAACTCATCAACGTCACTATGCTGTTGCCAATTTGAAAAAAATAATACTTTTAAAAAATTTTTGCTAAATAATTCAAACAAGTATCTTGGTACCAAATCTGAAAAATATATATGATGACCAGAACTTTTGTCATTCCAAATATCGGCCAGGCTACGAAGCATTGCGTGTGGTTATTTTAAGTCTGTCGTTCTAGTCTTCTGAGGGGAGGGGGGGGGGGAGTTGAAGCCTTCGGGGTAGAACCCACTGTCTATAACATGGTAGGTCGATACTGTGCGATTGAAAAAAACAATTAAGCTTCGAAATGACCTACTCCAGTCTAATTTGATCCTTAAAACTGAAATCACCAATCGAAAGACGTTTTGTTCATTTTTCATTAAAGAAATATTTCTGTTTTCTATAGAAGAATTGGGATTATTCATACTATAGAACAGCCTGATGAATATATTTTATAACACAAAAGCAGCTCCCATTCTTTTCTAACAGTGATAAATTCTAATAAAATATTCTATATTCTTGAACGCATAAATTCTTGAACGCATAAATATTCTTGAACGCATAATCTTAAGCGCATTTGTCAAAATTACCATTATCCGGAAGTATTTGTAAATAATATTATTAATAATTTCAAATACACCACGTAGTAAATTTACAAATGCATTATTTATCCTTGATTGGATAACTCTTTTTTGTGAATTTCACCCGTTCTTATCACCTACTTACCACTAGGTTTAAGTCTGATACTGTTTACTATTTTTGAAAGACTACGTTCCACATGTTCTGAATCCTATACTGCTTACTATTTTTGAAAGTCTTCATACACATTATTTTTCGTTCAGGTGTATTCATTACGGTGTCCACTCGCTTTGACGAAGAGATGTAAAATGCTCTGTCGAATATTCTTCTACGAACATGTAGCTTCCCACGTGCTGACTGTGCCTGTGAATTAATATTTCTGTTTTTTAAATTTCTGGTTTATAATTCACTTGGTTTTCGTTATTTGTCCTTCCACTAGCCAGTAGACAGTTCCAATGGTGTCCATAGGTAAATGCTATCGCCATTGTCAGAAACTGGCTATTATATCGGTTTTAATTCGAATTATATGACTGTCCAGACGAAAATGCAATTCTGAACTAACCGCCGATTTTTGTGTAGTTTCAGTTGATTATTCTCCATGTCTTGATCTTCAATCTTGAGCTTTTTATTATTGCCTTTCTCATTTTTGCCGTGTTTGCTTTTTTATTTTATATATATTTATATATACATATACCCTTTTAATTATGATTTTTGTATACTCGCCTTCCCCTCACCCCCTTTCCATCATAGTGATAAGTTACCTTCTATGTTTATCCTTAGTTTCGGTCTATAGTTACTTATTTCTAACAGATATGCTAGAGATGGTTTTTTTTGTACTTACCGTAGTTTATGCTTAGTTTTCGATTAAACGTTTCGATATATATATATATATATATATATATATATATATATATATATATATATATATATATATATATATATATATATATATATATATATTATCAAAAGCATCAGGAGCCATGTTCCGCATTATGGACAGCTGATACCAAAGAAACTTTAAATAACATGCTTGCGAATGTTTTGCAGTGTATAGAGCAATTGGGATTATTCATATTATAAAACAGTCTGATGAATATATTTTACAGTGCAAAAGCAGCTTCCATTCCTTTCCAACAATGCTGAATTTCAATAAAGTATTATATTATTCTTGAAACCACTGCACGCACATAAAAAAAAAGACCTTCAACGTCTTCATTTTTAGGTAAATCTCCCCTACTTCAAAATATACTACTGGCGACGTCTTACTTTTCTACTCCCAAAAAAATCCATATTCGGAAGAAAAAAATCTTATTTGACATGACAAGCCTGCACGTTAATACTTCTCACACTTTCAAGTAAAAAAATATTGTAAAAATTTCATAAAAACCTCCCAAATCTAGATATAAGATACGTATATCGATGTGTGCATTAAAAAAATATAAAAAATCCGAATCACTTCTTTGCACATGTGTCGCTTTACTTAGCCATCCTTCAATTTAAACTGACATGGCCGTTATCTCCAGCAAGGGTTGAAGACGGCATAATGGAAGGCGACGTAAACTTGAGTGAAAAAAGAATTTTTTTAAAAAGAGAAGCTCATCAAAGTAAGCCCTTCTCCCCTGTCGTTTGTTCCGGGTTCTAAATAATTAATCGTTTTTAAATTACCTGACAAGGAGATATTAATGAAATGGCTGAGCGGAGGGAATTTTTTTCAATACCGCATCGCGCTTAGGGAATTTTTAAAGTCGTCAGCGGAGAATGAAGAATTATCCGGCAGGTCATGTTTTAATTGCTTACGGTTCTGAAGGTCAAAAAGGTGTTATTTGCTGCATGTCTATACTCAGTATTAATGGGCATATCAATACAGCGGTATGGATGCATCGGTATATGGCCTTAAGGCACATCGGTATCTCACATGTATAAACTTGTACACGGTATTTGCTGTCCGGCCACACATTAAACTACCATAAGCCTTAGGGTTGGTTGTGTGGTCTGGGCATCGAGGTAATATATACTATCTCGTTGGGTCTGGGCCTTTAACGATATTTGCTGTGAGGCTGCCCCACAGGGGTTCGTCTTAAATGGGGGGAAGGGGTACTGTACCGGCCGTCCAATCAGATACATTACACCTTCTGGTAGGCCAACGGCCCTACCGTGCTGAAAACACCGGTTCTCGTTAGATCACCGAAGTCAAGCAGCATCGGGAGCGGTTAGTACTTGGGTGGGTGACCACCTGGGAATACCGCCTGCTGTTGGCACATTTCGGACGCGGTAGTCCGGTGGTTTGCGAGCTGGATTTGCACGCTGCCACAACTGCCGCCGTGTTTATGCGGAGCACGATCACGTTAAACATATGGGTCCGTAAGTCCTTCCGAGAGGTTGGTGGTAGGAGAAGGAGGGTACGGTCCCGGTGGATGCCTTCCCCACTGGGTTCCGATGTAAATTGGGTGGCACTTCCCGTCCAAACGGTTACCTTACACCTTTCTGGTAGGTCGGACGGTCTGGGTCTCAACAACAACGATATTTGCTGTGTATCTGGGCGCGGTAGCCCAGTGGTTAGCGCGCGGTAATTGCACTCAGTAGGGCCGGTTCGATTTCCTCCGCTGCAAAAACTGCCGCCGTGTTCACGCGGAGTACGATCACGTTAAACATGTGGGTCCTTAAGCCCTTCCGAGAGGTTGGTGGTAGGGGAAGGAGGGTACGATCCCTGTGAATGCCTCCCCCACTAGATTCCGGTCTAAATTGGGTGGCTCTTCCCGGTCGTCCAAACAGTTACCTTACACATTTCTGGTAGGTCGGACGGTCTGTGTTTCAACAACAACGATATTTGCTGCATATGGATACAATAACTTTTGATACTTATCATATTAACACTGTTCCTCAATTTGCAATTAAACCGGTCATTTCAAAAAGTGTCATATGTTCAAAATTTTTCAGAAATCGAAACAAATTGTATAAATCAAAATAAAATTAAGATGGCATACATTTTCAACATATATTTGTATAACATATCTAGTAATAATTTGTGTTTTTGCCACAAGAATTTTTGTTGAAAATTTTTTTGAAATATATAAATATTGAAGTTCATGGACCTATGTTCACGCAAGAAACAAAATCGGAAAATAATTTTTAAAAAGGACTCTATTGTCTAAAAAATAAAAGAATATATGCTTTATTTTTGTAGTTTTATTTTAAGGTATTTGTTAAAAGTTTAAGATAAAAAAAACTGTTGAATGTATACATACATCTCATCTTAATGCACGACCGCTCATCTTAAATCTCGGGCAACGGCGGGTACATTTTCAAGTACACCATAAATACTTAAATTAATAACTCTCTATTCATATAGCTTAAATACACTACTGAAAAATCGCTCTATGTCTCTCTATTTCAGCCCTCTTTGAAATATGATACTTCCACGTATAACTCATTGTAGACCTAAAAAAAGTTGTAATTATGGAATTCTCTTAAGGGGCGCCACAGTAGCAATGTAACAGACGGTGTAATTTATGTCACAACACAGTCTTACTTTTTTATTCTATTCCTAGGCGTTTTTTATTACTCTTTCTAACTTCTCATCATTAAGCGCGGAAAATAAATTTTAAAATAATTGTGCGAAAAAGAGCAGATAATTGCGATTGCAGTGATATTTCTTCTTTTTTCCGTGTGTGACTGATTATATGAAATGCACATGTAGGTAGATTTATTATGTCTGCCGTAATTTTTTAAGTAGTATAATGGGAAAATGGAAGGAAATACTGTTAAATTCCAATTTATCATAAGAAATTTATCGTTTTGAAATTTTTAAAACTTCGGATTGAAAAAGAAACGTATTTATTAAGATCTCCAGTTTTTGGTATGATGATTATGAACGTGTTTATTTGTATATTCATACAAGAAATACCCATTTCTTTGTTCGTCCGTAACACTTGGCAAAAATTTAGTAATCTCTGTAGACGTCCATAACGCTTGGCAAAACACTTGGCGAGGAATTTGGCGGGGTATCGCAAACTTTACATTTTTGCCAAATTGACGAAAATGTCACCAAATGATAAAAATGACGCTAAATCAATGAAAATTACGCCTAACTGATGAAAATTCAATATCTTGAACATATAAGATTTATTCCTTTGATAATCCCTGTAGACGTTCGTAACACTTGGCAAAAAATTTGGCGAGAAATTTGGCGGGGTATCGCAAACTTTACATTTTTGTCAAATTAACAAAAATGTCGCCAAATGATAGAAATGATGCTAAATTAATGAAAATTATGCCCAATTGATAAAAATTCAGCAATCGGACAGAAGAAATTAATCTTATTTTGAACAGATAAGAATAATTTCTTTGATAATCCCTATCTTTTTGTGTTTTCTTTGGGGATGATATAGCATGCATGTTTCTATAGGGAGTCGTACAGAAAATAATAATATAGATTGGGAAAGGTTCCTGGAATTTTTAACAACTTTTTGCTTCCTGTCACATGACAGGCGTACTTTCTAGTCTTCTATTAAAAAAAAAAAAAAAAGAAAAGAAAGAGAGAAATATGTCTGCGTGTTGGTTTGTATTATTTGTATCGGAAAATCCAAGCATCGTACGGCCATGAAATTTGGGTACAGGTATATTTAGGTTTCCGAAAAGAAACACCACATCGAAATTTTTTTAATTCAAAGTAGCTTCTTAGTTATTAAATATTAAAGCGCCACTTTGAGTGATTTTCGCATAAATCGATTTCTTGACAATCGAAAATATTATCGCAAAGATTCAGTTTTAATGCCAAAGAAAAGATCGAAGAATTAATTATATATATTATTTTTCCATACAAACTTTGAACGGAATTTGTGCTATCAATAGAATTTTCGTTAATTTTTAAAAAATATATACTTTTCGTGTTTTGAAGACGTTTCCGAATTTAACTATAACTAGAACTATAAATAGAATGTTGGTTTTGCCGTTATTCGATCCGTCTCAGCTGCGAGACTAAAGGAAAAATCTGAAATTTCACAAATTTGAATTAAGGGTGACGGTGCACAGGAATACAGAAAAATCCTAAAACCGATTTGCTTAATTATTGACTAATTATATAATTCTATTCTAGCTAGAATTACAGTTTTGGTCTCATTCGATCCGTCTCAGCTTCCAGGGCAAGAGCAAAATCAAATAGCCCGAAAATTAGAATTTTGAGTAACGTTGTAAAATAATTAAAAAATGCAAATCCATTTTTCAAATGCATCGAGAACTGTCACTCGAGCCAGAATTTCGGGTTTGGTCTCATTCGATTCGTTTTACCTTCCAGATAAGCGAAAAATAATCAAAAATTCGAATTAGAGGTGACGATACAAAGAGATTTTTAAAAAATTGACAAAAATTCCCCTCTTTAAAACAATACATACGTAATTTTCTCTCCTTTGGTGCAAAAAATTAGAACTGGTTATCAATAACTTTGATTCAGCGTGTAAGTGTCACATTTAGTGACCACTAGCCATTGTGAACGCATGAAGCGCGGTTGACTATTTAAATAATACACAGGAATGACAATTAAAATAATACACAGGAATCAGTATTTGATATATAAAAATAACAGGAATTATATTTTGTGAGGGATACAGAACAAACAGTACAGTAGTGTATACTGATATAGGACAGTATATATTTTAATTTTCAAATAATTACTCAATAATAATAAAAAAAAATCTGATGTGGGCAACACCTGACTTTCCTTATATAATGCAATGAATTTACTACTTTTACAGTAAAAAAATAGGTTTTCTTTATAGTAGATACTAATATTCTTTCCAAGATATTGAATTTTCGACAATTAGTCGTCATTTTCATTATTTTAGCGTCATTTTTATCCATTTGGCGAGATTTTCGTTAATTTGGCAACATTTCAGAAAGTCGCCAAGTTGGCGACGTTCCTCCAAATTCGTCGCCAAAATCTCGCCAAGCGGTATGGACGAAGAAATAAGTTATTCTTACAGCAGATAAATGACTATTGGCGTTCAAATACAAAAGTATTACTTAAAATATATTTTTTCATGAATGGAACGAGCTAGATCCACGAGAATGATGTCACCTAAATTATCGCATGGTATTACATATGAAAAGTGAACATGTTTCTCAATAGGATATATATATTTTTTCATTTTATATGACTCTTATATTTTTTTTGAAAAATGTACAATATCTCAAGAACGGTTCATGTTAGCGCTCTAAAATTCATGTCAATCGTTTTCTAATGAAAAATTACATAAGAAATGTCTATTTGCGTAACTTTATTAGCGGTTTTGATTTTTTGACGATTTTTCCAAAATTTCATTCGAAAATTTAGGGGGGTTCTGAACATTCGATTGCGTATAAAAACAATAGAGTTCCAGTGTTTACGGATTGTGATTTTTGTACCAAATTTTGTTCGAATCGGTCAATTCGTTCGTCAGTTATCGTCTCCAAAGACTAACTGACACACACAGACACACACACACACACAGCCATCATTTCTAAAATGTTTGATTCGTGATCAGGGATGCTTGAAGCGTGCTCTCCCGTCGAAAACTCGAATTCGAATTTTCGACCCCGTCACAATACTTTCCTTATACATTATGTATATAAGGAAAGTAATATTTAAAAAGTAATTGACATATTTGCTACATATTACTTTCTTTATATACATAATGTATAAGGAAAGTATTGTGACGGGGTCGAAAATTCGAATTCGAGTTTTCGACGGGAGAGCACGTTTCAAGCATCCCTGATCACGAATCAAACATTTTTGAAGTGATGTCTGTGTGTGTGTGTGTCAGTGAGTCTGTGGAGACGATAACTGACGAACGAATGGACCGATCCGAACCAAATTTGGTACAAAAACCAAAATCCGTAAACACTGGAAGCCTATTGTTTTTATACGCAATCGAATGTTCAGAACCCCCCTAAATTTTCGAATGAAATTTTGAAAAAATCGTCAAAAAATCAAAACCACTAATAAAGTTACGCAAATAGACATTTCTTATGTAATTTTTCATTAGAAAACGATTGACATAAATTTTAGAACGATAACATGAACCGTTCTCGAGATATTGTACACTTTTAAAAAAAATTATCAAAAAGTCATATAAAATAAAAAAAAATATTTCCTATTGAGAAGCAGGTTCACTTTTCATATGTAATACCATGCGATAAATTGAGTGACATCATTCTCGTGAATCTAGCGCGTTCCAGTCATGAAAAAAGATACTTTGAATAATACTTTTGTATTTGAAAGCCAATAGTCATTTATTCTGTAAGAATAACTTATTTCTTAGGACATAACGCTTGGCGAGATTTTGGCGACGAATTTGGCAGAATGTCGCCTACTTGGCGACTTTTTTTTAATGTTGCCAAATTAACGAAAATCTCGCCAAATGGATAAAAATGACGCTAAATCAATGAAAATGACGACTAATTGTCGAAAATTCAATGTCTTGGAAAGAATATTAGTATCTACTATAAGAAAAACCTATTTTTTTTACTGTAAAAGTAGTAAATTCATTACATTATATAAGGAAAGTCATGTGTTGCCCACATCAGATTTTTTTTCATATCATATGCACGCTATGTGTAACATTAGACAAATTTAATTACCGTAACTTTAAACAAATTTAATTTGAACATGCCCCGAACTTTGAACATGCTATTTTCCGTCGTTACAATTAGACAAATAAATAAAAACTGAACTCCACATAGATTTTTTCTCGACTAATTAGAACAAAAGTTATTGAAAAGTTACAGTGAATATTTTGGTTGTGGGAACGGTTTAATGTGTTTGAGATAATGAAAATTTGCAGATTATTTATTAAAATATAATTCAATGTTAAGTCCGTCATAGGACAAGGTAAATAAATTTATTTTGGACTGAAATATTAAATTATTGAAAACAAATTTTACATTCTCAAACGTCGTATTGAGAAAGTATTATTTTCACAAAAAGTTTTGATTTCGAGATTTTGATGCCAGTATATGTTTTAAGACCTCCTGAACGCATTTTGACTATTTTTGGAGTGGTGTCCGTCTGTCTGTCTTTACGTCTGGAGTCGATTGCTAGTGTACACAATAGCGGCAACAAATAGTAAAGAATTTTTCACGAAACTTTACATCCGACTTTGTTATCAAAAAATCTAGAACTAGATGTAATTTTTTTTTAATTCGAGCGAAAACTTTGAAATTTATTTGAAATTCTATATTTTTTTAACATATGTCTGCACAGGACACAATTTGACAAAATCTTGCTTTAAATGGATTCTTTATAGCTTATTGACCACGAGACTTTATAGTTTTAATCACTTATCAAAAATGATATAATTGTTTTGGTCGTGACATTATTGAACCACTTCGGGGTTAACTGTCTCCGGGAGGGGGGGGGGGGGGTACTTTGTCAAGTATGATATCAATCAAAATATTTTTTCAGGTCCTTTAAAGTGAAGGGTAACGCTCTATAAATATACCGGTTCTCGTTAGATCACCGAAGACAAGCAGCATCGAACGCGGTTAGTACTTGTAGGTGGGTGACTATCTGGGAATACCGCCAGCTGTTGGCAAATGTCGGGCGCGGTAGCCCGGTGGTTTGCGCGCTGGATTTGCACGCTGCCACAACTGCCGCCGTGTTCATGCGGAGTGCGATCACATTAAACATGTGGATCCGTAAATCCTTCCGAGAGGTTGGTGGTTAAGGGAAGGAGGGTACAGTCCCTCTTAATGCCTCCCCCACTGGGTTCCGGTCTAAATTGGGTGGCACTTCTCGGGCGTCCAAATGGCTACCTTACACTTTTATGGTAGATCGGACGGTCTGGGTCTCAACAACAACGCTATAATTATAATCATTTCGATCTAAGATACCAATTTTTCAAGCATTTTCTTGCGAAATTTGAACAAAATAAGTTATTAGAAATTGATTCTGGTATTAGAAAGTAAGTTGAGTTGAGCGACAATCCAGTTGATTTTCCTTGTAGTTCAGTATGAGAAATGTAATACACTGTGAGAAAAACAAGTTTTCTGTGTTCTACCCACTTTCTCCTTACTTTTAAGTTTTCTGAGTTAAAAGTAAGGAGATAGAACTCCATATTAAGAAAACGCCAATATCGTGTGAGACAGTAATTCAGGAGGCGCTAGGATGAGATAAATAGCCCTGAATTGTATCCATTTCTATGGCGAAAGACTTAAAATATTTATTTAAACTGCCAATTTTGTAAAAGTAAATTATTAGCGCAATGTAAAGTAGAACTAAAATAATAAAGAATATTTCTACGTATTCAAAATCATTTTACTTTTCATTCTATTTTTATTTCCCTGTATTCTGTACTCTATCGTACAATTATGAATAAATACTGGTTAATTATACTCATAATTAGGGAACTTTTAATTTAAAAATCTGATGTGGGCAGCACATGACTTTCCTTATATAATGCAATGAATTTACTACTTTTACAGTAAAAAAAAATAGATTATTTCTATAGTATATTTTTACATTCTTTTCAAGATATTGAGTTTTCGTCAAGGAGTCGTCATTTTCATTGATTTAGCGTCATTTCTATCCCTTTGGCGAGATTTTGTTAATTTAGCTACATTTGAAAAACTCGCCAAGTTGGCGACATTCCACCAAATTCGTCGCCAAAATCTCGCCAAGCGCAATGAACGAAGAAATAAGTTATTCTTACAGCAGATACATGACTATAGTAGCGTTCAAATACAAAAGTATTACTCAAAGTATCTTTTTTCATGAATGGAACGAGCTAGATCCCGCGAATGATGTCACAAAATTTATCGCATGGTATTACATAAAAAAAATTCATGAAAAGTGAACATGTTTCTCAATAGGAAATATTTTTTTCATATGACTTTTTGATAATTTTTTTGAAAAATGTGCAATATCTCGAGAACGGTTCATGTTAGCGGTCTAAAATTTATGCCAATCGCTTTGTAATGAAAAATTACATAAGAAATGTCTATTTGCGTAACTTTATTAGCGGTTTTGATTTTTTGACGATTTTTTCAAAATATCACTCGAAACTGTAGGGGGGTTCTGAACATTCGATTGCGTATAAAATAATAGGCTTTCAGTATTCACGGATTTTAATTTTTGTACCAAATTTCGAATCGGTCCATTCTTTCGTCAGTTTTCGTCTCCACAGTCTCACTGAAGCACACACACACAGACATCACCTCAAAAATGTTCGTTTCGTGATCAGGGATACTTGAAACGTGCACTCCCGTCGAAAACTCGAATTCGAATTTTCGACTCCATCACAATACTTTCCTTATACATTAGTGTATATAAGGAAAATAAAAATAATCAAAAATACATATAATAAATACTACGCCTTTCTGCTGTGTCAACTAACAATAGCAATTACTTTTATAACACTAGCAACACCTAGATATAATTCTCAAGTCTTATGACATTTTCAAGCTTTTCCTCCAAAGGAGTTTCATCTCCTTCTTCCTAACTCCATGGTTCTGCCCCATATACAACAGCTGCGCATTGAGAAGTAGAAAATGCATTTTAATCACACATGGAATTGAACCAAATTAAGGGTGTATGCAGATTGGATTCAAAGAAATACATAAATCTTTTTAACTATTTCATCTGCCCCATTTCGCTTCGGCAATTTTGCATTAGATAAATTTTGAATAAAGATAAGATTAATTTAGTATTGTTTTGAATTGAATCTGCATATAACTTCAATTTGGTTCAATTTCGTCTGTGGTTAAAATTTATTTTCTACTTCTCCATGTGATACTGTTGTGCAGACGACATTCCAAAACTTATTTTTTCTCATAATTTATTTTTCAGTTATACTTTCCCTGCATTACATGGTAATAATGTATAGGGAAAATATTGCAATCATGCCGAAAATCGCAACTTGAGTTTTCAACGGAACTACACGTTTCGATACTTTTAGATCACAAAAACACAATTTTTAGCTTAACGTCTGTGTGTGTGTCTGTCTGTGCAATGTATTTATCCACTCTATCTCAAAAACTAATAAACTGAATTTCATAAAATTTGGTAGGTAAGTCACTTGTATATGATCTTGGTACTGATTAATTTTTGGTAGGATTCGGGATAAAAGAACCAGCCTTTTTTGCGAAATGGCCCGCAAAACTTGCCTGTAATCGCTCTACTTGAAAAACTAATAAATCCAATTTTACAGAATTTGGTAGATAAGTCTCTTGTGAGTTGCCCTGGTGCCAATTAGATTTTGGTACGATTCGGAAAAAAATAATCTGCTTTTTCTTTGTGAAAAGCCAACAAAAATAGTCAAAATCTAAAATAAAAGACTACTTACCCTCAAGTATATCAATTGAATGCTTGTTTATACGCAATTTTTGACGATGAAAAAAATAAGACCAACTCCATTACACTAGGACAAACCGTTCTAGAGAAATTTTAGTTTTTTCGCATTTTCGCTTCGTCACCTTTGAAAATAAGTCCAGTTACTAAATGAAAACGAAAGCTGAACTAATAGTGAAAATTCAGTGTAATTTAAAATAATTATGGGTGTTATTTTGTGCAATTAAACTCAGTCTAATGAATTATTGAAGAAATAAAGAGAGCGTGAAGAAAAAGTCTGCAGGGAAAGTCATGTGCCGCCCACATCAGATTTTTTACTTTCCCTTCATTACATGGTAATGTATACGGAAAGTATTGAAATTGTGTCGAAAATCGCAACTGGAGTTTTTGATGGATCTAGACGTTTTAGGACCTCTAGAACATGAAAAAACTATTTAAAGCGTGATCTCTGTGTGTGTGCCTGTCTGTACAATGCATGTATCCAATCTAACTCAAAAACTAAATGACAACATCAGTCCTCTTATTATTAAGTTTTAACGTAATTGACGTACAAACTTATGTAGTATTATTTATGGATCGATCGGCCAAAATCAGGAAAGCATTTTATTTGAAAACAGTGAACTAACTACAACTACAGTAACTACAAAAGAAAATGCATGAATAGTGTAAATAAAGGGCATGAAAAAAAGGTTTAGTCATGCTTACGTAAATAATGTAAAACATAATGTAATTATGTGAAAATTTGATAGATGAAAATGGGGCCACGAGTTGAAACTTTGTATAAAATTTCAGCTCTCTGCGTGCTCTGGAAGTCAAAAACGAACCCCGTCAAAAATATTGAACGATTGTACAAAGAGAGGTAACATTAAGTTAATAAGAATTGGTGTAAGTAAAAATAAATAAAAATCATCTGTCTAATTCTAATTGTATAGAAGTTGATTAACTTTTTGCAGCCTGTGGAATTAACAACTAAACAAGATATAGCATAGGACATAGTACTACAAGATTACATAATACTACAGAAATAGTACTACAAGTAATAATTCGATCAAACTAAAGTTGCACAGAAATATCGATTAAAAAAAAGAAAAAAATATGAGCTGTAATTTAAATTTTAAAGCAAACCTATTTTCTACTGCTTTTCTACTACTGCACAGTTGGTTATAAACTATGTAATGTCTCAAATATTGTTTTCAAAACAATAAATTTTCATATATTTTTTTGGGAGATTTAAAAGGAAATTTTATCCGACATCCGATTCTGCAAATGTCATCCGTTTTTATTTCGAAAAAAATCCTCATAATGATCCTTAACTTTACCGGTAACCTTTTAATGCAGCTGGAAACTTCGATTACTTTAATTAAAGATAAGTGCTGCAGAAAGTGATTGGATACAAAAATTTGTTTAATTAAATAGCTGCTTAAAACCGTTTTTTAAATGGCTAATTTATGTGGCTTTTAGGGATTTTTATGGCATCATTAGGGATTAATTATAGGAAACAGTGGCGTACCCATGGGGCTCAAGAGTAAAAATCTTTAATTTTCTTAAGCTATTATAAATAATAAATTACTGTTATAATAGAAATATTTTTGAATTAATCCACCATGATATCTTGTTGTTGTTGAGAACCAGATCGTTCGACCTACCAGAAAGGTGTAAGGTATCTGTTTGGACGGTAGGGAAGTGCCACCCAATTTAGACCGGAACCCAGTGGGGGGAGGCATCCACAAGGACCTTACTCTCCTTTCCCTACCACCAACTTCTCGGAAGGACTTACGGACCCACATGTTTAACGTGATCGCACTCCGCGTAAACACGGCGGCAGTTTTGTCAATGGCGGGAATAGAACCCGGACCTACCGAGTGCAACTTCCGCGCGATAACCCCTGGGCTACCGCGCCCTACTATAATATCTTGTGGAGATTTTAATTTATTTAACATAAAGGGACCTGCGTGCTAGCGTTCACACATACCTGATACTGCTTTGAAAGATCTTACGAACCGCATGTTACACTAGTGTGATACGCCTGTCTGGGCGCCGCCATTTGCTCCCCAACCCTCACCAATCCCAACCCCTCATTTCTCTATCGCAGACGCCAGCCCCCCTCCCCCGTTCATAAATCCGACGGTCTACCAACAGCTCTAAATTGTTTCCGATTTTCATTCCTAGAGCTATAAAATCGTTTGCGTTTTGTTGGAATTTTATAATATTCTAAGAAACCGAATATGAGCTGCATTAATAACTGGGAAATATTTATTTTGATATGTAACTGATTTTACAACTCACGTGGTTTAAAATGTAAGCAAATTAAATGATGTCAACTGGACAGACAGTTAGTATGCTAAAAGTTCCAACAAGAATGATTCGTGAAAAATTAGTTTCGTAATTTCGTTATGTTTATATGAATCGACGAAAATATATTGTAAACTGAATTAATAATTACACGTTAATAGTAATTGTTCATAACAATATTAAATGCGAAACTATGTTTATAAGAATCAACCATCATACTGGCCAGCCATCTTTGTGACGCTTCTGCTAGCAACCTATCACAGAGAAGTTGAAAATCTACTTGACTTATTAAATATTTGCCTATACTGGCAATGCAAAATTGTATTGAATATTTTGGTGTGTCATACCCCTAAAGTAACAAATATCGGATAACTGCCATCTTCTTCCCATTGAATTTACATCAAATTTCAAGCCCATGTTTTCTGTCGTTTTAACTTTCGATCGTTTTGATGTTGAGCACCCTGAGCTATAATCAAATAATATATGCTGGAACTGTTACTATTCGTTTGAGTGGGACCAACTGTAATAACAAAACAAGTGTCTGCTTAAAAGTTAATATATATAAACCCAGTGTAACACAAATACACTTAAAGCTGCATTTTTATTATTAATGGTGAACTTAGTTCACAAAACAATTCCAAAAAAAAAATCAGCCCAACAACTCAGACTAGAAGCTACTACTTAATACCTAAAGCTGCATGTTACACAGATTCTTGCATTCACCAATTATCACAACTGCCAGAATAAGCACTTCATGATCGAAACTGTAGCATTATTGTGGTGATTTACATATAATGTGAAAATATAATATTCACTTGTAGAACGAGAAAGTCCAGCCGGGGGTAGATCCCAGATTCAAGGCGTTGTAGGCGAACATTATAGCATTTCGCTAAATATGTCTCCAGCTGCAGGCATTTAATACTGCTTTATGAGCCTTCCCTACTGTACTTATCCTCTTTGTGAAGCGCTGGCTCAGATCATCAGCTTTTTCCGCGGAATCCAAACTGATACTTCGTTATAGTATAGTAATAATAGTGACACCTGGTGGTTATAAGATGAATCGTTCGCAGTGTCAAAAAGCGATAAAAAGTATAAGGTTGGCGGTTGCGATTTATGCGTTCGTTCATGCTGCCGGTTGTAGTGAGACCATCATCAGTGAGGGATTAGAACCAGGGGTTAAATTAAAACGTGGCATACCAGCATTATAATATTGAATTAGAGACAGAAATTAGAGACATTGAATTACAGCTCAGAGCATTTTATATAGCTTTATGAGCGTTCATTACAACTTTAGAAACTAACGAGAACGAAAATTAAAATCAAGTATAAAGCAACGAAATAAAATTAAATGCATATCTTGTGTCCTCACAGGTTTTTTCAGCACAGTACATTTTGATAAAATTAAACACTTTCTCAAAATATGATATCGGGATTATTATTTCAATTATCTTTAATATATCTGATATTTAGGAACCAACAGCTCATTTATCCGGTACACAAAAAATTTAATTAAAAGAGATGAAAAGCAACCCTCATTATTTTCCCTTATCCACGTTTCTGTAAGGTACGTTCAAGATGTGGAATCTGATAGCGCTGAGAGAAAACACACTGCGGTCTATTAAAACTTTTCCGTTGCCGTCTTAAACGAGATTACGCATTTCTAATGGACGTCTTTATATGTTCTTAAGGTTTATGTTCGTTTTTACTTTCCCTACAATACATGGTAATGTATAGGGAAAGTAAAACTTTCCCTACAATACATGGTAATGTATTGGAATCATGTCGAAAATCACAGCTCGAGAGTTTTCGACGGATTTACACGTTTGTAACATCTGGAACACGAAAAGTATATTTTAGTGGGACGTCTGTGTGTGTGTGTGTGTGTGTGTGCGTGTGTGTGTGCGTGTGTGTATGTGCATGTCTGTCTGTGCAATTGTCTACTTTTAGATCTCTAGAACACTGAAAAATATTTTTAGCGTGACATCTGTGTGTGTGTGTCTATGTATGTGTGTGTGTGTGTGTGTGTGTGTCAATGTGTGTGTGTGTGTGTGTGTGTGTCAATGTGTGTGTGTGTCTGTGCAGATATTGTATCCACTATAGCTCATAGACTACTTGACCAAATTCCATAACATTTTATGGGTGTTATTTTGGGTATTATGGTAAAATAATTATGGGTGTTATTTTGTTCAACTAAACACAATTTAACGAATCATTGAAAAAATAAAGAGAGCGTGAATATGAGCTTGCTGGAAAAGTCATGTTCTGCTTACATCAGATATCCACTCCAGCTAAAAGACTGATTGACCAAATTTCACAAAATGTGGTCAAGAAGTCACTTATAGGTTACCCTGGTGCTGATTAGATTTTGGTACGGTTCAGAATGGAGGAACCCGCCTTTTTTATGAAATAGCCCCTAAAAATCGTCAAATGCTGAAATAAAAGACTACGCATGCTCAATATATATCAGTTAAATGCTTGTTTTATACTTAATTTTTGATTATAAAAAGAATAAGACCAATCCCATTACTCTAAGATTAGCCGTTCTCGAGATATTTTAGTGTTTTCGTATTTTTGCTACGCAATCTTTGAAAATAAGTCGTGTTACCAAATGTAAACGACAATTGTATTAAAAGTGCAAATTCAATGTCATTTAAAATAATTATGTCAGTAATTTTGTTCAATTAAACTCAATTAAATGAATTATTTGGGAAATAAATAGAACATGAATATGAGTCTGCAGGGAAAGTCATGTGCTGCCCACATAAGATTTGTATGTTTTATAAGCGGGTCATTAAGATATATCCAGAGAGCATACAGTCTAAGACTATACAGGGTGTCCCAAAAAGATTGAAACGCGTTTTAATTCTTTACCTGTTGGAGATAAGTGGGCAATGTAAATTGCAAAAATGTTGAAAGTAAAGCAGGAAATAAGATTACGCTACTGAATTAGTCCTCCCATTAATTTTCAAAAAGTTACACTTTTTAAATTTTTATACGATACCTTATATATACCTTATATAAATGTGGTAAATCAGAAAATTCGCCAAGTGTTATGGACGAAGAAATAAGTTATTCTTACAGCAGATAAATGACTACTGGCGTTCAAATACAAAAGCTTTACTCAAAGTATCTTTTTTCATGAATGGAACGAGATAGATCCACGAGAATGATGTCACCAAATGTATCGCATGGTATTACATATGAAAAGTGAACATGTTTCTCAATAGGAAATATATATATTTTTTTATTTTATATGACTTTTTGATATTTTTTTTTTTAAATGTTGTTGTTGTTGAAACCCAGACCGTCCGACCTACCAGAAAGGTGTAAGGTAACAGTTTGGACGGTCGGGAAGTGCCACCCAATTTAGACCGGAACCCAGTGGGGGAGGCATCCACAGGGACCGTACCCTCCTTCCCCTACCACCAACCGCTCGGAAGGACTTTCGGACCCACATGTTTAACGTGATCGTACTCCGCATGAACACGGCGGCAGTTTTGGCAGTGGCTGGAATCGAACCCGGGCCTACCGAGTGCAACTCCAGCGCGCTAACCAATGGGCTACCGCGCCTTTTTTTAAAAATGTGCAATATTTCGAGAACGGTTCATGTCAGAGTTCTAAAATTTATGTCAATCGTTTCCTAATGAAAAATTACATGAGAAATGTTTATTTGAATAACTTTATTAGAGGTTTTGATTTTGTGACGATTTTTTTTTTAAATTTCCTTCGAAAATTTTAGGGGGAGGGGTTCTGAACATACGATTGCGTACAAAAACAATAGGCTTCCAGTGTTTACAGATTGTGATTTTTGTACTATATTTCGTTCGAATCGGTCCATTCGTTCCTCAGTTGTCGTCTCCACAGACTCACTGACACATACACACACACTTACTTTCACACACACATACTTTCACACGCACATACTTTCACACACATACCCACACACACACAGACATCACTTCAAAAATGTTTGATTCGTGATCAAGGATGCTTGAAACGTGCCCTTCCGGCGAAAACTGGAATTCGAATTTTCGACCCCGTCACAATACTTTCCTTATACATTATTGTATATAAGGAAAGTAAAAAAAGATGGCTTCTATTATCCCGAATCGTACCAAAATCTAAAAGCACCAGGGTTACACACAGTTGACTTAGTAATAAAATTTTATGATATTTGGTCTATTAGTTTTTGAGTTAACGGGGATACGTAATATTGCACAGACAGACACAGACGCAATCACAGACACACACACATGCACACATACATATGCAAGCTAAAAATTATTTTTTCGAGTTCTAGAGGTCCCAAAACGTGTAGATCCGTCGAAAACTCGAATTGCGATTTTCGACACGATTCCAATACTTTCCCTATACATTACCATGTATTACAGAGAAAGTAATAAATTGAAAATTTTGTCTTCTCATAGGCCTTTTCAGCACAATACATTTTGATAAAATGTACACTTTCTCAAAATATGATATCTGGGTTGTAACTAACATCGTATTAGTTTTATTATCTTTAATGTAGAGTTTAAAAAAAACTGAATCTTATTTCCCTGGTATATAAAAAATTTAATTAAAGGCAGTGGAAAGCAATCTTCATTATTTTCTCTTATCCACGTTCCTGTAAGATACACTCAAGATGAGGAATCTGATAACACAGAGAGAAAACACATCGCGGTCCATTCAAACTTCTCTGTAGACGCCTTGAACAGAATTGCCCTTTTCTATTGAGATGTCTTTTTATGTTCTTGAGGTTTATACTTGCTATTTTTTATGGGAGATGAACATCTTTTACGAGGAAATGGCCTAGTTGTCGGTAATTTTACTTCTGAGATAATGTGGAAAAACCATTAAACACAATTAAGAAAACCCCAATATCATTTGAGACAATAATTCGGGTGGCGCTTGCTTAAAATATGTACATAGCCTTGCATTGTCTGCTTTTCTATGGCGATAGGCCTAAAATCTCTATATAGTAATTGCCAAGTGTCCGTCTGTCCGTCTGTAACGCTTTTTTAGACACTTCCCGAATAGTAGAAGCTTGAAATTTGGTACACGACTCGGTCGTTCGATAACCCCCCCCCCCCCCGGAAAAATCGAATTTTTCGAAAACTTTCTATAGAAGGGACGCTCCACCCCAAAACGTTCGAAAAGTGAAATGATAGGAAAGCATACTTTGCGATAAGATAGACACTTCAAATTTGGTGGACGGGTAAATACTTCGAAAGGAAGAAAGTGTGCAATTTCAGATTTCCAATATTTTCTACTTAAGGGGGTGCCGCACACAAAAATGTTCGATTCACAGAATAAATGCAAAACGATCGCTTTAAAATTTAATAGAGGCATGAAATTTGGTATATGGGCTAATCATTTGACGAAAACACCTGAGACGAATATAGTTTATCAAAAATATTCGTTTAGGGGCGTGGTCCAGAGAAAAACGTTCGAAAGGTGAATTGATAAAAAAAACATGCTTCGGGATGAGATAGAGATATCAAATTTGGTGTACGGGTAGATAGTTTCGAAGGAAGTAAGTGTAAAATTTCAGTTTACCAATATTTTCTACTTTAGAGGGTGCTTCTCGCCAAAATGTTCGATTTTCCGAATACAGGAGAAACGTCTCTTTTAAAACGCGATAGAGGCTTGATATTTGGTATAGAGGCGAATCATCTCATAGGAAACACATGAAGAATGTAGTTTTTCAAAAATGTGTATTTAATTGGGTGGGTACTCCACACAAAACATTCAAAGGGTAAAATGATAGATAAAGCATGCTTCGCGATGAGATAGAGACTTCAAATTTGGTGTACGGCTAAAAAGTTGGAAAGGAAGAATGTGTACAATTTCAGATTTCCAGCATTTGCTATTGTAGGGGGGTGCCGCTCACTAAAATATTCGATTTGCCGAACAAATGAAAAACGCCTCCTCTGCAATGTGATAGAGGCTTGAAATTTAGCATATGGGCTAACCATTTGATAAAAAAAAGACAAAGATGAATATGGTTTGACAAAAATGTTCATTAAGGGGGTGCTACACAGAAAAACGTTCGAAAGGTGAAGTGATAGAAAAACATGCTTCGCGATAGGATAGAGACTTCACATTTGAAAGGAAGAAAGTGTGGAGTTTCAGATTTCTAATATTTGCTACCTTAACGTGTGCCGCAGACTAATATGTTCGATTTTCCAAATAAATGAGACACACTTCCTCTTAAATGTGATAGAGACTTGATATTTGGTATATGGACCAATCATCTGATAAAAAACCCTAGACTAACACAGTTTTTCAAAAATGTTCAGTTATGGATGTGCTGCACAGAAAAACGTTCGAAAGGGGAAATGATAAAATAGCATGCTTCGAGATGAGATAGAATTTAATGGGTTATACGGATCGAAAGGAAGAAATGCGCAACTTAAGTTTCCCAATATTTTCTTCTTTATGTGGTTCTGCGCACAAAAATATTCGATTTGCAGAATAAATATGAAACAGCATATAAATATGCAGAATAAATATGGTTTTATATATATATATATATATATATATATATATATATATATATATACATACCGGGTGGTCAGAATTAAAACACCCCTACTCTGAGCTCTCTATACATCGAAGTACTCAGTGTAAAGGCTCCAAAATTGTTAAACCTACTATTCATGACATGGGGAAAGGGATTACACGAAAAAAAAAATAGTTCCAGAAACACCGATAGGTGGCGCTGTACAACAGAAAATATGCTGAAAGACACAAAATAATCACAAAAAAAACACATGCGATATGCAGTTTTTCCTTTTTAATTTCTTTGCTGATATGAAAAAAAAAAAAGAAGATAAAAAAGTGAAGAAACTTAAACTGTCATTGTAACTGCAATTTCGCACTGTAAGCACAAAAATTTGAATAAACCTTGGTTTGCAGCTACTATGTTCTGGGCATAAAAAGAGATAAGACTGGAAAATGTTCATTCTTATCAGCGATGGCTGTCACACTGCCAGAACGCACTTTGCTTGTGACGCTGTTTTATAAAAACAAAGGACATGCTGCAGCTGCACTTCGAGAGTTTCGTCGACTTCAGAATTTGTGCAAAGGACCATTACTTCCACAAGCTCTCAGGAGAATGATCGCTCGATTCGAGAAAACTGGACATCTTGGAGTTCATCCGGGTCGAGGACGCAAATCGACTCGTTCAGATGTCGTTGACGATGTTGCCACCGCTATTGTTGAACAATCAATGGATAATGTTATACGCAGCATTCCCTGCATCGATAAGGTCCATGTGATATGAATGCTTGGTACGTTCGAATAAAATGTGTTACAAATGTGTATTTTGTGTCTTTTCAGCATATTTTCTGTTATACAGCGTCACCTATCAGTGTTTTTGGAACTAATTTTTTTTTCGCGTAATCCCTTTCCCCATGTGAATAGTATGTTCAACAATTTTGGAGCCTTTACACTGAGTAGTTCGATCTATAGAGATCTCAGAGTAGGGGTGTTTTAATTCTAACCACCCAGTATATATATATATATATATATATATATATATATATATATAATAAAATATAATATGAAAATTTAATGATAGAATAGAGGAGTTGTAACTCAAAACACCCTAACTTAAAATATGCCTACAAATTAAAAAGAATACACATATATATATATATATGTATTCTTTTTAATTTGTGAAACAGGCATTTGTTTGGGTTAATTAGAATTAAATACTCAGACCTGAAGATGAATTTTATTCTAATTAATCATCGAATTTGGGAAGGTTCTGTTCTTTTCTCTTATCGGCATTATGGCCGTGAATTTGCTTCTATGGTGATAATAATATTACTTGAATTGTATTTTTATTTTATTTTTTTTTTTTTTTTTTTTTTTTTTTTTACATAATTCTTATTATTACATTTCAAATATATATATATATATATATATATATATAATCATCTTTTTAGTACCGGGATTATATACAGAGATCAAAATAGTTGTAGTCGGACATTATACAATTGAGTTAATGACAACTCCAGCTCAGGGTATTTGATATTGATTTATGATCGTTCACTAAACATTTTAGTACCTTTCTTCCCCATTGTCCAGGCACTTTATGTTAAAACTTTTATCGATATAGTTATATTATCGTAATAATTTATTATAAAACTTTTATCTTTATAACGGTAGAACCGTAAATCATTTTTCCGTCATATCACATCCCCCGGCGCACCACAGAGGGTGGATCACATTTCACGCCCTTTAGCCACCAAATTCGGACAAAATCCAAAGTTGTTGGCAACGGTAGAACATCGGCTGGCCCGTTCAAAGATCCAGAGTTTGATTCCCGGCTGGGGCAGCAAGATATTTTACAAACCATTGCGCCATCTCATCCTAAATTTCAGTAACTAAAATATTGTAAAAAAAAGAAAAAAACGAAGCCTACAAATACTGTGTCCTCACGGGTTTTATTTAGCACAATACAGTTTGATAAAATATACACTTTCTCAATGAATAACTTTTGGGTTATTATTAATGTCGTACTATTTCTGTGTTCTTTAATGTGCATTCCAAAAACTGGATCCCATCTCCTTGGTATACAAGAAATTCAATTAAAATTGGTGAAAAGCAATCCTCGTTATTTTCCCTTATCCACGTTTCGGTAAAGGTGCATTCAAGATCTAGAATCTGATAACGCTGAGAGAAAAGCCCTTGTGGTCTATTCAAACTTCTTCGTAGCCATCTTAAACGAGATTACCGTTTTCTAGTGGATGTCATTTTATGTTCTTGAGATTTATGCTTGCCCTTTTTATGTTCCCGTTCTTCCACTTATCCGCGCATTTATATTAAGATATAGAATGCTTATAAATGAAATTAAAAGTGTAAAATTAAAAGTGTGAAACGATTTAAACGGTTAAAAAGGACCGAGTGTTAAAAAGGGTTGGGTGTTTAAAAGGGCTGGGTGTTAAAAAGGGCTGGGTGTTAAAAAGGGCTGTGGAAAGATGTGGGCAAGAGGAATTCAGGGGTTTTATAAAAGTGTTGAACTAGAGATGGTTGAAAAAATATTTTTTAAACATTCCAACATGGTTGAAAAGTGTTTATTGGCTTTGGTCCTTCTGTCTGTCTGCCCGTTCCCACGATAAATGCCGTAAAAATGAATTTATCAAAATGATATGTTAGTATGTTGTTGACCCAGTCTGTGGGACATATGAGAATGGAAATGAATAATATCACAAAATTAGTTTCGGATTTAACCCTAGTTGAAAAAAATTAAATACATTGAACCCTATGAAACTTAATTTTTCGAACATTTTTTAAGCGATGTTCAAATTAACAAATTGCTCCGAAAATTTTACGAAATATTCAAATTATCACATAAAGTGTATAAAAATTTTCAGCAAAATATGTTTGACAGTTTTTAAAATAAAAATTGAAATAATAAATGCACCCATGGATATATGAAGAGATCACGTGACTTATTGAGAAGTAGAATATGACATACATTTTTTTCATTTTTTTTTGCTGTGTAAAGCTCATTTAAATTTATATTAGTTTTTGCGTCCGTCTAAAAACCGTTCTATTTTTGCGTATTATTTGTGTATGTCAATTGAATTACAATATTTTTATTTTAAATAATCACTAAAATTTGATTATTTCTACAAGGAAGCCTAATTTTAACTTCTGCAGAGTGTAAACAAATCACGCGATTGCACGATGAGTTGTAGAAGAATTGCTGAATTTTTTACACCCAAAATTAATTAGCTCTGGAATCTGGAATATAAGTGATATGAATGAAATATTAATTTATTTTACATAGAGAGGTAGATGATTTATATTTCCATGACCTCATTTGAATAACGTTAATTCTGTGTAACTAAGTGTTTTTCGATGAAGTTTCAAGTTTTCCAGTATAATAAATGACCGAGGTACTGTGTTAATATTATAATTGTAATTTTAAAAACATCAGTGCGGAATGTATCACATTTTAGAGATATTTAAATAAAATGGCATTTCAGTTGGAAAGTGTTTCTTAATCAGTGCTTTGTGCTTGATTGATCTTTATTGTTTATTTTTAATTTTATACTATTAGAAGGGTTTTTTATAAATGAGGAGAAATTTCTCATTCATATATTCCCTTTATGAAGGTACAGATTTATTGCATCAGAGTAATATATTAATAGGTGTGTGTAAAGAAATATTTTTGCATTTTTTTCATACGGTTTTATAGATTGGGAACCCACAACCTTTTCAGAGCATCAGCACTGTGATTGATTCTGAAGAGGAGCACCATCGAGCACTAGAAGCACCAGCGGAGCTTTGGAATAATAATAATGAAAATAAAAATTAATATGCAAAATTCAATTTTCACTTTTAACTTCTTTTTTAGAACTTAAATTCAATTTGAAAAAAAAAATTAAATTATTTTCTCTGCGATAAACTTGTATTAAAAGTTGCAATCCACGAAATTCATGTTAAAAAATCTAATTATTTTCCGGGAGCTCTTGGAATGACATGGAAAACAATATTGTTAAGAGAAAAGAAAAAATGAAAACTCTTTTAAGATAAATGAATATGAAAATGGCAAAATTAAAAATTCTCTCTGCGCGAAAAGTATCTGGAGGAAAAATAAATTAAAATAATATTTTATAATAAACACAATTTGAAAAAAATCTAATTAAATATGAATTGTTCCAAGAATTTCTCGCGCAGACGATATTGATTTTTCCCATTCTATTCTTCACTCGTATATCTAAATTATGAATGCATCTAGAATTTCTCATAATTTAAAAAGACCTGAAAAAAAATCTTAATCTTGCACAAATCATTACGTTTTGCATATCAAACATGAATAAAACAGCGAGGCCTCGACACAAACATTACTTTTAAAATATTTGTATCATTTTTACTACTGCTTTCATCTTCTTTATTCCAAAATTAATCGCGGGCCACCCTCCTGTAAAAGCAACAAAAACAGATTTAACCGTTTCGCTGCGAGAATAAACAGCGCCTGCAGGGAAGGGAAAAAATAAACAACCAGAAAGAATTCTTTGCGAAATAAATTTAAGTTGTCATCCGCCATGTGTTACTGTTTTCTTCTCGTATATTACACGATAAATCATTTTTGTAGCATTAAGTTTTCCTGCTTTTTTGGTGCATTTATTCGCGTTGTGTGTTTTTTGTTTGCTTCGTTCACTCCAGAGGGCGCTGGCTGTGTAAATTAATGGCTGCCGTTGTAAATGATGTAATGAATGCATGTAACACGAGGAAAAGCATTGAGATGGGCGTTTTTTGATAGCTCTGATGTTTATTATTCATTCAATTCGAACCAATTTGTGGAATGTTGTAAAGCTGATTTCGCTTTTGTCTGAATTATGTGCATTTCATTTGTTCAGGATTTCGATTAGCGCATATTTTGTTCTTAAATTTTATTTTCTGGACGTTTTTCTTTATTCTTGTCGGAATCGATTTATGCTAAAATATAAGCATTTCAATTTATATATTAAAATTATGGATTGTGATGTGTTTCTTTATGACCTGTGCCTCATTTGACGTACATATTCTTCTATCGTAAGATATTCAAAAACAAATCATCACTAAACTCATTGTTTTTATGTTTTACCTTGGAATTTAACCACATTTATATCAAAACACACTTTTCTGTTTTTATGCATATGATATCTCGTGAACAAATGCATAAAATTCCCTGACACTTTCTGAGTTGAAGAGGAGTGTAATGATGCTTTTATTGAACTGAGCCCCAAAGAGCTTTCTTCCCCAAAACTTATCCGAGAATTTGCTCTATGTTTACTTTATAGACTATATTATTCAATAACTTACCACAATAAATACCGGTTCCTCATCGGTATAGCAAAGTCATCTTCAACGACACAGTGAAATGCACATTAAAACTAGACATAAATTTCCCGCTTGGTCATCTGGCAGGGTGATGTCATAATGAATCATCGCTTTAGTAGAACAATCACTACAGCGAATTTCTCAAGAATTAAGGTCATTTGTAAAGCATAACCTCATGTTTTTACGTAGAAAGGGAAGAAAGATAAAATTGTCTCTTTTGGGGGCTTGCTTAGGGAATTACCTTATATTTTATTTGTTTATGTAGTGAAATAAAAATTATGTTATTTATACTGTTAAAAGTTGCAGCTTTTTTTCCTTAACTACCGAATTTCAACACTCAAAATGAAAATAACCATAATTCCGTAGGTTTAAATATAAAACACTGAATTTTTATTTAGATGTTACAATTATTTAAATTGAGCCATGCCTTTGCGCATAATGAAATATAGAATTTTTTTTAAAAGGTATCAGCACTTTTATTATTGAATTTTTAAATATTTAGTAAATTAATATTAATATTTTTCCTTTTATGAAAATTCCCTTTAATCAAGCATATAGATTTCAGTGCGTCTAAAAATTATATGCATTTATTCAAATAGTTAATTTATAAAAATATAGCAAACTTCATTTTTTGAACAACACATTTCGAACGTTTCCTACGTGTTAAAGGTGTACTGTGCATATAAATCTTGTTTAAAAATCAATTAAATTTCTAAAGCTCATATTTTAGGAACTCTTTAAGGATCGAATTCATAATAATACATATTTTTAATTATGTAAATAATTTCTATGTTTCTGTACATTACAAGTTCTTTCTTAAAATACCTATACTTGGACAGGCACGATCGTTGCAACTTAACGTATCAATTTGATTCTAAAGCTTTAAAAATACACGAAAGTTTGAGGTACACTTGGGCACTTTCAGAAAGACTCCAAATATCTTTGGCTACAGTTTACTAAAATTACAAAAATAAATTAACCCCAGAATTATAGATTCATTGGCTACAAGAATATGTAAAATAAATCATGATTGGTAAAAACTGTTTAGTTAGAAAAATTGTAATTTAAACTTATGCAAATGTTTCCATAGTTTCTCAGCATAGGGGTACTAAGCAGCATCACATGTGTTACAGCCGATCCGGTGGTCGAGCGGTCAGGGGCATGCGTTTCCGCCTGATCGCTGGATTGCCGGGTTGCGGGTTCGAATCCCGCCAGCGGGCATGGATGTTGTTGAGACCCAGACCGTCCGACCTACCAGAAAGGTGTAAGGTAACTGTTTGGACGGCCGGGAAGTGCCACCCAATTTAGACCGGAACCCAGTGGGGGAGGCATCCACAGGGACCGTACCCTCCTTCCCCTACCACCAACCTCTCGGAATGACTTACGGACCCACATGTTTAACGTGATCGTACTCCGCATGAACACGGCGGCAGTTCTGGTAGCGGCGAGAATCGCGCGCTAACCACTGGGCTGCCGCGCCCGAAAAGAGCCAACAACACGCGGTGTTCCCAGGTGGTCACCCACCCAAGTACTAACCGCGCCCGATGCTGCCTGACTTCGGTGATCTAACGAGAACCGGTGTTTTCAGCACGGTACGGTCGTTGGCCTTAGCGGGCATGGATGTTGTCATGTCGAGGCCAAGTCAGACCTCCGCCCTTCGGGGAGCCTCTATAAATGTGAAGTTCCAATTCTCTTCCCCTTCGCCATGGGATACCCTGGGGGGGGGGGGGTCTTGTGGACGTGGTGCGTAGGCGCTCCTTCACCACGGGGGAATTAGTAACGAACGAACATGTGTTACAATAAAATTGATATGGGTTACAATGAATATTTTAAATAAGTGTTTGATGTCCTTCATTAGGATTAATATGAAAATTTTTAAAAGTTCCATGCTAATGATTTGTATGGCTTAAGCTTGCATCAGTAGATCTAAGAAGAAATGTTTAGATTTAGTCCGTTTTGACATTTTTTAAGACATGACAGTCTAGAATATTTGTATAAGTGGCAATCACAGAGATGATGTATTAATCTTGCCAAGTTATATATTTTGAAAATCAATTTTATCTAATCATACCATTGGAAAACAGTGTTCAGTTTTACCTTTACCATACTGTTTTATTGTGCTCTAATGTACAATTTGGATTTAAAAAAATCTGATATGGGCAGCACATAACTTTCCTTATATAATGCAATGAATTTACTACTTTTACAGTAAAAAAGAATGAATTATATTTATAGTAGTTACTTATATTCTTTTCCAGATATTGAATTTTCGTCAATGAGTCGTCATTTTCCATGTCATCATCATCAATGAGTCGTCATTGGTTTAGCGTCATTTTTATCCATTTGGCCAGTTAATTTAGCAACATTTGCCAAAATCTCGCCAAGCGTTATGGACGAAGAAATAAGTTATTCTTACTACAGCAGATAAATGACTATTGACGTTCAAATACAAAAGTATTAGTCAAAGTATCTTTTTCATGAATGGAACGAGCTAGATCCACGAGAATGATGTCACCAAATTTATCGCATGGTATTACATATGAAAAGTGAACATGTTTCTCAATTGGAAATACTTTTTTTTATTTTATATGACTTTTTGATAATTCTTTTTGAAAATTGTGCAATATCTCGAGAACGGTTCATGTTAGCGCTCTAAAATTGATGTCAATCGCTTTCTAATGAAAAATTACATAAGGAATGTCTATTTGCGTAGCTTTATTAGAGATTTTGATTTTTTGACGATTTTTTCAAAATTTCACTCAAAAATTTAGGGGTTTCTGAACATTCGATTGCATATAAAAACCTTCCAGGGTATACCAAATACCAGGGTATACCTTCCAGGGTATACCAAATACCAGGGTATACCTTCCAGGGTATACCTTCCAGGGTAAATAGGCTTCCAGTGTTTACAGATTGTGATTTTTGTACCAAATTTCGTTCGAATCGGTCCATTCGTTTGTCAATTATCGCCTCTACAGACTCACTGATACACACAGACGCACACACACACACACAGACATCACTTCAAAAATGTTAGATTCGTGATCAGGGATGCTTGAAACGTCCTCTCCCGTCGAAAACTCGAATTCTAATTTTCGACCCCGTCACGATACTGTTCTTATACATTATTGTATATAAGGAAAGTGAAAAGTTTGTCGTTATATATGCACACATTTTATTTTAATTCATAGACTGAAATGACAGATGTACTTTTACTCAGTACATAACAGTATATATTTCCAACAATTCCATATATTGGAGTCAAAAGTAGACATTATCTTCCAGCTTATTGTATACAGGAAAACTCCTTGTACGCAGGTGTTGCATTGTACCCCAACTTATCCTATATAATAAAAGTGCAATGTAAAAATTAATAACTCATATATTTCATTTTCTTTTCTAGGTAAGTGAATGGTTGAATACGACTTGATTTCAACAAGTGGTTTTAGGTAATTTTTGATGCCATTTTTGAGTAAACACTTTTTATATTTAGAGAAATGTTTTATTTTTATACCTTATATAGTGCTGCAGCCAAGGAATGTAATATGCCATTCACAATAAAAACACTTGCAAACCATGAATATAAATTTCATTTTTAAATGGATAACTACGATGAAACCTCTGAACTTGGTTAATTCTTTCTCACGTTTACAATTTGTTAGTATGTTATCTACAAATCAGTTATACACTCTTTTGAAAAAAAAAAAAAAAAAAAAAAACCACCATGAAAAAGTCACTGTTTCTATTGAAATTAAATATGCGTACAGCTCATGCACAGGTAATGAAATGATTACAAATTCAAGGTCGCAGGAACCATCAATGGTTAGCAATTACACATTGAATTTTCAAATCAGTAATTGATAAAACACCCTTGGCAGCAATGCATGCTTGTATACGTCTAGGTAAGGAATGACAAAGTTTCCTAATGTCACCCTGCGATACATTCTGCCTGGCATTCCTCAATTGTTGCTCAAGATCTACTACATTTTGGGGTGACTGAATCTGGCGGCCTAGCATGTCCCAGCATGCTCGATTGGCAAAAGCATGTCCCAGCATGCTGAATTGGCTGTTGATAGTGTTCATTGACCTTGCTGGCCAAGAAACAGTATCAACAGCACAGAGATGGTCCACAGATATGCGGGCCGTATGTGACGTGGCATTATATTGATGGAAAATGGCCCCATAGTGACGTTCCATGAATGTTTACGTAAACGGCCGCAGGATTTCATCAACATATCGTTGAGATGTTAAAGTTGTACGCAGGGTGACTAGGGGCCCGAGAGCCTCTTTGAGCGTAAGAGATAGCACCCCACACCATCACACCAGGGGTAATGGCCGTGTGCCTGTGCAAAACAAAAGCTGATTGGGACCGCTGGCCCTGACGCTTCCACACATGTACCCAATGGTCATCTGCTGAAAGACTGAAGCGTGAGTCATCGCTGAACACTATGCGATGGCAGGCTGCTGGCAGCCATGATGCTCGACTACGACACCACTCTAAACGACTCTGTCGATGTTGTGGGGTTATGGGCTGACATCTTAAAGGCCGCCGTGAGCGTAACCTCACCTCAGCCAAGCGCCGTGAGATGGTGGAAGGTACCACGGGTGGTATGGAAGAGACTGTAGCACGTTGGATGGCGGACAATGATGGGCCAGTTCGGGCCTGTCGCCCAGTCATCCGATCTTGCCTCGCATTCGTGCACCTTGACCTTCCAGAGCCTTCATTCCGCCAATAAGTTCCTTGTAGCAACTATTGCTGCCAGCGCCTTTGCACAGCAGTGGCCTTTCGGTGAAGGTGGGCGCCTATTGCTCGGTATGACCAGCCAGCTTCACGCATCCCGACTATACGACCACGTTCGCACTCGTCTAATTGCTTATGTGGTCTTCGGCAAAGTCGTAACGGCATTATTGGTTATGTTTTCACGGAACTGCAGTGCTGATAACGAGCAAAGATAAACCATCCACATTTTTAACCTGTGTTACATGATGCTATAGTTGCTCAGTAGAAACGCGCGCTATGACCGAAGTTAACACTCATTGGCCTTGCAAGTTTAATCATTTGCATATTTGGTATAAAGGAATTTGAATGCGAAATTTCGATATGACCGGATTATTTTTTAGGTGTGCTTCATTTTTTTTTTTTTTTTGCTAAAGCGTGTGTATGATCTTTTGATTGATATGATGCTTTCGATTTGATGATAATGATTTATTACTACTTTAAAACAATTATAGTCACATTTTATCCATACACCTGCTTTCTATCAAGTACAAGTCTACCAAGTACATGTTTTGCATCAAGTTTTCTATCAAGTATTCTCACAATCAAGCAAATTTATTCATCATGATGTTGCGTACAGAGTGTTTGTTCCCAATAACTTTGTAATAAGAGGTCCATGAATATACACATTTAAGTTTATGGTAATATCAACATGTACGATCAAACAAAAATGCTTGCAGCGCCTTGAGCGTGAACAATTGTAAATGTTAGGATACTGAACTCAAAAACAAACCGAGATAGGCAAAAGAAAAGGAAATTACAAAATGATAGATAATTGTTTAATAATTATAAATAAACACCAGATACGCATGAACTCAATATATGGAGGCAATAAATACGTGGCAAAAAAAAAATCGTATTATTAGGGATTGTAACACGGTGACACCTGCAATGTTTGTCAAAGTGAGGGGGAATATTCTTTTTCGAATTCACATGTGAAATGCTGAGGATGGATGATATCTTAAACAGGATCTACGCTAGGTTTCTGTTCATGTAAGAGATGTTTATTGTATCATTTTTAATAGGATAGCTATGTTTGCTGATAACCCTATTGTGAGCAGTAAATGCCTTGTTGGATAAATTTATTGTCGATTCTTAATAACTAGAGAATGTTCTATATTTTTGTAAATATATATTTCTTTGTATATATAGTTTTGTTTCGATTTCGTTATCCTAATGTTTAAATTCTCCGCGTCCAATCTGCAAAGTCCACTTTGACGATAAGAGCTTGCAATTTTGTTCCAATAGTTCAACGGTGAGAGTCGGTTGAACAGTTGGGAGATACAGGGTTCGATTCCCGGTTGGGACAGCAAGGCTCCTTACAGATTATTCCTTCATACATATTTTTTTAGTTTTAATTACATCAAAATATACACGTTTCAGGTTACTTGGATTTTATTTCGTTGCAATGTATTACTTTTCTTATATACATAATGTATAAGGAAAGTATTGTGACGGGGTCGAAAATTCGAATTCGAGTTTTCGACGGGAGAGCACGTTTCAAGCATCCCTGATCACGAATCAAACATTTTTGAAGTGATGTCTGTGTGTGTGTGTGTGTGTGTGTGAAAGTATGTGTGTGTGTGTGTGTGTGTGTGTGTGTATGTGTGTATGTGTGTGTGTGTGGAGACGATAACTGACGAAAACGAATGGACCGATTCAAACGAAATTGGGTACAAAAATCACAATCCGTAAACACTGGAAGCCTATTGTTTTTATACACAATCGAATATTCAGAACCCCCCTAAATTTTCGAGTGAAATTTTAAAAAAATCGTCAAAAAATCAAAACCTCTAATAAAGTTACGCAAATAGACATTTCATTAGAATGTATGTAATTTTTCATTAGAAAACGATTGACATAAGTTTTAGAACTCTAACATGAACCGTTCTCGAGATACTGTACATTTTTAAAAACATTATCAAAAAGTCATATAAAATAAAAAAAATATTTCCTATTGAGAAACATGTTCAATTTTCATATGTAATACCATGCGATAAATTGGGTGGCATCATTCTCGTGGATCTAGCTCGTTCCATTCATGAAAAAAAGATACTTTGAGTAATACTTTTTTATTTGAACGCCAATGGTCATTTATCTGCTGTAAGAATAACTTATTTCTCCGTTCGTAACGCTTGACGAGATTTTGGCGACGGATTTGGTGGAATGTCGCCAACTTGGCAACTTTTTAAAATATTGCTAAATTAACGGAAAACTCGCCAAATAGATCAAAATGATGCTAAATCAATGACTTATTGACGAAAATTCAATATCTTGGAAAGAATACAAATATCTATACTATAAAAATAATCTATTTTTTTACTATAAAAGTAGTATATTCATTGCATTATATAAGGAAAATCATGTGGTGCCCACATCAGATTTTTTTTACAATGGCGCCCAAACAAATCAACCCTGCAGGTTAGAGCAAATATGTCGGAGGTCTGAAATTTACCCTAGTCCGACTAGTACAGATTCAGTGGCCTCTGTAAGATTGAGCGCCGATTTCAAATTGAGAGGGATAACGACCACGTAGGATACTAACCGGGTAAAAATATTAGTAACAGGAGGCTAACCTGGGGTAAAAATGGCAGGAGATGGTCAGTCAGATTGTCAGTTGCCCGCACAGCTGACATTAGAGAGTGAAGAATGCAGAATCCATTCCGACAATAAGGTTTTGCAATGTCGTCCCAGTAGCTCAACAGCAGAGCATTGGCTGGCTAGTTTAAAAATCCAGCGTTCGATCCCTGAATTTAAATTATAGCAATGTTTTCTGTTTGATATTTGTAACAATTTGAGGGCAATTTTGAGGGTATATATAGTAGTGGCAGGAGGCTAACCTGAGGTAAAAAAAAAACTGATGTGGACAGAAAATGACTTTCCTTATATAATGCAACGAATTTACTACTTTTATAGTAGATATTTATATCCTTTCCAGGATATTGAATTTTCGTCAATGAGTCGTCATTTTCATTGATTTTGTGTCATTTTTATCCATTTGGCGAGTTTTTCGTTAATTTAGCAACATTTAGAAAAGTTGCCAAGTTGGCTACATTCCACTAAATTTGTCGCCAAAATCTCGCCAAGCATTATGGACGGAGAAATAAGTTACTCTTAAAGCAAATAAATGACTATTGGCGTTCAAATACAGAAGTATTACTCAAAGCATCTTTTGTCACGAATGAAACGAGCTAGATCCACGAGAATGATGTCACCCAATTTATAGCATGATATTACATATGAAAAGTGAACATGTTTCTCAACAGTTAATATATATATTTTTAATTTATGGGATTTTTTGATAATTTTTTTGAAAAATGTGCAATATCTCGAGAACGGTTCATGTTAGCGTTCTAAAATTTATGTCGTTTCTTTGTCTCGTTTTCTAATGAAAAATTACATAAGAAATGTCTTTTTGCGTAAATTTATTAGAGGTTTTGATTTTTTGACGATTTTTGCAAAATTTCACTCGAAAATTTAGGGGGGTTCTGAACATTCGATTGCGTATAGAAACAATAGGCTTCCAGTGTTTACGGATTGTGATTTTTGTACCAAATTTCGTTCGAATCGGTCCATTCGTTCGTCAGTTATTGTCTTCACAGACTCACTGACACACACACGCACACACACACACACATATATCATTTCAAAAATGTCCGATTCTTGATCAGGGATTCTTCAAACGTGCTCTCCCGTCGAAAACTCGAATTCGAATTTTCGACCCCGTCATAATACTTTCCTTATACATTATGTATATGAGGAAAATAATAGCAGGAGATGATCAGTGAGATTGTCAATTGCCCGCCAATCTGACATTAGAGGGTGGTGAATGCAGAGCCCACATCGACGATAAGAGCTTGTAATTCCGTCACAATACCTCAACGGTAGAGCGTCAGCTGGCCAGTTCGGAGATCTAGGGTTCGATTCTCAGTTGGGGGCAGCAAGGGTCTTTACAAATCCCTTTTATTCAACCAGGTTTTGTCACTTATTATGGTGCATAACGACTTTCCTAAAAGTCATATGTAGTAGGAGAGAATATTTTAATTCAGATGGGTCGTTTGCATGTGTATGGTAGGGGGCGCTACATGGGGTGCTACGAGGGTGTCTTCAACAGTGTAGTAAATTTTAGGCTACTCACTATTTTACGATACATAGGCTTTCCGATTTAAATGGTCGGCCTGGTCGCCAAAAGCGGACGGGACAGCACTGTGGTTAGCGCGTGCGATTTTCACCTTGACCATCCGAGTTCGAATCCCGACGCTAATTAAACTGTCCCTGTGTTCATGCGGAAGTAACGGCACGTTAAATATATGGGTCAGTAAGTCCTTCAGAGAGATTGGTGGTAAGGAAGAAAGATATGGTCCCTGTGGAAATCGCCTCTTCTAGGTTCGGATCTAAATTGCGGGCATTTCCTGGCCGTCGAAACAGATACATCACACCTTGTGGTAGATACATCAACAGATACATCACACCAAAAATAAAAACTGTGTTCTCATAGCGAGAGAAATATCCAACAAAATCACTTGAATAGCCTGAGAGCCATTGCTGCTTTTAACTTTTTCTCTGGTTGTTAATCCCCTTGGTTTTTGCTTGCTCCTCCCCGGTGGTGCCGCCTTCCCTTTTATTTTGGTTTGTTGTGTTGTTTTGGTGTTGTGTTTTGTTTTTGATTACTGCTTTGTTTGTATGCTGTTTTGTTTAGTTGTGTTTTTTCTGGTGTTGTCGCCGGATCTCTTCCCGGCCGTCCAATTAGATACTCAAGTCCTCTGGATGAGTCGAACGGTCTGGGTCTTCACACTCACACACCTTGTGGTAGGTCGGACGGTCAGGATCTAAGAAGAAATTATCGACCTAGTCGCCGAAAGCGTATTGTTAGGATGGGACAACCTAGTGGTTAGCGCGCGAAGATTGCACTCGGGCGACATGAGATCGATCCCCAGTTGTGCCCAAAGTATTCCCGTGTTCACGCGGAGTACGGGCACGTTAAACAAGTAGGTCCGAAAGTCCTCCCGAAAGGTTGGTGGTGAGGAAGGAAGGTATGGTTCCTGTGGTAGTCGCCCCCACTAGACCAAACAGATAACTTTCACCTTCGGATAGATCGGACTGTCTGGGTCGAAAGAAATAGAGCGTATGGTATTCTATAATTTATAAAAAATGCCATTATGTGCCCTTGTTCGCTTTTATAAAATAACAGTAAATATCTGTAACATTTATTCCCCATGTTTAATAATCTGGCATAAATTTATTTAATTCTCGGTTGTTTCAGATATTCCAAATATATCCAAATTTACTTCATTCCAGCTTTCAGCCATTTCACAGATTAAAAGTATCAAATAGAGACGTACTGCACGCAAAAAGAAAATGGTCTTTTCCACGCTCTGTACCTCAACATCGCTACATCCCATTTGCCCCATGTTGGACGGTCCAACCTTATAATCACGTGAGTCCGCACCCCGAGTCGATTTCTCGCTCATTTTTGAGTCCATTTCATCAGGGCTTAGAGGTACTTTGTAGCTTTATCTTTCCGAGAAAGCTTCAGTCGCTATGGAAACAAACCGTCGAAATTTTTCAGCATCGAGATTTTGTGCAGCGGAATGGAGTTAAGGAGTCATTTATTTTGATTATTATTCGCAACACTGCCCGGTTTAAAAATTCGATTTAATTCGACGAATTTAGCTCGAACGAGATCGTTTCAAATTTCTGCTGGTTTAGGGCTATTTTCGGAAGGAGAATGTCTGGAGTAAAAATTCATTTATTGTCTAATTAAGTAAATTTATGTGTTATTCTGATATACACTAATGGATACATAATAGCTTGATACCTTATTAAAAAATCTGATGTGGGCAGCACATGACTTTCCTTATAAAGTACAACGAATTTACTACTTTTACAGTTAAAAAATTTTTTATTCTTATAGTGGATACTTATATTCTTTCCAAGATATTGAATTTTATTCAATGAGTCGTCATTTTCATTGATTTAGAGTCATTTTGCTCCATTTGGCGAGATTTTTATTAATTTGGCAACATTTAAAAATGTCGCCCAGTTGGCGACATTCCGCTAAATTCGTCGCCAAAATCTCGCCAAGCGTTATAGACGGAGAAATAAGTTATTCTTACTGCAGATAAATGACTATTGACGTTCAAATACAAAAGTATTACTCAAAGTATCTTTCCTCGTGAGTGGAAAGAGTTAGATCCACGAGAATGATGTCACCAAATTTATCACAAGGTATTACATATGACGAGTGAACATGTTTCTTATCAGTTAATATTTTTTTTTTCATTTACGGAATTTTTTTTAAATGTATTTGAAAAATGCGCAATATCTCGAGAACGGTTCATGCTAGCGCTCTAAAGTTTATGCCAATCGTTTCCTAAGGAAAAATTACATAAGAAATGACTATTTGTGTGATTGAGATTTTTGTACCAAATTTCAATCGAATCGCTCCATTCGATAGATCGCTCCATTCGAGATATCGTCTCCACAGACTCACTGACACACACACACATATTTTCACACACACACACATACTTTCACACACACACACATACAGACATCACCTCGAAAATGTTTGATTCGTGATCAGGAATGCTTGAAACGTGCTCTCCCGTCGAAAACTCGAATTCGAATTTTCGAACCCGTCACAATACTTTCCTTATACATCATGTTGAAGACCCAGACCGTCCGACTCGTCCTGAGGACTTGAGTATCTATTTGGACGGCCGGCCTTATACATCATGTATATAAGGAAAGCAAAAATCTGATGTGGGCAGCACATGACTTTCCCTGCAGACTCAAATTCACATTTTCTTTATTTCTTTAATAATTCATTAGATTGATTTTAATTGAACCAAATAACACTAAATTTGCAATTTTAATTTAATTTTTGTTTTTATTTGGTAATTGGACATTTTTCCGAAATCGGAGAAACAAAAATGCAAGAAATCTCAAATATTTTGAGAACGGTTAGTCCTAAAGTATAATGGAGTGTGTTGTATTATTTTCCTCTTCAAAAATTGCGTATAAAACAAGAATTTAATTGGTGCATTTGAGCATACACTACTTAGTTTTTTTTTTTTTTAGATTTTGGCGGGTCATTTCGTAACAAAAGGCAGGTTATTCCTTTCGGGATCCTACAAAATTTAAGCAATCAAAGAGCATTATCCCGTGCGTTTCCTGAAACGTTATTACAATGCGATCTACAACAAGGTCTCATAATGCATTTTATAGGGATTTCGGAAATATCGGAACATGAGTCAAGGTATGGCCCTTATACTGTAACTGTAATTTTATCCCTTCTTATGCGCATCATGATCACGCACCCATTCGATTTGGAGTACACTTATATATCGGAACTTTTTTCCTCCTCTGTTATTCAGCTTATACTTCGTTCCTTTGGATGTTGCTCGTTCTTGCTTTGTTATCATTCGCATTTCATGTCTTTTGCTTGACATACTTTCGGAAATGTAGCTTCAGTAAAATATCGGTTCCGGGAGTGTTGCCATGGCGTAATAGCATGCTATAACCGGGAGCAAGGGGTCACCACCCCCCTTGGTCATTTAATATTTTACAGTTAGTTTTTTCCCCTTTAATTCCTTTGAAATCTGTATTTTTACTTATCTTGTAAGTGCAGCACTGCGCCTTACGAGTTAAGTCATTTTTCATTTTTCTATTTTTTATACTCATGTATGCCTTTGTTTTCCGTATTTAAACTCTCCTTTATATATCTTATATGTATATATATATATACATATATATATATGTATATATATATATATATATATATATATATATATATATATATATATATATATATATATATATGTGTGTGTGTGTGTGTGTGTGTGTGTGTATTGTTAAGAATATGTTAATATCTCTATTCAAATGATACAATACATAGTGGGCCTTTGTTTTTATTGAAGACCTATTCAAGAGGAATACACAAACACGACAAAACGAAATTTTACAAACTCTTCGTTTTGATATACAGAAATACAGTAGGTAGGACATCTACCTTGGGCAGTCCCTAATTACACATGAAATACACAATATTTATTAGGTGGCAACATCCACATTAAAATCCTGCTAATTCTAAACCCGTGCGCAACCCACAATAAATCGGAATATTACTGGGAAATATGAGTGATTGACTCTCATCATATTAGGATTCCGTAGTTTCCAGGGATTACCGTCATCAATATTTTCTAATTTTGGTATCCACAACTGCTTGTAACGATAAGTAACTTCGCCGAGCACAAGACATTATGGAACGCATGTCAAAGACAGATCTGCCTAATACTTGGTAACTTTATCCCACTTGAAGAATCCGCCCTCTACCTGGGAAGCTCCAGTTTGTTCTTTTCAACTGAAGCAAGTAATATGCTGTGACGAGTCCCCTTCAATGATAGCTTTTAATTTTGTCCCAGTAGCTCAACGGTAGAACGTCGGCTGACCAGTTCGGAGATCTAGGGTTCGATTCCCGGTTGGAGCAACAATGTTCTTTACAATGGAGCCCAAACAAATCAACTCTGTAAGTTAGTCCAAAGATATTAGAGTTTTGAAGACCCCAGACCGTGCGACTCACATAGTGGGTTTAGAGTAGCTATCTGCACGGCCGGGAAAAGATACCTCCTGCACTCAGGAGGCACCTAAGGTCTACCATCCCGCCAAACGAACATTTATTTAGGTCTAAAAATATAACAATTCATGAAAAATATTGTGGTTAAACTGAAAGTGGCCCTAGTATGACTAGTACGGATTCAGTGGACATTGGGATATTAAGCGCCGATTTTAAAATTGAGAGGGTAATGACTACGTAGGATACTAACCTGGGTGAAAATAGTAGTAGCAGGAGGCTCACCTGAGGTAAAAGTAGCAGGAGGTGGTCAGTCAGACTGTCCGTCGCCCGTCAATCTGACATTAGAGAGTGGCAAATGCAGAATCCACCGAAATCAGAGCTTGTAATTTCGTCCCAGTAGCTCAACTGTAGAGCGTTGACTGGCCAGTTCGGAGATCCAGGGTTCGATTCCCGGTTGGGACAGCACGTTTTTCTATAACTATTAGTCAAAATGATCAAAAACCAAATATTTTATAGAGGCAAATTAAAGAAATCATGAATAAAGATTGTCAAAACCTCACACCACAACTGGTTAATATTTTGATATATTTTATCAGTATTTCTTTCCCTATATACATAATGGTATAATGTATTGTTATTGTAACGGAGTCTAAAATTCGAATTTGAGTTTTCGACGGAAGAGCATGTTTGTATCCAAATCAACCGTTCTTGAGGTGGTGTTTGTGTTGTTGTTGAGATCCAGACCGTCCGACCTAACAGAAAGGTGTAAGGTAACTGTTTAGATGGCCGGGAAGAGCCACCCTGTTTAGATCGGAACCCAGTGGGGGACGCATCCACAGGGACCGTATCCTCCTTCCTCTACCATCAACTTCTCGGAAAGACTTACAGACCCACATATTTGACGTGATCGTACTCCGTGTGAACACGACGGCAGTTTTGGCAGCGGAGGGAATCGAACCCGGGCCTACCGAGTGCAATTCTCGCACGCTAACAACCACTGGGCTACCGCGCCCGGTGGTGTTTTGTGTGTGCGTGTTTGTGAGTCTGTGAATGCGATATCTCAGGAGTGAAGGATGCGTTTCGAACTAAATTATGTACAAATATTACAATGAGCGAATACTGGAATTTTATTGATTTTAAACGCCATCGAATGTTTAGAAAACTCCAAAATTTGCGAATGAAATTCTGAAAAATCATTAAAAGATCAGACCCTTCAATTACATTACATAAATGATAATTTCTTATGTAATTTTTGGTTACAAAACAAATGGCATACACTTAAACCGTTCTTGAGATGTTGTACATTTTCCAAATAAATTTATCGAAAAAAAATTCACATAAAATTATAAAAGTATTAATTATTGTGAAATATGTTCACTTTTTAATATGTAATATAATGCGGTAAATGTACAAACATCATTCTATTGGATTCCATTCATGAGAGAAGATACATTGGGTAATAGTTTTGTATTTTGACGTCTAACAATTTGCCAATAGTCAGTTATATATAAGAAAAGTTGTTCTCTTCGTTTGTCTGTGACACTTGACAATAAATTTGGTGAATTTGGCGACTAAATTAGCAAAGCGCCGCCATCTTGGCGATATTTTGCCGAAATTGGCGAAAATATTGTAA
Organism: Amaurobius ferox; assembly: GCA_951213105.1. Taxonomy (NCBI): domain Eukaryota; kingdom Metazoa; phylum Arthropoda; class Arachnida; order Araneae; family Amaurobiidae; genus Amaurobius; species Amaurobius ferox. Next base: position 50,972,219 of record OX578150.1, on the reverse strand, counting down.
AAAATGTCTCTAAATTAATGAAAATGACGAGAAAACGATGAAATAATTATTAAAATATTTTAATACAGGGACTTTATCGCATATTGCGGATACTATTAATATTGATAGTTGTCAATTTAGAGTTGCGCAAAATATAAGTTAATTGGCTACTTCAAAATAGTTTTGCATGTTGCCATCCGGGAAAGCGCCAAATCTACAATTTGGCGTTAAAAACATTGTATCGTGGATTTTACATCACTTTTCTCACTGTGAAGTAATTAAATTCATTGCATTATCAAGGAAATAATATGCTACCCACATCAAATATTTTTATACCGTAACACACGAAAATATTTCTTTTGTACATTCATTCAGACAGTAGTTTAAGCAAATTTTCTATATAGTCCTCTAAAATGTACACATTCTCAATTCTCTTTAGTTGTGTATTCAATGAGCAGTTAATATTCAATGAGCAATAATCAATGGGTAAAATACTCAGAACGTTCGATTTTGAAATTTTCCTGTGTCATGAAATTTTTACTGAACTGCAGGTATTCTTAATGAAATGTCATGTTCCGCATTAAATATAAATAAATATTTCTAACATATGTACTGCATTGTATTTTAGCATTGTGTTGACTTTTCATTTGCTTCATGATGCTCAAATCTTTCAAATTATCGCCGTCTGTCTAGCTTTCACTCATTTTACAGCTAAATATATTAAACAGTCATTACTACATATATAAGAAAAAAAATTAAAGATTTCTGTGAAATTTAATTAATTCTCTAATTAAAAACATTTCTTAATTGAAATAATTTTGTTAATTAAGTTAATGATCTGTATAAAATGTAAATAAAATACATTAACATAGGTACCAAATTTATATTTCAGCCTTGTGTTTATTTTATATTTACTTCACGCAGGACAAAGTTTCCAAATACTTCTCTTTTCTCTAGCTTTAATTGATTTCACAGCTTAAAGCACCAAACACTTTTCTTTGTTGAATATGGAAAAGGAAATTAAATTATATTTTTTAATTAAATTAAATTAATTTCTTAATTAAATTCAGTTTTTTTAGTTAAATACTATGATTCTATCAAATGTAAACAATAAAAGTTGACATAAGTACCACATGATATTTCAGCCTCTTGCTTGTTTTTCATTTGTTTCATTCTATCCAAATCTTCCAGAAACTCTTCTATCTATCTCACCCTTATTGCATCTCTAAAAGTATCAAACATAGTCATATACAACATTTCTGTGCTGAACATATAAAAGGAAATTAAATTATATTTTTAAATTAAATTAAATTAATTTCTCAATTAAATTAATTTAGTTTTTTTAGTTAAAAACAATGGTTCTATCAAATATAAACAATATATGCTAAAATAAATACCACATGGTATTCCAGCCTCTTGTTTGCTTTTCATTCGTTTCATTCTATCCAAATCTTCCAGAAACTCTTCTATCTATCTCTCCCTTATTTTATCTCTAAAAGTATCAAACATAGTCAAATACAACATTTCTGTGCTGAACATATAAAAGGAAATTAAATTATATTTTTAATTAAATTAAATTAATTTCTCAATTAAATTAATTTAGTTTTTTTAGTTAAAAACAATGGTTCTATCAAATATAAACAATATATGCTAACATAAATATCACATGATATTCCAGCCTCTTGTTTGCTTTTCATTTGTTTCATTCTATCCAAATTTTCCAGAAACTGTTCTATCTATCACTCACTTATTTTATCTCTAAAAGTATCAAACGTAGTCATATACAACATTTCTGTGTTCAACATATAAAAGAAAATGAATATATTTTTAATTAAATTAAATTAATTTCTCAATTAAATTAATTTAATTTTTTAGTTAAATACAATGGTTCTATCACATATAAACAAAATGCTAACATAAGTACCACATGATATTCCAGGCTCTTGTTTGCTTTTCATTTGTTTCATTCTATCCAAATCTTCCAGAAACCCTTCTATCTCTCCCTTATTTCATCTCTAAAAGTATCAAACACAGTCATATACAACATTTCTGTGCTGAACATATAAAAGGAAATTAAATTATATTCTTTAATTAAATTAAATTAATTTCTCAATTAAATTAATTTAGTTTTTTTAGTTTAAAACAATGGTTCTATCAAATATAAACAATATATGCTAACATAAATACCACATGATATTCCAGCCTCTTGTTTGCTTTTCATTTATTTCATTCTATCCAAATCGTCCAGAAACTCTTCTATCTATCTCACCCTTATTTCATCTCTAAAAGTATCAAACATAGTCATATACAACATTTCTGTGCTGAACATATAAAAGAAAATTAAATTATATTTTTTAATTAAATTAAAGTAATTTCTCAATTAAATTAATTTAGTTTTTTTAGTTAAAAACAATGGTTCTATAAAATATAAACAATATATGCTAAAATAAATACAACATGATATTCCAGCCTCTTGTTTGCTTTTCATTCGTTTCATTCTATCCAAATCTTCCAGAAACTCTTCTATCTATCTCTCCCTTATTTCATCTCTAAAAGTATCAAACATAGTCAAATACAACATTTCTGTGCTGAACATATAAAAGGAAATTAAATTATATTTTTAATTAAATTAAATTAATTTCTCAATTAAATTAATTTAGTTTTTTTAGTTAAAAACAATGGTTCTATCAAATATAAACAATATATGCTAACATAAATATCACATGATATTCCAGCCTCTTGTTTGCTTTTCATTTGTTTCATTCTATCCAAATTTTCCAGAAACTGTTCTATCTATCACCCACTTATTTTATCTCTAAAAGTATCAAACGTAGTCATATACAACATTTCTGTGTTCAACATATAAAAGAAAATGAATATATTTTTAATTAAATTAAATTAATTTCTCAATTAAATTAATTTAATTTTTTAGTTAAATACAATGGTTCTATCACATATAAACAAAATGCTAACATAAGTACCACATGATATTCCAGGCTCTTGTTTGCTTTTCATTTGTTTCATTCTATCCAAATCTTCCAGAAACCCTTCTATCTCTCCCTTATTTCATCTCTAAAAGTATCAAACACAGTCATATACAACATTTCTGTGCTGAACATATAAAAGGAAATTAAATTATATTTTTTAATTAAATTAAATTAATTTCTCAATTAAATTAATTTAGTTTTTTTAGTTAAAAACAATGGTTCTATGAAATATAAACAATATATGCTGAAATAAATACCACATGATATTCTAGCCTCTTGTTTGCTTTTCATTCGTTTCATTCTATCCAAATCTTCCAGAAACTCTTCTATCTATCTCTCCCTTATTTCATCTCTAAAAGTATCAAACATAGTCAAATACAACATTTCTGTGCTGAACATATAAAAGGAAATTAAATTATATTTTTAATTAAATTAAATTAATTTCTCAATTAAATTAATTTAGTTTTTTTAGTTAAAAACAATGGTTCTATCAAATATAAACAATATATGCTAACATAAATATCACATGATATTCCAGCCTCTTGTTTGCTTTTCATTTGTTTCATTCTATCCAAATTTTCCAGAAACTGTTCTATCTATCACCCACTTATTTTATCTCTAAAAGTATCAAACGTAGTCATATACAACATTTCTGTGTTCAACATATAAAAGAAAATGAATATATTTTTAATTAAATTAAATTAATTTCTCAATTAAATTAATTTAATTTTTTAGTTAAATACAATGGTTCTATCACATATAAACAAAATGCTAACATAAGTACCACATGATATTCCAGGCTCTTGTTTGCTTTTCATTTGTTTCATTCTATCCAAATCTTCCAGAAACCCTTCTATCTCTCCCTTATTTCATCTCTAAAAGTATCAAACACAGTCATATACAACATTTCTGTGCTGACCATATAAAAGGAAATTAAATTATATTTTTTAATTAAATTAAATTAATTTCTCAATTAAATTAATTTAGTTTTTTTAGTTTAAAACAATGGTTCTATCAAATATAAACAATATATGCTAACATGAATACCACATGATATTCCAGCCTCTTGTTTGTTTTTCATTTATTTCTTTCTGTCCAAATCTTACAGAAATTCTTCTTCTATTTATATCTCACTTATTTCATCTCTAAAAGCATCAAACATAGTAATATACAACATATAGAGAAGAAAATTAAACTTTGTATTTTCCAGGATTATTGTACCCCATTTGCCCCGTGTTGGACAGTCCAACCTTAATCACATATGTCCCTTTCTTGGGTCATTTCCACGCTCATTTTTGAGGTCATTTTAACAAAACTTTAAGGCACTTTACAGTCCCATCTTCTCGGAAGAGATCCAGTTTCTATGGTAACAAAACAGCGAAATTGTTCAAGGTACGGGCTTATAGCGTGATGGAATTGGGCTGTTTTAGTTGTTTGTTTTTATTCTTATTCTTTAGAATGCTTTTATGTGAGATGTGAACAAAATATTTTTATCTGGCAATTTCATTTCTGAAAAGTTCGTTTGATATTACTGTATCACTCATAATTAGGATGTGATGGAGGCTATTATTTTCGGGAAAATGCTGTAAACTGACTTGCAACCGGTTTTAGATTCAGAAAATCATTTTTATACTTTCCCTGCAATACATGGTAATGTATAGGGAAAGTATTGGAATCATGTCGGAAATCGCAACTCGAGTTTTCGACGGATCTACATGTTTCAAGACCTCTAGAATACGAAAAAACCATTTTTAGAGTGACGTCTGTGTGTCTGTCTGTGTGTCTGTCTGTCTGTCTGTGTGTCTGTCTGTGCAGATTTTGTATCCACTCTAACTAAAAAACTAATCGACCGAATTTCATAAAATTTGGTAGGTAAGTCACTTGTGGGCGAGTCTGGAGCTGATTAGTTTTGGATTCGATTCGAGATAAAAGAACCCGCTTTTTTTTGCGAAATGGCCCGCAAAAGCTTGTATCCACTCTAGCTGTAAAACTAATGGACCGAATTTCACAAAATTTAGTAGATAGGTCGCTTCTGAGTCACGCTGGTGTTGATTAGATTTTGGTATGATTCGGAGAAAAATAACCTGCCTTTTTTAGCAAAATGATCAGCAAAAATCGCCAAAATTTAAACAAAGAACTACATATGCTCAAATATATCCATTAAATGCTCGTTTAATGCGTAATTTTTAACGAAGAAAAGAATAAGACTAACCCCATAACACTAGGACTAGCCGTTTTCGAGATATTTTCGTTTTATCGTATATTCTCTACGCCATCTTTGAAAATAAGTCCAGTTACCAAATGAGAACGAAAATTGAATTAAAAGTGAATTAAATTTAATTAAAATAAAGAGAACGTGAATATAAGTCTGCAGGGAAAGTCATGTGCTGCTCACATCAGATTTTTACTTTCCCTGCAATACATTGTAATGTATAGGGAAAGTATTGGAATCATGCAGAAAATCGCAACTCGAGTTTTCGACGGATCTACACGTTTCAAGACCTCTAGAATACGAAAAAACCATTTTTTGAGTGACGTCTGTGTGTCTGTCTGTGTGTCTGTCTGTGCAGATGTTGTATCCACTCTAACTAAAAAAGTAATTGACCGAATTTCATAAAATTGGGTAGGTAAGTCACTTGTGGGCGAATCTGGAGCTGATTAGTTTTGGGTACGATTCGGGATAAAAGAACCCGCCTTTTTCTGCGAAATGACCTCCAAAAGCGTGTATCCACTCTAGCTGAAAACTAAGGGACCGAATTCCACAAAATTTGATAGGTAAATCACTTGTGAGACACCCTGGTGCTGATTAGATTTGGTATGATTCGGAAAAAAATAACTTGCCTTTTTTTGCAAAATGGCCTGCAAAAATTGCTAAAATCTAAAATAAAAAACTACGTATGCTCAAATATATCCATGAAATGCTTGTTTAATACGTAATTTTTAACGAAGAAAAGAATAAGACTAACCCCATTACACTAGGACTAACCGTTCTCGAGATATTTAAGTTTTTTCGTATTTTCTCTACGCCACCTTTAAAAATAAGTCCACTTAATAAATGAGAAAGAAAAGTGAATTAAAATGAATTAAATTTAATTAAAATAAAGAGAACGTGGATATAAGTCTGCAGGGAAAGTCATGTACAGCCCACATCAGATTTTTTACTTTCTTCGTGGTGAGTTACATAAAAGTATAGTGATTGTCATTGTCGCGTGCAAATGATATCAGACTTAAACAAGAAAGATCAATCATGCATAAAACATTGATTATGAAGTACTTTCCAACTGAAATGCAATTTTATTTCACATCACTAAAATGCGATACATTCAGCGGTGATATGTTTAAATTATCGCAATACTACAATAATTTATTATATTTGAAAATTAAACAGAATTAAACTTTATGAACAACTTATGAAAACAAATTATTAAACTTATGAAAACAAATGAATTTTATTCAAATAACGTCATCGAAATATAAATCGCCTGGCTCTATAAAAGCAGTGAATATTTCATTTATAAACGTTTCCATTCCTTTCATTCAGCGGCGATATTTTTAAAATTATCACAATACTACAATTATTTATTTCACTTAAAAACTTAAAACCATGGAGGTAAAAGTACTTTTTATTTCCATGCTTAAAATTTCATCGAAAAAGCAATACAATAGAATCGTCTGCGTCTCTATGTGAAAAAAATGAATATTTCAGAATTAATTCAATGAAATTTTCAATGAATAAATCAATGAATATTGCTGACTCCAGAGTTAAATACTTTTGAGTTAAAGAAATTCAGTAATACTTATACAATTCATTTTACAGCTTGATATGTTTACATTCTCCATACGTGAAAGTTAGGCTTCGTTGTAGAAATAATCAATGTTTGATGATCATTTAAACTAAAAAATATTGCAATTGTGTTGGTGCAGTGTATAGATGCACAAAAAAAAATTTAAAAATGAAGCAGTTTTTAAATGGATACAACACTAAATACAAATTAAAAATAACTTAAAAAATCATGATTTTAACACAAGATGGATGCCATATTTTATTTTAAAGTGGGCCTCGTGATCTCTTCATATATTATGGGTGCAATTATCATGTCAATTTTTATTTAACTAACTACCTAATATTTTACTAAACATTTTTTTTTCATATTTTCAGTGATAATTTGAATAATTACTATAATTTTCGATATTTACGTTCAAAGTTTACTCCGTTTACGAACGAACAGGTAGACAGACAGAATGAATAAAGTCATAAACCCTTCTCAACTATAATGTAAAGTATTAAAAATCATTTTTTGCTTTCTTCGTGTTGATCTAGGTAAAAGTATGTTGATAGTAATTGCGATTTGCAACCGGTTTTCCGTTCAGAAAATATTTTTTTTTTTACTTTCTTAGCGATGAGCTGGATAAAAGTATGGGGATATTCATTCTTGCAAAACTTTTCTTGATAGATATGATTTTAACATTAAGTAACATTTTTACTTTAGCCGATGTAGCCTAAAAACAGTTTGATGATCATCATTTAATCCCAATTTAAGATATTACCGTTACTACATTGGAGAGGTCCCTATATACCAGAAATGACTTTTTTAGTCTGTGTGTGGATTGTTGAGTGTCAAATAGTTGGCCTTTCGTTATATTCAATATCATTCAAGCAATTTAGACTAAATCTGAGTGACAAGTTTTATATATCATGTAGATATGAACGCATAATTTTGTTTTGAAAATCGTATACAGTTTAGTTATAAAATGGGTTTTCCTTAAAATCATTATGCCTTCGTAATATGGTAACCTTTAAAGCAATTTAAACGCAAATTTGACGGTAAACTGAGCATATTGTTTTGCATCTGAGTACAGAAAAGTAATTTTTAAATGTGCATATAATTTGGCTCAGATGCTGAATGCTCACTTATGTAGCTCCAAAAGTCTCGCTATTGCCACTATCCATTAGTTTTCAGGTTAAAATAAAATTACAATGTTAACTAAATAAAATTTAACACAACTGAAAGAATAGAATTAAGATGTAGATTGTTTCAAATACTTCTACAAATTTGGGAGAAAAATATATGTAATTAATTGGAATGTGTCTTAACTCGACTTTTTCATACTAGAATCCATGTTAGTAATTTTTTTAATCAAATTTTAAAAGAAACATTTTGAAAATCGGTATTGTGGGCCCAAAGGATTGCAATTATAGAGAGTTATTCTCCACTTTCAAGGGCTTGACAAAATCTTTTGAGTGATACCATACTTGATAATGTTGCTCCCTCCGGGGGGGGGATATGTCCCTGAGGGGGCTAAAAAAGTCACTAACTAATAAAAACGTATCACGGATATTTTTCACAACAGTGATTGAAACCATTAAGTTTCTATCATTGAGCCATAAATTAACCTTTTCATGCGTGATTATGTCAAATTGTGTCCTATACTGCCATGTTAAAAAGAATATACAATTTCGAATAAATTTTGAGGTTTCTGCTCGAATTTAAAAAAGTTCTATCTGGTTCTAGATTTGTTTATAACACAGTTGGATATACAGTTTCGTGAAAATCCATTAATATTTGTGTACAAAAGAAATATATCACAGACAGACAGACAGACGGACATCACTCAAAAATAGTCAACACGTGTACAGGAGGTCTTAAAGCTTGTATTGTCATCAAAATCTGAATTTCAAAAGTTTTTGTGAAAACAATACTTTCTCTATACTGTACATAGTATAAGAAGGCAAAAATTACTTTTTACTTTTACTACATGTATTGATAATATTATTTTCTGTTTTACCCATCTGGTGTTGCCCTTTAAACACTCATTTTTCATTAGAAGAAATACTGTAAAATCTATATTTTTTGTTTATTTCCTTTATCGATTATTCTGTTTCATCATGAATGAAGAATAGATTTCGAATTTATTTGTTTCTAACACTTTTAAAGGGATCTTTTTTACCTCAATATCAATATTTTAACTTTATTTTTGGCGAGGTGGCAGCGTCTTTCCTCCTAAACTTCACTCACTTTCTTTTAAATCGACATCTTCTGGCAGATTTTCATGGCCTAAAAAGTTTTTAAAAGGTTTTCTTTTTATGTTATTAGAATTTTAAGTTGCGGTATTTTATTAGTTCCGAATGAATATTGAAGAATATTATGGGAAATAGTTTTACTCTTTCTCTCAGTATTACAAAATTTATTGACTTGTATGATTTTAGTAAAGAAAAATGTGATGTGAGCAGCACATGACTTTCTCTGCAGACTCAAATGCACTGTCTATTTTATTAATAACTCATTAACTTTAGTTTTTTAGCAGCGAATTTGGCGGGATATCGCAAACTTGGCGAGTTTTTGAAATATCGCCAAATTGATGAAAATTCTCAAAAATGAAAAACATGTCTCAAAAATGAAAAACATGTCTCGAAATTGATAAGAATGACGCTAAATCAATAAAAATGACAATTAATTGATCAAAATTCAATATTTTGGAAATAATATAAGACTATTTTATTAATAACTTATTGACTTTAGTTTTTTAGCAACGAATTTGGCGGGATATCGCAAACTTGGTGAGTTTTTGAAATATCGCCAAATTGATGAAAATGTCTCAAAAATGAAAAACATGTCTCGAAATTGATAAGAATGACGCTAAATCAATAAAAATGACAATTAATTGATCAAAATTCAATATTTTGGAAATAATATAAGATTCTACCATAAGATTGCATCTGTAACGTTTGATAAATCCTGGCAACGAATTTTGGCGACATATCGCCAACTTGGCGACGTTCTTAAATGTTGCCAAATTGATAAAAATAACGCAAAATAGGATGCAATATTTTGCAAATTTTTAATTCCGTCATATGATGGCATATTTTATTATATAAGAAATGCTCTTCTAAATATCACCAACTTGGTGATATTTGGCCTTACATTGACGAAAATATCGTCAAAATTACAAAAATAACGCCAAGTTAATGAAATAATGAAAATGACGCGTAATTGATAAATTTATTATTAAAATATTTAAGTATATGGACTATATTGCTTATTGAAGATGCTATCAGTATTGATAATTGTTAATTTAGAGTTGCATGCAATACAAGTTAATTGGGTACGAAATAGTTTTAGATGTTGTCATCCGGATGTACAATTTACAGCGCCAAATGTACAATTTAGCGTTACTAACACTGTGCCGTGAATCTTTTCATCTCTTTTTCTCTGTTAAAGAAGTAAATTCATTGAGTTATATAAGGAAAGTCATGTGCTGCCCACATCAAATTCTTTTATTTAAACGTCTATATAGACGTATTTTATTTGCGCTATTTAAAATATATAATTAGTGATTATAAATAGAAATAATTAATGTTAAAATAAATCATTAATAGTTAAATAACTCACTAATTTTAACTAACTGTAATTGAAATATATTTTGCTTATAACCTGTCTTAAAATTAATGGGTGATTTAAAAATATACTTCATATCTATTTAGGTATTGCTTATTTCCTATTAAAATTTTTACGATTATCTGTCTTTGTTGCATATTAATTTTTTCTTCAAACTCTTTTATTTCTTGTTTTAAACAACGCTGTAGAAAAGTTGATATTTTGCTTTAACTTCTATGTAGAGATATTTTATACACGCTATGTAAAATTTTATAATTACTAATTATAATTAGAAAATAATTATCATCGAAATGTTTAAGTAATCACTAACTTTAACTAACTTCGTTTAAAATGCATTTTGCGCATATATTTTTCCAAATTATTGAGGATTTTAAAATATGCTTCAAAAATTTTGCGTATTGATCATTTTTCTTCGAACTTTAAATGGTATTTTGTCTTTGTTGCAACTCAAGTTTCACTTCAAATTATTTTATTTTTCGTTAAAGCAACAACGCAGAAAAATCGATATTTTGTTTAAGCATATATCCAGAGGCATTTTATTCACGCTGTGCAAAATATTGTAATTTCTAATTATAACAAGAAATAATTATCTTTGAATCAATCATTAGCGGATAAAACAGTACTTTAAACGTATCCTTGATGGATAGATGTATTCAAATAACATGACTTTCTCTTCGTTAGCTTTAAAAATATGATGTGGGTAGCATATGGCTTATCATAACAGACTTAAATTCATATTTTCGTCATTTCTTCAATGATATATTTATATGAGTTATACGCACTTGAGATGGATACGTGTTTGAAATTGTACCAAATGTATAGCTTTAACTCACTAATTCTTCATATATCGAATTTTTCAATGCCATCAAGTAATCCAAATTCGAAAATTAATTATTGATTTTTTTTAATTTGAAAAATCTGTATTGTTGGTCCAAATATTTTCATATTTATAGCATGTTTTCCTTCAATTTGAAGGTCTTGAAATTTTTTTTCTATTGACACCAAGTTTGACAGTATACCATCAAGGGGTAAAGGGTAACTTCCCCCTCCCCCCCTTCGAAAGGGCCTAATGATGTTACGAACACAAAAATTGTATCATGGCAATTTTCACTACAGTGAGTGAAACTGTCAGTTTCATGATTATTGCGCCTTAAATAACCACTTTCATACAGAATTATGTCAAATTTTGCCCTTATTCTGCCATATTTAGGAAATATAAAATTTCAAATAACTTTCGTTTTCGTTCAAATTTCAAAGAATTTTATCTAGTCCCAGATTTTTCGCTAACAAAGTTAGGTAAAAAGTTTCGTGAAAATCCAATAATATTTATAACTATGGTGTACACAGGAAATCGACCACAGACAAACAGACGAATGGACAACACTCTAAAAATAATCAAAACGTGTTTAGAAGGTCCTGAAAAATATATTGGCATAAAAATCTCGAAATCGAAAATTGTCGGGAAAACAATGCATTATACTATATTTTATGTTATGAGAAAGTAAAAATAAAACGGAATATCTAGAAAACGGTTTATCTTATCGTGATCGAATTAATCACTTTTTGTTTTCGCTTCAGAATTATATATAAAACATACATTTATTTAATAAATATGCATGTTTAGTATTTCACTCCAATTCTTTGTCGATTTTTGCATGACACCTCAAAAAATAACAAAAATTCGAATTTCGGAAGAATTTTTTTAATTGTATCACAATTCTACCAGCACGAAGTTATTCCTCGAGTGACTTAAATACCAAATTTCAAGAAATTCCATGTGATAGTTTTTGAGCTAGCTATATGGGATACATACACAGATAGACGACACACACACACACACACAAAGAGCCATACTGAAAATAGTGGATTCTTGTTCCACATTGGCTCAAAACATATACATCCGTTGAAAACTCAGGCTATAATTTTCAACCTTATCCCTCTATTCTTCCTGTATTGTAGGGAACCTTATTTAAAATTGATATCAAGTACAATAATACAAAGTACAACTAATTTAAAACCTACAAAGGCATCATAACTAATTACAAAAATCTGACGTGGGCAGCACATGACTTTCCCTGAAGACTTATATCCACGTTCTCTTTATTTTAATTAAATTTATTTCACTTTTAATTCAATTTTCTTTCTCATTAGGTAACCGGACTTATTTTCAAATAGGTGACGTAGAGAAAATACGAAAAATTAAAATATCTCGAGAACGGCTGGTCCTAGTGTAATGGGGTTGGTCTTATTCTTTTCTTCGTTAAAAATTACGTATTAAACAAGCATGTAATGGATATATTTCAGCATACGTAGTTCTTTAGTACAGATTTTGACGATTTTGCGGGCCATTTTGCAAAAAAAGGCGAGTTATGTTTTTCCGAATCATACCAAAATCTAATCAGCACCAGGGTAACCCTCAAATGACTCATCTACTGAATTTTGTGAAATTCGGTCCATCAGTTTTTCAGTTAGAGTGGATAGAAACTTTTGCGGGCCATTTCGCAAAAACAGGCGGGTTCTTTTATCCCGAATTATACCCAAAACTAGTCAGCATCAGACTCGCCAACAAGTGACTTACCTACCAAACTTTTTGAAATTCGGTCAATTAGTTTTTTAGTTACAGTGGATACAAAATCTGCACAGACAGACAGACAGACACACAGACAGACACACAGACACACAGACAGACACACACGCAGACACACACACAGACGTCACGCTAAAAATGGTTTTTCCGTATTCTAGAGCTCTTGAAACGTGTAGATCCGTCGAAAACTCGAGTTGCGATTTTCGACATGATTCCAATACTTTCCCTATACATTACCATGTATTGCAGGGGAAGTAATATATTTAGCTTATAAAATTTTCTAAAATCACTGAAAAACTTAAAAAATCTGATGTGGGCAGCACATGACTTTCTCTGCAGACATATCCACGTTCTCTTTATTTTAATTAAATTTAATTCACTTTTAATTAAATTTTCGTTCTCATTCGCTAACTAGACTTATTTTAAAAAGTGGCGTAGAGAAAATACGAAAATGCTAAAATATCTCGGGAACGGCTAGTCCTAGTGTGACGGGATTGATCTTATTCCTTTCATTGTTAAAATTTACTTATAAAACAAGCATTTAATGGATATACTTGAGCATGCGTAGTTTTTTTTATTTTAGATTTTGACGATTTTTGTGGGCCATTTTGCAAAAAAAAAAAAAAGGAAGGTTATTTTTTCCGAATCGTACCAAAATCAAATCAGCACCAGGCTGACCCACAAGAGACTTATCTACCGAATTTTGTGAAATTCGGTCCATTAGTTTTTTAGCTAGAGTGAATACAAGCTTTTGCGGTCCATTTCGCAAAAAAAGGCGGGTTCTTTTATCCCGAATCATACCCAAAACTAATCAGCACCAGATTAGCCTACAAGTGACTTACCTACCAAATTTTATGAAATTCGCTCAATTAGTTTTTTAGTTAGAGTGGATACAAAATCTGCACAAACAGACAGACACACACACATATATACACACACACACACACAGACGTCACGCTAAAAATGTTTTTTTCGTATTCTAGATGTCTCGAAACGTGTAGAACCGTCGAAAACTCGAGTTGTGATTTTTGGTATGAGTCCAATACTTTCCCTATACATTACCATGTATTGCAGGGAAAGTAAAATTAGTTCCTTTATTATAGGCATTGATCCTTTAACTTTGAATATTTAATGGTACTCTTATCTTTGTTGCATCTTAAGAGACTTTTCAAACTCTTATTTCACGTTTGAAGCAACAGTGTAGAAAAATCGATATTTTTAGTTATTTCTAAATCGATTATTCTGTTTTATCATAAATTAAGAGTTGATTCCTACATCATTTATTTCTACCAGTAGGGAAAGGGTCTGTTTTACAGAAGGATCAATATCTCAACTTCATTTTTGGCAACGGTGCGTCTTTTCCCCTTTTAAACGTGACTTGTATTCTTTTGAATCGCGTTGCAGTAGGATTAAGTAAGGTATTTTTAAATATTGCTTCTTTTTTAGAGGATAATAGCAGACACATCCGCCGTTGCTCCTAAATGAAAAAAATCTGATGTGAGCAGCACATGACTTTCCCTGAAGACTCACATGTTTTTTCTCTTCATTTCATTAATTATTCATTACATTGAGTTTAATTTCACTGAATAACACGCATAATTAATTGAAATTATACTGAATTTACACTTTTAATTCAGCTTTCGTTTTAATTTGGGACTTATTTTTTAACCGGCGCAGCAGAAATGCGAAAAAATTAAAATATATCAAGAACGGCTAATCTTGGAGTAATGGAGCTGGTCTTATTATTTTGATCGTCAAAAATATAAAACAAGCATTTAATTGATGCATTTGAGCATATTTACATTGAGTATATTATTAATTATTTGAGAATTTAATTTACATTTTTAATATATTGAGGGTTATTTCGCAAAAAAAAAACAGGTTCTTTTTTTCCGAATTGTACCAAAATTTAATCAGCACACGGGTAACCCACAAGTCACGTATATACCAAATTTTGTGAAATTGGATTAATTAGTTTTCAGTTAGAGTGGATACGGACAATTTAGAGGGCCATTTCGTAAAAAAACGCAAGTTATTTTTTCCGAATCATACCAAAATCTATTTAGCATCAGGTTCACCCACAAGTAATATATCTATAAAATGTTATGAAATTCGGTCAATTAGGATTTAAGTTAGAGTAAATACACACATCGCACAAACATATATACACACGCACGCACACACACACACACACACACACACACACATACACACACACACAGAGAGCGAGAGAGAGAGCGATACACACACAGACACACATACAGCACACACACAGACGTCATGCTAAAAATAGTTCTTTCGTGTTCTAGAGGCCTCAAAACGTGTAGATCCGTCGAAAACTCGAGCTTTAATTTTCGACACGATTCCAATACTTTTCCTATATATCTAACACCATTTTTTTCACAGTGACGTAAGATTTACGTCACACTGTGACTTTGGGACGTCACAGAACGTCGCAGTACGTCTCGGCAATGTCATATTGAGGTCACAGTGAAGTCATTTTGGTCATTTTCATCGTCGTTTGTGATGTCGCCTATTAACTTGTTTGTGACTTCACATTGTAATTGCCATTGTAATGTCGTCACATTGTTACGTGTTAATTAAATTGTAAGAACGTCACAGAAAATAGTCACAATGAAGTTACAAAGTTACTAATACGTAACGTCGCATAGAAGTCACAAATACGGTGTCACATTATGACCCAGGTGTCACGTGACTGCAACGTCACTGTGACACATGTGACTATCTTTGCTGTGAGGGACATTACCATGTATTGCAAGGAAAGTAATATGTGCAAAATATAGAAGTACGCTAAATGCTATTTTAATTTATATTCTAATAAAATATTTAATTCCCATAAAAAGAAGCATAAGAATCTCTATTCTTGCTTTATAAAATTATCTTTACATACAGATTTTGAAGTTTGGTAAACATACACCTAAATGAAGAATTTAAATGTAGAATATATACAATTGCTGTTTTTATTCTGCTTCAGCAATCGGTTGAATTCAATAGAAAATATATGAATTAAAAAAAAAATTGCTTGCCTTAATAAAACAGATGGCTTAAAATTAAAATCATCAATAATTTCCTTGTTTTTTAAGAGGGTGAGAGTTAAATTGTATAAATTGGTTTTCAAGGTTTTTCCTATGCTTAGCAGGAAAGCAAAAATGCTTAATGCTAATTTCGCAACGTTCTAAAACTTTGTAATTGACTTTTTCCCCTATCTCTAAGAGGGCACAAGATGGCCCCTGTTCTCTCCTAAAAAGGGGGTCATCTCCCAAAATTGGAAGTCTTCCCCTTATCTTCTCTCTCTATAAATCAATAAAACCAATATGACTGCAAAATAAAGAAATTGCGTACAATTTCTTTGGAAATGCTCAGTTAGTTCTCGAGATATCATGCCCACAAAAATTATACAAATACATAAACATAATTTAAAACATGTCTAAGGGTGATTTTCAAATGAATTGCCTTTATTAGCTTTACATCACATAAAATGTGATTTAGATTATAAATAAAATTATACTCTGTTATTAATTTTTTGTAATATTTTTTATACTAAATAAGAAGGAACAATATGGCTTCCATTAGCTTTGTTACCAACTGCAGAAATCAAAACATATTTAAAATATTAGTAGTAATACTCCTGAGGTAACATTCATGATATGTACAGGGGACACATATTAAATTTGAATTTTGAAATATTAATAATTATATTTTAAAGGAATCACTTGTAATGTTGTTAATTAAAATGTAAAACCATTTATTTTTACTTTCCCTGAAATACATGGTAATGTATAGGGAAAGTATTGGAATCATGTCGAAAATCGCAACTCGAGTTTTCGACGGATCTACACGTTTCGAGACCTCTAGAATACGAAAAATCTATTTTTAGCGTGACGTCTGTGTGTGTGTCTGTGTGTCTGTCTGTCTGTGCAGATTTGTATCCACTCTAACTAAAAACTAATTGATCAAATTTCATAAAATTTGGTAGGTAAGTCACTTGTGGGCGAATCTGGTGCTGATTAGTTTTGGTTACGATTTGGGATAAAAGAACCCGCCTTTTTTTGCGAAATAGTCCGCAAAAGCTTGTATCCACTCTAGCTGAAAATCTAATCGACCGAATTTCACAAAATTCGGTAGATGAGTCACTTGTGCGTTATCCTGGTGCTGATTAGATTTTGGTAAGATTCGGAAAAAAATAGCCTGCCTTTCTTTGCAAAATGGCCCGCAAAAATCGTCAAAATCTAAACTATAGAACTAGGTATATTCAAATATATCCATTAAATGCTCGTTTAATACGTAGTTTTTAACGACGAAAAGAATAAGACCAACCCCATTACACTAGGACTAACCGTTCTCGAGATATTTTAGTTTTTTTGTATTTTCTCTACGTCACCCTTGAAAAATGTCTATCAAATGAGAACGAAAATTTAATTAAAAGTTAATTAAATTTAATTAAAATAAAGAGAACGTGGATATAAGTCTGCAGGGAAAGTCATGTGCTGCCCACATCAGATTTTTTTAATTCATATACAAAAGGTAATTTAGTTTGAAAGCATAAAATTAGACTTCTTTAAGTGCAATGTTTTGAGTTGGGATATGCAAATTTATTACTTGAAAACTAAAAATAATAGAAAATAGCCAATATTTTAAAAATATAAACACCTTAATGAGTACATTTTATTAATTAAAAATTAATGGTACCAATATATGTTCTAAAAGTATTAAAAAATAATTTTATTAGCATGAAATATGGGTTCAAAGATTAAGACATCAAACAGGCGGTCATTTTGAAAATCACCCCTAATTCGTATTCAAAGATATGAATCCAGTGGTTTGAAAAACTTTTAACTCTAACAAAATCAGAATGTATAAATCAGAGAGTTGGATTTTTGACCCCTCCCCCCCCCCCTTCACATTACTTTACCTTTGCATAAACTATATACTGTAGGAAAAGTAAAAATCTGATGTGGGCAGCACATGACTTTCCTTGTAGACTTATATCCACGTTCTCTTTATTTTAATTAAATTTAATTCACTTTTAATTCAATTTTCGTTCTTATTTGATAACTGGACTTCTTTTCAAAGATGGCGTATAGAAAATACGAAAAAACTAAAATATCTCGAGAACGGCTAGTCCTAGTGTAATGGGGTTGATCTTATTCTTTTCTTCGTTAACAATTACGTATTAAACGAGCATTTAATGGATATATTTGAGCATACATAGTTCTTTATTTTAAATTTTGACGATTTTTGAAGGACATTTTACAAAAAAAGGCAGGTTACTTTTTTTTCGAATCGTACCAAAATCTAATCAGCACCAGCGTGACCCACAAGCGACTTATCTACAAAATTTTGTGAAATTCGGTCCATTAGATTTCTAGCTAGAGTGGATACAAGCCTTTGCGGGCCATTTTGCAAAAAAAGGCGGGTTCTTTTATCCCGAATCGTACCCAAAACTAATCAGCACCAGATCCACCCACAAGTGACATACCTACCAAATTTTATGAAATTCGGTCAATTAGTTTTTTAGTTAGAGTGGATACAAAATCTGCATAGACAGACAGACAGACAAACAGCCACACAGACAGACACACAGACAGACAGACAGACAAACAGCCACACAGACAGACACACAGACAGACAGACACACAGACACACACACAGACGTCATGCTAAAAATAGTTTTTTCGTATTCTAGAGGTCTCGAAACGTGTAGATCCGTCGAAAACTCGAGTTGCGATTTTCGACATGATTCCAATACTTCCCCTATTCATTACCATGTATTGCAGGGAAAATAAAAATGTTTAAATAAGTGCCATGTATAACTAACTTTAATTGAACTGTAGCCTTAAAGCAACTGTTCAGAACCTGTTTAGTCTTAAAGCAACATCTAAATTACAGAGAAAACTTCAAAATATCTTTATGTGCATTATTTGATCCATGGATTTACCATTCGTGTAGCAGAAGTAAGCAACGACCTCGAACAGGAATGGACTTCAGGCAAAACAGTAGAACTAGATATATACCGATTGCCATCATAAAATAGTAAGTTTATTACTGCCCCTTCTCATCTCCACTGTCTTTCCTCTTTTTCCTGAACATGAATGCAGAAAAAATGCAACGCATGGATTTCTGGAACAAGAAGAAATTTTGAAAACCACAGGATTTGGATTTATTTCAAAAATGTGAAGTTATTCAGGCCTTCTTTCCGGTATTATGAAGAGCCTTGTAAGATTTTTTTTTTTCAAATTTTATTCACCGCCCAGGGAGGGGGGGGGGTAGAAAATTCGGTTCGTTAGTTTCTATCTCGTAGACTATACTATAAGTGTGCAAATATTCAGCCATCTAGATTATCGGGAATTGCTGGATGATCTGGGAAGACTTTTCGAACACTCCAGCTTTCTCTCCCCCCCCCCCCACTCCAGTAGGAAAAATTCGCGGTTCTGTTATGCTTTGTCCCTTGATCAATACTATAAATGTGCAAAATGTGCAAAGATTAATCCTGTTAGGTTAGCAGGAAGAAAGATACTGGTAGATCTGAAAATTCGTTTCAAAAATCGACTTTATTCTTCGCCCCTATGCGGAAATCAAAGATACGATTTAGGTTCTGGAAAGATAAAAACGCAATTAAAAAAATCTGATGTGGGCACCACATGACTTTCCCTGCAGACTTATATTCACGTTCTATTTATTTAAATTAAATTTCATTCATTTTTAATTCAATTTTGGTTCTCATTTGAAAACTGGACTTATTTTCAAAAATGGTGTAGGAAAAATACGAAAAACTAAAATATCAGAGAGAGTATTTCAGTTAGAGTGGATGCAAGCTGTTGCGGGCCATTTCGCAAAAAAAGGCGGGTTCTTTTAACCCGAGTCATACTCAAAACAAATCAGCACCAGATTCGTGCACAAGTGACTTACCTACCAAATTTTATGAAATTCGGTCAATTAGTTTTTTAGTTAGAGTGGATACAAAATCGGCACAGACAGACAGACAGACACACAGACAGACACACAGACACACACACAGACGTCACGCTAAAAATAGTTTTTTCGTATTCTAGAGGTCTCGAAACGTGTAGGTCCGTCGAAAACTCGAGTTGCGATTTTCGACATGATTCCAATACTTTCCCTATACATTACCATGTATTGCAGGGAAAGTAATATAGATATCTGTCAATTAAAGTTATTAAAGTTATTAGTTGCTTTAGACGTTAGAGACACAGTTATAGTTTGTAATAGCAGTTTCACATTTTGTAGCTAGTGCACTTGTGTATATTTAGTATAATTATTGTTAGTGTATTTGACCTATCACCTACTCATCACATATCCATCATCTAACTATCACATACCCATCATCTAACTATCACATACCCATCATCTAACTATCACATATACATCACCCACCTTTTACATAAACTTTGTATTATAGAAAAGGAAAATGTTAAAACAATGGCAAATTAAGTGTGACTTTAATTGATATCTCCCTTCAAATTACTGATAGAACTTCAAAATGTATTATCTAACATTACTACGGTTATCCATCGTCCCTGTCGAAACCTTTAACGGTATTCTCTCTTTGTTGCACATTAAGCTACTCTTCAAACTCCTTTATTTGTCATTTGAAGCAACACTGTAGAAAAATCGATTTTTTTTTATACTATCCTATCGATTATTCCGTTTCATCATGAATTAAGAATCGATTTCGACTTCATTTGTTTCTCGAGCTCTTTTCCGCCGCATGATCAATATTTTAACTTTATTTTTGGCAACGGTGTGTGTTTCCCTTTTAAATGTCAGTCGCCGTATTTCAAATCGATGTTCTCTGACAGATTTTTTGTGTCTAAGAAAAGGTTTTGAAATAGATTTCTTTTTTACAGTAATAGGTTTTTAGTTGCGGTTTTTTATTAGCTTTAAATGGATATTTTGAAACACGTTAGGGAATAAATATAATAAGTTCGACATTTTGTATGAAAATCATATTTTGTTAATAGTAATGTCAATCTTTTGATGTGAAACATATTAGGGCATGGGGAAAACATATTAGTTCGTGGAATCTTGAAAGAAATATAAGTATGTAACGGAAGTGGCATCATATTGTTACGAATACGCAAGGGAAAAACATTATAATTTGAATATAATTATATTATACTAATTATATTCAAATATTATATTACATTATTATTATACTTATAATTTGTGTTGTAAATGCTTTATGTAATGTATGTGATTGTCAATTTAAATATTTTAATCAATTTAAATCTACGTCCATAAACAATAATTAACAAATATTATATTGAGGTCTAATGGTCATGGCTTGTGTGGATTGTTATAATTTGAAGAACTGAGTTACTTCACCTGGGTGACAGATTTGACGACATTGGTTACGAATTTGATACAACTTGGCGACTTTTGCTATGTTCTAGAAATCTCTCGAATTATGCATATTTATTTTGCAATGCGTCACGTGATCGCTTCATATATCATGGGTGCAATTATTATTTCAATTTTTATTTAAAAAACTACTGAACATGTTTGCTGAAATTTTTCTTCTACATTTTATGTGATCATTCGAATATTTTCTAAAATTTTCTAAGCAATTTGTGATTTTTAAATTTGCTTAGAAATATTTGAAAAATTAAATCCCGTAGGGTGCAATGCATTTCATTTTTTCAACCCGGGTTCCATCCGAAACTAATTCCGTGATATTATTCATCTTCATTCCCATATGTCCCACAAACGGTCTCAACAGCATACTGAAATTTCATTTTGATAAAGTCATTTATACGGCAGTTATCGTGCGAACAGACACACAGACAGAATGACCAAAGTCATAAACACTTTTCAACTATGTTGGAAAGTGTTAAAAATACATTAATCATTCAGAGCTTTTACAAATATCACGTCTTTTGAAATGGCAACATCATTTTTAACAATGAATCGAAATTGCCCATGACATTAATGCTTGCTGTTTGTATGGCGTACCGAATTGGCGATTAATGATCGACAACGGCGGGTGGGGGTGCAGACTTTGAGCCGTTATCTTGGTTGGCAAGCAACAGCCGGCAGGGGACAAAAAGGCGGTCGTATGCATCGACACTTTTGAATGAGTTTGATAAGCGTAATCCGGGGTTATGGCGAGCACATCGCCGATCAAAGGACAGCTGTATTGCGCATGCGTAAAAGGTGGTTAGAAATAGCTCGCGAAGTGAACTAACTCATCGAGCGCCAGCGGAGTTGGAGGCGAAGCCATCCGAATCGCGAAGTGAGTTACTTTTGCTCATAATGCCCTCCAAGTCTATTACGCCTGCGCAGCAGCCGTAAAAAAAAGTAAGCAAGATCCGATGGTTAGGGAGCGGTAGCAAACAGGGGGGCGGGGTCATCAGGCTCCCACAGTTTGCAAGAGTAAGCGAGCTATGGGCATGGGGGGTGAAAAGGTTCGCGAAACAAATTTCGGGGTTAACAAGTATCAGAGAACTCTGGGTAAAGCCCCAACGTGTGTAATACAGCTGTGTGCAGCATTACGAACAAACAGCAAAAACGAGATCTGAAATTTTACATATGAGCCCGTAAATGGGCGAGACGGGTTTAGACTATTGTTTTAGGCTAATTAACTACTAATTATCAAAATTTTGCATTTCCAATTTTAGCAAATATTTCATTAATCGATATAAATCTTATATCTTTGTTTTCTTTTCATGATTGGTTTATAGCTAAAACCTCACATCTACGCCAGAAAATGGTGACTACAACGGTAGTTAATATACTTTTTAGTTAGTACACATTTTTTTTTCAATATGTGTTACTGACCTTACTAATACTTAGCTGGCGGGTTGAAAGAGCTCGCGAAGCAAGATCCGAGGACGGCAGAGCTTTAGCAAATAGGAGTCTAACAGGCGTATTACACCTGCGTAGCAGGCAGGAAAAAAGAGCTCGCGAAGCGATGTCCGGTGGTTATAGAGCGAAAGCGAACAAGGGGGAGAATCCTCCGAACACTGAGTGTTGGCGAGTGTTGCCGAGTTTAAAGAGATCACGAAGCGACCTTTGGGGTTGCAGAGATTCAGAGAACAACAGGCGGAGTCCAACAGACGTAATATATCTTCGTAGCTTGTGGGAGGAAAAGAGCTATCTAACCGAGTTCTGATTGTTTGTAAGCGGTAGAGAACATGGGACAAAGTCCCCGAACTCCAAGAATTGGCGGGTGAGAGCGAACTGGGGGCATTTAAGCCGAGCGGGGTAAAAGAGCTAGAGAAGCGAGTTTCGGAGATTGATGAGTGTCAACGAAATAGGGGCGAAGCCTCATCATCTGCGTAGCAGATGTAAGGACAGAGCTGGCGAAGCGAGATCCTGTGATTAATAGACGGTATAGAACATAGGGCGGAGCCACCTCCTTAATCCTTGGAATTAGAGAACAATGGACACAAAGAAAGTCCTGTGCACTGGCTAGGGTGAAATAGCTCCAGGGGTGAATAGGATTAGGAAGTGTTAGAAGACTAGGAGAGCCCAACGGACGTATTATGCCTGTGTAGCAGGCCGAACAAAAGGGGTTCTAAAGCGAGCGCCAGCGAGTATGAGGCGAAGCCTCCCGACTCTCGAAACGAATTACAGAGCAGGGGATGCATATATTCAGAAAATTTATCAACAATTTTAATTACGTTTAAGTGTTCCATTTAATGACCACTAGTCATTTCGAACGTGCGAAAAACGGATGGGTAAATACATAGTATATCATATAACTACTTATCCAAGGTTATTCAACTCACATACAATACTCTTTAGTTCATTTTCTAAGAGGTTTTTTTACTGGTGAAAGAACGGCACCTTCGTTATACCTAAAGGCAATTGACTCCCCGCGTATTTATTGTTATCCTGGGCGCAGATCAATAGAGCAGAACAGCATCGGCAACCGAGATACAAAAATAGAACTCCGCTGTGTAGAAGTTGGCCTGCAGTAATTAAGTCCGATAGCTCTTCAGGGGAAATATGCTGCTTATTCAGTATGGATTTGCCTTTTTTATGCACCTATAAAGATGCTATTCCTTTTAGTAACTGGCTTACTGTGTAGTTTCTATTTAATTATTTCCCTACAATATATACGGCATATTATTATTTTAACCCATTTTTACTTTCCCTGCAATACATGGTAATGTATAGGGAAAGTATTGCAATCATGCCGAAAATCGCAACTCGAGTTTTCGACGAATCTACGCGTTTCCAGACCTCTGGAATACGAAAAAACCATTTTTAGCCTGACGTCTGTGTGTCTGTCTGTGCAGATTTTGTATCCATTCTAACTAAAAACTAATGGACCGAATTTCATAAAATTTGGCATGTAAGTCACTTGTGGGCAAATCTAGTACTGATTAATTTTGTATACAATTCGGAATAAAAAACCCGCCTTTTTCTGGCGAAATGGCCCGCAAAAGCCTGTATCCACGCTAGTTGAAAAACTAATGGACCGAATTTCACAAAATTCGGTAGATAAGTCGCTTGTGGGTCACCCTGGTGCTAATTAAATTTTGGTACAGTTCGGAAAATAATAACCTGCCTTTTTTTTGCAAAATGGCCAGCAAAAATCGTCAAAATCTAAAATAAAAACCTACGTATGCTCAAATATATCCACTAAATGTTTGTTTTTCACATTATTTTTAACGCAGAAAAATATAAGACCAACTCCATTACACTAGGACTAGCCGTTCCCGAGATATTTTAGTTTTTTTTGTATTTTCTCTACACAATCTTTGAAAATAAGTCCAGTTACCAAATGAAAACGAAAATTGAATTAAAAGTGAATTAAATTTAAATAAAATAAAGAGAACTTGGGTGTAAGTCTGCAGGGAAAGTCATGTGCTGCCCACATCAGATTTTTATTAACACTTTCCAACATAGTTGAAAAATGTTTATGACTTTATGTGCCGTAAATATAACTTTATCAAAATGAGATGTTTGTATGTTATTCATACGGTCTGTGGGGCATTTGGAAATGAAAATGATTAATATCACCCAATTAGTTTCGGATTTAACTAGGGTTGAAAAAATTAAATGCATTGAACCCTACGAGAGTTAATTCTTTCAAACATTTATGTAAAGTTAAAATTACTTAGAAAATTTTAGGAAATATTTAAATTATCACATAAAATGCGGAAAAATATTTTCAACAAAATATGTTAGGTAGTTTTTTAAATAAAAATTGAAAGAATAATGACACCCATGATATATGGAGAGATCACGTGACTTATTGCAAAATAAAATATGTCATCCTTTTTTTTCCGTGTGTAAAGATCGTGATATGTAAAGATCTTTTAAATTTATATTTAGTGTTGCATCCGTCTTAAAATCGCTTTATTTTTGCGTATTATAGATTATCATTATAGATTTTAAATTATCACTAAACTTATTCCTACAACGAAGCTTATTTTAACGCTATATTATTTCATGTAGAATGTAAACGAATCAAGTAAAATTATTTAGCTTTAGAGTCTGGAAGATAAGTGATATGAATGAAATATTCATTCTGTTTACATAGAGGGGCAGACTATTTATATTTCGATGACGTCATTTGAATAAAGTTCAATTTGTGCAACTAGCATTGTATTTTTCGCGTTTTCAAGTACCGGGTGGTCAGAATTAAAAGACCCCTACTCTGAGCTCTCTATACATCGAACTGCAAAGCCTCCAAAATCGTTGAACCTACTATTCAACCTACTATGTTCTGGGCATAAAAGGGGATGAAACTGGGAAATTTTCTTTCTTATCAGCGATGGCTGTCACACTGCCAGAACGCGCTTTGCTTGTGAAGCTGTTTTATGAAAACAAAGGACATGCTGCAGCTGCACTTCGAGAGTTTCGTCGACTTAAGAATTTCCGCAAAGGACCATTACTTCCACAAGCTCTTAGGAGAATGATCGCTCGATTCGAGAAAACTGGACATCTTGGAGTTTAGCCGGATCGAGGACGCAAATCGACTCGTTCAGATGTCGTTGAGGATGTTGCCACCGTTATTGTTGAACAATCAATGGATAACGTTATACGCAGCATTCCCTGCATCGATAAGGTCCATGTGATATGAATGTTTGGTACGTTCGAATAAAATGTGTTGCAAATGTGTATTTTGTGTCTTTTCAGCATATTTTCTGTTGTACAGCGCCACCTATCGGTGTTTCTGGAACTAATTTTTATTTCGTGTAATCCCTTTCCCCATGTCTTGAATAGTAGATTCAACAATTTTGGAGCCTTTACACTGAGTAGTTCGATCTATAGAGAGCTCAGAGTAGGGGTGTTTTAATTCTGACCACCCGGATAGTTTTCTTATTATTTGGTTGTTAAGTATAGATTTGATACTGGTTATGAATATAGATATTTATTTATTTATTTTTTTTTTTATTAGGATTAAGGATTATTTATTATTGTTTGTAATATTTGCTAAAAAGATTTTATGTTAAGAAGATTTTTATATGTAAATAATGTTTTATGTTCCAAGGACCTTTGACCCAATATAAACAAGTTTTGTTATATAAATAAATGTCTGGTGGTGTTGGTGTGTCGCCGCTCTGTGGTGGCGCGTTTTGCCTAGTTGGTTTCTTTGCGGGCGTGTCTCTGGCCTGATGGTGGGGGTTTCTGTCGTTTCCGTCGGCTTTTCCCTGCAGGACTGGTGGCGGTTGGCCTCGCTCAGCGGAGCGTTGGTCTGCTTTCCCCTTGGTGTCCCGAGAGGTGCTCGCCCTGCGTGGTGGAGTCGGCGGTTTTCTCTGTCCGGTGGATTTGGTGGGCTCGTCGTTCCTCTTTTGTGTTGGAGATCCTTTTCGTACCCGACCGTGGGAAACACTACTTAAAGCCATTCG
Source organism: Amaurobius ferox (assembly GCA_951213105.1). Lineage (NCBI taxonomy): Eukaryota > Metazoa > Arthropoda > Arachnida > Araneae > Amaurobiidae > Amaurobius > Amaurobius ferox. Next base: position 50,945,422 of record OX578150.1, on the reverse strand, counting down.
TGGCACGTGCCATGGTCAGGAACTCCAGGCATTCTGTGTACATCGGCACAACGGGTGTGACACGCACCCCCCTCCGAATCATAAAACCTAAATGCTTCAGTTTGTTCTATGTTAACGGATACAATTTAAATCACAATTTCAACACCCTCAAGCAGTTAAAACAATTTTTGTATTGTCCACCGCAGGTTATCAATATGTTCACCCCTTTTCAAAATGGTTCTGATACAAAGAGGAGGAACACGTAATCTCCGTTGAAGAGCAAGATAACTGAATGCGATCACTTAAAAGTAATCATTACTTATCAAAATTACTTATGAAATCGAAATTTTTTATTAGAATGATGAGTTGTATATAGGGACATTTTAGATAAATTATAGAATTGTGCTTATCTTAGTGTTTCGGATCCGACGATATAACGATGACTTTGAATGTAAACTAAGTGAAACCATGATGAATATTTATATAGACCTTACAACCTATGTAGTATTATATGGGTCGACCAATTAAAATTGGTGCACAATTCCATCTGAAAAAACGTTGCCATAATTCGTAAAATAAATAAATAAATGCAGAAACATAGTCATGACGTGCGTGAATGGCATAATGACGTAAAGTAATAATGAAACTTTGATAGATGAAAGTATTCAGGATAAAATTTTATTCCGAGTTTCAGCTCTCTACGTGCTCTGAGTGCGTAGGAGTCCGAACTGAGAAATGCATAGCGAAAATATAAAGGTAATTTGAAGTTAATAAAATATGAGGTAAAAATGAATCAAAATAAATTGAGTTATGTACTGTCAATATAATATTTTTTACTTTTCCAGCAATATACTAAATATAATTGCAAAAAATTAACAAATCATATTATTGCTTTTAAAACTTTTGTGTTAGTCATATCTTTGTGTTGGTCTTATTTGTAATACTTGTGAAAATGTATATACAATTTAATGCTTAAATTTCAGATCTGGTGGAGATTTTTTAATAAAAATAATATAAAGAATATTTCTGTATATTAAAATATTTCTATTTTCCTTATATACATAATGTATAAGGAAAGTATTGTGACGGGGTCGAAAATTCGAATTCGAGTTTTCGACGGGAGAGCACGTTTCAAGCATCCCTGATCACGAATCACACATTTTTGAGGTGATGTCTGTGTGTGTGTCAATGAGTCTGTGGAGACGATATCTCATGAACAAATAGAGAAATTCGAATGAAATTTGGTACAAAATTCACAATCCGTGAATACTGGAAGCCTATTGTTTATAAACGTAGTCATATGTTCAGAAACCCCTTAAATTTCCGAGTGAAATTTTGAAAAAATCAACAAAAAATCAAAACCTTAAATAAAGTTACACAAATAGACATATCTTATGTAATTTTTCCTTAGAAAACGATCGGCATAAACTTTAAAACGCTAGCATGAACCGTTCTTGAGATATTGCACATTTTTAAAATAAATTTATCAAAAAATCCTATAAATTAAAAAAATATATTAACTGTTGAGAAACATGTTCACTTTTCATATGTAATATCATGCGATAAAAAAAAATTGGGTGACATCATTCTCGTAGATCTAACTCGTTCCATTCATGAGAAAAGATACTTTGAGTATGAAAAGATACTTTTGTATTTGAACGCCAATAGTTATTTATCTGTTATAAGAATAACTTATTTGTCCGTCCATAACGCTTGGCGAGATTCTGGCGCCGAATTTGGTGGAATGTCGCCAACTTGGCGACTTTTTAAAATGTTGCCAAATTAACGAAAATCTCGCCAAATGGATAAAAATGACACTAAATCAATGAAAATGACAACAAATTGATGAAAATTCAATACCTTGGAAAGAATATAAATATCTACTATATTAAAAACCTATATTTTTATTGTAAAAGTATTAAATTAATTGCATTATATAAGGAAAGTCATGTGTTGCCCACATCAGATTTTTTAACATACAGAAGAATTAATTTATTTAAAATCTTAATATTTCAGTTTTGTCAGAAGCTTCAGCCGTCCCAATTTATTTTAAAATTAAACCAATAATGTGTCAGCTTTATTTCAACAATCATTAAAATTTTTAGACAGAATATTTAAAACGATTGCTTAACTGAATGAATTATAAAACAATTTTATTACATGCCATATGTTTTCCATCAAAGTGAAAACTCTTTATAAGTATTTCAAACGATCCGGCCATGCAGTGAACGGATTTTTAAATTATGATTTATTCGCAAACTGGAAATACTTCAATTTCGTTTAAAGTCATTTCAGATGTTTAGTTTGGGCAAGTTTGATAAACCAATTTAGATGAGCATCATATTTTAAAAACAAGATAATGTAGATATAATTTGACTATTTAATGAAATGTAAAACAGTTTTATGAAATATGCGTTTATCAAAATACTTAAAATTGGTTTGCCAGTTTAAGAGCCTGAATTGAATTTTGTTTATAGTTATTTAAGAATTAAATGGAAAAAAATATATATCGAAGTCCATTTATAACGATTCTAAATTTTAGAAATTTTCTTATAAGTAAAATTAATTTGTTAAATAGTCTTCATATGGTACCAAATGGTGTATATGTTACTGTGAAAGACCGAAATTGGAGAATGTCGACTTTCACCGGTGAATGTCAACACATACCAAATACGTCGGTGAAAGACCGAATATTTGATTATATTCTTGTGCATTCGGACCATGACTGTTGTATCCCGACAAGCACAGATATGCTCTGGTGGAGGTCGAAAAGAGAAGCCGAGGTCAACAGAGAGGCGACAGTCTGTCGCCAAATCCTTTGTTCTGCTGCGATTAAAGTTATGTGGCATGTATTTGTTATACTCTGGAACATTACTGTTTGTCAGTCTTATGCAAGGTTTGATGGTGCGCGCAACGTTTTCGTAAAATTTTATTTTTTTTATCCGATACCCTAAGTAGTGTGTGAATGAGAGAGCTGGACCACAGCCATAAACCCCCCATTAAAACCACACCCACTTTTAGAAATGTAATGGCTCTATTTTATCCACACCATTGTGATTACACAATGGTGTGAAACCCCCCATTAAAACCACACCCACTTTTAGAATGGAATGGCTCTATATCACCCATAAAAAAACCCACCCACTTTTAAAAACAATGGTGTGAAACCTCCCATTAAATCCACACCCACTTTTAGAACGTAATGGTCCTATTTCACACCATTAAAATTTCCACCCACTTTTAAAAACAATGGCTCGTAAAACCCCCATAAAAACCGGACCCACTTTTAGAACGTAATGGCCCAATATCACCCACACAAATTCGACTATACAATGGCTCTCAGACCTCCATTGAATCCCACCCACTTTTAGAAATGTAATGGCTGTATTTTACCATTAAAATTACCACCCACTCTTAAAAATAATGGCTCACAAAACCCCATAAAACCCGAACCCACTTTTAGAATCCAAAGGTTATTTCTTATCCATAAAAATCTACAACCCCTCTTAAAACGATGGTATCGAAACCCCATTAAAACTACACCCCTTCTAGAAAAGTGATGGCTCTATTTCAACCATACAAATTAAACAAATCAATGGTATCAAAATCATCCATTAGCAAGGTTCTAGCGCAAGCACCTCCCGAGAAAGTGATGGCTCTATTTCGACCACACCAATTTTCCGGAGCGAGCAAGCGAAAAGTCGTTGGGAGGGAAGGTACCCCCTTCGGCGAGCACCCCCTTTTAAATGAAATAGGGCCTCAGAAGAGGACGGTTACATGGAGTACTTTAGATGTGATATAGACACTATTAAAGAGGCATTCAGAACAGAAGAATGTGTCCTTCGAACTGAGGACCATTAATTATCTTTTAATAGTTCGAAAACTGTTAAAAGATTATGATCGCCTACTCCTTTATCGCATAGTGACCGTGAGCCAAGGTATGGACACCATCTTCCAATATATGACGTTTGTCATCTTTTCCTGATAGGGCAATCTTATTGACTTGTATGGAATGAATCTCATGCTTTGTGCTCCTGATGAGATTCATGGTTCTATGCTGTACTTCTTGCTTGAATAGGCAGTTCTTGTAGTCCTCGAAGGATATCCTGTTTTTCACGACACATTTCTTTACTCCTTTCGACTTTTTCACCAGGTCAACCTCAGTTTTACAGGCATACATCTTAGATCTTAAGCCAACGAACTCTTCTAAGATCTTCCCTGCATTTTCATCCTTCATCTTCCCCAAGACCTTTTTATTTACTCGGGGCATACCATACCTATTGTTTTCTGGATAATCTGATGTGTCAAAGTAGTCAATCAATCCTTTCATATCCTCATAAAAGTCCTCGGTCTGTATGTCATAGATGTAACTGTCAGTGTCCATGTACAATAGCTTGATATCGCCCCCGTATTTAGGCTTCATAAGATTATAATGGAAGTCATACATCAGATGCTTCGATAGATCTAATATACTCATGCCGACGTATATTGGCTTATTAAAAATCACTTTCGTCTTGTTCATATGCACGGCGGCTAATCTTTCGTCAAAAATGGTCCTTCCCTTGAAGTTGGGCTTAGCAACTAGCTTCTCCGCTTTCTGGGGATCGCATACTAGCCTAATATCGAGTCGCTTCCTGATATTTTCCATCGTCTTGCCAAAGACCGAGTTGTTCATAAGTTTGAAGAAGTCTTTCTCAAAGTCGTTGGTTGCCTTGGTCCTCATATCAGTGTTCAGGTCTATGTACCTCTTCAACCAGGGAGACTGCTGAAACTCCAACACTTTGTGCACCTTTTTGAGCTTCACCCCCAACTGCAACAGTTGCTTCAAAACCCTGTAATGAACCACATAATGCTCTTTGTCATAGAGGGTCGTCAGTAGTTTTGGCTGTTTTGAGCCATCGGGCATCCTGCTCTCAGGTGCTAGAGGTATGTCTGAATGGAGGTTGTGCAGATGGGTCGGGTACTGTAGGTCGCAATCTACGATGTATCCTTTGTCTGAGTCATCCTCTACTTGGGTCACATCTGACACAGTGCTCCACTCGAAGCCACCATGCGGTAGGTATTGACTCATGGCCCATCCGTAGAGGTTGTTGGCGTCAAGGTACATCAGGTAGTTAGACTTCTTGTTCTCGTCATAGTCCCTCATGTACTTGTTGTTCGCCCTCCCATATCGGTTACAGCACTGAGAGATGCCTCCTCTGGTCCCCTTTTCTAGCATGAGTATCATGTCATAGTCTGTCAACAGCTCTAGCTCAACCTCTGTGGTTTTGAGCATGGCGTCCCACGAGAGTCCGGGTGCAGTGAAGTACCATGCAGGATCCAACTTATAGGTCTTTAGACAGACATCTCTAAAGTGTTCCATGATGTCGGCTAGGATGAGTACATCAGTCTTCACATACAAATCGGAATATTCACCCAATGTCTTAATGTTGAAGGCCTTCCATACCCTTTTAGCGTGCTCGTAGTCCTCATCCTTTATGTGTGACTCATTCAATTGGTTGTAAAAGTCTTCTTTTGGGGGCAGCTTGGTTTCTTCGCATTTGTCCCACGAGTCCATGTAATCGTATGGATAGACGCCTTTTCGGGTGACGAGGTCCAGTTTGTCCTTGGGGAAGTACTTGGCTGTCTCCCTGAACTCCTTTACGTTCTTCGCAAGACTGTCGAGGCTAGCGGCCATGAACTTGAATGAGTCGACAAACCTCAACTTTATACCAGGTACCTTTACTTTCTTCCCATCGCCTACTTCTACAGTTTTTGCCCCGACCTCCTTACTGAAGGAAATGTACCTCTCCTCGTTGTTCGGGATGACGTCGATATCACCTTGGTCTCTACCGAGCTCCTTTATGAAGAGATGGGCGTCGTAGCCAGATAAGTTGTGGATAAACACTGGAATGAACGAAGGCTCTTGGTACTTTAGGTTGCAAAGGTTGTGAGCAGGTCCTCTGTAGTTCGATTCACATTTCGCCGGATTGAGAAGATGGTCATGATCTCTAACTTTTCGGAAGTCTGGTTTATCCTTGGGTGAATAGGGTGAAGGTTTCTTCCTGATATCTTCGTCACAGATGTGGCAAACATGGGTCCTTTGGAAATGCTCTTCATCTTCGGTGGTCATTTTGATGGGTTGCTTCTTATCATAAATGTTCTTTATCGCTAGCGCCTCAGTCTTCACTGTATCAAAGAACAGCTTGGTGGCATTGGGTCCTCTGTATGTGATTGGTGCCTTATAGTCTGCGTGTTTATATTTGATGTAGACAGTGAAGCTCATAGGTTCATGCTTTTGATATTTATGTAAGAATGAGCTGTCTTTTGTAGGGCAGCAGGTGTTTATCTTGTTTGTCAAGCACTCAAAGTCTCCATACATCACAAAGGGTAATCGTAAAGACCTTTGATAGTTTTTGAACCGCAGAGATTCGTTCTCCTCGGGCATTACAATCTTTACTGGTGTATTCTTCCTACAATCCGTTTCATGAGCTTGGAGGTCCTCTTCGGAGTAATAATACAGCAGGCATCTCTCACAGGTGAATATCTTTCCGTTGTGTTTAGTCACTTGTCCGCTTATCAATTTGGAGAGGTCTTTTATCCAACAGTAATGACTGTTTCCTTCCTTATTCTTTATGTACAGCAAATTGATGTGTTTGTCTTCCTTATTTTTAGTGATTCTCAATGGGTAAATATCATTACCTTCGTATGAATATATGTTCACCGATATGTTATTCAACTTTTCGAACCTGTTAAATACTCTATCTTCCATCTTCACTGGAAACTCGATACCTTCGAAATTTAGCTCATTATCATATGGCTTATATTTAGAGACTCTATCTACGTGATTATCAGCTGGATAAATAGCGGACAGTATCGCCCACTTAAAGCACTCGTTATCATTTTCATTTTTCACGTTAATGACTGCCTTTTTATCTTTAATTCTTTTCGGTAAATCAATGTAGGATGATCCTCTCAGTGGGTTGTATTTATTGATCCTCACCTCAAGGTTTTTAATTCTAACAAGCGTCCATCCCGAACCCTTTGCAACAAACTCCTCCATTTCTGTCAATAATTTTTGGATAACCGATCTGTAATAAGCTACCAAATCAGTTGATTCTAAGATGACTGCGTTTTCTGTTTTGAAGTTTTTCTCCATTTCTATAATAGCATCGTCTTTACCCTTTTGATAGTCACAGAGGAATTCGAAATTAACCTTCAAACCATGCAGCCTCTTTATGTGTTTAGTGATGAGTCCCCGGACTAGTGACGCCACATCGTTCAAAAAGTCTTCGGGAAGCATCAGGTTGTGTTCATTTTGGATGTCGTACGTCTTCAAGCGAGATTCAAAGGCTGTATTAACTTTGTGGAGGGTGTAGAGCCTTCTCTCTCGCGTATCTAAAAACAGGTCTGAATCAAACCCGAAATGACGGTTGAACAATACGCTTTCTATGTATGCTATGATGTCTGCCCTCCTTCCTAACCTGGAATAGCCTCTAATGCCATGCGTTCGACAAAATTCCCGTAGTTGGGGGAGAGTCATGTGATGTAGTCGATGCTCCACCCTTCCACACTCTGGGAGAGCGGTTGCCTTCTTTGGTTTATAGTTTAGGTGCCCTTTAGATTGTAGGTGCTTATTCATGCTTGATCCCTTAAATAACTTACCGCAACACCTGATCTTACGCACTCTGTTCTTCTTTGGCTTGCTAAACAAGTCATTGTGGAAACTGGAAAAGCCGTTATGATATTGAATAAGGTCGACCAGCTCCAACTTTTTAAGTTTCGAGTAACCTCGAATATTATTTTCACGACAGTAGCCTTGCAACTGTCGAACGGTTTTAGATTGAAAATCCATTTTGTCTTTCTTTAGAACTACAAATCGTTTCTTTAAATGCTTTTATTACTGAAGGGGTATACTTTAAACGATTCAATTTTTAATGAGTATTTCAATCATTAAAAATATAGTCATATCTACATCTATTAAATTATGGAAGGGCATGTCATCGTTGTCGGTCGATCGCTATCGCTATCACTATCGCTATCACTGTCAACCTGATATATTGAAAAGGTTTCGTAGAGGTTTCGAAAAGGTGGTTTTTTTACCACGAAACCCTCTAATGGTGTACAATAATATAAAACCCTGAAGCCAACATATAATCTTAATAATCTTATTTCATCCCTGGTCAAAATCATACCAACCCTGGGTATATCATTTTTTAAAAATATAATTGAGTTATTCGACAAACGTATTAGGATAGATTTCCCGTGCTCAGTAATGTCAGAAACCAAATATAAGCCATCCACTGACTCAAAGTTATCAGTACTCAAATCGTTTAATTTTTTTACAATACGATCCATATTCTTTATTTAAAGGAAAAATATATTCAAACTTGAGGAAGGTAACAAAGGGTATCTAAACATTTAATGGTTGATCAACCATTAAATGTTATTATGAATATAAAAATTTATGGTTCATTTTTGTCCAACTCGGGTTGTATGTCGACAGGTTCATTCTTATCCAACTCAGGTTGTATGTCGATAGGATCATTTTTACCCAACTCGGGAGGTATGTCGATAGGTTCATATTGTACCACAAATCTATTACATATGTTTGTCAGAAGGATGCAAACCAGCTTTTTAAAATGGAGTTCGTAAAAGGTATCTGAGAGCAAATGGGCTTTATAAGTCATGAGGTGACAAAGATCTATACGATCCAGATTTTTCATAATAAAATCTTCGTTAAAGGTTTGCCATTGAACAATTCTACCCCATTCAAGGTAATCTGCAAATTCCGTCATAAAATCTTCAGTGAGCTTTTGTTTGACGCAAATGAGTTCCATATCGATTTTGTCTATATGCCGACGAATAAATTCTTCTGAGAGTACTTGGAATTGAGAAACCATTCTCCAATCTAATTTGGAAGCATGCTTATCCAGGAAGGGTTCTGACATTATCTGATATCTGGAAACTACTTCCCAATCTAAATATTCAGTATTTCTGTCCATGAAATCCTCTGATAAAACTTGATATTTGGATGTATAGTACCAGTTTAATAGACCTTTGTGTTTTTCTACAAAAGGCTCCGAAAGTTTCTGATACTGAGAGATGACCATCCAGTTTACCAAACCTTCGAATTCTTCGATAAACTCTTCCGATAAAGTTGTATATTGACTTATGAGCGACCAGTTAACATAATTTTTACTAACTCTGATTTGTTCTTCCGACAAACCGCTTTTAGATATTTCGTTCCACGCCATTTATTCTATGTACAATTTTTTTTTACGGCAGCTGGAGTGTCCACTTGATTTCTTCAATTTTTAGAAATGGTTGAACTGTGAACTCAGCATCACATCGTAAGAAAATTTTTAATTGGTCATCTTTTTTAACCTCTCCGAGAATTAACACGAATTCAGTGGCTACTTTTATCTTGTGAACGTATTGCTTGTTATTAATGTATAACTTAACAACGATTAATTCATCGATTATCTTTTGAGGATCAAGGTACAATCCCAGTCTAAAAAAACCGTCCCGAGAGAATTTACAATCTGAGTTCAAAGCATCACCGGAAAACTTCGTAAAAATAACGGCATTCGCATTGGTACTAGGTCTAATAGTTATGTATCCTGATGTGGTGGTTGCATAACATACTTTATTGTCAACATAGTTTTCCAAGTACTTTTTATTAACCGCATTCATGTCTTCAATAGGGTCAGCGACATTGCCTATCCTTTTACCTTTAGCGTCAATGGGTCTTCTATCATGTAACCTCAGGTACTTCTGATCTAAATCTTCCAGAATTTTTGCTATCTCTTCTCGGAGTTCAACCCTCAGCGTGTGAGTGACGGTAGTGGAGTTACGAATTAACTCAGCTTCCAGATAACTTTTAGTAGTTACATCCCGACTCTCAATCGGTGTCTGACAGTTTTTCAAGATCTTATTTTCCATATCGTAGTTACCGTCGTGTGTGAGTTTAAACCCTATGCCTGGAATACCAGGAGGTCCTTGTTCTAATTCTTCATCGAAAAGCGGGTAGTAGGCAGCCATTTATTTAAATATAAAATAATTTTTATAGTCATGGACTATAAAAATTAAAAATGGACTATAAAAATGGCTTATAATTTCAAAGTCTTGATCATGGTAATATTTTGATTGTTAATATTTAAGAGGCATTTCTTGTGCTCTTTTAAGATGAAGTAAAAAACATAATCTTTGGGGGCAGCGTTCCTTAACCTCCAGTTAAACTCAATCATTAAGTTATTCGTATCGGTATAGTTTTGATGATGAGAGAGATTAAAGCAGATGATTGGATACAACTTACCAAAATTCGAATAATTGACCATACAACCTGTTTCAGACGTGATGGTGTTGAGTCCAGATTCCAAAAAGGCTGTGTATAATCGATTATAATCACTTTTCTCAAAATCCATCATGTAACTGACAGTTGGCACTTTTACATTGTTGATCATTAACCAACATTCCGTCATATCTAAGTTATCAAACAGCATGTTATTGTGCTTCGAATTTTCGTATCTTTCAGTGTACTGAGGAATTACGTACAAAGATAAGACTTCATCAGAAGTAGCTTTTATGGTATAAGAGCCGCTAGCGTTTTTATAGAAAATATTAGACTTTACTATGCTGTGTTGGTTCCAGTTTATTTCTACATCCTTATTCGATAACTTTAATTCGTTAAATATTGAAGCCGCCGCATTTTTAAATCGTACGTAAGGTAGCCAGAGTGATAAATCTTCTACAACGACTTTATAGATCTTATGTTGCTCGTTGGTGTACAGCATATTTAGACTGTGATTTCTCTGGAACTCAAATTTGACTTGGAACCCCGTGATTACTTTTTTATATTCACGGAAGAAATCAAACACGTACTTTAGTGGGATCCATATAGTTACAACCTTGCTATTTTTAGTGAATTCGCTTCTTTCTGTAAATCCCTGGTTATGGTTCTCATTAATTCTGAATTTTTCGAAAAACTCAGTAATCTTTGTGGTATCTACTAACGTGCCATCATATTTCAAGCGTTCTCTATCAGCTGTGTCCGACGTATCAGTGTAGAACAGCATATTTGTAGCTTCGGCAGAAGAATAGTCAGGCGTAAAATGTATTAAGCCCAACACTTGTCGCATAAGAGTGGTATAATTAATGTTGGATTCTATTTCAGTGGTTCCTAATGTAAACCTGTTAGCATTGATCAAACCACCTCCATTCACGAGAGCTACATTATCATTCACTATGGCAGTACCATCATTGTTAACAATTTTCAATTTTTGCTGTAAATAACCGTTAGAGTATAAAATGTTGGCGTTGGTGTCTTGAATAAAGAAATGGTAAGAGGCATTTTCCATAGAATTATCACTATTTTCATGCCTTACCTCTCTATATTCGAAACTTTCGATGTCATCATCGTAATAATAATTGGTGCTGTTTAATTCAAATATTTTATTCATTTATTATGAAATAAATTTTTTTTCTTCTCCTCAATTTAATAGCTATATGGCTATTAAATCGAATTTAGATAAACTTTAGTCCAGCTCCATGTTTTTTCTGCTTTGATAATATCTCCTTTATTTTATCCTGCACATACTTACCTTCTAATTCGGCCTCCTGCAGGACGTCGGAAAAGAACCCTCTTCCTTGTATCTTCTTACTCTTTCTTTGAAGTCTGTGTTTATTCATTTCTTTATTATAGGGCGATAAAATTGTATTGTACTTCTTGCTTATTGAGCGGAATTAAATCACCTCTATGATTGGTTACTTGCATTCTGATTCGGTAAACACTATCCATTCGAACAGGGTAAAACAGAGGTTTGTCAAATGATTTTATAATCTGACTACCTGGACGATTACTGTTTGTAAATGAATAGATGACGTTTGTAGAGTTGAAACCGTTGATATACGCCCCCTCTGCGACATCGCAATGTATATAAATGTTATCGTTTCCCCCAGATAAGTCAGCAATGTACTTTCCTACTTGTTCAAGCTCTTCGTGGATTTTAGGCTCGAAACCTATAAGTTTATGCAGGTTTTTGGTTTTCGTTAAATCGATCTTATACCCGTCTTTTAACTTAATGGCTATTCGTTGTCGTTCCTCCACTATACCGAATTGTATCGGCGGATCGCTTCCAAAAAAATTAATCATGTAACGATTCAGCCCCTTGATAGTGTAATTTCCATCTGGTATCGTCAAATTTAACCACTGCTGACCATCAAAGTATGATAATTCCTCATCTTTGATATTGTCCCATGAAACGTACATCGAAAAGGACTGAAGGGCAATCTGTTTAAAGGTGAAAGGTCTAGTGTATTCAATCGTAAAATCTTCTGATTTTTCCGCGTTTTTAGAATCTAATATCAATAGAACCATTTTATTTATAGAGAACATTTTTTTCATTGAAGTCGCTGGGTTCTTGGGTAAAAGAATATAGCACATCTACAACTGGCTTACCCTTGTTTCTTTCACGAATGTACTTCATACAAAAGTAGCCGCATTTGACGGAAGCAGGGTGCTGTAGAAAGCTCGAGTTACACCCGATATTTTTCTTTCCAGAAGTCAGTAGATACTTCTTAATGTTAGGATGAATTTTGTATACGTGTTCTCCAAAAGGATCAAAATACTCAACAAAGTTATTTTTAGGATCGTTATAGTAGCAGACCCAGTGCGTACCAGGTCCTGTGACAATGTCCAGATTAATAATACCGTTTTCAAACCGACTCATCTTTTTAGGCAACAGATCGGAAGTAAAGACGCCCCTAAACCCCTGTTCATGTTTCATATTTTGTTTAATTACTTCGTCTGATATTCCCAGTTTTGATAGACGCCCTTTCCAATGGGTCTTTTTTTTACACATCCAGATCCTGAAATTTTTTCCAAAGCTTTCTTTGCTCCATATCCAGCCGCCCCACTTGCAGCACCTAGTGCTAAAGCCTTGGCCCCAGCAATTAACGCAGGTAATAGAAAAGGTAGAAAACCACCCGTTTTCTGGAGCTGCGTCTTACTGATAGTGATACGCTTCCCCTTCCCAATTTGAGCTATCTGTGTTCGAGTTAAATGTATATCTTTGTTGGGGGCTTTTGTCTTATCTATTTGTAGAGATACTTCTTCTCCTTTCTGGTATGCAGATTTTAGCTTAGCAATCTGATGATCGCTTAAATGTATTTTAGTTTTTATGTAATTACTCATTTATTTAATGAAAAATTTTTGTAGTATTGTTTTACTTGCTCGTTGGTCATAGTTCCTTCTCTCAACAATGCATCCAATAAATCGACGACTTGATTGTGTAACTTTTTACTTTTGGACCCTTTACATATCTTATCAGTCAATCGGGCTAAAATTTCCATTTTGTCTTCTACTCCTTTACCGATATAAATTCCTTTTCTTTGCAAGTCTCTGAGTCGATCCCGATAATCTCCTAACGTAGTCATATGATCTCTCAAATAATCAGCCTTAGCTAATAAGCGATCTTCTCTTTCTTCATCCTTTTTAGTCATTCGAGACATCTGACTCATAATGTTTCCTTTTTGACGAGACATTTTTAGGTAAGTATCATTTACTTTACTCATAATTTCTTGCAAAGTTTCCTTGGTCTCATGGTACAATTTTGAGGGTCTTGGAAAGTTATTTTTCTCTAAAAACTCTACATCCAATTTTTTATCAAAATCATAGACTTCTAAAGGCGGTTCAATAGCTAGAGGAATGTGATCAACAGCATCTTTTATAGCCTGAATATTCTCCTTTCGATTAATTTCTTGTTCTTGTAGCTTTTCAGTTACAGGCTTGTGAAAGTCCGATAGTGCTTTCTGGATACCTAATTTTTGCTCAAGTTGTTGTTCGTTGTTTTTTCTAATTTCAGCCTGAAGCTTATAAACTTTAAGTTCATATTCAACTTCCTTTCTTAATTTCTTATTTCGTTCTTTTTGTATAGCATTCATCTTTATTATTATGCAAAAAAATTTTTACTTAAGCAAATTAAATTTTTACTGAAGCAAATTTTTAACATTAAATAAAGATGATTCAAATTAAAAATTATACAGAAGCAGAAGAACTTGTCGATGCAAATCAACATTATTTATTACCTAAACACCCTTTCAGACTTCTAATCGCTGGAGCTTCAGGTACTGGTAAAACGAACTTATTGTTGAATTTTATATACGACTATCTCGAATTTGATAATTTGTTCGTTTGTGCAAAAGATATGTACGAACCCAAGTACGGTAAACTGAAAGAAAAGTACACAATGTTTGAGGGCGTGGATATTGACTCGATAAAGTACCCCAAAAAGAAGAAGAAAATTATCCTAGAGTTATATGAAAGATTCGGCAAGAAAGGAACTTTATTCTCCTCTGATACAAAAGAATTTATAAAAGTGGATGACCTGGACCCATCTTGTAAAAATGTTGTTGTCTTTGATGACTGCATGACTGACAAGGACCAGAGGAGCATAGAAGATTTTTTCATCAGAGGTCGGAAGAAAAACGCCTCAATCATTTATCTTTCTCAATCTTATTATAGAACACCCATTGTTATCAGAAGAAACTGTAATTACTTGATATTTTTTAATATTCAACCGAGGGAGATTCAACAGATCATAAGAGAGATAGATGGTAGTTTGACAAAAGAAGAATTCAGTAGATTATATAAAAAGTGCATGCAACAGCCGTATGATTTCTTTATGCTTGATTTAGTTAATCCGGCTCTGAGATATCGGAAGAAATATTTCACCCCTATAAATAAAGATGGAAGAATACTTGCAAAAGAAAATTTACGTATATAGAAAGAGCTACCACCACTACCATAAAATTAGTGTCACTATGACCGTTAGCAAGTTCGTTTTAAGTTCATTGGGTTTATCAGCTTTTGTACTTGTTCCCTTAGCTGCTCTGAGCTTAAGCGTCGGTATTGTTGAAGTTATTGATAAAGCTTTGAATATCGCGGAAAGGAAAGAAGAGTACAAACAGTCTTACAAGTTTTACAAACAGCTGCTCAATTCATACAAATCGAATACCCTATCAGAAGAGGAAGTGTATAAGCGAGAGGAGGATTTCATCAATAATTTAGTCTACTTACCCAGAGAAAAATATATGAAACAAACCCTGCTGAATGGATATCAATTTGTGAGTAAATAATTTTTTATATATAAATAAATGTGTGGTAAAAAGACTTGCAAGAAAGGAAAAGGTGTTGTTAACGCAGCAATTAATAATTTACCGTTTGAAATGCATCTGCCAGGGCATCAATTTACAGGACCAGGAACTCAACTGCTCAGAGGAAAAACTAGACTGAACCCCGATTTAACATACAAAGAATGGAGTAAGCCTATTAATAGGGTTGATGATAGTGCCTATAAACATGACGTGTGCTACATTAAAAACAAAGATACCGAAACCAGAAACAAAGTGTGTGACTCAAACATGATTAAAGAATTGGACGACATTCCCAATCCAAGTTTTCGTGAAAGGCTAGATAGAGCTGTTGTGAAGCCTATTATCAAAGCAAAGAAGACATTTGGAATGGGCTCAAAAATATATTGTCTCAAATGTAAAACACACACCGACACTAAAGATGAACAGCATGTCACCTCTAAAAACGCTAGACCAATGTTGAAAGGTATTTGTGTGGGTTGTGGTTCTAAGAAGTGCCGTTTTTTACCGCTGAAGGGGTAACTGAGAAGGGTTGCCCCGAAAAGGTTTATTACGATCCCGAAACAGGATTTTGTGGCATAAATGTACTGAGCAGAAAAACTGGTTTAAGTCGAAAAGAAGTCTCGGATTTTTTACACCGACAGGATGTATACACAAAGCATAAACCACTTATCCGTAAGTTCAAAAGAAGGAGAATTTACGTGTCACATATCGACGACCAATGGCAAGCTGATTTACTGTTTGTCTATAAATTTGCGAGAAGTAAGTTTAATGATGGTATCAAGTACATATTAACAGCTGTTGACTGTTTCAGTAAATATGCATGGGCTGTTCCTCTAAAGGATAAATCAGCAGAAGAAGTAACTCAAGCATTTAAAAAGATCTTCAAAGAAAGAATACCTGAAAGGGTTCAAACAGATAAGGGTTTAGAGTTCGTCGGAAAAACAACTCAAAAATTATTCAAAGAAAATAATATCCAATGGTTCACAACAGAAAATGTTGAAATAAAAGCTGCTATGGTTGAAAGATTTAATCTCACTCTTGGTAATAAAATAAAGCTCTACTTGTGTGCAAATAACACTGAAAGATACATAGATGTATTGGGTCAATTAGTGAAGAATTACAACAACTCATACCACAGAAGTATAAAAATGACTCCTGTTGAAGCCAGTCTAGAAGAAAACAGTAGTGAAGTCTACCGCAATTTGTTTAAAGAAAAGGTCATACGTAAACATAAATACCAGGTAGGCGATAAAGTAAGAATATCTATATATAAGTCTACCTTCAGAAGGGGTTATCAAGCAACTTTTACAGATGAAATATTTGTCATTTCTGAAGTATTAGAAACCGACCCAATCACTTATAGAGTTCAGGATTTAAATAATGATGAGGTTAAAGGCACTTTTTATGAATATGAATTAGTAAAATATGATAAGAAAGACAATGTGTATAAGATTGAAAAAATCATCAAAAAGAAAGGGGACAAATATCTAGTTAAATGGTTAGGTTATCCTGAGACTAGCTGGATTGATAAAAAAGATTTAGTTGATTAATTTTTAATAGCTTATTCGGCTATTAAAAATTATAATCACTTATCGGGGTCATACCTCAGCTCTTCGTGACATGTTGTTCAGACGTATCAGCCGTTTTTTTAATTTATAGGGTAAAAACTCCAATTTAATGCTTCGAAGATGGTTCTGCAGATTTCTTCATTCTGAATAAGCGTCTTTTTGAGTTTAGGTAACTTAACTAGAAGGCGTGAAATATAGATGTCGTAACCTCTTTTCCGTAACATATGGTATAAGATATAGTCTTTGCTGATTATGTTTTTTCGCTCTGGGTACATCTCCTCATATTTATGGATATAAGAAGAAAAGTCGTTCAAAAGCTCTTCTTCTTCAAAGGGTAGGTTATGCAAACCTAACCATTTAGCCAGATTTTTCATTCGATGTTTTCGCCTCTGTTGTTTCTGCATGTTTAAATACATATCGAGATTATTGATAGGGGGTATATTTGGATTATACCTCAGCTCTTCGTGACATGCTTGGCAAATGTACCAGCCATCATCATTTTGAATTACATATTTGTGTTCACATTCATGAGTTTTCAAGTCTCCGTCTGAGGTAACTTTATTGTCCAGACCTAACATTCTTGTTAGTTCCAACATTTCCTTCGAGTCTTCGATCATTATATTCTTTTATAAGTTTGACAATTTTTTCAAACTGATCATGCAACTTTTTTAAAGATTTTTTCACTTCTGAAATGTCATCGCTATAAACATCTAATTGAACATACTGATAAAGAATTCTATAGCGAAATATCTCAGACTCAATTTCATTCATTTATATATATCTTTGTTTTCTTTAACTCAGATAAAATACGAAGCAGTATTATTTTCCGCTTGGAGAGTTTCGACCTTGTTTTCTACTTCCTGCTTTCATAACGTCTGTAGCGAGCGCTGACCTTGACTAACATCTCTTCCTCTTTAAAGAAGAGTTCTCTCAGAGGTAGAAATAAGCGGAGATTACGAGAATCAAAGGGAGATGGCAGCACTATATGGATAGGAATAGTATTTATTTTTCGCGATTGATTTTAAGCGTTTTATTCTATATTTTTTAATCAGATAAGCTATAGTGATAGATATTTTGAAGAATTATTACATTATAAGAGGGAAATAACTTGTTTAAAGTGCTATTTTTGAAGATTTTCGTCTGTGGTGTAATGGTTAAATTAAAGGTATGTGTATATTTAGATGGGTACCCATGGCAAACGGTTAGCGCGCAGACCTATTAACATCTAGGTCCCAGGTTCAAATCCCGACCTCTCCCAGGTTGTTAATCAATCCGGGTTGATGGTTTATTGAACTATACCGAGCCAAAAATGACATGTCAGCTTGCTTTAGTCGTTGTTCCAATAAAGCAAGCACTCATCGATAAAAAAGTGGTGGGCGGGCCCGACGCTAGGCGTCAAAGTCTTACAGTGTTGTCCTTATATGTTGTTTGTAAGCCTCAGTGGCGGTAGGCTCAGAGTGTATTTGGTCTTGAATTCGGCTCATCAAGAAGGGCCCCTTGGTGGGTCGAATTTGAGATTGAATATACTCTGAGCCTACCGGGGGGCATTTTGCAAAAATTTTTAGGAGTTATGGTGGAGTCATTAAAGTAAGTTCTCGATCTTGGCCTAGGCGAGGGGTCAACAAGACATGGAGTTAGTGATCCGGACCGCGATTTAATAAGACAGGGAGTGGGACTGGGTTGTTTGATGCTGGGTTGTCTGATGTTCTGTTTATCGAGGATCAGCTGTATGATAACTGGTTTGTTCTGATTTCCCGGGTTGATTTGGAGCTGCAGGGCGAGTGTCTTCAAGGCATCTTTTTTCATCTTCTTCAACTGATTCTCTGTGTACACCGGGGCACAGACAACAGGGGCAACTGGCTCGGGATCTTTGAGCCACTCGTTACAATATGATGGTCTCTGAGGGCTCGGGGACCGTGGCCTCTGAGGGCTCGGGGACCGCGGCCGCGGCACGGCCGCAAGGGCATCCTCACACTCTTTTTGCAGCTGCTTGTACACAGGGCCGTCCTTCTTTATCGTCCGGCCAGTTCGAGGATTGACAGTGGGGTTACTCATCCATTCTTGACAGTGTGCTGGCTGAAGATCCAGTGGGTCCCGTGCAGCCTCGCACTCCTTTTCGAGCTGTTTGTAGACAGGGCCATTGACTTTTATCTCGTAAAAGTTGCCGCCTGAAAATCGGTGTATATTTTTTAATGGTTATGATACCATTAAAAGAAAATTTATTGTTCAAATTTAAACATTTGCCCTGGTTGTGCTTTCCCGACATCTTTAGCTCCCAAATATACAAAGAATAGAGGTTTAATCTCATTAAGCTTCATATAGTCGGACGCATTTTCGTCGCATCGTTTCGGCAGATACAAATTTGAGCCGTCTTCTAACTTCACTATTAGTTTATTACCATATTTGGTGGTGATCTGTTTAATTTCCATGACAGGGTATTTTACGTCGATATTGAGCTCATGCATCTTCTTGAAACTTCCTTCCAATGTACTAATTGCGTTTAGTTTGTTCAACAGTTCCATGGTTTTTGTTCTTTCTCAACATTAGAATTCTTTTCTTTAAGTGCTTAAAATGTTGTTGGGGTATCATTTTTTAACGGACCCGCAGATTCTAAAAGGGGGTGCTCGCCGAAGGGGGTACCTTCCCTCCCAACGACTTTTCGCTTGCTCGCTCCGGAAAATTGGTGTGGTCGAAATAGAGCCATCACTTTCTCGGGAGGTGCTTGCGCTAGAACCTTGCTAATGGATGATTTTGATACCATTGATTTGTTTAATTTGTATGGTTGAAATAGAGCCATCACTTTTCTAGAAGGGGTGTAGTTTTAATGGGGTTTCGATACCATCGTTTTAAGAGGGGTTGTAGATTTTTATGGATAAGAAATAACCTTTGGATTCTAAAAGTGGGTTCGGGTTTTATGGGGTTTTGTGAGCCATTATTTTTAAGAGTGGGTGGTAATTTTAATGGTAAAATACAGCCATTACATTTCTAAAAGTGGGTGGGATTCAATGGAGGTCTGAGAGCCATTGTATAGTCGAATTTGTGTGGGTGATATTGGGCCATTACGTTCTAAAAGTGGGTCCGGTTTTTATGGGGGTTTTACGAGCCATTGTTTTTAAAAGTGGGTGGAAATTTTAATGGTGTGAAATAGGACCATTACGTTCTAAAAGTGGGTGTGGATTTAATGGGAGGTTTCACACCATTGTTTTTAAAAGTGGGTGGGTTTTTTTATGGGTGATATAGAGCCATTCCATTCTAAAAGTGGGTGTGGTTTTAATGGGGGGTTTCACACCATTGTGTAATCACAATGGTGTGGATAAAATAGAGCCATTACATTTCTGAAAGTGGGTGTGGTTTTAATGGGGGGTTTATGGCTGTGGTCCAGCTCTCTCATTCACACACTACTACCCTAATTTATATTGAATGGATACTGCAGTGAATCGTGATCTTTTTTTTTTTTGAAAAGTTAAATGCATTAATTGCGAGTAAACGAGAAGACAATTGTTTTTATTTTTCTCAAGAAAAGTACTCTAAAATACTTTCTGAAGTGATTTCTGCTAAAACTAAGTGCAGCACACCTTTGGATTACAGACGATTAAGACGTTTTGAAGTTTTAAAAATTAATGATGAAGAGAAGTTAATTGTACCATTAAAACCAGGAGAAACGAATATACAGTATTATGTTACCAATGATGAATTGTTCAGTATAATATTTGAAACTCACACCAGAATAGGCCATGGAGGAAGAACACGCATGCTTAAAGATTTGCAAGTTAAATACAAAAATATTACATATGAAGTTGTAATGTTGTATTTAAATTTATGTACTCAATGTCAAATGAAACATAGTGCATCTAAAAAAGGTATTGTTGTGAAACCAATGGTCAGTTCTGAGTTAAACTCAAGATGTCAAGATGATCTGATAGACCTGCAGTCACACAGGGATGGTGAATATAAGTTCATAATGGTGTATCAAGATCATTTAACTAAGTTTTTCCAGCTACGACCAATGAAAACTAAGACAGCTGAAGAAGTAGCGTATCACCTTCTTCAAATATTTTTAACATTTGGTGCTCCAGCTATATTGCATTCAGATAATGGTAGGGAATTCAATAATCAAGTCATATCCGAACTATGCGCTATGTGGAAATATATTAAGATTTTTCATAATGATAAAGGTATAAATTAGCAAACATACTACTGCTGCAGCCATCTTGTGGAATCCCTGAGACTTGTAAGTATAATTTTTTACCTTGAAATATATAATTATTGAATAGAACAAATTGGAGAAGTTTAGGGAAATTGGTATATATAGTATGAGTAGATTGATTAGTAATATAAACATTAAATAGAACTAAAATTGCATGAAAAAGATCAGAGATCTTAATATTATTAAAAAGATCTTTAAAATCAAAAGTTTGAAATTCAATTAGTTTACCTAGTGATGCTAATTTATACTTTAATTATTTACTATTAATTAGAATAAGGTAGTTATTACCAGAATAACGTAAACTATCATTTAGCACATTTAAATAATAGTAATTTACTCGCAGTAGTTGAGTAAGAATTATGACCACTAGTTACAGTTTTAAATTTAATAGGATTTTTGTGAAATTTAGAAATAAGCACAATATATGCAAATTTAAAAAATGTATAATTAATATTTAAATCACTATACATATTGATAATTTTCAGTTTGATACTATTTATGGAGTATGAATGAAGTTTAAATAGACTATTATTCTTTAAATAATCTAACAGATATTGTATATAGAATTTTTTACAGATAATAGCATAATTATTAGAGGCGTTATCAACATAAGTAATAACAAAAGATCTTTGTAAATCATCAATGGAGTGTTTTATATTATCAATATTATATATAGATCTAGACAAATTAATGCTACAAATGGTATTGTTAATAAATTTTAATAAAGTAAATTTTCACATATTAAATGCCTCTAAAGGAGTTGGCAAGCGTAGCAATATGGGAGCTGAACTTGGTGATATTGTGTGCGAAGTGTGACACGTAACAATGCAATGGATTTATGAATGCCGTCGGACTCACAATTTAAAATTTGCAAAATATTATATGACATTCGGCCGCAGGAAGATCAGATTAACATTAGTGTGGCTCAACTTTTGGGAAATCTGTATAGTTGGTTCAGCTGATTGCAGCTATAGTGTGTTACCCGTCACTTTAAATGGCTAGAAAAAATCTTTTGATTGATACCATACTACTACCCGCCCCCCCCCCCCCGAAAAGAGAAATTACCCCCGTTTAAGAACCCCCCCCCCGTTTAAGAAATCCGATGTGGGCAGCACATGACTTTCCCTGCAGTCTTATATGATGCACGTTCTCTTTATTTTAATTAAATTTAATTAACTTTTAATTCAATTTTCGTTCTCATTTGGCAACTGTACTCATTTTTAAAGGTGGCGTGGAGAGAAAACGAAAAAACTAAAATATCTCGAGAACGGCTAGTCCTAGTGTAATGGGGTTGATCTTATTCTCTGCTTCGTTAAAAATTACGTATAAAACAAGCATATAATGGATATATATGAGCATAGGCAGTTTTTTAATTTAGATTTTGACGATTTTTGCGGGCCATTTTGCAAAAAAAGGCAGATTGTGCTTTTCCGAGTCATACCAAAATCTAATCAGCAGAGTATCCTACAAGTAACTTATCTACCAAATTTCTTGAAATTTGGTCAATTAATATTTTAGCTAGAGTGGATACATGAAATTTTTATTGACCATTCTGTAAAAAAAGGATGGTTCTGTTTATACGAATCCTATCAAAAACTAATCAGCACCAGAGTCTCACCCAAGTGACTTACTTACCAAATTTTATGACATTCGGTTCATCAGTTTTCTAGTTAGAGTGGATACATACTGTGATAAGGCTTTCACACCTCTGTGTTAAAATTGTATATTAAAGTATTGTTTTATTTCTGTGTGATTGAAAGTGTCAATTTCGAAATGTAAATGTCTTTCCTACATGTTTTCAATTACATTGACTTTTAAGGGAAGTGAACTCTAAAATCGCAAAAGTGTTTATGTTCCAGAAAAATAGTAATAGTTTTGTATTTTCGCTTCTCAGGCGCTAGTTGGGAACTTGCAGGTTTTGCGCACGCGCGAGTTTGAAAAAGGATTTTGGAAGGAGAGTG
This sequence comes from Amaurobius ferox, assembly GCA_951213105.1. NCBI lineage: Eukaryota > Metazoa > Arthropoda > Arachnida > Araneae > Amaurobiidae > Amaurobius > Amaurobius ferox. The sequence continues at coordinate 50,922,572 of OX578150.1, read as the reverse complement.
GAAGGAGTCGTGAAAAAATGTAGACGTGTGTGTTTGATTCGCGTATGATCGCGAATTTTAAGAAAAGGTGGATTAATTTTGAAAGTGGAAGGATGTGATTAAAATATGTAACATAGTTCGACAAGTTGTGCGTAGAGTCGTTTGGCTCGGTTCAGAGATGAGTCACTCGTGTTTTTAAATGAATCAGCCTGGTAGTAATGGAATAATGAATCTTGTGAAAAGAGAAAATGGTTCTTTCACTGGTCGGCTTGAATCGCTAATAGGGCTAGAGGGAAAGCTCATTTTACAGCGATTTGTATTTGCCTGACTCCTCCTTGTGTCCTAAGGTACGAATCAACCAATCTCCGTAACCAACCAAGATGTCGAATTCCGCCAGCATGATGTTGTGTAGTCAAGTTTCCCGACCATTATGGATTTTGTTCTGCGCAAGAATCTCGATGAGTTTATGCCGAGAGTCCATCCTGATATCCTTTCCCATGGTACAGAATTGTAAATGTTATATTTAAAAGAGACGAGGTAAAGTTTTATATATATTTAGTCTTCCACCTAACGAATAGAGTGTTAATTGTCAAATCCTCGTGAGCATCGAGTCATTGATGATGTTATATGAAAATGTCGTATATGTTCAAAGTATACAAATGTGATATATAAATGCCAAGTATAATATGAGGAATATTGTGTTTATTTTATGTATCAGAAAATATGTGTATTCTCTTGGTTCCTCTTCCTCCAGGGGTGTTCTTAATGGTCACCCTACCGAGTGTAACTCTGAGTTATTGCGAGAAATGCTTGTACTCCACTGTTTTCGATCAACTGCCTTGTTATTTCATGTTTAATAAATGTGTTTGATTTCAAAACTTTGTCTTCTCTGTCGTGTATACCAAAACGTTCGCGACAGAATTGGTGCCGTTACTTTTCTCGGTGAGTGGGGAAGAGCTGAGAGAATTAAAATTTTTAAAAATTTTCTTAAGAATTGAAATTTTGAAGGTTAAAAATTACCGTTGTGCTAAAATGAGTGTTTTCTTAAGTAAACAGAGTTCCATGTTCTGTTTTCGGTATTCTCAAAAACGAGTGTTCTTGGAATTTGATATGTGCCATTTGATAAAAAAAATTGATTTGTTTGCATATTTATGTCATTTGATTTGATAAAAACTGGTTTTATTGTAAATACTGTTTAAGAACATTGCAATTACATATTGTGTTAAACTATATTGTTATGCAAAATGGCTCCAATTACTAGAAACAAAAAAGTAAATGTCGGTAAGATGAGTAAAAATTCAAGTAAAAAATTAAATTCCTCCTTGAATTTGTCGCTTGATATTGCTACTGAGTCGGATACTGTTAATTCTAGAAGTAAAGTTAAAAATGTTAGCCACAAAGCTAAATCTAATGAGGAAAATATATCAGATAAATCGCCGGTATGTCTGAATTCTTCTTCTGGCACTTTGCCAAATCAAAACAGTGCTTCATCGGTAAATGATAACATGTTAAAATCATTCCATATTTTCACACCTAAGTTCGCACATCATATTCCAAAATTCTCGGGAAATTCAGAGCTTTCGTTGTCACAGTTTTTGGAAAGGTTAAATTTAGTAGCCACTCATGCAAACTGGAGTGAGTGTGACAAATTAGTTTGTTTGAGATTGAATTTAGAGGGGGAAGCAAATAGATTGATTGAAGAGAATCCAAAGCACAGAAATTGTAAAAATTTGCAGGAAATTATTCACATTTTGAAAGATCATTTTGAAGTGACCGAAAATGTTACTAAAAACATAATTTCACTCGTGAACTTTACACAGAGACCAAATGAGTCGGTTAAACAGTTTTCGATGAGAATCGAAGCTGCTTCATTTAAGGTTGTTCCGGAAGATGTAGATTCCGAAAGTGAGAATAAAATCAGGCAAACACTTTTGAAAACTTCATTTATTAATGGTTTATATCCGGAACTAAAAAGATTGGTGTTGTCACAAAACCCTAGAGATTTTTATTCGGCTAGAAAACTTGCAATTCTTGAGGAATCTATTTTAAATGAAAATAATGCTATGTACTTGACTAATCCGGTACTTACAAGAAAAGGTGTTCTCACACCAGAAAAATATGTTCTCACACCAGATCAAAGTGAAAGTATGTCAGATTTAAAAAGAAAAGTGTTAGAACAGGAAAGGGACATTGATTTTCTTAGGGGTAAAATAGAAAAATTTAAGTTTAATTCAGATAAAGTTAACGAAAAGCGTTCACCGCGTCCAAAGTGTGACAAATGTGGTAAATTAGGTCACGTTCAAGAACAGTGTTGGAAAAAGGTTTTTCAAAAAAGAGATGTGTACGGTATAAAATGTAGGAAAATTTATACCAGTCCTGGAACTAGGTATCACCAGGGTGAAAGACACAGAGGGCAAATGTCTGCAAATGAGTGGAAGTATAGAAAGCAAGGAACGCAAAATTATAAAAATAAGGAGTCATATAAATCTTTGCAAAATTCCAAAAATCATTCTTCTGGGAATCAGAGTAGATATCCCATGCACAATTATAATAATAGAAAAACTTTTGATAGGCAAACATCACATTTTGAGGAAAATAATATTTGTCATAATATTACAAATTCTTTGTCATCTTCTTCTATTATAAAAGGAAAATTAGTGAGCAGTGAAGTGTCAATATTGATTGATACGGGTAGTTCAATTAATTTAGTGTATGAGGAAGCTTTAAATACTGTACCCATTGCACATATGTTGCTAACATACAAACCAACAATTTTGCGTAGCTTTAGTTCACAAGATACTAAAGTTGAATGTTTAGCCACTATTTCACTAAATTTGGGAAAAGAAAGATTCCCTACCGAATTTTTTGTGTTAAAATCACCAGCTCCTATTTCATATAATGTAATCCTTGGTAACAAGTTTTTACATAAACATAATGCTATTATAGATTATAATCACTTCTGTTTTAAGTTTTCAAACTCTTCCATTCCTTTTGTTGGTTATCAAGGTACGAATAATTTTCTTTCGATTTCAAATCATGAACCGGCAAATGAGTCGGAAATTGCAGACTCAAACCTAAGTAGTGTCGCAAAGCGTATTGCTGTGCCTGACTCGCAGATGAGTAGTGGGAAAAATGTTCGTGTGGTAGAGGACTGTAAACCGAAAGAGTTCCATACGAATGCATGTGCCAAATGCAAAGCAGATCTGGCACCGGTAGTGAATGAGTCTCAGGTCATTCGGGAAGAGTATGTGAGCAGAAATTTTTCGGAAAATAATGTAGTGCCACATTTGGGTAGTGAAGAGGTACATATTAACGATTTGGAAAATGGAAGCAAATCTTTTAGAGATTTGGTAGTAAATGCACAGAATGTTACTTTGCATATGGGGGAAAAGCAAAATCATGTTAGAGGTGGTACTGAAGAAGTGGCACAGCATAAGAACTTAAACATTAAAACTGTTAATAACTTATGTAGAGTAAAAGAAACTCTAAATACAAAAATTAAAGAGCCAATTATTGTGAAAAATTCACAAAAATGTATAATTCCTCCTTTATCTGAATCATTTATTAAAATCAAACTTTCAGAAGGGTTTCCGGAAAATTCCACCTTGCTTCTGGAATCAGAGAAAAATGACCACATCTTCATTGCTAGAGCTGTATATAGAGCTCCTAAGGATGGAATTATTTGGGTTCGTGTTGCTAACCCAGAGGAAAAACCTTATCATTTGAATAAGGGTAGAAAAGTGGCTCATGTTCAGGAAATTCAGGTGTCTGAGGAGGTTGAAGTTAATGTAGTGAGTGAGGGAGAGTTGGACTCCAGTGAACCTTTGGAGCCTTTTGAAAGTTGGGGAGGAGATTTTGACCTGAGTCATCTCCAAAAAGATCAAAAACATAAATTATCAACCTTGTTGAATAAATATAGACAAGTTTTTGCAAAGAATGTTGCTGAGTTGTCTGGTTGTAAAACCATATTACATGAGATAAATTTGGAAACATCTGTTCCTGTTTATCAGAAACCATACAAAGTTCCACATCATTTACAAGGGGAACTCAATAGACAAGTCACAGAATTATTAGAAGCTAAAATAATTAAACCTAGTTTTTCACCTTACAATACGCCAGTACTGTTTGTAAGGAAACCGGATGGTTCTTATAGATTATGTTGTGATTTTCGCAAGTTAAACAAACTTACTATTACAGAAAATTTTCCAATTCCTAACATTAGTGAATTGATTGATAGTTTAGCAGGTGCTACATTTTTCTCAACTTTGGACTTAACTTCAGGATTCTACCAATTGCATTTGAATCCACAGGATTCACACAAAACAGCTTTTTCCACGCCCACCGGTCACTACGAATGGTGTAGGACCCCTTTTGGTCTAAAAAACGCACCAGCGTCTTTTCAGAGATTAATGTCTCTTGTACTGGCAGGGTTATCAGGAATATACATAGATGATGTTATCATCTCATCAAAAACTTTTGAAGAACACATGATGAAATTAGAAGAAGTTTTTATTAAATTATCTCAACATGGTCTTAGGTTAAAGCCATCAAAATGCTTCTTTTTCAGAAAGACAATAAAGTACTTAGGTTTCAGAGTGTCTGAGGGAAAAGTTCAGCCAGACCCTCATAACATTGATTTAGTGCAAAAATTTAAAGTACCCACCTGTGTCAAGAATATCAGACAATTTTTGGGTTTGACAGGCTTTTATAGGAAGTTTGTACCAGATTATGCAAAGATTACTCTTCCACTAACTAATCTTTTAAAATCAAAGCAGAAAAAGTTTGTGTGGAGTCAGGAGGCTCAGGAAGCTTTTGAAATACTTAAGAACAAGCTTATTCAAGAACCAATTTTAAAATTACCAAATTTTAATTTGCCCTTTACTTTGCATACAGATGCCTCTAATTACGCTTTGGGATCAGTTCTTTCGCAATTGGATGAAAATGGGTTATCTCACCCAGTTTCCTTTGCTAGTCGAAAATTACAAGGTGCTGAAGTGAATTACAGTGTAGTCGAGAAAGAAGCTTTGGCTGTGGTTTGGGCTACCCAGCAATTTAAGCACTATCTCTTAGGCAAACATTTCAAAATTTACTGTGATCAAGCATCCTTATCGTTCATTTTCAAATTAAGAGATCCTACTTCGCGCATAGCTCGCTGGATCGTTTCATTGCAGGCTTTTGATTATGAAATCATTCATAAACCGGGGAAACATAATGTTGTAGCTGACTATTTTTCGAGATGTATTGATGAGTCTTCTTCAAAGAAATCTCAAAACACTCAGAAACAAACTGTTCCTAAAAGTATTGTAGAATCTGTCCCTACGAAAATTTCTGGAAAAGTAGTGGTACAGAATAATGATAGTAGTGAAAACATAAATGCAATCGTTGAAAATTCTCAAGATCAAGTACAGACTACTGTGGAAGCTTCTCTGGTAACTAGGATAGCTATTGGTCAATTGAAAGATCCTAGATGTATAAAAATCAAAAATCTTCTGGAAAAAGGTGTAAAACCATACCCACAAAAACTTTCATTTTTCATGAAAAATGATATGTTACATTGCATACACAAAAATCCAAAGCAGAGACAGCAATATAATGAGAGAGTAGTTATTCCTCAAGACTTAGTCTCAGAAATTCTATGGCTTTGCCATGATTCTCCTGTTGCTGCACATTGTGGTTTTCAAAGAACTCTGGCAAAAATTTCAGTTAACTATTATTGGCCAGACATGCATGCTCAGACTGAAAATTATGTGAAGTCGTGCACAACTTGTGTACAAAACAGAGGTTTTCGTAACAACAAGGCTCCAATACAGAAATTTCCTATTACAACTTATCCTTTTGAACGTGTGGCTATGGATGTAGTCGGCCCACTACCTATCTCGAATTCTGGGATGAAGTACATTCTTGTCATTACAGATTACTTCACTAGATGGCCAGAGGCTTATCCACTTGCTACAGTTAAAACTGAGGATATTCTCGCTTGTTTAGAGAGATTTATAAGTATTCATGGAATTCCTGCTCACTTAATTACGGATCAAGGTAGTAACTTCATTTCTGAAGCTGCCAACAATCTATACAAGAAATTAGGCATAAAAAACATAATACTTCAGCGTACCATCCCCAGTCAGACGGGCTAGTCGAAAGACTGAACGGTACGTTAGTTAGATCCTTAAAGAATCTGGTCTATTCTGATAAGGGCGATTGGGATCGGATGATTCAATTTGCTTTAATGGCTCATAGAACGTCAGTCCATGCCTCAACAGGCGAGTCCCCAGCACATCTTGTCTTTGGTCGAGACCCTGTGCTACCTGATGCTCTTTTAACAGGTGTAAAATATCCAGTTTACAAATCTACTCATGATTATTCAGATGACTTACAGGTTCGCTTAAAAAAGACCTTTGTAACTGTTAAGAAAAACCTTGAGGAAGCTCAGGAATCACAACAACTTCAACAACATAAATCTGCTAAAATGCCTAAGATTAAAGTTGGTGACTTGGTCTATCTTTACACACCTCATATTCGGCCAGGCCAATAAAAAAAACTCAGTTCTTTAAATCATGGTCCTTTTGAAGTTATCAAGCAAACAACTGAAGTTAACTTTGTCATTCAACACAAAAACAATCCATGTAATCAGCAATTGGTCCACGTTAATAGATTAACTCCTTTACCTCCTAGACGTAGTGAATTGATTTCTAGCACATATAATGATAACATTGATAATTCTTCAACTCAAGAAACAAGACAATTTAAAAGTAGATATTTTCTAAACCATCAAAATAGGGTTAAAACTCAAAATGTTCCTAATTCACACAAGTATGACTTGCGCCCAAGAGGCCAATTTATTCATTAAAGTTACTTGTCAATTAAGGCAATATGTCAAGAGAGCAATTGGCTCAAAAGTAAAGTAAAATGTTTAGATTATGAAATTCTCACATTTTCAAAAAAAAAAAAAAAAAAAAAAAAAAAGACTGATATTGTTGTGAGATGGACAATTATGTTTCATAATATTATATTTTCAATTGTTTCACAAAATGTTTTGCAAAACTGTATGCTATGTTAAAATGGATCCAATATTTCTGAACTTCTGTGTAATTTGCTTTATGTGTCAGTCAGCTGAATGTTCTGTACTGCAAGTTCTGTGCCAGTGCAGCTTTCTGAATGTGAGTGCCATGTTAATCAGGTTGAAGTAGTGTTTTAAAATTCTAAATACTTAAATAATAATTTTTTTTGCTTTGCTTTAATGATAAGCAGTAATGTTTTAAAGTAATTTTAAGATAATTAAGTACTTGATGGATTAGAGTTTTGGTAAGGATTTTTAAGGATAACTGATAATTTTTATCTCTGTTTTATTTTATGAATGTGTGAATGATTTTTTTTTAATTTAAAGGTCTAGTAAATTTTAGAAATTTTTTTTTGTCATTTGGTGTTTGTTGACTTATTGGTTGGGGGTACCGCCACCTCTAGGTTTGCAACTTTCTAATGGACTTGTTTCTTGCCTGGGTGCCTGATCAACATTCTTGGTTTGAAAATTTGTCTCATTTTCTAAATTAGTAATTTTTTTAAATGTCCTTTAAAGTAATTTGTTGGCAAGGTTGGATAATAGTTAATAAATTGATTTCTGTGAAAAGTAAATTTATAGAATTTTAATTGTAAAATTTTTGAAGAAAGAAAACTTTTTGTTTAGTTAAACTTTTTGTGAGTTGAGTAAATTAAATTTTCATGTCTCTGTGGTACTCACAAGAAAATGTATTAGTGTTTAAATTTTAAAAGGGGCAATTTCATCATTTGTGTCTTGTTAATTTGGTGTTGTCTTGTAAAGGTCTATGCTTGTATTGAGACTTATTTTTTTGACTCACGAGTCAAACTTTAGGCCACTCTTGGATTTTGGTTATTATGCTGGTCATGATCTTGTTTGTTTTTGTTTTTTTTCTTTGATGTACATGTACATCGCTCAAAATTTACACTAAATTCCTCTCAATGGAACATATGTCATTGGGAACTTAATGCAGGTATTTTCCTAGTATTGTGTGGAAAAATTCCCCGCTTTGCAGGAAATTTTTCTCCCGGGCCCCGAAGGAGTGTGATAAGGCTTTCACACCTCTGTGTTAAAATTGTATATTAAAGTATTGTTTTATTTCTGTGTGATTGAAAGTGTCAATTTCGAAATGTAAATGTCTTTTCTACATGTTTTCAATTACATTGACTTTTAAGGGAAGTGAACTCTAAAATCGCAAAAGTGTTTATGTTCCAGAAAAATAGTAATAGTTTTGTATTTTCGCTTCTCAGGCGCTAGTTGGGAACTTGCAGGTTTTGCGCACGCGCGAGTTTGAAAAAGGATTTTGGAAGGAGAGTGGAAGGAGTCGTGAAAAAATGTAGACGTGTGTGTTTGATTCGCGTATGATCGCGAATTTTAAGAAAAGGTGGATTAATTTTGAAAGTGGAAGGATGTGATTAAAATATGTAACATAGTTCGACAAGTTGTGCGTAGAGTCGTTTGGCTCGGTTCAGAGATGAGTCACTCGTGTTTTTAAATGAATCAGCCTGGTAGTAATGGAATAATGAATCTTGTGAAAAGAGAAAATGGTTCTTTCACTGGTCGGCTTGAATCGCTAATAGGGCTAGAGGGAAAGCTCATTTTACAGCGATTTGTATTTGCCTGACTCCTCCTTGTGTCCTAAGGTACGAATCAACCAATCTCCGTAACCAACCAAGATGTCGAATTCCGCCAGCATGATGTTGTGTAGTCAAGTTTCCCGACCATTATGGATTTTGTTCTGCGCAAGAATCTCGATGAGTTTATGCCGAGAGTCCATCCTGATATCCTTTCCCATGGTACAGAATTGTAAATGTTATATTTAAAAGAGACGAGGTAAAGTTTTATATATATTTAGTCTTCCACCTAACGAATAGAGTGTTAATTGTCAAATCCTCGTGAGCATCGAGTCATTGATGATGTTATATGAAAATGTCGTATATGTTCAAAGTATACAAATGTGATATATAAATGCCAAGTATAATATGAGGAATATTGTGTTTATTTTATGTATCAGAAAATATGTGTATTCTCTTGGTTCCTCTTCCTCCAGGGGTGTTCTTAATGGTCACCCTACCGAGTGTAACTCTGAGTTATTGCGAGAAATGCTTGTACTCCACTGTTTTCGATCAACTGCCTTGTTATTTCATGTTTAATAAATGTGTTTGATTTCAAAACTTTGTCTTCTCTGTCGTGTATACCAAAACGTTCGCGACAATACATTGCACAGACACAACAGACACATACAGACGCCACGTTAAAAATAGTGTTTTCGTATTCTAGGGGTCTCAAAAAGTGCAGATCCGTCGAAAACTCGAGTTGCGATTTTCTGCATGATTCCAATACTTTTCCTATACATTACCATGTATTGCAGGGAAAGTAAAAGTACAGAACTTCGAATGAAACTAGAAGTTGTCTATCGAACTAAAAAATGTGTATCCTGTTTTAGATTTATCGATAACAAAGCCGAAAACAAAATATAAATCCAATATCGTGGAAATTCAATATTATTAGCATTTTCAATAGCAGCTATCCCGTACACAATAAATCGACCTGAGACACACAGACAGACGGACTTCACGCCAAAAATAGTCGAAACACATTCAGGACATCCTAAAATATATATTAGCATCCATAATCTCGAATTCGAAAATTTTCTTAACAAACAATGAGAAACTATTTTACACAACATTACCTTCAAATAAACAAACTTCAATAAATGACAAACTGTAGCAATTTCCTCAAATTATTTATCTACTCTACATTACCCACAATTCCGCTTCGTTATCATTTAAATAGGATTATGAGCACTGCTCCACAAAAAATGAGTAGGATTTCAACCCTTTCATCCAAAACGATTCATCATTGATATATAGATAGTAGGAATGGGTAGAAGAAATAGGATTAATCACGAAGAAAGAATTTCGGTAGGGGTATACTTAAAAGCTTATTTAGACCAGTGATTGATTTAAAGATACAAATTCTTTTCATTTTTCAATCTCTGTTAGGTATTAGCAAGTAGATAAATATTCTTTGTAATTAAATGTTTTATTCTTTTTTTGTGATTTTTCGGTCTTAGAATTTGATGGGATTACAGTTAAGAGTATTGAAAGATATTTTTTGGCGAAATAAGTTTCACTAATGGAAGGATTTAATTTGTGGCTCGCTTTTAACCCCGAAAAGGATGATTAAATTGCTCATGAAGTCAAAATTTATGTTATGTTTATTAAGGTTTAATAAATTTCGTATCATGTTTGTTAGAACTATTTCCGTTCCACACACACATATTCATATATATATATATATATATATATATATATATATATATATATATATATATATATATTATATATATATATATATATATATATATATATACATATATATATATATATATATATATATATACATATATATGAAATTTTAAGTTTTCCGCAATAACGCGGCCTTTCCTTTCGTAATTATTATTCCAAATTCCTATTTTATGTCCAGCACGTATTGCAACTATATTAAATTCTATCCCAAGCCACTAATGTTAACAAAGTCTGCCAGCAATTCCTTTTTTCCTCAATCATACCACATAATATATGATCACTAATCTTAACCTCAGCGGCGTACCGTGAGTTTTTGGCAGGGGAGCAAAGGTGGAGAGTTGCGCCCCTCCTTCCCTTACCCCTTTACGAACTAGAGTGCGCGCATGCACACACACACACGCACACAACACATACACACACAACGCAAACACACACACGCGCACACGCACACAAATTATTCATCTTGGAACAATTGAAATTTCTAAATTTATTGAACAGCTTAGATTTGAACAGATATATCTGTTCAAATCTAATATATTACAATTTTCTATTATTACTTTCCTTATATACATAATGTATAAAGGAAGCATTGTGACGGGATCGAAAAGTCGAATTCGAGTTTTCGACAGGAGAGCACGTTTCAAGCATCCCTGATCACGAATTAAACATTTTTGCAGTGATGTCTGTGTGTGTCTGTGAAAGTATGTGTGTGTGTGGGTGTATCTGTATGTGTCAGTGAGACTGTGGAGACGATAACTGACGAACGAATGGACCGATTCGAACGAAATTTGGTACAAAATACACAATCCGTAAACACTGGAAGCCTATTGTTTTTATGCGCTATCGAGTGTTCAGAACCCCCCTCAATTTTCGAGTGAAATTTTGAAAAATCGTCAAAAAATCAAATCCGCTAATAAAGTTACCCAAATAGATATTTCTTATGTAATTTTTCATTAGAAAATGATTGACATAAATTTTAGAACGCTAACACGAACCGTTCTCGAGATATTGCACATTTTCAAAGAAAATTATCAAAAAGTCATATAAAATAAAAAAATATATTTCCTATTGAGAGACATCTTCACTTTTGATATGTCATACCATGCGATAAATTTGGTGGCATCATTCTCGTGGATCTAGCTCGTTCCATTCGTGAAAAAATATACTTTGAGTAATACTTTAGTATTTGAACGCCAATAGTCATTTATCTGCTGTAAGAATAACTTATTTCTGCTTCCATAACGCTTGGCGAGATTTTGGCGACGGGTTTTGTGGAATGTCGCCAACTTGGCGACTTTTTTAAATGTTGCTAAATTAACGAAAATCTCGCCAAACAGATAAAAATGAAGCTAAATCAGCTAAAATGGCGACTCATTGATGAAAATTCAATATCTTGGAAAGAATATAAATATCTACTATAAAAATAATCTATTTTTTTTACCGTAAAATTAGTAAATTCATTGCATTATATAAGGAAAGTCATGTGTTGCCCACATCAGATTTTTAAATATTGTCTCAAGAGATCATATCCTACAAATGAACCGAGTTTTCGCTATTGCAAAGGTATCAATAACTTTGTCAGCATTGATTTTCTCCAATGTTTCTCCTCAATACTCAACAATGCCAAGTCACTCAAGCGTTCTTGTCCCATAGATGTTCTTATGGGGGGCCGCATGTGCCCCGATGGTGGAGGATAGGTTCGACCTCGGAAAGTTTCGATTACTGACCCCGTACAATACCATCTGTCCCAGAAGGATCCTCTAGGGCCGAGTGAATAGTCTGAGAGTTTTTCGTAGCGAGGAGTGGCGCAGTGCTGTTTCCTCAATCTCAAATAAGACACCAAATTTATCGCATGGTATTACATATGAAAAGTGAACATGTATCTCAATGGGAAATATTTTTTTTATTTTATAAAACTTTTTGATATATTTTTTGAAAAATGGGCAATATCTCGAGAACGGTTCATGTTAGCGCTCTAAAATTTATGTCAATCGTTTTCTAATGAAAAATTACATAAGAAATGTCTATTTGCTTAACTTTATTAGCGGATTTGATTTTTTGACGATTTTTTCAAATTTTCACTCGAAAATTTAGGGGGTTCTGAACATTCGATTGCGTATAAAAATAATAGGCTTCCAGTGTTTACAGATTGCGATTTTTGTACCAAATTTCGTTCGCATCGGTCCTTTCGTTCGTCAGTTATCGTCTCCACAGGCTCACTGACACACACACACGCACACACACACACACATACTTTCACACACACACAGGCATCACTTCAAAAATGTTTGATCCATGATCAGGGATGCTTGAAACGTGCTCTCCCGTCGAAAACTCGAATTCGAATATTCGACCCCGTCACCATACTTTCCTTATACATTATGTATATAAGGAAAGTAATAGACAATTATTTTTGTAGCTTGACCCCATAAATCTCATACTCTATAGCAAGTATCAGCAGCCGATAAAAACTGTCACTGTGTTCCATTTCTAGTCACGTGTCAAGTCCCTGGAGGTGCCATGTAGACAGTGACACTAATCAAGGATATGACTTGGTATTCTTTGGTAACTCCTGGCTGAATATCTTGTTTTAATCACGAAAGAGATAAACTGGCTTGGAATACAAGATAAATATGTTCAGTATAACTTTTTTGACAAGAAATATTGATATTTATTAGAAAATATATGTCGATAGAGGATATTTTCTATTAATGATACAGATGTTGAATAGCAATTCGCAAACGAATTTGGTATATGTTGAATCTTACATATTAAAAGAAGATGTGTGCATATGTGTGTGTGTGTGTGTGTGTCGCGTGTAGTAAAAAATAGAAGCTACGGACAGCAACGGAATTTAGTACAAAGGTATTTCAGGTCTCCGGATATTACGGCTCAGACTGAATTATTTTTTAATTTAATTTTAAATTAGTTTAGTAAAGATATATATATATATATATATATATATATATATATTATTTTCGAATGACTGTTTTCCACTTTTCCTGAGTCCTATACTGATTGCTATTTTTGAAAGTCTCCATACATATTATGTATCGTTCAAATGTATTCATTCCGGGGCCCACTCGCATGGACGAAGTGAGGTGAAATGCTCAGTCGCTTGTTCAACTTACACGCGGTGGCAATGCTTGTGAGTTCATATTTCTGTTCGAAGAAGTATTATTTTTCTGATTTGTAATTCAATTGATTTATTTTTCTCCTTCCACTAGCCAGTAGACAGTTCCAATGGTGTCTATAGTTAAATACTATCGCCATTGTCAGAAACTGGCTATTCTATCGGTTTTAATTCGAATTGTATGGCTGTCCTGATGAGAATGCAATTTCGAACTAACCGCCACTTTTGTGTAGTTTCAATTGATTGTTCTCTATGTCTTAATCTTTTATCTTGAGCTAATTATTATTGCCTTTTCTCATTTTTGCCGTGTTTTATTTTTATTTTTATTTATATTTATATTTATATACTTTTACTTGTGAATTTTGTATTCTAATATTCTTCTCATCCCCCTTACCATTGTGGTGATATGTTACCTTCTATTTTATTCTTAGTCTTGGTCTATAGTTACTCATTTGTAACAGATATGCTAGAGATGGGTTTTTTTGTACATACAGTAGTTTATGCGTAATTTAATTAAAATCTTTCAATTTATATATACATATATATATATATATATATATATAATATATATAATGTATGTACATATGTAAAATGAAAGATTTTAATCGAAAACTATTCATGAACTACGGTAAGTACAAACAAGAAAGATCAATCATGCTTAAAGCATTGATTATGAAACACTTTCCAACTTCAATGCAATTTTATTTAAACATGTCTGAAATGCAATACATTCCTCGGTAATATTTTAAAACTTATCACAATACTACATTAATTTATTATATTTGAAACCTTAAACCTTCATCGAAAAAAATGAACTTCATTCAAATGACGGCATTAAAATATAAATTGCCTGGTTTAAACATCTCTAAAATGTGATACATTCCTCGGTAATAATTTTAGAATTATCATAATACTACGATAATTTATTATATTTGAAAACTTCATCGAAAACAACTGAAATCCATTCAAATGACGTCATAGAAAAAATAACACGCCTGGCTCTCTCTATAAAAGCAACATTTCATTCATAAATAATTCCCCCATTCATGTCATTCATCCCAATACTATAATAATTTATTTTATTTAAAAATTAAGACCATGGAGCTAGAAGTAAGTAAAACTCTATGCGTAAAACTTCATGGAAAATTATCGTCCTTCTCTTTGTAAAATCAATGAATATTTCATTCATATCAGCTATGCAGACTCTAAAGGTTAAATACTTCTGTGTTAAAGAAATACAGCAATTCTAATACAACTCATCCCACATATTTTGCTGTTTACATTTTACATAAGTGACAAAAAGGCCTCGTTGTAGAAATAATCAAATTCGGAGGATCATTTAAACTCAAATATATTGTAATTGCGTTGTTTCAGTAGTGTAGATGCACAGAATTTAAGCAAAAATGAAGTGGTTTTAGGACGGATGCAACACTCAATATGAATTAAAAAGAACTTAAAAAATCACGATTTTGAGACAAGATGGATGCCATATATCATTTTGAAGTGGGTCATGTGATCGTTTCATATCATGGACACGTGATCGCTTCATATAAGAGGTGTTATTATTATTTTAATTTTTATTTAAAAAACTACTGAATATCTTTCGCTGAATTTTTTTTTATATATTTTATGGAACAATTTGAATATTGCCTAAAATTTTCGAAGCAATTTGTGAATTTTAAATCCGCTTAAAAAATGCTTGAAAAATTAGGTCCCATAGGGCTCAATATATTCCATTTTTTGAACCCGGGTTCAATCCAAAACTAATTGGGGGATATTATTCATTTATATTCCCATAAGTCCTATAGACCGTCTGAACAACATACTAAAATTTCATTTTGATTAAGTCATTTTTACGGCAGTTATCGTGCTAACGGACAGACAGACAGACAGACAGACAGACAGAATGAACAAAGTCATAAACACTTTTCAACTTTGTTGTAAAGTGTTAAAAAAACCATTTCTAGCATATCTGTTACAAATAAGTAACTAGAAGATGTTATATATATATATATATATATAAAACTTGAAAAATTGCTACAATTTTTGTTGAATTGATTAAAAAGCTAAAAGCAAAAAATAGTTTATAATACAACTTGGAAAGCGCTATGCTGCAATTTTACATGTGTATACCTATATAAATTCCCAAAAAAGGACAAGTAACAATGTACTCGTAAATTTCTAGAAGAGTGACAGGAGTAACGGCCGGGGGGATTCGCGACCCCCAACAATCCGGTTAAAGCTTTTTTCCGCCATGGCAAACGCTCCCGGTAGCCGATACTCCCTACCCTATTTACTTCATGACTCTTACAAAATCGTAAAAATTACATACAAATATATACACTTTCAATAATATGTAAATCTTTAAAAGTTTACTATTTTACGCTAAATCAAACCAAAAAGCTCACTATAAAATGTTTTAACAATTAATTTAAAATACTAATGTATGAAATTACTTGACTCGTGCCTATTTAATACTTTAAAATCAATATATTCATGACTAATTAAATCCAAGTCTGAGCGGTTATTTTAAAAAATGGATACAAGACCTATTAGCTACATTATCGCCATATAAATACTGATGTATGAAATTTCTTCACTCGTGGTTATTTAATCCTTTAAAAACTATATATTCAAAACTAATGTTTGAAACCTAAGTCAGAGTGGTTGTTTATTAAATTGGATACAAAACCTATTGGCAACATTTTCGCCATATAAATACTAATGTATGAAATTACTTCACTCATGGTTATTTTAATACTTTAAAATCAATATATTCAAGACTAATGAAATCCAAGTCAGAGTGGTTAATTTTAAAAAGACTTGGATTTAATTAGTCATGAATATATTGATTTTAAAGTATTAAATAGGCACGAGTGAAGTAATTTCATACATTAGTATTTTAAATTAATTGTTAAAACATTTTATAGTGAGCTTTTTGGTTTGATTTAGCATAGAATAGTAAACTTTTAATGTGTATATGTTTGTATGTAATTTTTACGGTTTTATAAGAGTCATGAAGTAAATAGGATAGGGAGTATCAGCTACCGAGAGCGTTTGCCATGGCGGAAAAAAGCTTTAACCGGAGTGTTGGGGGTCGCGAATCCCCCCGGCCGTTACTCCTGTCACTCTTCTAGAAATGTACAAGTACATTGTTACTTGGCCTTTTTTGGGAATTTATATATATATATATATATATATACAAATGTTATATATATATAAAATGTTAAGCACACCTTGTTACTACAAAGAACATCTTCATAAATTCATCAACACCGTCATCAAAAATAACTACCCGCCCAATCTTATTTTTTCTTTTATTAAAACACATTTTAAATTTAAATTCAAAAACTTGCAACAATTACAGCAACATATTGACAGATCATACTCTAGCATTTCTAAATAATTCATAAACTCCATGTCTTCTTCTAACAGTTAAACTATTCGTATAATTCACTTTAACCTGCTTTGAGAAAACTGCTTAGTCAGTAACAAAAATTCATTGTAACCCGTTCTGAGATGATTGGTAATACACATGCTTTTCCAGAAGTACCACAGTACTAGGGGTAGATATATTTTCATTTTATTTTCATTATATTCTTTTGATATTACTTTATAATACTTTGCATCCTCATTTCAATAATTAGCCACAAGCTGGTGTAACAGAATATTTTATATTCAAGTTTGATTTTTTTGTGTATTTGATCCACTTTGTCTTTTCTTCTACGTCGGGCCATTTACATTATTTCTGTAATACATTTTACAGTTGTGTAAACAGAAACGTAGAATCAGCATTAATGAAACATGTATGGCCCTTGATAACGTACATGGTTTCAGAAATGCTTTCCATATTCATTTTATTCCTTTTATATTCACTAGATTCCATTTATTCAATTTCCAAACTTCTTGCATAGCTCATCGTGCTACACTAGGCTTCTGATTTGCAAAAACCTTCAGTTTACAAGCAATTTTCTTTGGTATTTCTCGGGTATATATATATTACAAGTAATCATAAAAATCTTCAATTATATATATATATATATATATATATATATATATATATATATATATATATATATATATATGTATATATATATATATATATATATATATATATATATATATATATATATATATATATATATATATATATATATATATATATATATATATATATATATATATATATATATATATATAAATATAAATTAGTAAATCCAAAGTTAGAATGTATGTAGTAACTCATAATACACTATTCCAAAATTTTCTACAAAATACAAAGAAATAAAAGAAATTAAGACATAAAGAGGAAATAATAAAGTGTAATGCAGGTCATAAAGACAAAGACAATCAACAAATTTCAAAAATGAGGAATGCAAATAAGAAAACAAAAAAATCAAGCAAAAAAGCTTGCACATGGAAGAGATTTAGGCTTACGATAAGTTCATTTCGAAAAAATTCTCTTCGGGTTCATATATCCCTTTGAAATGAACACAAAAATGCTTATATACATATATATATATATATATATATATATATATATATATATATATATATTAGAAAACTATAATAATAAAATAATAATAGTAAAACAATTCCAAGTAATCATGTAATATTAAAATCACCAAAGCAGTTAAACCATGACCACAATGCCGATAATAAAAATGAGCAGCACCAGCCCAATTTCGATGACTAACCAGAATTAAGTTCGTCTTCAGGTACGAGCATCTAATTTTAATTAACCCAAACAAATGCCTGTTTCAAATTTGGTAATAGTAAGTTACTATAAATGTCAAAACTCAGACTACAGGCACTAAAAGAAGAATAATTGAAAAAAAAAAGAAAAATTAGGAAATCAAGTATTATCATGAGGCAGGAACCATCGACCATGTGTAAGTGTGATAAGCCCCAACAGAATGAAAAAATCTGATGTGGGCAGCACATGACTTTCCCTGCAGACTTTTATCCACGTTCTCTTTATTTCAATTAAATGTATTTCACTTTTAATTCAATTTCCGTTCTCATTCGGTAACCGGACTTATTTTCAAAAGTGGCGTAGAGAAAATACGGAAAACTAAAATATCTCGAGAACGGCTAGTCCTAGTGTAATGGGGTTGGTCTTATTAATTTCGTCGTTAAAAATTACGTATTAAACGAGCATTTAATGGATATATTTGAGTATAGCTAGTTCTTTAGTTTAGATTTTGACGATTTTTGCTTTCCATTTTGCAAAAAAAGGCAGGTTATTTTTCTCGAATCGTACCAAAATATAATCAGCATCAGGGTAACCTACAAGTGACTGATCTACCGAATTTTGTGAAATTCGGTCCAGTAGTTTTTCAGTTAGAGTGGATACAAGCTTTTGCGGGTCATTTCGCAAAAAAAGGCGGGTTCTTTTATTCCAAATCGTACCCAAAACTAATCAGCACCAGACTCGCCCACAAGTGACTTACCTACCAAATTTTGTGAAATTCGGTCGATTAGTTTTTTAGTTAGAGTGGATACAAAATCTGCACAGACAGACAGACAGCCATACAGACAGACACACAGACACACAGACACACACACAGACGTCACGCTAAAAATAGTTTTTTCGTATTCCAGAGGTTTCGAAACGTGTAGATCCGTCGAAAACTCGAGTTGTGATTTTCGGCATGATTCCAATACTTTCCCTATACATTACCATGTATTGCAGGGAAAGTAAAAAGTCGAAAAGCGCCGGGAATAAGATGACGAAATATATCAGGGAGGTAGAACAGACGGTTACAGTGATCTTCCCAGATCCGTCCAGTCAGTTAGAATACGAGACAGGACAATTACCCATATAAGGAGAACAGAATATTAACATGAAGCATAGATAAAAATTCTTACTAAATAAGTGATTCATAGAAGAACTGAATAAACGAGAATGCCACTAACACCATTATAAAGAGCTCAGATCGTAGTATCAAACGGGCTAAAGTTACATATTTTAGTGAAAATAAAAATCAAAACACTAAATGTTAATGGAACTTATTTTCCGATTTTATTATTTCTTAAAACTTTTTTTAGTTTATTTTATTATTTTTCATTTTTATTTAATTTTATAAAATAAATAATTATAATATATATGTTTTCCATATTATTAGCCACCATAATTGGGGAAATTGTCTCGGATGTTATCGAGTGTTAGTTGATACACTGAGATGATTGTTTTAATTACAAAACTGGGAGGATATGCATTTTTAGTCGCTGTATTTAATAATTCTATAGAATGTGGTAATTTATAATTTTCATCACAAATTTTATTGATTCTAAGAACATGGTTTGATATAATATTTCTAAACACTAAGCCCTCCTAAAGGTATACTCAGTTCATCCTGATGAAAATTAAACTTTTAATAGTGATATGAATTATCATTCAACATGTCATCCAAATTGTGCATAAAAAATTGCTGTAAGAGAATTTTATAAATTACTGCGTTTCAAATATTTTTTTAATTTAGCTAAATTTGTGGTTATACCGATAAATTTATTTAGGTATTTAATATAAAAATATTTAAATTTAAAATAAATTAAGAAAATGGTATTTAGGATACTTCTGTATTATTGC
The DNA here is from genome assembly GCA_951213105.1 of Amaurobius ferox. Lineage (NCBI taxonomy): Eukaryota > Metazoa > Arthropoda > Arachnida > Araneae > Amaurobiidae > Amaurobius > Amaurobius ferox. The sequence goes on along the minus strand of OX578150.1, from coordinate 50,902,524 downwards.
GGCGTTCATTGTTATACATTATCGAACCAAAATCAGCTGATAAGTAGTTAAGGAGTTAATACTAAGTGTTAACTTGCATTTGCTTTCATAAATTTTCTTCGATTTATTAAAACAGCTTAGACTAGTTAATGGTTATATTAAAATTATGCTACTAGTTAATGGTTATATTAAAATTGTAATTATTATATATTAATATTGATATATAGTAACTATATGGATCTTCTTAATCAACTTTTAGCTTACAAATGTAATTATGCAATTACTTATTTATTAATTATTTATATGGATTGAAATATAAAATAATAACTATTATGATTTACGAATGCTAATGATGAACAGTAATTTTAATGAGCACCGCATTAAAGGCTGTTCCCCTTGAATTTCAACCCAGCACCTCTTGAATTCCGTTTCTGTCTACTGCCTTGCAGGTTTCTAATGTGTTCACTATTTCTATATATGAATGTGTTCACTATTTCTATACATTACGTTGTATTATAGCGAAAGTGAAACTATTCGTAGTGAACCCAACATTGTGAAATTTATTATTTTTACCTTTATCAAATTGATTTTAAAATATGCATTTTATTTCATTTTCATATTTAATAACTTGTTTTGCAATTTGAATATATTTTCAAATGTAAGAATCCCAAGTTTTAAATCAAACGCTTATTCTTAATTGCCCTTGAGCTACTACATTTAATGTCCTTTCGTTACCATAAAAAGTGTCTTTCTGTTTCCGTTAAAAAGCAATCTAATTAAGGACAAATTCAAAATCTAATTATATCTAATTAATCTAGACGAGAAAATTGCTTTATAAGGACAAAATTACAGTTCTAGACTGAAAGAATAATTGGTGTGGCAGTTGATAAGCAGTATTTTGGTAGCAGAAGGACATTTGTTATTTGCATCTTTAAAAAGTTCATTTAATGATTAAAAAAATTTTGTATAAAATAATTTAATGCATAAAATGATTAGAGGCTATAAGTTAGAATGCTTGTACATTTAATATTTATATAAAACTAAGTTGTATATACCAAAATTGGCATTTTACTACAATACCACAATATAAAAAGAATTTCAATTTGATAACGATTGATGAAAGTCGATTGATGAAATAAAAATAAACATATTTTATTATAATAGAATATATTACATAGATGTTAGTAATATTTCCAATTATCAAGTTATATTGGTACGAAATATAAATTAATTGGGTAATTTAAAAAAAAAATTTCAGAAAAGGGCTAAATTTCAGTATACTTTTCAACAGGAAAAACATTGTACCATGGAGCTTGCCATCATTGTTTCACATTGAAAAAAGAAAAGCACTTGCATTATGTAGGAAAAGTAATGTGATGCCCACATCATACTTTTTACAAATATATATATCACCGTCTATTGTGGTATTAAATTAACTTTTACATCGATATAAATAATTTGCAGTAAACCAATACCCTTGCCGTGAAAATTATACTTAACATATTTATCTTTCATGTCAGTTCATGTCTTCATTCATTAAGACAAGATATTCAGTAAGGAGTTAGCAAAGAATACCAAGTCAACTCCTTCATTAGTGTCACTGCCTATATAAGATCTCCAGGGGGTTGACATATGACCAGAAATCAAATACCGTGACAATTCTTAATAGGTCATGACACTTGCTACGGAGAAAAAAAAAATCATCAATAAGATTTTTATCGAGCGCAGCTGTAAAAATAATTGACATTTTTATCGGACAGACGATTTTTGCGGTTTGTCTCTTCTAGAACTTGACAATTGTGTATTAAAGGCAATAAATTCTCCAGAAATAATTATTTAGAACAAGAAATTTGTGAAGGAGTCTTTATGGTTGCAAGTGGCACTTGTACTTTATTACTTTCCTTATATACATAGTATTACTTTTCTTATATGCATAGTATAATGTATAAGGAAAGTATTGTGACATGATCGAAAATTCAAATGCATTTTCGACGGGAGAGCACGTTTTAAGCATCCCTGAACACAAATCAAATGTTTATAAGGTGATGTCAGTGTGTGTGTGGAGATGATATCTCACGAACGAATGGGGCGATTCGAACGAAATTTGATACACAAATTACAATCCGTAAATACTGCCCATTGTTTTTAAACGCAGTCGAATGTTCAGAACCCCTCCTAAATTTTCGAGTGAAATTTTGAAAACATCATCAAAAAATCAAAGCATTTAATAAAGTTATGCGAATAATAATTTCTTGTGCAATTTTTAATTAGAAAACGATTGACGCAAATTTTAAAACGCTAGCATGACCCGTTTTCGAGATATTGCACATTTTTAAATAAATTTATCACAAATTCACATAAAATAAAACTATTGGGTAACTACTAAATAAAACTAACTATTGGGAAATATGTTCACTTTTCTTAAGTAATATAATGCGATAAATTTGGTGACATTATTCACGTGGACCCTAACTCGTTCCATTCATGAAAAAAGATACTTTGAGTAATACTTTTGTATTTGAACGCCAATAGTCATTAATCTGCTATAAGAATAAATTATTTATCTCTTCATAACGCTTGGCGATATTTTGGCGACGAATTTGGAGGAATGTAGCCAACTTGGCGACTTTTTTAAATGTTACCAAATCAAAGAAAATCTCGCTAAATGGATAAAATTGACTTTAAATCAATGAAAATATCGACTATTTGACGAAAACTCAGTAACCTGGAAAGAATATTAGAATCTAATATAAGCAAAACCTATTTCGGCAAAATTCGTTCGGCAAAATTTTGGTGAGGAATTTGTCGGAATATCTCCAACTTGTTAATTTTTAAATTTTGCTAAATTGGCGAAAATATCGTCAAAATTTCAAAAATGACGCTAAATTAATGAAAATGACGCTTAATTGATGTATTAATTATTAAAATATTTTAATATATGGGCTATATCGCTTATTGAGGATGCTATCAATATCGATAATTGTGTTATATAGAGTTACTCGAAATATAAGTTTATTGCTTACTTTGAACATGTTTCACGTGTTGTCATCCGGAAAAAATCGCCAAATGTACAATTTAACTTTAAAAACACAGTACGTCGATCTTATAGGTTATTACTTTCTTTATATACATATAATGTATAAGGAAAGTATTGTGACGGAGTCAAAAATTTGATTTCGAGTTTTCGACGGGAGAGCACGTTTCAAGCATCCCTGAACACAAATCAGAAGTTTTTGAGATGATGTCTGTGTGTGTGTATGTGTGTGTGTGTCAGTGAGTTTGTGGAGGCGATAACTGACGACCGAATGGAGCGATTCGAACAAAATTTGGTACAAAAATTACAATCCATGAACACTGGAAGCCTATTGTTTTTATATGCAATCGGATGCTCAGAACCTCCCTAAACTTTCGAGTGAAATTTTGAAAAAATCATAAAAAAATTAAAAGCTTTAATAAAGTTACGTAAAGAGTCATTTCTTATGTAATTTTTCAATAGAAAACGATTGACATAAATTTTAGAACACTAGCATGAATCGTTCTCGAGATATTGCACATTTTTGCAAAACAATTTATCAAAAAATTATATAAAATAAAAATATTACCTTAAAATAAAAATATAACATCTTGTGATAAATTTGGTGACATCATTCTCTTGGATCTAGCTCGTTCCATTCATGAGAAAAGGTACTTTGAGTAATAATTTTGTATTTGAACGTCAATAGTCATTTATCTGGTGTAAGAATAACTTTATTCTCCGTTTATAACGCTTGGCGAGATTTTGGTGATGAATTTGGCGGAATGTCGCCAACTAGGCGACATTTTTAAATGTTGCCAAATTAACGAAAATCTCGTCAAATGGTTAAAAGTGACACTAAATCAATGAAAATGACAACTAATTGATGAAAATTCCATACCTTGGAAAGCATATAAATATCTACTATAATAAAAACCTATATTTTTATTGTAAAAGTAGTAAATTAATTGCATTATATAAGGAAAGTCATGTGTTGCCCACATCAGATTTTTTAATATACAGAAGCATAAATTTATTTAAAATCTTATTATTTCAGTTTTATCAGAAGCTTCAGCCATCCCAATTTATTTTAAAATTAAACCAATAATGTGTCAGCTTTATCTCAGCAATCATTAAAATTTTATCATTCTCATCACTATCATAATCATATCATTCTCCTCATTATCGTAATCATTCTCATGGACATAACTCGTTCCATTTACGAGAAAAGATACTTTGAGTAATACTTTTGTATTTGAACGCCAATAGTCATTTATCTGCTGTAAGAATAACTTATTTCTCCTTCTTTAATGTTTGGCGAGATTTTGGCGACGAATTTGGCGGAATGCGCCAACTTGGCGACTTTTATAAATGTTGCCATATTAACTAAAATCTCGTCAAGTAGATAAAAATTACGCTATATCAATGAAAATGACGACTAATTGAAGAAAATTCAATATCTTGGGTAGAATATAAGTGTCTTTTATAAGAATAACCTATTTTTCTTTACTGTAAGAGCAGTAAATTCATTGCATTATATAAGGAAAGTCATGTGTTACTCACATAAGATTATTTTTTTACTGTAAAAGGAGTAAATTCATTGTATTATATAAGGAAAGTCATGTGCTGTCCACATCAGATTTTCTTCGATGGAATTAAGATATTTTACGTTTTAGCAGATTTATTTCGCACAGTTATCTTCTTTTACGGAAAAACTGAAGTGACATCTGCAAATTTACATTTGACAAAATCTTCGTAAACCAAGCTACAACTTCCAAAATGTGTTTCTGAATCCATAACATGCACCATCGAAACTTATCCAAACTTGAAATATTTACGTTGCAAGGAAAATGTACATTTTTAAACGCAACTGACATCTCTAGAACTGGAAGTGGAAATCCTTAGTGAGGACCTTATACTCTCACTGGAATTTAACGCTGAATCTATATCAGTCATCATCTAAGCTCTAATCATATCCAATTATAAAATAATAGATATTTTAAAGAAAATATTTGAACCTAAAGCACAAAAGAATCGGAATTTGAAATCCTTAGTGAATACCTCAACCTTCTTAGAGACTTGATGCTGAAGATATATCAATCATTGTCTAAACTTCATCTATAGCCAATTCTGAGAAGTAGATATTTAAAAAAACGACATTTTAAAAATTGAAATTGGTAAAATACCGGGAGTTAAAATCCTTAGTAAATATACTTACTTCCTCTAAAACTTGATGCTAAATTTATATTAGCCCTCATCTAAACTTTTTCTATAGCAAATTCTCTGATACAAATGCTCCTTAGAGAATTTCTGGACTTTAAGTGCAAATCTTTAGTGAAATCCTATTCGAAATTTGATGCTGAATCTATATCAGTTTTTATCTGAGTTCTTTCTATAGCCTATTCTGAAAGCTAAACTTTGAAAGGAAAATATACATTTTTGAATCGAAAATGGCATCTCCGAAACCTGAATTGGAAAGCATTATTGAGTTATCCTATTCCTTTCAGAATTTAATGCTTTATCCATATTAGCTATTATCCAAATCTCTTATTCCAATTTTCAAACCTATTCCAATACATCACCCATACATCATCCATATATTACTATGAATTGTAATGAAAGTTATACGATATTTTCATTCTTATTGTAAAAAAGAATCGGGAAAAAACTCAATCATCGATCAATTCGTAAATCAATCGAAATCTCTTATTCCAATTTTCAAACCTATTCCAATACATCACCCATACATCATCCATATATTACTATGAATTGTAATGAAAGTTATACGATATTTTCATTCTTATTGTAAAAAAGAATCGGGAAAAAACTCAATCATCGATCAATTCGTAAATCAATCGAAATCTCTTATTCCAATTTTCAATCCTATTCCTATGCTTTTCCCATACACTACTATGAATTGTAATGAAAGTTACAGGGTATTTTCATTCTTATCGTAAGTGGAATCGGAAAAAAATCCTCAATCGTCAATCAAATTATAAATCAATCAAACTATATTATTCCAATTTTCAATCCTATTCCAATACTTCCCCCATGTATTGTAATAAAAGTTATAAGATACTTTTATTCTTATTGTAAGTAGAATCGAAAAAAATCTTCAATCATCGATCAAATCACAAATCAATCGAAATCTTTTATTCCAATTTTCAATACTATTCCAATACTTTCCCCATACATTACTATGAATTGTAATGAAAGAGTTATAGGGTATATTCATTCTTATTGTAAGTAGAATCGAAAAAAAAACTCAATCGTCAATCAAATTATAAATCAATCAAAATATATTATTTCAATTTTCAATCCTATTCCAATACTTTCCCCATGTATTGTAATAAAAGTTATAAGATACTTTTATTCTTATTGTAAGCAGAATCGAAAAAATCCTCAATCATCGATCAAAAATCGTAAATCAATCGAAATCTCTTATTCCAATTTTCAATCCTATTCCAATACTTTCCCCATACATTACTATGAATAATAATGGAAGTCATAGGATATTTTCATTCTTATTGTAAGTAGAATCGAAAAAAACCCTCAATCATCAATCAAAATATATTATTCCAATTTTCAATCCTATTCCAATACTTCCCCCATGTATTGTAATAAAAGTTATAAGATACTTTTATTCTCATTGTAAGCAGAATCGAAAAAAATCCTCAATCATCGATCAAACCGCAAATCAATCGAAATATCTTATTCCAATTTTCAATCCTCTTCCAATACTTTCCCCATACTATGGACTGTAATCAAAGTAATACGATATTTTCATTCTTTTGTAAGTAAAATCGAAAAAATACCCCCAATCGTCGATCAAATCGTAACTTCTATAAGGCATTAAAAATGAAACAGAACACTCGTTCTACAACTTCCGAAATGCATTATCAGAGAACCACGCCGAACTGGAAACTGTTAAATGCATTCGCTTGTGCCGAAATCCATCATCGTGATATATTCTTCAAAAGCAACATACATCATTCCTCCATTAAATATATTTACAGATACATCTAATGCCTTTTCGAGTGTCTTTTTTTATACCTTGGGGCGCGGCCAAAAACTAAAATTACTGTGGAAACGTCACGTATATAAACAAAACTTGATTCATAATTTTCGAATGAAGCTTTTGTAATTTGTTTCTTCGGAAAGGCTGTTTGTGGGTTTTTTGTGATTTACGTACTTGGACTTTTTCTGAACTTGAACAATGGGACTGGACTCTTTCTGGACTTGAACAATGGGACTGGACTCTTTCTGGACTTGAACAATGGGACTGTACTCTTTCTGGACTTGAACAATGGGACTGGACTCTTTCTGGACTTGAACAATGGGACTGGACTCTTTCTGGACTTGAACAATGGGACTGGACTCTTTCTGGACTTGAACAATGGGACTGGACTCATTCTGGTCTTAAACAATGGGACTGGACTCTTTCTGGACTTGAACAATGGGACTGGACTCTTTCTGGACTTGGACAATGGGACTGGACTCATTCTGATCTTCAACAATGGGACTGGACTCTTTCTGGTCTTAAACAATGGGACTGGACTCTTTCTGAAATTGAACAATGGGACTGGACTCTTTCTGGACTTGAACAATGGGACTGGACTCTTTCTGGACTTGAACAATGGGACTGGACTCTTTCTGGACTTGAACAATGGGACTGGACTCTTTCTGGACTTGAACAATGGGACTGGACTCTTTCTGGACTTGAACAATGGGACTGGACTCATTCTGGTCTTAAACAATGGGACTGGACTCTTTCTGAACTTGAACAATGGGACTGGACTCTTTCTGGAATTGAACAATGGGACTGGACTCATTCTGGTCTTAAACAATGGGACTGGACTCTTTCTTGACTTGAACAATGGGACTGGACTCTTTCTGGACTTGAACAATGGGACTGGACTCTTTCTGGACTTGAACAATGGGACTGGACTCATTCTGGTCTTAAACAATGGGACTGGACACTTTCTGGACTTGAACAATGGGACTGGACTCTTTCTGGACTTGAACAATGGGACTGGACCCATTCTGGTCTTAAACAACGGGACTGGACTCTTTCTGGACTTGAACAACGGGACTGGACTCTTTCTGGACTTGGACAATGGGACTGGACTCATTCTGATCTTCAACAATGGGACTGGACTCTTTCTGGTCTTAAACAATGGGACTGGACTCTTTCTGAAATTGAACAATGGGACTGGACTCTTTCTGGACTTGAACAATGGGACTGGACTCTTTCTGGACTTGAACAATGGGACTGGACTCTTTCTGGACTTGAACAATGGGACTGGACTCTTTCTGGACTTGAACAATGGGACTGGACACTTTCTGGACTTGAACAATGGGACTGGACTCATTCTGGTCTTAAACAATGGGACTGGACTCTTTCTGGGCTTGAACAATGGGACTGGACTCTTTCTGGACTTGAACATAGGGACTGGACTCATTCTGGTCTTAAACAATGGGACTGGACTCTTTCTGGACTTGAACAATGGGACTGGACTCTCTCTGGACTTGGAAAATGGGACTGGACTCATTCTGATCTTCAACAATGGGACTGGACTCTTTCTGGTCTTAAACAATGGGACTGGACTCTTTCTGAACTTGAACAATGGGACTGGACTCTTTCTGGACTTGAACAATGGGACTGGACTCTTTCTGGACTTGAACAATGGGACTGGACTCTTTCTGGACTTGAACAATGGGACTGGACTCTTTCTGGACTTGAACAATGGGACTGAACTCATTCTGGTCCTAAACAATGGGACTGGACTCTTTCTGGACTTGAACAATGGGACTGGACTCTTTCTGGACTTGAACAATGGGACTGGATTCATTCTGGTCTTCAACAATGGGACTGGACTCTTTCTGGACTTGAACAATGGGACTGGACTCTTTCTGGACTAGAACAATGGGACTAGACTCTTTCTGGTCTTGAACAATGGGACTGTACTAATTCTGGTCTTAAACAATGGGACTGGACTCTTTCTGGACTTGAACAATGGGACTGGACTCTTTCTGGACTTGGACAATGGGACTGGACTCATTCTGATCTTCAACAATGGGACTGGACTCTTTCTGGTCTTAAACAATGGGACTGGACTCTTTCTGAACTTGAACAATGGGACTGGACTCTTTCTGGACTTGAACAATGGGACTGGACTCTTTCTGGACTTGAACAATGGGACTGGACTCTTTCTGGACTTGAACAATGGGACTGGACTCTTTCTGGACTTGAACAATGGGACTGGACTCTTTCTGGACTTGAACAATGGGACTGGACTCATTCTGGTCTTAAACAATGGGACTGGACTCTTTCTGGACTTGAACAATGGGACTGGACACTTTCTGGACTTGAACATAGGGACTGGACTCATTCTGGTCTTAAACAATGGGACTGAACTCTTTCTGGACTTGAACAATGGGACTGGACTCTTTCTGGACTTGAACAATGGGACTGGACTCTTTCTGGACTTGAACAATGGGACTGGACTCTTTCTGGACTTGAACAATGGGACTGGACTCATTCTGGTCTTAAACAATGGGACTGGACTCTTTCTGGACTTGAACAATGGGACTGGACACTTTCTGGACTTGAACATAGGGACTGGACTCATTCTGGTCTTAAACAATGGGACTGAACTCTTTCTGGACTTGAACAATGGGACTGGACTCTTTCTGGACTTGGACAATGGGACTGGACTCATTCTGATCTTCAACAATGGGACTGGACTCTTTCTGGTCTTAAACAATGGGACTGGACTCTTTCTGAACTTGAACAATGGGACTGGACTCTTTCTGGACTTGAACAATGGGACTGGACTCTTTCTGGACTTGAACAATCGGACTGGACTCTTTCTGGACTTGAACAATGGGACTGGACTCTTTCTGGACTTGAACAATGGGACTGGACTCATTCTGGTCTTAAACAATGGGACTGGACTCTTTCTGGACTTGAACAATGGGACTGGACTCTTTCTGGTCTTGAACAATGGGACTGGACTCATTCTGGTCTTAAACAATGGGACTGGACTCTTTCTGGACTTGAACAATGGGACTGGACTCTTTCTGGACTTGGACAATGGGACTGGACTCATTCTGATCTTCAACAATGGGACTGGACTCTTTCTGTACTTGGACAATGGGACTGGACTCATTCTGATCTTCAACAATGGGACTGGACTCTTACTGGTCTTAAACAATGGGACTGGACTCTTTCTGAACTTGAGCAATGGGACTGGACTCTTTCTGGACTTGAACAATGGGACTGGACTCTTTCTGGACTTGAACAATGGGACTGGACTCTTTCTGGACTTGAACAATGGGACTGGACTCTTTCTGGACTTGAACAATGGGACTGGACTCTTTCTGGACTTGAACAATGGGACTGGACTCATTCTGGTCTTAAACAATGGGACTGGACTCTTTCTGGACTTGAACAATGGGACTGGACACTTTCTGGACTTGAACATAGGGACTGGACTCATTCTGGTCTTAAACAATGGGACTGGACTCTTTCTGGACTTGAACAATGGGACTGGACTCTTTCTGGACTTGGACAATGGACTGGACTCATTCTGATCTTCAACAATGGGACTGGACTCTTTCTAGTCTTAAACAATGGGACTGGACTCTTTCTGAACTTAAACAATGGGACTGGACTCTTTCTGGACTTGAACAATGGGACTGGACTCTTTCTGGACTTAAACAATGGGACTGGACTCTTTCTGGACTTGAACAATGGGACTGGACTCTTTCTGGACTTGAACAATGGGACTGGACTCATTCTGGTCTTAAACAATGGGACTGGACTCTTTCTGGACTTGAACAATGGGACTGGACTCTTTCTGGACTTGAACAATGGGACTGGACTCTTTCTGGACTTGAACAATTGGACTGGACTCTTTCTGGACTTAAACAATGGGACTAGACTCATTCTGGTCTTGAACAATGGGACTGGACCCTTTCTGGACTTGAACAATGGGACTGGACTCTTTCTGGACTTGAACAATGGGACTGGACTCATTCTGGTCTTCAACAATGGGACTGGACTCTTTTTGGACTTGAACAATGGGACTGGACTCTTTCTTGAACAAAGGGACTGGACTTATTCTGGTCTTCAACAATGGGACTGGACTTTTTCTGGACTTGAACAATGGGACTGGACTCTTTCTGGACTTGAACAATGGGACTGGACTCATTCTGGTCTTAAACAATGGGACTGGACTCTTTCTGGACTTGAACAATGGGACTGGACTCATTCTGGTCTTAAACAATGGGACTGGACTCTTTCTGGACTTGAACAATGGGACTGGACTCTTTCTGGTCTTAATCAATGGGACTGGACTCTTTCTGGACTTGAACAATGGGACTGGACTCATTCTGGTCTTAATCAATGGGACTGGACTCTTTCTGGACTTGAACAATCGGACTGGACTCATTCTGGTCTTAAACAATGGGACTGGACTCTTTCTGGACTTGAACAATGGGACTGGACTCATTCTGGTCTTAAACAATGGGACTGGACTCTTTCTGGACTTGAACAATGGGACTGGACTCTTTCTGGACTTGAACAATGGGACTGGACTCATTCTGGTCTTCAACAATGGGACTGGACTCTTTCTGGACTTGAACAATGGGACTGGACTCTTTCTGGACTTGAACAATCGGACTGGACTCTTTCTGGACTTGAACAATGGGACTGGACTCATTCTGGTCTTAAACAATGGGACTGGACTCTTTCTGGACTTGAACAATCGGACTGGACTCTTTCTGGACTTGAACAATGGGACTGGACTCATTCTGGTCTTAAACAATGGGACTGGACTCTTTCTGGACTTGAACAATGGGACTGGACTCTTTCTGGACTTGAACAATGGGACTGGACTCATTCTGGTCTTAAACAATGGGACTGGACTCTTTCTGGACTTGAACAATCGGACTGGACTCATTCTGGTCTTAAACAATGGGACTGGACTCTTTCTGGACTTGAACAATGGGACTGGACTCTTTCTGGACTTGAACAATGGGACTGGACTCATTCTGGTCTTAAACAATGGGACTGGACTCTTTCTTGACTTGAACAATGGGACTGGACTCTTTCTGGACTTGAACAGTGGGACTGGACTCTTTCTGGACTTGAACAATGGGACTGGACTCTTTCTGGTCTTAAACAATGGGACTGGACTCTTTCTGAACTTGAACAATAGGACTGGACTCTTTCTGGAATTGAACAATGGGACTGGACTCATTCTGGTCTTAAACAATGGGACTGGACCCTTTCTTGACTTGAACAATGGGACTGGACTCTTTCTGGACTTGAACAATGGGACTGGACTCTTTCTGGACTTGAACTATGGGACTGGACTCTTTCTGGACTTGAACAATGGGACTGGACTCATTCTGGTCTTAAACAATGGGACTGGACTCTTTCTGGACTTGAACAATGGGACTGGACTCTTTCTGGACTTGAACAATGGGACTGGACTCATTCTGGTCTTAAACAATGGGACTGGACTCTTTCTGGACTTGGACAATGGGACTGGACTCATTCTGATCTTCAACAATGGGACTGGACTCTTTCTGGTCTTAAACAATGGGACTGGACTCTTTCTGAACTTGAACAATGGGACTGGACTCTTTCTGGACTTGAACAATGGGACTGGACTCTTTCTGGACTTGAACAATGTGACTGTACTCTTTCTGGAATTGAACAATGGGACTGGACTCTTTCTGGACTTGAACAATGGGACTGGACTTTTTCTGGACTTGAACAATGGGACTGGACTCATTCTGGTCTTAAACAATGGGACTGGACTCTTTCTGGACTTGAACAATGGGACTGGACTCTTTCTGGACTTGAACATAGGGACTGGACTCATTCTGGTCTTAAACAATGGGACTGGACTCTTTCTGGACTTGAACAATGGGACTGGACTCTTTCTGGACTTGGACAATGGGACTGGACTCATTCTGATCTTCAACTATGGGACTGGACTCTTTCTGGTCTTAAACAATGGGACTGGACTATTTCTGAACTTGAACAATGGGACTGGACTCTTTCTGGACTTGAACAATGGGACTGGACTCTTTCTGGACTTGAACAATGGGACTGGACTCTTTCTGGACTTGAACAATGGGACTGGACTCTTTCTGGACTTGAACAATGGGACTGGACTCTTTCTGGACTTGAACAATGGGACTGGACTCTTTCTGGACTTGAACAATGGGACTGGACTCTTTCTTGACTTGAACAATGGGACTGAACTCATTCTGGTCTTCAACAATGGGACTGGACTCTTTCTGGACTTGAACAATGAGACTGGACTCTTTCTGGACTTGAACAATGGGACTAGACTCTTTCTGGTCTTGATCAATGGGACTGGACTCATTCTGGTCTTAAACAATGGGACTGGACTCTTTCTGGACTTGAACAATGGGACTGGACTCTTTCTGGACTTGGACAATGGGACTGGACTCATTCTGATCTTCAACAATGGGACTGGACTCTTTCTGGTCTTAAACAATGGGACTGGACTCTTTCTGAACATGAACAATGGGACTGGACTCTTTCTGGACTTGAACAATGGGACTGAACTCTTTCTGGATTTGAACAATGGGACTGGACTCTTTCTGGACTTGAACAATGGGACTGGACTCTTTCTGGACTTGAACAATGGGACTGGACTCTTTCTGGACTTGAACAATGGGACTGGACTCATTCTGGTCTTAAACAATGGGACTGGACTCTTTCTGGACTTGAACAATGGGACTGGACTCTTTCTGGACTTGAACAATAGGACTAGACTCTTTCTGGACTTGAACAATGGGACTGGACTCTTTCTGGACTTGAACAATCGGACTGGACTCATTCTGGTCTTAAACAATGGGACTGGACTCTTTCTGGACTTGAACAATGGGACTGGACTCATTCTGGTCTTAAACAATGGGACTGGACTCTTTCTGGACTTGAACAATGGGACTGGTCTCTTTCTGGACTTGAACAATGGGACTGGACTCATTCTGGTCTTCAACAATGGGACTGGACTCTTTCTGGACTTGAACAATGGGACTGGACTCTTTCTGGACTTGAACAATCGGACTGGACTCTTTCTGGACTTGAACAATGGGACTGGACTCATTCTGGTCTTAAACAATGGGACTGGACTCTTTCTGGACTTGAACAATGGGACTGGACTCTTTCTGGACTTGAACAATCGGACTGGACTCTTTCTGGACTTGAACAATGTGACTGGACTCATTCTGGTCTTAAACAATGGGACTGGACTCTTTCTGGACTTGAACAATGGGACTGGACTCTTTCTGGACTTGAACAATGGGACTGGACTCATTCTGGTCTTAAACAATGGGACTGGACTCTTTCTGGACTTGAACAATCGGACTGGACTCATTCTGGTCTTAAACAATGGGACTGGACTCTTTCTGGACTTGAACAATGGGACTGGACTCTTTCTGGACTTGAACAATGGGACTGGACTCATTCTGGTCTTAAACAATGGGACTGGACTCTTTCTTGACTTGAACAATGGGACTGGACTCTTTCTGGACTTGAACAGTGGGACTGGACTCTTTCTGGACTTGAACAATGGGACTGGACTCTTTCTGGTCTTAAACAATGGGACTGGACTCTTTCTGAACTTGAACAATGGGACTGGACTCTTTCTGGAATTGAACAATGGGACTGGACTCATTCTGGTCTTAAACAATGGGACTGGACCCTTTCTTGACTTGAACAATGGGACTGGACTCTTTCTGGACTTGAACAATGGGACTGGACTCTTTCTGGACTTGAACTATGGGACTGGACTCTTTCTGGACTTGAACAATGGGACTGGACTCATTCTGGTCTTAAACAATGGGACTGGACTCTTTCTGGACTTGAACAATGGGACTGGGCTCTTTCTGGACTTGAACAATGGGACTGGACTCATTCTGGTCTTAAACAATGGGACTGGACTCTTTCTGGACTTGGACAATGGGACTGGACTCATTCTGATCTTCAACAATGGGACTGGACTCTTTCTGGTCTTAAACAATGGGACTGGACTCTTTCTGAACTTGAACAATGGGACTGGACTCTTTCTGGACTTGAACAATGGGACTGGACTCTTTCTGGACTTGAACAATGGGACTGGACTCTTTCTGGAATTGAACAATGGGACTGGACTCATTCTGGTCTTAAACAATGGGACTGGACTCTTTCTGGACTTGAACAATGGGACTGGACTCTTTCTGGACTTGAACAATGGGACTGGACTCATTCTGGTCTTAAACAATGGGACTGGACTCTTTCTGGACTTGAACAATGGGACTGGACTCTTTCTGGACTTGAACAATGGGACTGGACTCATTCTGGTCTTAAACAATGGGACTGGACTCTTTCTGGACTTGGACAATGGGACTGGACTCATTCTGATCTTCAACAATGGGACTGGACTCTTTCTGGTCTTAAACAATGGGACTGGACTCTTTCTGAACTTGAACAATGGGACTGGACTCTTTCTGGACTTGAACAATGGGACTGGACTCTTTCTGGACTTGAACAATGGGACTGGACTCTTTCTGGAATTGAACAATGGGACTGGACTCTTTCTGGACTTGAACAATGGGACTGGACTTTTTCTGGACTTGAACAATGGGACTGGACTCATTCTGGTCTTAAACAATGGGACTGGACTCTTTCTGGACTTGAACAATGGGACTGGACTCTTTCTGGACTTGAACATAGGGACTGGACTCATTCTGGTCTTAAACAATGGGACTGGACTCTTTCTGGACTTGAACAATGGGACTGGACTCTTTCTGGACTTGGACAATGGGACTGGACTCATTCTGATCTTCAACAATGGGACTGGACTCTTTCTGGTCTTAAACAATGGGACTGGACTCTTTCTGAACTTGAACAATGGGACTGGACTCTTTCTGGACTTGAACAATGGGACTGGACTCTTTCTGGACTTGAACAATGGGACTGGACTCTTTCTGGACTTGAACAATGGGACTGGACTCTTTCTGGACTTGAGCAATGGGACTGGACTCTTTCTGGACTTGAACAATGGGACTGGACTCTTTCTGGACTTGAACAATGGGACTGGACTCTTTCTTGACTTGAACAATGGGACTGGACTCATTCTGGTCTTCAACAATGGGACTGGACTCTTTCTGGACTTGAACAATGAGACTGGACTCTTTCTGGACTTGAACAATGGGACTAGACTCTTTCTGGTCTTGATCAATGGGACTGGACTCATTCTGGTCTTAAACAATGGGACTGGACTCTTTCTGGACTTGAACAATGGGACTGGACTCTTTCTGGACTTGGACAATGGGACTGGACTCTTTCTGAACATGAACAATGGGACTGGACTCTTTCTGGACTTGAACAATGGGACTGAACTCTTTCTGGACTTGAACAATGGGACTGGACTCTTTCTGGACTTGAACAATGGGACTGGACTCTTTCTGGACTTGAACAATGGGACTGGACTCTTTCTGGACTTGAACAATGGGACTGGACTCATTCTGGTCTTAAACAATGGGACTGGACTCTTTCTGGACTTGAACAATGGGACTGGACTCTTTCTGGACTTGAACAATCGGACTGGACTCATTCTGGTCTTAAACAATGGGACTGGACTCTTTCTGGACTTGAACAATGGGACTGGACTCATTCTGGTCTTAAACAATGGGACTGGACTCTTTCTGGACTTGAACAATGGGACTGGTCTCTTTCTGGACTTGAACAATGGGACTGGACTCATTCTGGTCTTCAACAATGGGACTGGACTCTTTCTGGACTTGAACAATGGGACTGGACTCTTTCTGGACTTGAACAATCGGACTGGACTCTTTCTGGACTTGAACAATGTGACTGGACTCATTCTGGTCTTAAACAATGGGACTGGACTCTTTCTGGACTTGAACAATGGGACTGGACTCTTTCTGGACTTGAACAATGGGACTGGACTCATTCTGGTCTTAAACAATGGGACTGGACTCTTTCTGGACTTGAACAATCGGACTGGACTCATTCTGGTCTTAAACAATGGGACTGGACTCTTTCTGGACTTGAACAATGGGACTGGACTCTTTCTGGACTTGAACAATGGGACTGGACTCATTCTGGTCTTAAACAATGGGACTGAACTCTTTCTTGACTTGAACAATGGGACTGGACTCTTTCTGGACTTGAACAGTGGGACTGGACTCTTTCTGGACTTGAACAATGGGACTGGACTCTTTCTGGTCTTAAACAATGGGACTGGACTCTTTCTGAACTTGAACAATGGGACTGGACTCTTTCTGGAATTGAACAATGGGACTGGACTCATTCTGGTCTTAAACAATGGGACTGGACCCTTTCTTGACTTGAACAATGGGACTGGACTCTTTCTGGACTTGAACAATGGGACTGGACTCTTTCTGGACTTGAACTATGGGACTGGACTCTTTCTGGACTTGAACAATGGGACTGGACTCATTCTGGTCTTAAACAATGGGACTGGACTCTTTCTGGACTTGAACAATGGGACTGGACTCTTTCTGGACTTGAACAATGGGACTGGACTCATTCTGTTCTTAAACAATGGGACTGGACTCTTTCTGGACTTGGACAATGGGACTGGACTCATTCTGATCTTCAACAATGGGACTGGACTCTTTCTGGTCTTAAACAATGGGACTGGACTCTTTCTGAACTTGAACAATGGGACTGGACTCTTTCTGGACTTGAACAATGGGACTGGACTCTTTCTGGACTTGAACAATGGGACTGGACTCTTTCTGGAATTGAACAATGGGACTGGACTCTTTCTGGACTTGAACAATGGGACTGGACTTTTTATGGACTTGAACAATGGGACTGGACTCATTCTGGTCTTAAACAATGGGACTGGACTCTTTCTGGACTTGAACAATGGGACTGGACTCTTTCTGGACTTGAACATAGGGACTGGACTCATTCTGGTCTTAAACAATGGGACTGGACTCTTTCTGGACTTGAACAATGGGACTGGACTCTTTCTGGACTTGGACAATGGGACTGGACTCATTCTGATCTTCAACAATGGGACTGGACTCTTTCTGGTCTTAAACAATGGGACTGGACTCTTTCTGAACTTGAACAATGGGACTGGACTCTTTCTGGACTTGAACAATGGGAATGGACTCTTTCTGGACTTGAACAATGGGACTGGACTCTTTCTGGACTTGAACAATGGGACTGGACTCTTTCTGGACTTGAACAATGGGACTGGACTCTTTCTGGACTTGAACAATGGGACTGGACTCTTTCTGGACTTGAACAATGGGACTGGACTCTTTCTTGACTTGAACAATGGGACTGGACTCATTCTGGTCTTCAACAATGGGACTGGACTCTTTCTGGACTTGAACAATGAGACTGGACTCTTTCTGGACTTGAACAATGGGACTAGACTCTTTCTGGTCTTGATCAATGGGACTGGACTCATTCTGGTCTTAAACAATGGGACTGGACTCTTTCTGGACTTGAACAATGGGACTGGACTCTTTCTGGACTTGGACAATGGGACTGGACTCATTCTGATCTTCAACAATGGGACTGGACTCTTTCTGGTCTTAAACAATGGGACTGGACTCTTTGTGAACATGAACAATGGGACTGGACTCTTTCTGGACTTGAACAATGGGACTGAACTCTTTCTGGACTTGAACACTGGGACTGGACTCTTTCTGGACTTGAACAATGGGACTGGACTCTTTCTGGACTTGAACAATGGGACTGGACTCTTTCTGGACTTGAACAATGGGACTGGACTCATTCTGGTCTTAAACAATGGGACTGGACTCTTTCTGGACTTGAACAATGGGACTGGACTCTTTCTGGACTTGAACAATGGGACTAGACTCTTTCTGGACTTGAACAATGGGACTGGACTCATTCTGGTCTTAAACAATGGGACTGGACTCTTTCTGGACTTGAACAATGGGACTGGACTCTTTCTGGTCTTAATCAATGGGACTGGACTCTTTCTGGACTTGAACAATGGGAGTGGACTCATTCTGGTCTTAATCAATGGGACTGGACTCTTTCTGGACTTGAACAATCGGACTGGACTCTTTCTGGTCTTAATCAATGGGACTGGACTCTTTCTGGACTTGAACAATGGGACTGGACTCATTCTGGTCTTAATCAATGGGACTGGACTCTTTCTGGACTTGAACAATCGGACTGGACTCTTTCTGGACTTGAACAATGGGACTGGACTCATTCTGTTCTTAAACAATGGGACTGGACTCTTTCTGGACTTGAACAATCGGACTGGACTCTTTCTGGACTTGAACAATGTGACTGGACTCATTCTGGTCTTAAACAATGGGACTGGACTCTTTCTGGACTTGAACAATGGGACTGGACTCTTTCTGGACTTGAACAATGGGACTGGACTCATTCTGGTCTTAAACAATGGGATTGGACTCTTTCTGGACTTGAACAATCGGACTGGACTCTTTCTGGACTTGAACAATCGGACTGGACTCTTTCTGGACTTGAACAATGGGACTGGACTTATTCTGGTCTTAAACAATGGTACTGGACTCTTTCTGGACTTGAACAATGGGACTGGACTCTTTCTGGACTTGAACAATGGGACTGGACTCATTCTGGTCTTAAACAATGGGACTGGACTCTTTCTGGACTTGAACAATCGGACTGGACTCTTTCTGGACTTGAACAATGGGACTGGACTCATTCTGGTCTTCAACAATGGGTTTGGACTCTTTCTTGACTTGAACAATGGGACTGGACTCTTTCTGGACTTGAACAATGGGACTGGACTCATTCTGGTCTTAAACAATGGGACTGGACTCTTTCTGGACTTGAACAATCGGACTGGACTCTTTCTGGACTTGAACAATGGGACTGGACTCATTCTGGTCTTCAACAATGGGTTTGGACTCTTTCTTGACTTGAACAATGGGACTGGACTCTTTCTGGAATTGAACAATGGGACTGGACACTTTCTGGCCTGGAACAATGGGACTGGACTCTTTCTGAACTTGAATAATGTCTACAAATTTCTGATATTAACGATAGTTTTAAGTTTGCATCTGGGTTAAAGTTAGTTTTCAATTTCCTTATATACCATTTTAGAAAAAGTGCTAGATAGTATACGGTCAGAAATCTAAACAAGTTTTCGATGGATTTGCACGTTTCGGGTGCTCCTGAAAACGAATACATTATTTTGAAAATGACGTGCGTGTGTGTGTGTGTCCAATGTATGCAACCGCTCTACCCTAAAATCTATTCAAGGAAAGTCAACAACATTTTGTAGGTAAGCCACTTGTTGATAATAAAAAAATACATTTTGGTGCAAAGGATAAGGAAAACTTGAGCAACGTGTTTAAGTACAATTAAGCAGACAATAATGCACAGTTGTCTTATTTGCAATTACGTTGATCAATTTTTCCTTAAGTCACTTGTTGGTGTTTAATATATAGATTCGACTCGAGAAAGTACAACCTGCCTTTTTCTGCAAAATATCCGCAAAAATTGTTAAAATCTTAAGCAAAAGAATACATATTATTAAAATCATTCATTAAATGCTTATTTATACTCAATTTTTGACAATAAAAATAATGCGATTAACCCTATCACTCTACAATGAACCGTTCTCGTTACATACACCGCTATTTGAAAATACGCTAGGCTGTCAAGTGCAAACGGAAATAGAACAAAATCTGCAAATTCCGCTTTATTTAAATAAGTACCCACATTATATTAGGCAATCAAACGGAATTTATTGAATTATGAAAAAAGAAAGAGAAAATGAATTTTAATCTGTAGAGAAAGTAATATGTTGTCCATATTAGCTTTTTACTTTCCCTAAGAAAAGGGTGATGTACATGGAACGTATTGGAATGGGGTTAAAAATCGAACTAAAGGAGTATTTACCGCGTTTACATTGAAATCTAAAACACATGGAAACTCTAGACCAAGAAATACACTATTTTTAGCGCAATTCTGGGTGTATGTCTGTCTGTCTGTTTATGTGTCTGTGCATTGTATGTATCAACTTGTGATCGAAAAACTATTCGACGAAAATTTTCAAAATTGGAATGATAATTTATACATATTTTTTTTAAATTCACGAAAATTCATCTAGTGGTAGTTCAGATTCCGTTCAAAGTTTTGTATAAAAAAATTCATACATATTTCAAATGGTAGTATGATGAAAACTCTGTATTAATATTTTCGATCATAAATAAACAGATTTGTGGGAAAATCCCACAAAATGACACTTCATTTAATAACTAAAATCATTAATTTAAATAAAAAATAAAATCTCTCCGAGGTGATTTCAGATCTGAACTGAAATATCGCTGTTACAAATTTCGTAACTGTGGGCCGCTTATAATATTCGCTACGCGACCAACAGACATGAAAACAGACAAACAAACTTCTTATTACTTTCCTTATATACATAACGTATAAGGAAAGTATTGTGACGGGGTCGAAATTTCGAATTCGTGTTTTCGACGGGAGAACACGTTTCAAGCATCCCTGATCACGAATCGAACATTTTTGAGGTGATGTCTGTGTGCGTGTGTGTGTGCGTGAAACTATGTGTGTGTCAGTGAGTCTGTGGAGACGATATCTTACGAACGAATGGAGCGATTCGAATGAAATTTGGTACAAAAATCAGAATCCGTGAATACTGGAAGCCTATTGTCTTGAAACACAATCGAATGTTCAGAACCCCCCTAAATTTTCGAGTGAAATTTTGAAAAAATCATCAAAAATCAAAACCTTTAATAAAGTCATACAAGTAGACATTTCATATGCAATTTTTCCTTAGAAAACGATTGACATATTTTAGAACGCTAGTATGAACCGTTCTCGAGATATTGCACATTTTTCAAATAAATTTGTAAAAAAATCCCATAAATAAAAAAAAATTAACTGTTAAGAAACATGTTCACCCTTCATATGTAATATCATGCGATACATTTCGTGACATCATTCTCGTGGATCTAACTCGTTCCATTCACGAGAAAAGATACTTTGAGTTATAAATTTGTATTTGAACGCCAATAGTCATTTATCTGAAGTAAGAATAACTTACTTCTCCGTCCATAACATTTATCGAGATTTTTGCGACGAATTTAGAGAAATGTCGCCAACTTGGCGACATTTTTAACTGTTGCCAAATTAACGAAAGTCTCGCCAAATGGATAAAAATGGCTCGAAATCAATGAAATTGATGACTAATTGAGGAAAATTCAATATCTTGGAAAGAATATAAGTATCTACTATAAGAATAACATTTTTTGAAACTGTAAAAGTAGTAAATTCATTTCATTATATAAGGAAAGTCATGTGCTGCTCACATGATATTTTTTTATTATTATAGATAATAGTAAAATCCCTTATCTCTATTCTAAGTTTGCTATCTGAACCACTTGGCATCAAATTTGGCAGCAAATTGGCGTAACATCGCCAAATGCGCATAATAAAAAATAGTTAAATATTTTATCGACCCATTCAAGAATTCGAATATTTCCAATTACTCCAAGACAATTTCGAATTTTATAACCCTCGCATTCTTTGTACTTCAAACTTTATACGGAATCTCGAATAAGCGTATCCGTTGATAAAATGAGAAATAAAAGGCAAAATAAAACTAGCAGGGGATACGATATTAAAATCCGGCATATTTAGAATTTTACGACCCAACGAGATCTTATCTGTTGCTATATTTACCTTTGCCGTGAATTATGGGTAAAGTTATGGCTGCATGATATTAAGAATGAACGCTTTGGTGACTCGGGGGAATTTGGGAAATCCTGAAAAATGAGAATTCAAAATTGCCTTTATGTATACCTGAAAAATACTTCTTTGTGTTTACGATACTGAGGGGGTTTCGTAGATGTATTGGGTAGATATTTTTGCTCCATTTACCAACCTATCAGAGGGCATTATTTTTTGAAATTATCCAATCAGAATTTATAATTTAATGTTGAAATGCATTACATCGGAAAAAAATCTGATGTGGGCAACACATGACTTTCCTTATATAATGCAATGAATTTACTACTTTTACAGTTAAAAAAATGTTATTCTTAGTGTAGATACCTATATTATTTCCAAGATATTGATATTTCTTCAATGAGTCGTCATTTTCATTGATTTAGCGTCATTTTTATCTATTTGGTGAGATTTTCGTTAATTTGGCAACATTTAAAAATGTCGCTAAGTTGGCGACATTTCGTTAAATTTGTCGCCAAAATATCGCCAAACGTTATGGATAAGGAAATAAGTTATTCTTACAGCAGATAAATAACTATTGGTGTTAAAATATAAAAGCATTACTCAAAGTATCTTTTCTCGTGAATGGAACGACTTAGGTCCATGAGAATGATGTCACCAAATTTATCGCATGATATTACATATGAAAAATAAACATGTTTCTCAACAGTTAATATTTTTTTTAATTCATGTGATTTTTTTGATAAATTTATTTGAAAAATGTGCAATATCTCGAGAACGGTTCATGGTAGCGTTCTAAAGTTTATGTCAATCGTTTTCTACGGCAAAATGACATAAGAAATGTCTATTTGCGTAACTTTATTAAAGGTTTTGATTTTTTAATGATTTTTCAAAATTTCACTCGAAAATTTAGGCGGGTTTTGAACATTCGATTGTGTTTTAAAGCAATAGTCTTCCAGTATTCATGGATTGTGATTTTTGTACCAAATTTCATTCCAATCTGTCCATTCGTTCCTGAGATATCGTCTCCACAGGCTCACTGACATACACACACACACACACATCACCTCAAAAATGCTCGATTCGTGAACAGGGTTCGATTCGTGATCTGTTCTCCCGTCGAAAACTCGAATTTGAATTTTCGACCCCGTCACAATACTTTTCATTATGTATATAAGGAAAGTAAGAGAGGTGTCACTCGTTTTTTACACATTCAAATTCCATATATTATTTGAATCCATTTTTATCGTAATCAATATCAGATTGAATAAAAAAGATTAATTATGCATGAAGCATTATGAAACATTTTCCAACTGAAATGCAATTTTATTTAAACATCTCTAAAATGTGATGCATTCAGAGCCAATATTTTTTAAACTATTGCAGTGCTATAGTAATTTATTACTTTCCTTATATGCATAATGTATAAGGAAAGTATTGTGACGGGGTCGAAAATTCGAATTCGAGTTTTACTTTCCTTATGTACATAATGTATAAGGAAAGTATTGTGACGGGGTCGAAAATTCGAATTTGAGTATTCGACGGGAGAGCACGTTTCAAGCATCTCTGATCACGTATCAAACATTTTTGAGGTGATGTCTGTGTGTGTGTGTGTGTCAGTGAGTCTGTGGAGACGATATCTCACGAATGAATAGAGCGATTCGAATGACATTTGGTACAAAAATCACAATCGTTGATTACTGGAAACGTATTGTTGATAAATGGAATCGAATATTTAGAACCCCCCTAAATTGTTGAGTGAAATTTTGAAAAAATCATAAAACCAAACCTTTAATAAAGTTACGCACATAGACATTTCTAATGTAATTTTTCCTTAGAAAACGATTAACATAAACTTTAGAACGCTAGCATGACCCGTTCTCGAGACACTGCACATTTAAAAAATAAATTTATCAAAAAAATCCCATAAATTAAATAAAATATATTAATTGTTGAGATACATGTTCACTTTTCATATGTAATATCATTCGATAAATTGGGTGACATCACATTCTCGTGGATCTAGCTCGTTCCATTCATGAGAAAAGATACTTTGAGTAATACTTTTGTATTTGAACGCCAATATTTATTTCTCTGCTATAAGAATATCTTATGTCTCCGTCCATAACGCCTGGTGAGATTTTGGCACTGAATTTGGCGGAATGTCGCCAACTTGGTGACTTTTTAAAATGTTGCCAAATTAACGAAAATTTCGCCAAATGGATAAAAATGACACTAAATCGGTGAAAATGGCGACTAATTAACGAAAATTCAATTTCTTGGAAAGAATATAAATAGCTACTATAAGAAAAACTTATTTTTTTATTGCAAAAATAGTAAATTTATTGCATTATATAAGGAAAGTCACGTGTTGCCCACATCAGATTTTTCGAAATTGGCATTGAATATACCAGAGTCCACTGAAGCCGTGCTAGTCGTAACTTTCAGTTCTCCGACATCTTTGCATTAACCTATACGGTTGATTTGTTAGGAAGCCATTGGGAATAACCTTGCTGCCCTAACCGGAAATCTAACTACGGATTTTCGCTAGCAAATGTCCTACTTTTGAGCGTCTGAGACGAACTTGCAAGCTCCTCCTGTCGCAATGAACTCTGCAATGTTTAAAGTAAATGAAATTATTTTACCGGTGTGGCGATTGGGAGTCGCCGGACCCCGAACCAACGACCCTTTGCTTACAAGACCGACATTATAATCACTGAGCAAAAGCTAGCTTTTCCTCCGTTCTTATAATTCGGGTACAGGTTCCAAGCATCTTTGATCAGATGTCTTTGCTGCCGAACACTCCCTCGCCTGATGAAGGCCCCGGTCTAATTTCGGCGAGGAGGGGGGGCTGCTGAGAAAACGCCCGCGCGTCCCCCCGAAATGCAGTTGAGGGGCTGAAATGGTCCGGGTGGCGTGTCGCCTCGGGCGTGACGGTCAGTCGTGGTCAACCAGGAAGGGAGTGTCAAGGCTTCTGACTCCGTGTGGTGCTGACATCTCGTGTTGAGAGGTGAGATCGTTGGAGAGGAAGGTTTTTTGTGCTCGTATGTCCAGGGTAACGACTGTGGCGATTGGGCGTCGCCGGTGGACATCTGATCAAAGGACGGACGGATCAAAGGACGCCGGTGGACATATGATCAAAGATGTTTGGAACCTGTACCCGAATTATAAGAACGGAGGATAAGCTAGCTTTTGCTCAGTGATTATAATGTCGGTCTTGTAAGCAAAGGGTCTTTGGTTCGGGGCCCCGCGACTCCCAATCATCACACCGGAAATACTTGTTGAACTCCTTACCACCTTCGAAATTTGATGCTGAATGTATATTACATCATCTCATCTCTGAGCGCAGCAGATCCTGAGAAATATCGATATATCAAGAAAAAGTTTTTAGTAAAATAAATAGTATGGCAAAATTTTTTCCACTCAAAATAAACTAGGCTGTATATCGCGACTCAAAATGGAAGGGAAGCAGCATATCTAGCTACATTTTTAATAACTAAGACGTTTATTTCATGACAGTAGCAAAAACTCAAAATATTAATTCCATAGTATGATATTTTTGATAATTAATGTACAAGACAGCCACAAGACAGACTTAAACAGTTATACCAAATAAGTAGAGATTGCAATCCCGGGATCTTGCCTGAAAATTGAATACCGTAATACTGGGATTGGTGACACTAGAATTCCGAGATTGCGATATTTTTTTATCTGATTTACATGCACATGTTAAACACCAGCGTTCATGCTTACTAAATTAAACTTTACCCGTGTTTATCAAAGGAAAACATTCATTTTGAGATTGAATCACATTTTGTGAAAACTTACTTATTAGTTAGAAGTACATGACTTGAAGAATACTCTCTCACACCTGAAATCTGTTTCGGTCAATAGATGGCGCGACTTCAAACGTATTTGCAGCATATTTTTTCGCGATTCTGCTAGCAGTTTAGTGACAACAGCTACTGTGTTTATTCTAGCATAGAACGTGTATTTTTTCGTCTAGCGTTGTTGTGGTAATTCATGTTCTTTCTTTATATAAATAAAATACATGTTAATTCCAAATGATTACATTTGATAAAAGTTCGCTAAGATATGCAAAGAGTATTAAAGTTCAAAAGCGTGTGAGCTTGAATCTGTTTGGTAATACGTTTTACGTGAAGCCGAAGGACAATCGGCAAAATGTAAGTTGTGTAAAAAAAAATCATAAAAACAGGAGGTGGGTCGACAAAAGGGTTTCATGTGCATTTAATTCTATTCATGAGATTAATGTTTTGAAACGAAATGGAAGTAAGGATGAACCTAGTTCCGGTTTTCAAGGAAATAGTGCAGCCGGTATTATCGATATTCTTAAGAGATACTAAAAGAAATATTTATAGTTATTTTACAAAACATGAGAGTACTGTACCTGCTATATTAGCTAGAAAAAAATAAAAATACATTTAATTCAATAAAAACAAGAAAGATCAATCAGGCATAAATCATTGATTATGAAACACGTTCCAACTGAAATCCAATTTTATTTAAACATGTCTAAAATGCGATACATTCAGCGGTGATATATATTTTTTAATTATCACAGAACTATAATAATTTATTTTACTTGAAAACTTGGAACTTCATAGAAAAAAAAAATGAACTGTATTCATATGACGTCATCGAAATATAAATCGTCTGGCTCTCTATGTAAAAGCGGTGAATATTTTATTCGTACACTTTTATTCCAGACTCCAGAGTTAAATAATTTCGCATGAAAAAAATTCAGCAATTTTTATACAACTCATTTTACAAACACATGTTTACATTTTGGACTTCGTTGATGGGCTTCGTTGTAGAAATAATCAGAGTGTGATTATCATTTAAACTGGAATGTATTGTAATTGCTTTGCGCAGAATATAGATGCACAGAAAATACGCAAAAATAAAGGGATTTTTGAACGGATGCAACACTAAATTTAAGAGAACTTTAAAAATCACGATTTTTACTCAGGGAAAAAGTTGGATCCCGTACTTTATTTTGAAGTAGGTCACGTGATCTCTTCATATTATATGGGTGTAATTATGATTTTAATTTTTATTTAAAAACAATAATTTAAATATATTGGGCTGAAAATTTTTTTATTATATATTTTATTGGATAATTAGAATATTCCCTATAATTTTCGAAGTAATTTGTGAATTTTAACTTCGATTAAAAAATGTTTGAAAAATTGGGTCCCATAGGGTTCGAGGTATTTCATATTTTCTACTCAGGTTTAATCCAAAATTAATTGGATTATATTATTCATTTACGTTCCTGTATGTCCCACACACCGGCTCAACCACATACTAAATTTTAATTTTGATTAAATAATTTTTATGGCATTTATAGTGTGAACGGACAGACAGATAGACTGAATGCACAAAGTCATGAACACTTTTCAACTATGCTGCAAAGTGTTAAAAATACTGAATCCCGCTAGATACCGGGATCACCGGGATTGAAGATTTTACGATCCCGTAACCCGAGACTGAAAATTATCTACGAGATTGAAATCCCTATAAACAAGCAGGAAATTCTGTTTAACGTGCATAATTTTTAAAATAAAACGTACTATTATTCAGCATATATTTAATATTATCCGCCTCAGATGTCTCAGTACCTATCAAAATTTGACATTGGTCATGACTTGAATGAATTGGTCTGACATAATTCATTACCGCTATGTATAAAATTTTATTCCAGTCGGTTTAATTTTGCTATGTCAATGAAACTTTCGCACACAATTAGATTTGAGTTGGTGTTTTGGAACAAACTCTCTTTCAAAAAACTCAATAATAGTAATTAAAAAAATCTGATGTGGGCAGCACATGACTTTCCTTATATAATGCAATGAATTTTCTACTTTTACAGTTTAAAAAATGTTATTCTTATAATAGATACTTATATTCTTTCCAAGATACTGAATTTTCTTCAATTAGTCGTCATTTTCATTGATTTAACGTCATTTTTATCCATTTGGCGAGATTTTCGTTAACTTGGCAACATTTAAAAATATCTCCAAGTTGGCGACATTCCGCTAAATTCGTCGCCAAAATTTCGCCAAGAGTTATGGACGGAGAAATAAGTTATTCTTACAGCGGATAAATGACTATTGGCGTTCAAATACAAACGTATTACTTAAATATCTTTTCTCGTGAATGGAACGAGTTAGATCCACGAGAATGATGTCACCCAATTTATCGCATGATATTACATATGAAAAGTGAACATGTTTCTTAACAGTTAATTATTTATTTAATTTATGGGAATTTTGATGAATTTATTTGAAAAATGTGCAATATCTCGAGAACGGTTCATGCTAGCGTTCTAAAGTTTATGTCAATCGTTTTGTAAGGAAAAATTACATAAGAAATGTCTATTTGCGTAAATTTATTAAAGGTTTTGAATTTTGATGATTTTTTCAAAATTGCACTCGAAAATTTGGGGGCTTCTGAACATTCGATTGTGTTTTAAAACAATAGGCTTCAGTATTCACAGATTGTGATTTTTGTACCAAATTTCATTCGAATCGCTCAATTAGTTCGTGAGATATCTTCTCCACAGACTCATTGACACACACACACACACACACACAGACATCACTTCAAAAATATTCGATTCGTGATCAGGGATTCTTGAAACGTGCTCTCCCGTCGAAAACTCGAATTCGAATTTTCGACCCCGTCACAGTACTTTCCTTATACATTATGTATATAAGGAAAGTAAAACTGCTTTTAATCAACTTTTTATCCTGTTACTAAGTGAATATTTTACTTTCAGTTAATTTTCGGAATCTGTCAAGATAATTTTCATATTATAATCTTATCATATTAATCCCATTTAATCTTACCGTTTAATCTTGAAATCTTATCTAATTAAAATCTTATTTATGTAAGCGCATCTTTAAAGATACCGTCGGATATTTTATGATAAGAGCAGGAAGATTCATAATAAGTAACATATAATGAGTTACATTTTATCACGTTCACGTATATTGGGAGCAATGAATCTTCAATGTGGTAGCTAGACAGCACTGCCGTAATTATTTCAAATATGATAGTCTTATTATTACTGCCATTAAAGGCGTTATGGAACTGCAGAAACCACAAATTAGTTGAAAGTAATGAGAATTTGAGCAGACTTTATTGCACAATTTCGGAAAAGAAGAAATACGATATCCCCAAAAGAACGGTGTGTGTTTAAGTGCGGTTTAATATTTATAATATTATTGGTTGAATAAATAAGATATGATGAGGCGAATGTATAGAGTTCATAGGAAAGTATTTAAGTACCCCAATAATAATCTAAGGAAAAGTCCATGAGTATACACCGTAGGTCTATCTACAGTAAAGTGGCCATTCCCGTTCAATATGGATAGAAGCGCCCCTAGCGGTGAATTTAAAATGTTATGATGATAAACTCGGTAATAAAGTAAGATAGAAAAAAAAGCCAACTGCAAAGTTGCAAAGCATATCTATCGATCAAAAAGTTGTGTCATCAGGACTTTTAACACGGTGACACCTGCAATTTTTGACAATGCATACGTTAATATTATTTCTGAAATTGAAATGTTCATTGTCTCTTTTATAGTTAGAATTTCATACAGGCGCTAGATTTCAGTCCATGTGCCTATTATTTAGTGTGTGATTCCTGAATAAGGCAGTTATTCTCCAACAAACCTATTACGTCAAATAAAAATCTGATGTGGGCAGCACATGACTTTCGCTTCAGATTTATTTATATCCGCGTTCTCTTTATTTCAACTAAATTTAATTCACTTTTAATTCAATTTTCGTTCTCATTTGGTAACTGGAGTTATTTTCAAAGGTGGCGTAGAGAAAGAGAAAGGAGGGGATGGGTCCACACCAAAATGTTCGAAAGGTAAAATGATTACTTTGTAATGAGATAGAGACTGTGAATTGATTTGGTGTGAGTGTGGGGTGTTTGAAAGAATAAAACGTACAATTTCAGTTTTCCAATATTTGCTACCCTAGGAGTGCCGCACACCAAAATGTTCGATGCACCAAATGAACGAAAAACGCATTTGCTAAAGTAAGGTAGAGGTAAAATTTAATGGACGGTGAATTTTGATAGAAGTATGATGAGAAAACTACTGTGTGAAAATTTCTGTGTGGAAATATTTAGTAATTTGGTGGTGGCGCATAACAAAATGTTAGATTGTGAGAAATACCCTGCCTTGAGAAAGATATAGATTCTAAATTTGGGACACGGGTGAACAATTCGATAAGGTTCACCAAAAAACATAAATTACTTAAAAGTACACATTGTTTGGTGCTTGCTTATTATCAGACCATTGAATTTCAATGGGTATTCGCCTTGTTGGTTTTTTAACTTCTCGAGTTAAAAAGATATAGCATGAAAAGCAAATAAGATATATGTTTGTGTCATTCTGCCTGAGATTGACGAACAAGATGTGTGTGCGCATGTGTGGTAAATTGTTAAGCCATTTAGGGCATTTCATATTAAATCACCTAGGGCGTTCCATAATGAACGTTATCTAATAAATATAACACCACACAACACACACACACACACCAATCGCAGAGGCCAATGAAACACAAGACAAAAGCAGAGCCTTATCATCAATTCAGGTGATTGTCTACATAGATAAAATTTAATACTCGATGGACATAATATGAACTATACAAATTTATATAACGAACTCAAAGAACTCAACAGAATAATATTTAAACCACCAGACGTCTGCGAACTCCGTAGTCAGAATGCACTGTCTAGCACCTGCACGCTGATATTTCCAATTGTTTGCAAACACGCAGCGGACTTATATGTTGCCCACACCAATGTCTTGTGTAAAGTTGTCAATCTGCCTGCGATGTCCAAGGTTACTTAGGTCATATAAAATGCGTATCTGTTTTATTTAAACGACAGACTCTTATTTAAGACCCGGCCAACAGCGGTTACATTTGTAGTTAATGCATAAGAAAGCCGAATGCATCTTTATAGTCCTGATATTTACTTTTATCTGACTACTTTTATCCCACTTTCTAAAACTAACAGTTGAAAAGATCCTTAGAGATCGATAACATAGTCATGAAGCTCCTGCAGTCATCTTCAACGACTTCATATTAATTGCAGTTATAAGGTTTCTCGTAAAAAAAAACCCGGATACGATGAAATGTGAAAAACTCGGACTTAATGTATACCATCTGTCAAATTACAAAGTCCCCCAACGTACTCCATGAGTAATGAATCCTCGATGTGCCGGCCATTAATGGCAGGCGTAATTACTTTAGGTGTGGGAATGTTACTATCGCAGCCATTAATAGTATTGCGAGCGCTCAGGAAGAGATTATAGTAATTGTGTCATGGAGTGGATGTGTGAACTGAAGATCTAAAGTGCAATTATAGAATGAAATAGAGCGGTGAAGTGAATTGGTATGGTTTGAGTGCGGTTAAAATTAATCTGAATTTCTTTGTACTGTGGGGATTGGTTTGAGGCGTTATTCAGTTAGTTGAAAATGATTTGTTGCAGGAAATGGTTTGTTGCAGAAAATGGTTTGTTGCAGAAAATGGTTTGCTATTGCAGAATATAATAGAGCGGTAAAAATGTGAATTGTTATAGTTTTAGTGAGGTTAAAATTAATCTGACTTTCTTTGTACTGTTGGGATTGGTTTGATGTGTTATTCAGTCAGTTGAAAATGGTTTGTTACAGAAAATGGTTTGCAATTGCAGAATGTAATAGAGCTGTAAAATATGTGAATTGTTATGGTTTGAGTAAGGTTTAAATTAATCTGAATTTCTTTGTACTGTGGGGATTGGTTTGATGTGTCATTCAGTTAGTTGAAAATGGTTTGTTACAGAAAATGGTTTGCAATTGCAGAATGCAATAGAGCTGTAAAAAATGTTAATTGTTATGGTTTGAGTAAGGTTTAAATTAATCTGAATTTCTTTGTACTGTGGGGATTGGTTTGATGTGTCATTCAGTTAGTTGAAAATGGTTTGTTACAGAAAATGGTTTGCAATTGCAGAATGTAATAGAGCTGTAAAAAATGTGAATTGTTATGGTTTGAGTGCGGTTAAAATTAATCTGAATTTCTTTATACTGTGGGGATAGGTTTGAGGCGTTATTCAGTTAGTTGAAAATGGTTTGTTGCAGAAAATGGTTTGCTATTGCAGAATATAATAGAGCGGTAAAAATGTGAATTGTTATAATTTCAGTGAGGTTAAAATTTATCTGAATTTCTTTGTACTGTTGGGATTGGTTTGATGCGTTATTCAGTTAGTTAAAAATGGTTTGTTACAGAAAATGGTTTGCAATTGCAGAATGTAATAGAGCTGCAAAAAATGTGAATGTTATGGTTTGAGTAAGGTTTAAATTAATCTGAATTTCTTTGTACTGTTGGAATTGGTTTGATGTGTTATTCAGTTAGTTGAAAATGGTTTGTTACAGAAAATGGTTTGCAATTGCAGAATGTAATGGAGCTGTAAAAAATGTGAATTGTTATGGTTTGAGTAAGGTTTAAATTAATCTGAATTTGTTTGTACTGTTGGGATTGGTTTGATGTGTTATTCATTTAGTTGAAATGGTTTGTTACAGAAAATGGTTTGCAATTGCAGAATGTAATGGAGCTGTAAAAAATGTGAATTGTTATGGTTTGAGTAAGGTTTAAATTAATCTGAATTTCTTTGTACTGTTGGGATTGGTTTGAAGTGTTATTCATTTAGTTGAAAATGGTTTGTTACGGGAAATGGTTTGCAATTGGAGAATGTAATAAAGCGATGAAAAATATGAATTGTTATGGTATGAGTGCGGTTAAAATTAATCTTAATTTATTTGTACTGTGGGGATTGGTTTGTGGCCGTTATTCAGTTAGTTGAAAATGTTTTGTTACAGGAAATGGTTTGCAATTGTAGAATGTAATAGAGCGATGAAAAATGTGAATTATTATGGCTTGAGTGCGGTTAAAATTAATCGGAATCTCCTTGAACCAATCGGTTTGAGGTTTCAGTTAGTTAAACATGTTTTGTTGTTAAACTAGAACAAATACCAGGCGTTGCGCGGAACTTAATAAGCAAATTCCGGATTAAATTTATATTAGAAATCGCAGCGAATAATCGAAAAACAACAAACGATGTAACTCAGAACAAACAATAAAGAAACATGTGATGTCCCGAATTCGGCGAATATATTACCCCCTTAATCACGAAACCAGTAACTATGGACACTGTTCTCTAGTTGTGACGTTAGGAAGCTCGGTTTCTTGAATTGAATTTCCTCGTTTTTAACACATTAAAAATCGCAACTTTTGTAGACCGATTAAAAATTCATAAGTAATTCAGATATATAATAATTAAAACCATTTGTTTTAGAATGTGAATATGTCACTCCAAATTCATTCAAAAATTAGAATCCTGTGAATTTTAAACTTTAGGATTCAACAATATATAATTAAAATCGCATACAATGCGCAAATATCGGCGTATTTAAAAAAATCTGATGTGGGCAACACATGACTTTCCTTATGTAATGCAAAGAATTTACTACTTTTACAGTTAAAAAAATGTTATTCTTATAGTAGATACTTATATGCTTTCCAAGATATTGAATTTTCTACAATTAGTCGCCATTTTCATTGATTTAGCGTCATTTTTATCCATTTGGCGAGATTTTTGTTAATTTGGCAACAATTTAAAATTTCGCCAAGTTGGCGACATTCTGCCAAATTCGTCGCAAAATCTCGCTAAACGTTATGGACGGAGAAATAAGTTATTCTTACAGCAGATAAATGACTGTTGGCGTTCAAATACAAAATTATTACTCAAAGTATATTTTTTCATGAATGGAACGATCTAGATCCACGAGAATGATGTCACCTAATTTATCGCATGATATTACATATAAAAAGTGAACATGTTTCTCAATAGGAAATATTTTTTTTTATTTTATATCACTTTTTGATAATTTTTTTGAGAAATGTGCAATATCTCCAGAACGGTTCATGTCAGCGTTCTAAAATTTATGTCAATCGTTTTCTAATGAAAAACTACATAAGAAATGGGCTATTTACGTAACTTTATTAGCGGTTTTGATTTTCTGACGGTTTTTTCAAAATTCCACTCGAAAATTTAGGGGGGTTCTGACCATTCGATTGCGTATAAAAACAATAGGCTTCCAGTGTTTACGGATTGTGATTTTTGTTCCAAATTTTGTTTGATTCGAACAATTCGTTCGTCAGTTATCGTCTCTACAGACTCACTGACACACACACACATACTTTCACACACATACACACACTTTCACACACACATACACAAAGACATCACATAAAAAATGTTTGATTCGTGATCAGGGATGCTTGAAACGTGCTCTCCCGTCGAAAACTCGAATTCGAATTTTCGACCCCGTCACAATACTTTCATTTACATTATGTATATAAGGAATTAATATTAGATAATTATATCTCCGGATTCGATTAAATGCTCGTGAAAAAGAATGTTCTAAGATATTCAGATGGTGTTAAAGTGAAAACAATGCAGTAAAATTTTCGATC
The DNA here is from genome assembly GCA_951213105.1 of Amaurobius ferox. NCBI lineage: Eukaryota > Metazoa > Arthropoda > Arachnida > Araneae > Amaurobiidae > Amaurobius > Amaurobius ferox. The sequence goes on along the minus strand of OX578150.1, from coordinate 50,867,193 downwards.
GTTAAAGAACCGATTTGTGTGAAAATCGTTCAAAATTCCGTTTCAAGGTTCAATAACTACGAAACTAATTTGAATAAAAAAAAATTGCGATTTATGCATATATTGTAATGATATTTTTACTTTCCTTATATACATAATGTATAAGCAAAGTATTGTGACGGGGTCGAAAATTCGAATTCGAGTTTTCGACGGACGTTCGAGAGCAAGTTTCAAGCATCACCGATCACGAATCAAACACTTTTGAGGTGATGTCTCTGTGTGTGTGTGTCAGTGAGTCTTTGGAGACGATATCTTACGAACGAATGGAGCGATTCGAATGAAATTTGGTACAAAAATCACAATCCGTGATTACTGGAAGTCTAGTGTTTTTAAATGCAATCGAATGTACAAAACTCCCCTAAATTTTTGAGTAAAATTTTGAAAAAATCATCAAAAATTTAAAATCTTTAATTAAGTTACGCAAATAGATATTTCTTATGTAATTTTTCCTTAGAAAACGACTGACATAATTTGTAGACCGCTAGCATGAACCGTTCTCAAGATATTGCACATTTTTCAAATAAATTTATAAAAATCCCATAAATTAAAAAATATATATTAACTCTTAAGAAATATGTTCACATTTCATATGTAATATCATGCGACAAATTTGTTGACATCATTCTCGTGTATCTAGCTCGTTCCATTCATAAGAAAAGATACTTTGAGTAATACATTTGCATTTGAACGCCAAAGGTCATTTATCTGTTATAAGAATAACTTATTTCTCCGTCCATAACGCTTGGAGAGATTTTAGCGACGAATTTGGAGCAATGTCGCCAACTTGGCGACTTTTTAAATATTACCAAATTAACGAAAATCTCACCAAATGGATAAAAATGACGAAAATTCAATATCTTGGAAATAATATAAGTATCTACTATCAGAATAACCTATTTTTTGCTGTAAAAGTAGTAAATTCATTGCATTATAATAAGGAAAGTCATGTGCTGTCCACATCAGATTTTTAAAAATGGATTGGTGAATATCGCATTGATTAGTTATAAACCAGTTATTTATTTATAAACACTCGCAGTTACTCGTGATGTACTAATATATGGGCAAATCCAAATAGCCTGATGATTTAAGTTCAAATCAATCGATTTTTAAAAGGAATATTCAAAACTCTAATCCCATTTTTCCATATTTCAATAAAAACACTAAAATTGATTTTTAAATAATATTTTGTTACTATAGTGACAACCTAGTCAGCGTAAGCGTATAAAAAGAAACCAATTGATTTTTAAATTCTATTTCGTTACTATAGAAAAAATCTGATGTGGGCAACATATGACTTTCCATATATAATGCAATGGATTTACTACTTTTACAGTAAAAAAAAAGGTTTTTCTTATGTAGATACTTATATTCTTTCCAAGATATTGAATTTTCGATAATTAGTCGTGATTTTCATTGATTTAGTGCCATTATAATATATTTGACGAGTCGCCAAGTTGGCGACATTCCGTCAAATTCGTCGTCAAAATCTCGCCAAGCTTTACTGACGGAGAAATAAGTTATTCTCATAGCAGATAAATGACTATTAGCGTTCAAATACAAAAGTATTACTCGAAATATCTTTTCTCATGAATGGAACGAGCTAGATCCACGATAATGATGTAACCCAATTTATCGCATGGAATTACATAAGAAAATTGAATATGTTTCTCAATAGGAAATATATTTTTTTAATTTTATATGACCTTTGGATAATTTTTTTGAAAAATGTGTAATATCTCGAGAACGGTTCATGTTAGTGTTCTAAAATTTATGTTAATCGTTTTTTAATGAAAAATTACGTAAGAAATGTCTATTTGCGTAACTTTATTAGCGGTTTTGAGTTTTTGACGATCTTTTCAAAATTTCACTCGAAAATTTAGGGGGGTGAACATTCGATTTTGTTTAAAAACAATAGGCTTCCAGTGTTTACGGATTGTGATTTTTGAACCAAATTTCGTTCGAATCGGTCCATTCGTTCGTCAGTTATCGTCTCCAAAGTCTCACTCACACACACACACACAGAGAGAGACATCACTTCAAAAATCTTAGATTCGTGAACAGGAATGCTTGAAACGTGCTCTCCCTTCGAAAATTCGAATTCGAATTTTCGACCCCGTCACAATACTTTCCTTATACATTATGTATATAAGGAAAGTAATAACCTCTAGTCAGTGTATGTACAGTAGGCGTATAAAAAGAAACCAAATAAATAGGCAGCATCTTTCTCAGTAATTTGAAATTACCTTTGTCCAAAGTACATATGATATAATATAATGACGATCATTTCCGCTCTAACAGATTTATTGGTAGTACACCAATGTCTTTCTAGTATACACTGATCTGAGTGAATAAGCGGATTGGGAGATGATGTATTAAAATGCTCGAGAGCTTTTAAGATTGTTAAAATTTTGGGTTTGATGGAATTTGATCTGTATCAGTTTTGAGACCAAGGGAGAATTTAACCAGCGTGAGGCTTATACCAGAATCCATTTTCAATAGCTCTTTTTTCAAATTTTACAAGAACATTTTTGAAAAATCGTTATCATGAGTCCAAATGATTACAGCTATAGCGTGTTGCCCTTTACTTTAAAGGGCTTGAAAAAATATTTTGATAGTTACCATGTTTGACAATGTACCCCGGGAGGTATTTTCTAATTCGGTGGTGGTGGTGGTGGTGGTGGTGGGGGGGGGGGGGTAATGACGTCACGACGTCACGAACAGAAACACTGTATCGCGGCTAATTTTTACAGCAATGATTGAAGCTATTAAGTCGAGCTATGCTGTCATATTAAATAAAATATAATATTTTGAATAAATTTTGAACATTCCGCTTAAATTTAAAAAAAATTCTATCAAGTTTCAGATTTTCTATAACGCTGCCAGATATAAAGTTTGTAAAACTCCATTAATATTTGTGGCCATTATCATGTACACGATCACACTATCATGTACATGATCATACTATCATGTACACAAAAACACTATCATGTACATAACCACAAACATACAGGCAGGCAGACAGATAGACAGACAAACAGGCGGACATCACTCCAAGAATAGTCAAAACGCGTTCAAGTAGTCTAAAAACATGTATTGGCATCAATATCATGAAATCGAAAATTTTCGTGAAAACAATACTTTCTTCATACTACTTATGAGATAGTAAATATAACATTTCAAAGATTCGGATTATAGATAACGTTGCAAAGGGATAACAGAAAAAACAAAGAAAAAACTCAAAAGCAATTTTTTTTAATTTTTAAGCACTTTAATCTAGTTAGAACTTTGGTATTGGTCTCATTCAATCCGTAGCAGCTCCAGGTCGACGAAATAATTTAATATTTTGAAATATCGAATTAGGGTTGATCATGTAAAGGAAAAATCTGATGTGGGCAACACATGACTTTCCTTATATAGCGTAATGAATTTACCACTTTTACAGTAAAATAAATAGGTTTTTCTTACAGTAGATACTAATATTCTTTCCAAGATATTGAATTTTCGACAATTAGTCGTCATTTCATCGATTTAGCGTCATTTTTATCCATTTGGCGAGATTTTCGTTAATTTGTCAACATTTCAAAAAGTCGCCAAGTTGGCGACATTCCGCCAAAATTCGTCGCCTAAATCTCGCCAAGCATAATGAACAAAAAAATAAGTTATTCTTACAGCAGATAAATGAATATTGGCGTTCAAATACAAAAGTATTACTCAAAGTATCTTTTTTCATGAATGGAACGAGCTAGATCCACGAGAATGATGTCATCCAATATATCGCATGGTATTACTGAAAAGTGAACATGTCTCTCAAGAGGAAATATTTTTTTTTTATTTTATGTGACTTTCTGATAATTTTTTTGAAGAATGTGCAATATCTCGAGAACGGTTCATGTTAGCGTTCTAAAATTTATGTCAATCGTTTTCTAATGAAAAATTACATAAGAAATGTCTATATGCGTAACTTTATTAGTGGTTTTGATTTTTTGACTATTTTTTCCAAATTTCATTTGAAAATTTGGGGGTGTTCTTAACATTCGATTGTGTATAAAAACAATAGGCTTCCAGTGTTTACGAATTGTGATTTTTGTACCAAATTTGGATCGAATCGGTCCATTCGTTTGTCAGTTATCGTCTTCACAGACTCTCTCACACACACACACACACACACATACTTTCACACACACACACACACACACACACACAGACATCACTTCAAAAATGTTTGATTCGTGATCAGGGATGCTTGAAACGTGCTCTCCCGTCGAAAACTCGATTTCGAATTTTCGACCCCGTCACAATACTTTCCTTATACATTATGTATATAAGGAAAGTAATAGGATTTTCTTATAGTAGATACTAATATTCTTTCCAAGATATTGAATTTTCGACAATTAGTCGTCATTTTCATTCATTTAGCATCATTTTTATCCATTTGGCGAGATTTTCATTAATTTGGCAACATTTCAAAAAAGTCGCCAAGTTGGCGACATTCCGCCAAATTCGTCGCCAAAATCTCGCCAAGAGTTATGCACTAAGAAAAAAGTTATTCTTACAGCAGATAAATGACTATTGGCGTTCTAATACAGAAGTATTATTCAAAGTATATTTTTTCATGAATGGAACGAGCTAGATCCACGAGAATGATGTCACTCAATTTATCGCATGGTATTACATATGAAAAGTGAATATGTTTCTCAATAGGAATTTTTTATTTTTTTATGTGACTTTTTCATAATTTTTTTTAAAAATGTTCAATATCTTATTTTTTTTATTTTATATCACTTTTTGATAATTTTTTTGAGAAATGTGCAATATCTCCAGAACGGTTCATGTTAGCGTTCTAAAATTTATGTCAATCGTTTTCTAATGAAAAATTACATAAGAAATGTCTATTTGCGTAACTTTATTAGTGGTTTTGATTTTTTGACGATTTTTTCAAAATTTTATTCGAAAATTTAGTGGGGTTCTTAACATTCGATTGCATATAAAAGCAATAGGCTTCCAGTGTTTACGGATTGTGATTTTTGTACCAAATTTGGTTCGAATCGGTCCATTCGTTCGTCAGTTATCGTCTCCACAGGCTCACTGACACACACACACACACACACACACACACACACACACACATACACACACACACAGACATCACTTCAAAAATGTTTGATTCGTGATCAGGGATGCTTGAAACGTGCTCTCCCGTCGAAAACTCGAATTCGAATTTTCGACCCCGTCACAATACTTTCCTTATACATTATGTATATAAGGAAAGTAATAACTGAAAAATTAAAAGCCACTTTTCAAACTTATTGAGCACTTCTTGCAGAAACTTCAGCAGAAACCTGCACTTCAGCAGAATCTGGGTATCCATCATAGCTTCCAATTCTACGAAAAACCCAAAAATTTCAAAATTTTGAATTAGACGTGACAGTAAAAAGGGGTATAAAAAAACATACACTTTGCCTTCCAAAGATATGTGCCATTTCATTTTTAGGCTTAAATTTAAAACGATTTTTAATATTCAGTACCTTTATTATGTGACCACTAGCGACTAGCCATTGAGAGCGCGCAAAGCACTGGTAAAACGGCTAGCTCCCAAAAAACTTAATCATTGCACAACTTTAAAAAATCTGATGTGGGCAACACATGACTTTCCTTATATAATGTAATGAATTTACTACTTTTACAGTAAACAAATAGGTTTTTCTTATAGTAGATACTAATATTCCTTCCAAGATATTGAATTTTCGACAATTAGTTGTCATTTTCATTCATTTAGCGTCATTTTTATCCTTTTGGCGAGATTTTCGTTAATTTGGCAACATTTCAAAAAGCCGCAAAGTTGACGACATTCCGCCAAATTCGTCGCCAAAATCTCGCCAAGCGTTATGGATGGAGAAATGAGTTATTCTTACATCAAACAAATGACTATTGGCGTTCAAATACAAAAGTATTACTCACAGTATATTTTTCCATGAATGGAACGAGCTAGATCCACGAGAATGATGTCACCCAATTTATCGTATGGTATTACATATGAAAATGAACTTGTTTCTCAAAGGGAAGTATTTTTTTTATTTTATATGACTTTTTGATAATTTTTATGAAAAATGTACAATATCTCGAAAACGGTTTGTGTTAGCATTCTAAAATTTATGCCAATCGTTTTCTAATGAAAAATTACATAAGAAATGTTTATTTGCGTAACTTTATTAGTGGTTTTGATTTTGTGACGATTTTTTCAAAATTTTATTCGAAAATTTAGGGGGGTTCTGAACATTCGATTGCGGATAAAAACAATAGGCTTCCAGTGTTTTCGGATTGAGATTTTTGTACCAAATTTGGTTCGAATCGGTCCATTCGTTCGTCAGTTATCGTCTCCACAGACTCACTGACACACACACACACACACACACATAGACATCACTTCAAAAATGTTTGATTCGTGATGAGGGATGCTTGAAACGTGCTCTCCCGTCGAAAACTCGAATTCAAATTTTCGACCCCGTCGCAATACTTTCCTTATACATTATGTATATAAGGAAAGTAACAATACTTTCCTTATACATTATGTAAATAAGGAAAGTAATTATGCAGAATTTGATAATATTACTCATATGTACCTTTCAAATTACCGATTGCAATTTCATAGCAATTGCATGTCCGTTATGTACGAAAAACCATTATGACGGAACGTGGGAAATTCCGATCTTCTTAAGTGATTAATCCTAGTTATGTGAGCCATTTACTCAGAAGGTAAATCACTTTGGCTACCGGAATGTTACTATAACAGTCATTAATAGTATTGAGAGCACTTTAAGGGCTGAAAGTAGTTTTGTTGAGTGGATTTTTTCAGACCCCAGGTTAGCGAGTGTAATTAAACAATGTAATAGAGTGATGGATGCCTGAATTTATTATGGTTTCAAGATAAAAAATTACCAAGTTTTACCGATTTAACATTTTGCTACTGATAAATGGATAGTGACTATAAGTAATTACTTAATTGAAAATGAATATGAATACGAAATGCTAATTTAGATCAAACACTAGATTAATTTGACTTCACCGCAGCTGAAATGTCGTTGCTTCCACGTTATGAAGTACTGAATGCTAATTTATACCTAGCACTAGTCTAACTTTTCTAGCACTAGTCTTAGTGACAATGAAATACAGCGATGGATGGCTGAATTTATTATGGTTTCAAGAAAAAAATTACAAAGTTTTAACGATTGAAATTGTGCTAATTATAAATGAATCTTCTGGTCTTGTAGAAATGCTATTGGGAGAATCTGGGATCTGAATCCCAAGGCTATCCATTGGATTTACTCTATGGTAATTTGTCCCATCATCTCCTATGGCTCCATTATTTGGTGGTCTAGAGTCAGATGCAAAACTGCTAAATTAGATTTAATTAAGCTTCAAAGGATGGTATGTACTGCGATCTCTGGTTGCATGAAAACCACTCCCACCGCAACTCTTGAACTTTTGCTCGGATTGCACCCTCTCTACATGCACAATGAAGCTGAGGCTCTCATCGGCATGAACAGACTTAAATATCTGAAACACTGGAAGGACTATTCTAAGTATTTATCTTGAAGTGGTCTCAACAGTAATGTTATAAATCATCCTTATTTCCATATGCCATCTGATGGTATACAGGTCCGATATACATTTGACAAGCCCTATGTAATTCAGGTCCCTTCACGGGATAACTGGAAGAGGACTCCCACCTACAATAAACAAAATGGTACACAGATGGCTCGAAGATTGGCACCAGTACTGGTGCTGGTGTTTGCTGTCTGGATGATGGCACTAACATGTCTTACCCTATAGGCAGTCATGCTACTGTCTTTCTGGCTGAGGTCTATGTTATTCTAATGTGTTGTAGAATTTGCTATGACAGAAATTATAGGAGCAACCTGATTCTTATCTGTTCTGATAGTCGAGCTGCTCTTATGGCCTTAGGAAAGTCTACTATGACGTCTTCCCTTGTCTGGGAGTGCTATAATGCACTGTGTAATATTGCTAGCAATAATAAAGTCATACTCTACTGGGTGCCTGGACATTCGGGCATTCCAGGAAATGAGCTGGCTGATGAATTGGCTAGGAAAGGCTCAAGTATTCCTTTTGTTGGTCCTGAGCCGGCTTTGGGTGTTCCCAATGAACTAACTGGAAGAACTGTCTATGACATCTTCAGAAAGCTTCAGTGCAAAAACTGGCGCAATACTAAGGGCCAAAGGCAGGCGAAAATTCTCAACTGCAATTGCCCTAGCATACGTCAGAAGGAATTATTCAGGCTCAGTAGAACTGGCATCAGAAGGGCTGTCGAGCTCCTTACTGGACACTGCACCCTTAAAAGACACCTTAATATTATGGGTGTCACCAAAGATTCGCTTTGCAGAGGCTGCAAATACAGTGAAGAAACTGCCATGCACATTCTCTGTGAATGTGAGGTGTTCTCCGCCCATAGGTTCGAACACTTGGGTCGACATGTGATCGAGCCCTGGGAGTTGTATGACATTCCTGTCAAGTGCCTGCTGATTTTTGCTTCGGCTACTGGTCTCTTTTCTTATGGACCTTCACTTGTTGGGGTAGTACAATAGACCTCTGGTCGATGTGCTGGGCTCTTCCGGAGCCACCTACCTTCATGTCATTAATTCATAATTATAAATGGATAGTGACTATAAATAATCAGATAATTGAAAATAAATATGAAGTACTAAATACTAATTTAGATCTAGCACTAGATTAATTTAATTTCACCGCAGCTGAAATGTTGTTGCATCAACTTTATGACGTATTGAATGGTAATTTATATCTAGCACTAGTTTCATATATCTAGCACTAGTCTTATTAACAACGCAGTAGAAAGATGGATGTCTGACTGTATTATGTTTCAAGGGAAAAAAATAAGAAATTAACAATTTTACCTATTTACAGTTTGGTAATGATAAATGGATAGTGACTATAAATAATTAGTTAATTGAAAATACATATGAATACAAAATGCTAATTTAGGTCAAGCACTAGTTTAATTTATCTTCACCGTAGTTGAAATGTCTTTGCATCAACGTTATGAAGTACTGAATGCTAATTTATACCTAGCACTAGTCTAACATTTCTAGCACTAGTCTTAGTAACAATGAAATGCAGGGATGGATGACTGAATTTATTATGGTTTCAAGAAAAAAATTACAAAGTTTTAAGGATTGACATTTTGCTAATGATAAATGGATAGTGACTATAAGTAATCAGTTAATTGAAAATAAATATGAAGTACTAAATGCTAATTTAAATCTAGCACTAGTCTAATTTATCTTCACCGTAAGCTGAAATGTTGTTGTATTAACGTTGCAACTGTGTAGTTTTTACTCTATGCTGTTACGCTATTAACATATTATGTTACTTTCATTATCTCACAATTATGTCACTCTATTTTGTACCACTTTTGTTACATTATTGAAGCTTGGGACAGTACATATTTTGCAAGCCAATTTGAGTAAAAGGTAACATATCTTCTGAACTGGAAAAGAAACTGGAAGTGAAAATTCTATTATAACATCCAATCTACTCTGACATTTGATGCTAAATCCATATCATTTATCAGTTAATCTCTATCTATAGCAAATCTTGAGAAACAGATGTTTCAAGGAAAATTAAATTTTTAGAAACGGAAATGGAAAAGGCACCTGTTGTGGAATTCCTTAGTAAATTCTCCTGTCTCCTCCCGCATTTGATGCTGAAACTATATAACTTATCACTTAAGCTCTATCTATAACAGATTTTAAGAAACAGATGTTTCTAAGTAAAATTTTACGCAAAACAATAGCATAGAAATATTGTTGGTACCAATATAACTTTTTGAGAAAAGATTCGGATTTGCGCCATTATTCCTGCATTTCTTCTTTTTGTACGGATTATAAAATCTAACAAGAAAGATCAATTATGCATAAAGCTCTGATTAGGAAACCCTTTTCAACGGAAATGAAATTTTGTTTAAGCATCTCTAAAATATGATGCATTCAGAGCTGACATTTTAAAAATGATTGCAGTACTGCTACTTGAAAACTTAAAACTTCACCGAAAAAGACAATGGTAGTTACACAAAATGGATTTTATTCAAATGACGTTATTCATATATAAATCGTCTGCCTCTCTATGTCAAATCAATGAATATTTCATTAACATCACTTATATTGCGGACTACAGAGCTAAATAATTTTGCGTGACAAAAAAATTCAGCAATACTTATACAACTCCCCTCTCCATAGCTTGATTTGCTTACATTTTGTATGCTATAGTTTAGTGTTAAAATTAGGCTTCTTTGTAGGAATACAGAAAATTTAGTGATAATTTAATATAAAAAATATTGTAATTGCGTTGGCCGAGAATTTAAATAAACAGATAATACGCAAAAATAAAGTGGTTTTATAACAGATGCAACACTACATAAAAATTTAAACGATCTTTAAACGTCTAAGCTATGCACAGGGGAATAAAATAGAAGCCATATTTTATTTTGCAAGAAGTCACGTGATCTTTTCAAATAATATGGGTGTAATTATTATTTCAATTTTCATTTAAAAATCACTCACCCTATTTCGCTGATTTTCTTTTTCTTTTGCACATTTTATCTGATAATTTGAATATTTTCTAAAATTTTCGAGGGAATTTGTTAATTTTAAATCAATTAAATAAATATTTAAAAAATCAAGTTCCATAGAGTTCAATGTATTTCATTTTTTCATCCCGGGTTAAATCCCAAATTAATTGGATGATATTATTCATTTTCGTATCCAAACATCCCACAGACCGTCTTAACAATACACTAAAATTCCATTTCAATAAAGCCATTTTTACGGCATGCGTAAGGGCAGGCAGACAGCGAGACAGACAGAATGACCAAACACTTTTTAACTATATTGGAAAGTGTTAAAAATGGAGTAAAAGTGAAATACACCACCTTATTTCTCCTTTAAACTCACATAGCTCATTCTGAAGACGCACTTCTGTGTATATAATGCATTCTTTAATAGAAATAAACCAAGTCACTTTAACCGCAACCTTTCCTGTTGGGTGTCAAAATGCAACCGTAATTGATGAAGCAAATGCTGATATTCTTCAGCAAAATGAATTCGGGCGGGAGTATATTTTGGGATTATTACAGAAAGCATGAGCGATATTTTAAACCATTTAAATTTTTTCTATTTACAAAGAAGCAAAGGAGAAAATGTAAAATGCCTCAAGGGGATTTCAGCGGAGTTTTTCGTACGGTTAAAGCAAAGCAAGTTACAGATGTGAAAGCAAATACAAGTTAGTTTTCTTCAGCTGTCGCGTTAGAAACTACCATTTTGTGCTGTGACAAAGAGAGCAAATACTCACAGAACCCGCCTAGAGGGGGCGTTTCCAAATCTAGGATCGTGCAAATATTGCGTATAACAGCCGACGTGGTTGTCGACTCGTCAAGCCGAGCGTTTCCACAGCAATCGCTCGACCGCCTCGTTGTGGGTTCGAGTCCCACGTAAGACATGGATGTTTGTGTTGTGGGCACAGTGTGTTCCGCCCCCTCTGGTGCGCCTGGGGCAACGTCCTAAGACGGCTAAATGGTTCACGTTCTGGCCACTGATAAAAATGCGAATGATGATGAGACAAGTGCCTGGCCATTTGATAAAAATATATATATATATTGCGTATAACAGTATTTATAGGACTGATTTGCGTGAATACGTAATATTTTGATACCAGTTACATTCATAGCGTAGTTTAAACTAGTTTTATCAGTTGAAAATATATTAAATATTTTTAACGGGTTTTTAAACTATTTGGTATGACTTTTGTACAGCCACTGAATATTAAGTTTAAGCTAGCGTGTTGTGAGCTGTGTACTCGTCAGGAACAATTAAAAATTTTCCGCAATTCCTTGCTGTACATTTATTTATAAGTTGAAATGTGGCTATTGTGTGGCTATTGTGTGGCAAAATAAAGTCTATTTATTTATTATTATTATTACTACTACCATAGTTATAGATTATTGTATGACTAGAAAATGCACCGCCGTTGCAGCAAGGATAAATTTAATTTTTTAATCTAAAAAAAATATATAATTAAGTTTTATTCATATAACTAAAAGTGAAATTTTCATATTTAATGAAAGTTAAAATTGCATACACGATGTTTATAACTGGTGAAAGATCCCATTTCCAAATTATCTCCTTCCTTCTACCTTTAAAATGGGCCCAATCTCATAGACTAAGCAAAAAGAAAATAAAAAATTCAAAAAGAAACCCTTCCTGTAGGAGATACCCCGTCTGTGATTTTAAGTGAATGTGCAGCTATCGAAACGAAAGGATAAATTATCGTCTGATTGAAAACGCGCGACATCGAAAATCTAACAGGTTCAACTGGCTTTTATAAAAATTATAATTTATGAACGGATGGTTTCAGGACATTTTTTAATATATATTTTAATTCATATAAATTATTAATAAATAATTGCATATTTATATTTGCAAGCTAAGAGCTGATTATTAATATCCACATATGGCAATTATACATCAATATTAATATATAATAATTACAATTGATTTTAATATACGCATTAACTAGTAATAAAGTTGTTAATAATTTGTAGAAACAGTCTGCAAGTTAATACAAGTTAATGCTTAATATTAACTTTTACCTACTTATCAGTTGATTTTGACTCTATTGAGTATAACAGTGAACTTCACAATAATACAAAAGTATCCTAAATACTATTATCTTAATTTTTAGATTTTTTTAAATTAAATATGTAAATAAATCGATCATTAGTATAATCACAAATTCAGCTAATTAAAAAAAAAATTTTAAATCGAAGTAATTTATAAAAAATCTCAAAGAATTTTTTTATGCAATCGAATGGCATTTTATATGAAGTTTCATATCACTAATAAAAATTTAATATTTTATAAGGGGGGGGGGACTGAGTATAACTCTTGTGTGTGCGTAGAGTGTGTGTTGGTGGTGCGCCAGGTGCGTGTGTGCAGCCACTACTCAAAAACCCACTAAACCTCTCAGGATCCGAAACATATTCCTACTCTACCTCAGGAACGCAAAAAAATGTTGATTAACTCGGTGTGATTGGTCTGTCAACCGAACCAGTTAGACTTGTTAGTTTAAGTAAACATAAATTATAATGCAAACTGAGGGAAATAATAATCGAAAGGTTATTTAGACCTCACAATGGCACCAATAGGAAGATTTTGTCAAGACCTTTAAAATGAAGGGTAACATGCTATAATTTTAATCATTTGGATCAACGATACCAATTTTTCAAAATTTTACTTACAAAATCTATGTATCCGTTCTTCGAAGAGTATAATGCAAAGAAACTTAATTCACAACTTGCGGTTAACTTTTGCGCAACTTAAAAATTTTATTTAAAAAAATAATAGCATTTCTACAGTTAAACAATAGCTTCTTTGTAGATAATGTTGCTGCTGCTAAAAATATATGCAGATACACAAAAAAAATACATGCAGTCACTTTTAAAAAATATGGGTAAAAACACACTGGAAACCGGGTTTACTGTTACTAGAATGACACTATTAAACAGGTAAATTTCCAATTACAAACCTAAAATGGTAACTATAGCTATATAAATGTGCTATTTGATTCGTTTATACGAGAATTTCACGAATTAATGGATACATTTTATTTTACTCTGGAAGACCGTTTCAAACATGTAAAGAGATAACATGAGATTTTCATTTTACGCACTTATTTACCTGCTTAAATGACCCCTCTTAAATGACCCTTTTAAGCAGGTAACTAAGTGGGTAGCAATTAAACAAGTGCACCACTACATGGCCTGTTTAAAATGGTCTTTTCAGCCTAAAATAAATACACCCATTAGTCCGTGCAGTTCTCATATAAAAGTGTTGTTGTTGTTGAGAGCCAGACTGTCCGACCCACCAGAAAGGTGTAAGTTAACTGTTTTGACGGCCGGGAAGAGCCATCTAATTCAGACCGGAATCCAGTAGGGGAGGCATCCACAGGGACTGTACCCTCCTTTACCTACCACCAACCTCTCGGAAAGACTTACGGACCCACATATTTAACGTGATCGTACTCCATGTAAACATGGCGGCAGTTTTGGTAGCGAAAGGACTCGAACCCGGACCTATCGAGTGCAATTCCCGCGCGCTAACAACTGGGCTACCACGTCCTTCATATAAAAGTGTAAAGTAACACATTCATATACATATAGTTACCTCTTTAAGTGCGTAATTGAAAATTTACTTGTAAAGCTTCCATAATTTCAGAGATAGAGGCGCAAACTATGATCTGTTATCTAACTTGCATTTATTGTAGAAATAGTCAAAAAAAGATGAAGTCATACTATAGTTTGTAGACGGAAATGACAATTGGTTCCCTTTTGTTTGGAGGCTTGAATAACGATTGGATCCTGCTCAAGGTGAGGAAATAATCAGAAACATCTGTAGGCAGACAGAAGGACATATTCAATTTTATTTATATGGATTATTTTAGGCAGCTAACTACTATTCAACATTTGTTTAGAAGAGTAAATATTGTTCATTGCAAACGCGAAAAATTAGTACAATATGTTCTGAAGTTTTATAAAAGTGTTTGAAAACTTTATTGAAAATTTGTTAAACGGAGAACAACGTAGTATTACCGTTTAAATAATCAAATATTTATGGACAAATAAATCAAATCGCAAAACTATAGAAATGGACTTTTATTAAATGAGGTAAAATAAAATTCCCAACTCCCCGGGATTAAAAATGCTTAATTCTGAGATCCAGGGATAGTAATATTCGTCCCTGATTACAACCCTAAATTGCAGTTGATTCGCGATGCTTACTTCGTGAATTCGAGATTAATTTTCGCACCCCCAACAATTACTTTGTGGGTTCATCGAACCTCTAATATTTTTGTGCTTATTAAGTGGGGGAAAATGTACGCATAGTATATGCATAAATCTTTCTATAAATCCTTCAAGTTTTTCATCATTCCTTTCTGTTTATCATATATGAAGTGTGTGGAAACCCCAGGCCGTCCGACTCATCCAGAGGACTTAGAGTAACAAGATGGACGACCGGATATATATATATGATATATATATATGGATATGGATATATATATATATATATATATATATATATATATATATATGAAGTGTGTGTAGAAATTTACCCCTCAGACTATTTAATGTATTCTGAGTACAAGATTTTAACTCAGAAATGATTTTTTTTCTTTTACTTTTTACTTTCCCTGCAATACATGGTAATGTATAGGGAAAGTATTGGAATCATGTCGAAAATCGCAACTCGAGTTTTCGACGGATATACACGTTTCAAGACCTCTAGAATACGAAAAAACCATTTTTAGCGTGACGTCTGTGTGCGTGTCTGTGTGTCTGTCTGTCTGTGCAGATTTTGTATCCACTCTAATTAAAAAACTAATAGACCGAATTTCACAAAATTTGGTAGGCAAGTCACTTGTGAGCGAGTCTGGTGCTGATTAGTTTTGGGTACGATTTGGAATAAAAAAAACCCGCCTTTTTTTGCGAAATGGCCAGCAAAAGCTTGTATCCACTCTAGCTGAAAAACTACCGGACCGAATTTCATATAATTTGGTAGATGAGTCACTTGTGGGTTACCCTGGTGCTGATTAGATTTTGGTATGATTCGGAAAAAAATAACCTGCCTTTTTTTGCAAAATGGCCCGCAAAAATCGTCAAAATCTAAACTAAAGAACTAGGTATACTCAAATATATCCATTAAGTGCTCACTTAATACGTAATTTTTAACGACGAAAATAATAAGACCAACCCCATTACACTAGGACTAGCCGTTTTTGAGATATTTTAGTTTTCCGTATTTTCTCTATGCCACCTCTGAAAATAAGTCCGGTTACCGAATGAGAACGAAAATTGAATTAAAAGTGAAATAAATTTAATTAAAATAAAGAGAACGTTAATATAAGTCTGCAGGGAAAGTCATGGGCTGCCCACAACATATTTTTACTTTCCTACAATGGTAATGTATAGGGAAAGTATTGGAATCATGTCAAAAATCGCAACTCGAATTTTTGACGGATTTACACGTTTCAAGACCTCTAGAATACGAAAAAAACATTTTTAGCGTGACGTCTGTGCGGGTGTCTGTTTGTCTGTCTGTGCAGATTTTGTATCCACTCTAACTAAAAATCTAATACACCGAATTCCACAAAATTTTGTAGGTAAGTCAATTGTGGGCGAGTCTGGTGCTGATTAGTTTTGGGTACGATTCGGGATAAAAGAACCCGCCTTTTTTTGCGAAATGGCCCGCAAAAGCTTGTATCCCCTCTAGCTGAAAAACTAATGGACCAAATTTCACAAAATTCGGTAGATGAGTTACGTATAGGTCACCCTGTTGCTGATTAGATTTTGGTATGATTCAGAAAAAAATAACCTGCCTTTTTTTGCAGAATGGCCCGCAAAAATTGTCAAAATCGAAACTAAAAAGCTACATATGCTCCAATATGTCCATTAAATGCTTGTTTAATACGTAATTTTTAACGAAGAAAAGAATAAGACCAATCCCATTACACTAGGACTAGCTGTTCTCGAGATATATTAGTTTTTTCGTATTTTCTCCACGCCACCTTTGAAAATAAGTCCAGTTATCAAATGAGAACGAAAATTGAATTAAAAGTGAATTAAATTTAATTGAAATAAAGAGAACGTGGATATAAGTCTGCAGGGAAATTCATGTGCTGCCCACATCAGATTTTTTAATATTAGTAAAAATACTTAAATAAATTTGACATTTTTTATTACTTTTATAAAGATAATTGAGTTGGATATTCACAGTACCTGTATATTGTATAGCAAGTGATTAAAAAATATGGCCCAAACTTTACAAGGTGGTTGTAACAACACGCGAAACCAAGCAATTTTCGTCATAGTTTACCGGGTCGGAAATGAAATGTGAAGGACCGGAAATGAAACGTAAAGAAACCAATGGTGTGAGACGAAAACATAAGAATGACTTATAGATGACTTATAGAGTTATAAAATAACTAATAAACATTGATTACAGTAATGGCTCAAAAGAGTGACCGTCAACCCAAATGCAAGTCTTGCATCGACGATGAAGGGTTTGGCAAAATCTTTCGAACATATCAGACATGTCGCGCATTTCGCAGCAGCGACCGAAATTCAGGCATAGACCGAAATTCAGGCATAGACCGAAATTCAGGCATAGACCGAAATTCAGGCATAGACCGAAATTCAGGCATAGACCGATATTCAGGCATTCAGGCTATTTTAGATTCAAGAGGAGTGTCATAGACGAGATTATTGAGATATCCCCACACAAAAAAAATCTGATGTGGGCAACACATGACTTTCCTTATATAATGTAATGAATTTACTACTTTTACAGTAAAAAAATAGGTTTTTCTTGTAGTAGATACTAATATTCTTTCCAAGACATTGAATTTTCTACAATTAGTCGTCATTTTCATTGATTTAGCTTCATTTTTATCCATTTGGCGAGATTTTCGTTATTTGGCAACATTTCAAAAAGTCGCCAAGTTGGCGACATTCCGCCAAATTGGTCGCCAAAATCTCGCCAAGCGTTATGCACTAAGAAATAAGTTATTCTTACAGCAGATAAATGACTATTTGCGTTCAAATACAAGAGTATTACTCAGAATATCTTTTTTCATGAATGGAACGAGCTAGATCCACGAGAATGATGTCACCCAATGTATCGCATGGTATTACATATGAAAAGTGAACATGTTTCTCAATAGGAAATATTTTTATTTTATATAACTTTTTGATATTTTTTTTGAAAATTGTACAATATCTCGAGAATGGTTGGTGTTAGCGTTCTAAAATTTATGTCAATCGTTTTCTAATGAAAAATTATATAAGAAATGTCTATTTGCGTAACTTTATTAGTGGTTTTGATTTTTTGACGATTTTTTCAAAATTTCATTCGAAAATTTAGGGGGTTCTGAACATTCGATTGCGTATAAAAACAATAAGCTTCCAGTGTTTATGGATTGGGATTTTTGTGCCAAATTTGGTTCAAATCGGTCCATTCGTTCGTCAGTTATCGTCTCCACAGGCCCACTGACACACACACACACACATACTTTCACACACACACACACACATACTTTCACACACACACACACACACAGACATCACTTCAAAAATGTTTGATTCGTGATCAGGGATGCTTGAGACGAGCTCTCCCGTCGAAAACTCGAATTCGAATTTTCGACCCCGTCACAATACTTTCCTTATACATTATGTATATAAGGAAAGTAAAAATCTGATGTGAGCAACACATGACTTTCCTTATATAATGTAATAAATTTACTACTTTTACATTAAAAAAATAAGTTTTTCTTATAGTAGAAACTTATATTCTTCCAAGATATTGAATTTTCGACAATTAGTCGTCATTTGCATTGATTTAGCGCCATTTTTATCCTTTTAGCGAGATTTTCGTTAATTTGGCAACATTTCAAAATGTCGCCAAGTTGGCGACATTCCGCCAAATTCGTTGCCAAAATCTCGCCAAGCGTTATGGACTAAGAAATAGGTTATACCTACAGCAGGTAAATGACTATTGGCGTTCAAATACAAAAAAGTATTATTCAAAGTATCTTTTTCCATGAATAGAACGAGCTAGATCCACGAGAATGATGTCACCCAATGTATCGCATGGTATTACATATGAAAAGTGAACATTATTCTCAATAGGAAATATTTTATTTTATTTTATATGACTTTTTGATAATTTTTTTGAAAAGTGTGCAATATCTCGAGAAGGGTTCATTTTAGCGTTCTAAAATTCATGTTAATCGTTTTCTAATGTAAAATTACATAAGAAATGTCTATTTGCGTTACTTTATTAGCGGTTTTGATTTTTTGACGATTTTTTCAAAATTTCACGTAAAATTTTAGGAGGGTTCTGAATATTCAATTGCGTATAAAAACAATAGGCTTCCAGTGTTTACGGATTGTGATTTTTGTACCAAATTTCGTTCGAATCGGTCCATTCGTTCGTCAGTTATCGTTTCCACAGACTCACAGACACACACACACATACACACAGATATCACTCCAAAAATGTTAGATTCGTGATCAGGGATGCTTGAAACGTGCTCTCCCGTCGAAAACTCGAATTCGAATTTTCGACCCCGTCACAATACTTTCCTTATATATTATGTATATAAGGAAAGTAAAAAGTCAAAGACACGTCAAATAGGACGATCGGCCTCTCAAAAGTTGAAGCTACGAATAACTGCCTCAAACTGATAAGGCCGTACATTCGGTGTTACGAAAATTTACATAAGGGTTCTTCTTCTTTCCCAGATGAAATTTCCATATGTGATTTTCTTCTTCAACCAGAAAATAACAACCAGATTTACGCTTTTAAGTTTGCGGAACTGCCGCTTCTCAACGAATAAGCGTCCTGGCGTCCTGCAACGCCTTTATGTTTCATTTCCGTCCTGATAAACAATGAAGAAAAACGATTGGTTTGGTGTATACTGCAACCTCGTAAAGTTTGGCCCATATTTTTTGAATCACGCTGTATTATAATGTTGCTCCTACAAAAGCATTATAAATGAAGTAAGTAATTATCTGGAGAAAATTAATATTTCTCTGTACTTAACTAAAATTTGCTTTATTTTAGGATTTCAGACGCTTTATTGTACCAACTGCATGGGTCATTCGGTTTAAAATTACCAAAACTCACGACAAATTTTGAAGTTGGCGTCTATGCAATGTGCATTGATTTTAATTGCAAACACTCGGTTTTATGCACGCTGCATTTCCTACCTTACAGTCATCATAAAACTTAAGCATGGAAAAATATAAAACATTAACACCATCTCCCGTCCTCCTTCAAACTTAAACGTTCTTTCTTGAAAACGTATTTTTCTTCAGTTCTCTGCATAAATCCTGCTTTATTGCAAATAAACTCAGTCACTTTTACAGTCGTATCTACTCCTTTGGATTTAAACTGTTACCAAAACAGACTTGGCAAATGCTGATTTTTCTTTACCCTAAATGAATTTGGACGAGTGTGCATTTGGAAAATATTACGAAAAGCTCGAAGAGCCATTTTTCTTTTACCTTTTTGATTTTTTTGCTACTCGCTAGAAGTGAAGAACACGAAAAAAGAACACAAACTTGTCCCAAAGATTTTAAATGACAGTTTTTGTACGAAGAAATTTGAAAGAAATGTACCGAATTGGAAGTCGCAAATACAAGCTGATGATTTTTATTCCACGTGAGCAACTGTGCCGCGTAATAAGCAATTATTTAACGTGGTAATGAAGAGCTGGAATGTTATAAAGAGTAATAAAGTATGGGAATTTCTTATTTAAAAACAACACATTCTAAGCTCTTGTGAAGACAGGATTTTAGTTTTATGAATTGATATGCAATAATAGCCAAAATTGAATTTTTAGAAGTACATACAATGAAAATATTTAGAAATACCAATACATTAAATTAAAAACGAAATGTTCTAAACTGTGAGTATTTCTATATATTTTCAAACATTTTTTTAAATATGAAGGAATTGACATACGGATTTTGTTTAAAGCTTCTCATTTTATGTCTTCCTGACGGTATTACGCTAGAAACTCTTCAATAATATTTCAGATCTCGTAAAAACACGCACACATATACATACATACACACACACACATACACACACACACACATACACACACACACACATACACACACACACACATACACACACACACACACACACACACACACACACACACACATACACACACACATATATATATATATATATATAATTGAAGAGTTTTTATTTTACTTGTATTACATATACCTGAGATTGATCATTAATAGAAAATGTTCTGTATAACAAAAATGAAAGGAGTATGTACTGAAATGTAAATGTGACGTCAAAAAGACTATACGACAAGCTGTTCAAAATTGTAAAAGAACATGAAAAGTAAACATTATAAATAAAACTGGTACTAAATTGGTATAAAATACACCTTTTTCCCTGTGCCATATATAAGTTTAGGAATGGAGTAAGAATTACCTATGGTAAAGATGGGTAAAAATATGTAGTAACTACACATTAAGATAAAAGTAATTTTATAAAATCCATATATGTAATGCAGGTAAATAAGGTACCAATCTCTGAATAAACATGCATGGTGTAAATGCAAGAAATTTGTTTAAGATGAAAAGTTGCAGAACAGCAACACTGTTTTGCACGATGAGCTAGGCCTTTTCCAGCTCCCAAAAAATTATTTTGAAATTAAATAAATTGAATAAAGTGAAAAGCATTTCCGAAACCATGTGCGTTAACAAAGACCATATATGTTTCGTTAATGTAGATTCTACGTTTCTGTGTGCATTACTGTAAATTGTATTACAGAAATAATGCACATGGCATATATATATATATATATATATATATATATATATATATATATATATATATATATATATATATATATATATATATATATATATACATATATATATATGTATATATATATATATATTTATATAAATATATATATGTATATATATATATGTATATGCATATATATATGTATATAAATATATGTATATGCATATATATATGTGTATATATATATGTATATATATATATGTATATGCATATATATATATATATATATATATATATATATATATATATATATATATATATATATATATATATATATATATATATAAATAAGTAATAAAGGTGCATTAAACTAGAATTATTGAAGAGAAATAGTAAAGCATGCATGACGAACAAAGGTATTCAAATACTAACCAGAAAAATCTCAAGGGATTGTCAGTCATAAACATGAAAAACCAGGAAACAACTCATTAAATTTAAAACAAATATATTAAAGAAAAATGGAATATGAACTAATAGAACGAAGGTGATGTAATAGTAAAATCTTCACAGGGCTACTACTATACACCAGCTTCATATAGCACATTTCATTTATTGACTTGTTACTGCGAACTGAAGGTCAATAGAAGCCTCTATGTGATATCAACGGAAAATGAATGCGAAATTTGATAAACTAAAAAGAATTGAATAAATTGAAAATAGAAATGAAGAATTAAATTGTGCAATACTCACATCCAACAACACTAGCAACAAAAAAGCCTTAATTCAAATGTAAATATTGCTTCAGTTGCCTGATTATGCAATTTAATGTGCAATAAAATTCCTTTTTTCAGCAGAAATAAAATTACTTTTTATTCAAAAGTCCCATTTTTAGATACGCTTTAAGATTTGCTTCCATTCAAACTGCCCATGGCGAGTTATGAATAAAAATGGTTATACCAACAACGAAACTTTCACATTTACTTGTTTCTCTCTTAAACTTAAGTACGTCATTTCTAAGACCTAGGCCTCTGTATAAATTCTGCTTTATTGCAAATAAACTCCGTCACTTTAACCGTCACCTCGCCGTTGTGGAGACAAACTGCAACCTTAACTGACATGGCACATGCTGATATTCTTCAGCCTAAATGAATTCGGAAACCCGTATGTCTCGGGAATATTACGAGGAGTTGGAAGAAACATTTTTCTTTTTTACTTGTTTTTTTTTTGGTACTCGCAAGAAAAAAAATGAAGAAAAAAAAATACAAACTGTGAGTTTTAAGTTAAGCTTTTTTTTTTTGTAGAAAAGAATAAAACCTTGGCACCGATGTTCAAGTTCCTGTTATTTTTCTTCTGACTGTGTGAGTGTTTCAGGGGTTATCTTCCTTCTTCTTGAAACTTAATAGAGTTAGTGCAGATTAATTTTTATTACAAACACTTAGTTTCCAGAAATGAGTTTTCTTTTAAGTGACTGAGATAAAAAAAGACTCAGTTCATTCTTATTCTTTTACACTATATGTTAAGCTCGTTATATGACGGAGCGCATAAAGTTATATAAAGGATTAATTTTTATTCACCGACTTGCAGTATTTGTATTGCAGAAACACCCGGACATCACAAACTTCTACCAATGGATATTATTAAAAGCTGTATAACCCCCTAACAAAACATAATTATTATACAACTCCTGGCAAAACATAATTACTTTAATACTTTTTAGAACCCCTCCCCCCCCCCCAACAAAATTAATATATTCGACCTCCAAAGCGTACTTTTCCCACGAACAAAAAAACTATATTTTGAATGAAAAATGTTAATTTAATTATTCCCACTAAGAGTGATAGATTAATAAAGAAATTAAATTTAATTTTCAGAGATATAAAACTATCATCAACTTTGTGGTATTTCTTAAAAATTATGAAGTTGAAATATTGAATCAAATTTATAGCCACAGTTTTCGCCAAAGTTGTTAAATTGTCACCAAATCTGCCACTAAGCATGGCAGAAAGCCATATAGCCATAGCGACTTTTTATATATCGTTTTTTTTTTTTAATTTAAAATTTTCTTCTTATTTCTCTTTTAACTTAAAAAAGTTTTTGCATTTCATTTGTTTTATTTATTTAAAAATTTCTTTTGTGCATTTTCTGCTTGTTATTACTGTAATGTTTCACTTCTACTTACCATTCGGCATTCCTTATGTCGACTTTTTCCGTGAACGCTCTGCTTAGGGTATTATCATTTTTCTGTTTGTTTACCATTTGTTTCATTAATTCTGGGATTTTCGTTCATCTTATAACTCCCGTTTCAGCAGCACACTTACTTTATTACTTTCCTCATATACAATAATGTATAAGGAAAGTATTGTGACTGGGTCGAAAATTCGAATTCGAGTTTTCGACGGGAGAGCACGTTTCAAGCATCCCTGATCACGAATCGACCATTTTTGAAGTGATGTCTCTGTGCGTGTGTGTGTGAAAGTATGTGTGTGTGTGTGTGTGTTTGTGCGAGTCTGTGGAGACGATAACTGATGAACGAATGGACCGATTCGAATGAAATTTGGTACAAAAATTACAATCTGTAAACACTGGAAGCCTATTGTTTTTATACGCAATCTAATGTCCAGAACTCCCCTAAATTTTCGAGTGAAATTTTGAAAAATCGTCAAAAAATCAAACCCTCTAATAAAGTTACGCAAATAGGCATTTCTTATGTAATTTTTCATTAGAAAACGATTGACATAAATTTTAGAATGCTAACATGAACCGTTATCGAGATATTGCACATTTTTCAAAAAAATTATCAAAAAATCATATAAAATAAAAAAATAATATTTCCTATTGAGAAATATGTTCACTTATATGTAATACCATGCGATAAATTTGTGACATCATTCTCGTGGATCTAGCTTGTTCCATTCATGAAAAAAGATACTTCCAGTAATATTTTTGTATTTGAACACCAATAGTCATTTAACTGCTGTAAGAATAACTTACTTCTCCGTCCATAACGCTTGGCGAGATTTTGGCGACGAATTTGGTGGAACGTCGCTAACGTTAACTCGCCAAATGGATAAAAATGACGCCAAATCAATGAAAATGACAACTCATTGAAGAAAATTCAATATCTTGGAAATAATATAAATATCTAATAATAATAATCTATTTTTTTTTACTGTAAAAGTAGTAAATTCATCGCATTATATAAGGAATGTCATGTGCTGCCCACATCAGATTTTTTATAGCGTGAGCAAAGCGTTTCCTCACAGAATATTTTATCTGTTCCGATCTAACTTATGGATATACTTACAGAACGTACTTAGACTTACAGGTTTTTTTTTACTTTCTAATAAGTAGTATTGAGAAAGAATTGTTCTCACAAAATGCTTCAATTTCGATATTTCGATGCCAATATATGTTTTAAGACCTCTTGAACACGTTTCGATTATTTTTGGAGTGATGTCCGTCTGTCTGGATGCGTGGTCGATTTTTTGTGTACACAAAAGCAGTCTCAAATATTACTGGATTTTCAAGAAACTTTATATCCTGCTTTGTTGTAAAAAAATCTAGAACTTGATAGAATTTTTCTAAATTCGAGCGAAAACTTCAAAACTTATTTGAAATTTTTACTTTCCTTATATACATAATGTATAAGGAAAGTATTGTGATGGGGTCGAAAATTCGAATTCGAGTTTTCGACGGGAGAGCACGTTTCAAGCATCCCTGATCACGAATCAAACAGTTTTGAAGTGATGTCTGTGTGTGTGTGTATGTGTGTGTGTGTGTGTGTGTGTGTGTGTGTGTGAAAGTATGTGTGTGTGTCAGTGAGTCTGTGGAGACGATAACTGACGAACGAATGGACCGATTCGAACCAAATTTGGTACAAAAATCACAATCCGTAAACACTGGAAGCCTATTGTTTGTATATGGAATCGAATGTTCAGAACCCCCATAAATTTTCGAATGAAATTTTGAAAAAATCGTCAAAAAATCAAATCCGCTAATAAAGTTACGCAAATAGACATTTCTTATGTAATTTTTCATTAGGAAACGATTGGCATAAATTTCAGAACGCTAACATGGACCGTTCTCGAGATATTGTACATTTTTCAAAAAAATTATGAAAAAGTCACATAAAAAAAAAAATTCCTATTGAGAAACATGTTCACTTTTCATATGTAATACTATGCGATAAATTGAATGACATCATTGAATGACATCATGGATCTAGCTCGTTCCATTCATGAAAAAATATTCTTTGAATAATACTTTTGTATTTGAACGCCAATAGTCATTTATCTGCTGTAAGAATAACTTTTTTCTTAGTGCATAACGCTTGGCGAGATTTTGGCGACGAATTTGGCGGAATGTCGCCAACTTGGCGACTTTTTTGAAATGTTGCCAAATTAATGAAAATCTTGCCAAATGGATAAAAATGATGCTAAATCAATGAAAATGACGACTAATTGTAGAAAATTCGATATCTTGGAAAGAATATTAGTATCTACTATAAGAAAAACCTATTTTTTTACTGTAAAAGAAGTAAATTCATTACATTATATAAGGAAAGTCATGTGTTGCCCACATCAGATTTTTTACTTTTTGATCGTGGCAGCATAGGACAAAATTTGGCATAATCATGCATAAAAAGGTTTATTTATGGATCAATGATCACGTGACTTTAGTTTCAATCATTGATGGGAAAATAGTCGCGATACAAAGTTTTGTTCATGACGTCATTAGCCCCCTTAGGGGGCAAGTTACCCCCCGAATGTACAGTATCAAGTATGGTATTAATAGAAAGACTTTTTCAATTCCTTTTAAGTGAAGGCTAACACTGTATAATTGTAATAATTTGGACCCATGATGTCTCAATTCAACTTTCTTATATCAGAAATCATATATTTTTTTCAAATTTTACACGAAAAAATTCGAAAAAGAAAATGATTTCTGGTATGAGTCGAGTTGAGCTACATTGCAGTTGAGTCGCGCTTCCCGTTTCTCATTCATGGGCATTTTTTGCATCCATTTTAATTGAAATCATTAGACAGCAAGAACAGGATTTCCTTCAAAATATATTAAATTTGTCAAGTAGTTAAATAATTATATTTATTTGTTTAAAGAAACTAAAGATCCATCATGCTTAAAGCATTGATTAAGAAACACTTTCCAACTTCAATGCAATTTTATTTAAACATGTCTAAAATGTAATACATTCCTCGGTAATATTTTAAAACTTTTCACAATAATACATTGATTTATTATAGTTGAAAACTTAAACATTCATCCAAAAAAATGAACTTCATTCAAATGACGGCATTGAAATATAAATTGCCTGGTTTAAACATCTCTAAAATGTGATATATTACTCGGTAACAATTTTAGAATTATCATAATACCACGATAATTTATTATATTTTAAAACTTCATCGAAAACAACTGAAATTCATTCAAATGACGTCATAGAAAAAATAACACGCCTGGCTCTCTCTAAAAAAGCGGCATTTCCTTCATAAATAATTTCCCATTCATGTCATTCATCACAATACTATAATAATTTATTTTATTTAAAAATTAAGACCATGGAGCTATAAGTAATGTAACTCTATGCTTAAAACTTCATCGCAAAAAATCGTCCTTCTCTCGGTAAAGTCAATGAATATTTCTTTCATATCAGCTATGCAGACTCCATGAGTTAAATTCTTTTGCATTAAAAAAATACAGCAATTCCTATACAACTCATCCTACATATTTTGCTGTTTACATTTCACATAAGTGAAAAATAGGCTTCGTTAGAGAAATAATCAAAGTTAGATGCTCATTTAAACTCAAATATATTGTCATTGCGTTGTTTCAGTATGTAGTTGCACAGAATTTAAGCGAATATAAAGAGGTTTTACGACGAATACAACACTCAATATGAATTAAAAAGAACTTTAAAAATGACGATTTTGAGACAAGATGGATGCCGTATTATATATTGAAGTTGGTCACGTGATCGTTTCATATCATGGTCACGTGATCGCTTCATGTAATAGGTGTAATTATTATTTTAATTTTTATCTAAAAAACTACTGAATATATTTTGCTGAATTTTTTTTTATATATTTTATGGAACAATTTGAATATTACCTAAAATTTTCGAAGCAATTTGTGAAATTTAAATCCGCTTAAAAAATGTTTGAAAAATTTGGTCCCATTGGGTTCAATGTATTTCATTTTTTCAACCCGAGTTCAATCCAAAACTAATTGGGTGATATTATTTATTTATATTCCCATAGGTCCTACAGACCGTCTGAACAACATACTAAAATTTCATTTTGATTAAGTCATTTATACGGCGGTTATCGTGCTAACGGACAGACAGACAGACAGACAGACAGAATGAATGAACAAAGTCATAAACACTTTTCAACTTTGCTGTAAAGTGTTAATAAACAAAAGCTGGAATGCTAAAAGGATTTTGAGTTTTTCCATTTTACGCTGCATTTCCTGGTGTTATGATGTAAGGTTCTGGTTTCGCAATTATGTTCTCAAACCACAGGAATAAATCGCAATTTCTGGATAACTAACGCTTTAATAAAAGCAGAAATAAACATGAACATGAACAATATGAAGCTAATAGCTCTATACAATCGTAAAATATAATAATAAAGCTTTTACATGTTCAACTAGTTCACAAATAAGACGATAGCATTATCAAAATACTAATGTGTTCATAATTGACGTTTACCACTATCACTTAAACTTGCTCTCTGAAGAAAGAGTATCCTTATATACCTTCTATAGAAAGACCTCGAAACTATATCATAAAATCTGATGTGAGCAGCACATGACTTTCCTTATATAATGCAATAAATTTACTACTTTTACAGCAAAAAAATAGGTAATTCTTATAGTAGATACTTATATTCTTTCCAAGATATTGAATTTTCGTCAATGAGTCATCATTTTCATTGATTTAGCATCATTTTTATATATTTGGAGATTTTTTAATTTAGCAACGTTTAAAAAGTCGCTAATTTGGCGACATTCCGCCAAAATCTCACCAAGCGTTATGTACGGAGAAATAAGTTATTCTTATAGCAGATAAATGACTATTGGCGTTTAAATACAAAAGTATTACTCAAAGTATCTTTTTTCATGAATGGAACGAGCTAGATCCACGAGAATGGTGTCACCCAATTTATCGCATGATATTACATATGAAAAGTGAACATGTTTCTCAACAGTTAATATATTTTTAATTTATGGGATTTTTTGTTAAATTTATTTGAAAAAAGGGCAATATCTCGAGGACAGTTCATGCTAGTGTTCTAAAGTTTATGTCAATCGTTTTCTAAGAAAAAATCACATAAGAAATGTCTATTTGCGTAATTTTATTAGAGATTTTGATTTTTTGATGATTTTTTCAAAATTTCACTCGAAAATTTAGGGAGGTTCTGAACATTCGATTGTATTTTAAAACAATAGGCTTCCAGTACTCATGGATTGTGATTTTTGTACCAAATTTCATTCGAATTGCTCCATTCGTTCGTGAGATATTGTCTCCACAGACTCACTGACACACAGACACAGACATCACTTAAAAAATGTTCGATTCGTGATCAGAGATGCTTGAAACGTGCTCTCCCGTCGAAAACTCGAATTCGAATTTTCGACCCCGTCACAATACTTTCCCTATACATTATGTATATAAGGAAAGTAATTATTCAAGAACGGTTAGTTATACACCAGTAGTGTTTTAGGATATGATTTTCTACACTTGACAGTATGAAAACGATTTTTGTGTTCTTCTATTATTCTATTCTCGAGTGTATATCTTATTCTATTCTCGAGTGTTACAGTTAGAAGTATGTCGAAACAAAAACTCAAATTTTTCAATTTTTCAAACAGAATTCCAAGATTTTGGATCTTTTTCATTATTTGTAGGTTAAGTTTCATTTATATGCAAAGATTTAAGATCCTTCAACAGTTGTGTGCTCTTCAATGCATGTTTTATTAGTACGTCAGTGTCAGTCTCTATGATATAGATTGAGCTGTATTTAACATTGTACATGTAATGCATTTCTGTAAAATTAATAGGTTAACCTAACATTATTAAATAAAAAAGACCTTTTCGATAAAAATACATAATCGAAATTAATACACATTGGAAATAATAATAATGTACAATGGAAATTTCGATAGAGATAAATACAAGGAAAATACAAGGCGTGAAAAACACGAGCGCCACCTGTATTACTATTACAGACGATTTTGACTTTCTTTTAACATGGTGTTTTAACTCCTTTCCAGTAGTGTATATTCTTCAACACAAATAAATTTGGGTGTATATTCTTCAACTTAAATTAAATAAATTTGGACGAACGTACGTTTTGAGAATATCACACAAATCTAGACGAATTTTTATTTCCTTTGAACTTTTTATTTTTTTTACGCGCAAAGAAGAAATTAAGCAGAAAACGACAAGCTCGCCCCCAGGGTTTTACGAGACATTTTTGCGCAGGGAAATGAAAGCGAGATACTGATGTGAAAGTAAATACAAACCGCTATTTTTTCTTCCACTTCAGTGACTGTGAATCGCATAAGAAGCAGCCATTTTGCACATCACTATAAAAAGTAGATGTTAGGAAGCATATTTAGAGATACGATTTTTTTTTTTTGTTAAAGAAAAAAAGATCTTTAAAAATTCGGAATAATTAAACGATGCATCATACAATTATGATAAGAATGAGAGACTTGAAATGATTAACTTAATATTTTTACTTATTTATTAGGATAAATTTCGTAAATCTTTGACATCGTATGAGGTGAACGAGGAGTAGTTATTGATATGGAATGCATATATTTTTTATTTCTTAAAAAATGTTCTATTTTCCCAAATCGTACTAAAATCTAATAATCACGAGAATAACACACAGGTATGACTTAGCTAATAAAATGCATGAATTTGTCGGATAATATTCAAGCGAGAATAGATGCATTGCACACACACATATATACACATACACACACACACACATATATACACATACACACAGACGTAAAGCTAAGAATATTTATTTCGTGCTCTAGATGCTTTAAAACACGTAGATTCGTCGAACATTCGAGTTGTAAATATCGATCGTATTCCAGTATTTTCAATATAAAGTACCATGCATTGTAGGAAAAGTAAAAAACATTTCATAGCTGATTCTTACAATATACAGATGGAATTTGCTACATTCCTTCCCTTGATTGGTATCGAAATCCTCCCAAACAAGCAATTTCTATACACACACACATCAATGACCAATATCTTCCACTTCCAAAAACATGGGCCATAAACAATCCCTGACATGGAGCGTAAGAGAAAAAAAAAATTGTTGGCAATAAACTATAAACTTCCGATTCAAGTGCGAACGCTCTTGCGCTTAATCATTATGACGTCACGATTGTAGGCCGGGAAATTGAAAGGGTGCGTAACTTCCTGTCTTTATGGGGGCCAACTTCAGTCGTCTTTCTCTGAGTCATCCGCCTTTTAATCGGAAACACGTGATTATAAAGTCTGAAAAAAGGAAATACAATTGGGTGATTTCCATAGCGTATTACATTTAATGGCTTCATATATGAAACAACAAATGTATTATAAATTGGTTGCTCTAACTGTTTGAGTGGAATAAAGCATGCCTTATCTTGAACTCGTGGAGTTAGAGAGAAAGATATAAAACTTCTATGGATGAAACGATGTCTCTATTTGACACAATACAGTGGCATAATGTTGAGTATACGTATTTTTGAATAACTTTAAATTAAAATTCCTTAATTATCAGTGTAATCAATCAGTATTTTTTCACAGGTGTAGGACATAGTTTAGAATATAGGGAGATAAAATTAAATTGAAAGGTAAAATAATTTTGAACATGTAGGGATATCCCTTATTGTTTTAGTTTTAACTTGCATTGCGATACTAATTTATTTCTATAAAATTGACAGCTTAAATAAATATTTTAAGCCTCATAAATATATATACAATGCAGAGGCGCTTATTTTATTGCAGTGCCACCTGAATTATTGTCTAAAATGATATTGGCATTTTCTCAGTATGTCGTTTTAACTCCTTACTTTTCCCTCCATGCTTGAACGCATTCCTATAGAATCATGTAAAAAAAATTCCAATTAATTGAAAAAATTGTTTAATCGGTGGGAATTTGATATGTATGGGGCTATTGCTTAAGCTTGCTGGAAGTCCCAACTTAATCCCATCCAAAAGTGTTTAACAAACTTAAGTACAATACCGGACCATTTAGGTTATTTAAAATTATTTTTTCATGCCATTTCTTTTAAACTGCGCATGTGTTTCATCACAATAAAAGCATCGAGAAGATATATAACTATTTGATTTGTTTATTAAATTAAATAAAAAATATTAATTAAACTGCTAAGAATATTACTTTTCATCACTTCATTACGTAATATATAGGGAGAATTAAATGTATGCATTTTTGGCATCGTGAGATTCCTGTGTTATTAAATTTGCAACTCAATCTTTTTAGATCCTGGCATCATTAAACAGAAAACACTTGAAGAAGGCACCGGTATTACATTGAAAATCTTTCGCTTTTCAGCATTTAATTACAGCTCATCTTGAGTAATGACATAACTTCATCTGGGATTATACTCCCTGTGAAGCCACTTAGAGGAGTTCAAAATGCTTGTTCTAAGTAAGTTAAAAAATGAATAAAAAGTTTGGTGTAAAAATTACGAGGAAACACGAACTATTTAATGTGCTCCGCTACTTAATACTGGCGCACAGAATTCTATAAAATAAATTTTAATCACGCACGAAATTGAACAAAATTGAACATTAGAGGGCACGGCCGCCCATATACATTGTGGGCCCCATACAAACATCTAAACCGCACCTCCTTTATATTTGATTTTTCACTGTTTGTGAACTTTTTATGTCTTCTCCTCCCTCAAGGAATATTTCGGTGGTCCCCTCACTCAAGGGGTGTCCATCCCTCTGTATGTGCCGCCGTGGTGTAGGCAGATGGAATTCATACCTTATAGAGGGGAAATGGTGGTCCTCCCACTCAAGTGGTATCCGTTCCACTGTATGTGCGGCCCTAGTGTAGGCATATGCAATTCAAGACAATACCATATAGAAGGAAAATAATGGCGTAGGCAGATGAAATAGTTTCAACAATTTTGCGTAATATATATTTTAGATAATGGTAACTTTAACTTTACTTTAACAATCAAAAATACATAATTCATGAAGACCCCCCCCCCTCTACAAAACGGTGATGTACGTAACTTACGTAACAACGTAACGTAATCACGTGAAAATATTATAGATAAAAATGTTCCGCGTGATGAAACTGTGTGCCGAGTTTCACCTCTCTGCATGCATTGGCAGCCGAGAACTTAAAGATGATGTTCGTAAATGATGTAATAGCGTAATATAGTCACGTGCAAATTTTAGAGATGAAAATGTTCAGAGTGATTAAATTGTACGTCGAATCCCATTGCTGCCAAGTTTCAGCTTTGTGCATTCCCTGGCCCGTCAAAAATATTGAACAAAGGGACAGAGTCCACCTGAACTTAATAGCAGTGTAGGTAGAAGTATGTTTCTAAAGATATACTAAATGTAAACAATTTGCGTTTTAGAGGCGTAAAGGATTTATTTATTTTTTTATTTTCATATTATTGTATAGGAAGGAATGATACATGAAAAACTAGACTGATATAATTTTTGTAATTCTTATGATTAGAACACGAATAATTCAAAATTTAATATTTTTGAAGCAGAATTTCCCATGATAAACAACAGTAATTCCAAAAAACAATAATTATAAAATCAACAATGAAGATTGATAGTTTGAAATTCGCGTCATATATGCAACTAGTATAAAAATTTATATAGTACTAGCAGCATATCCGTTCTTCGTACGGAGTATATAATATAAATAATCTTATAATTCGCAATCATGTGCAAATTCTGTTAAAATATTAAATTTATTGCTCCTAAAGAAAAGTTTAAGAATATCTGTTCTCACTATGCAAAATTATCTTCACGGGCAGATCTGAAAAATAAAATATCCTGGCCCCTTTTGTAAGCAAATTTACAAAAGAAAAGGAAATGAGTCAATATATCCAACCCCGTACTACTTATATTGTCGCAGATTAGAAAATATGCCAGTGTGTTAGTAGAAGATTACCTGTATTACAATATGAGTCTCGAAAATCTCTGCCAAAATAAAAGAGATGACGTAATAAATTGAAAATATCAATAATCCCCGTACTCTTTATACCAGAAGATCGTAATTGATTCCAATATATGCCAATATATATCAAAACATATGCCAATATACCTGTACTACTTATATTTTCGTAGGTTATTAGCTATACCCTTGTATTTGTAGAAGCTTACTCGTACAACGTACAATATATGAGTTTAAACAATTTTTGTCATAATAAAACAATTGCATAATAACTTGAAAATATCACTAATCCCTGAAAATATCATTAATCCCCGAAAATATCAATAAGAATAACGTTTAAACCTGAAGACCGTAATTGATATTATCCAGTCAAGAATGTTACAAGGAAAATCAAATCGTTCTTTTCTAAAGTATATTTTTATACCCATTTATTTATTATTCAAAACGAAAGAATAATAATTAAAATTAATAGACAGATTTAATTTAATTGCGTTTCTGAGCGACATGATATAAGATAGAATCTTCCTCATAAACTGCGAAATTAAATAACCATTTTGATTTCTTTATACTTTTCATTGTTCAGTAAAAGGTTGTGAAAAATTAACCATGGAGATAGATTTCCCATTTAAATCATGTTTCAAACAATTCATGTTTTCAGAAAGTGACTAATTAGCGCAAAAAATCTCCCATCAAACTCAGATATAAAAGTTTTAATTCACTTTCAAACGATTTTCAAGCTTTTCGTTTGGAGAAACCACGGAGTTAGAGAGTAGAACTCCTAGAAAAAGTTTCGTTTTTCATTAATATCTCGACAACCCCTGGTTTTAGGTACTCAAAACTTAGGCTAAATTTATGGGGGGGGGGGGGCTATTTCAAGGCTATCCACAAAATTTCATCAAATTCGGTTCAGCCGTTCTCCAGTGATGATGAGACAAACAGACAGACAGATTGTCAATTTTATTTATATAGACTACAAATCAAACTATTATATGAATCTTATCAGCATAGAGTTAGAAAGAAGGAAATAATATTCCTATGGTTGAAACTCCTGAAAATGCCATAATGTTTTGAGAATAACATCTAGGTGTCGCTAGTGTTAATAAAGTTGCCGTTACTGTTAGTGGACACAAATATATGCATTTTTTATTATTTTTAAATTAAGAGTTCCTAATTTTGAGTACAATTAATCAGTATTTTTTATAGTTGTAGGATAGAGTGCAGAATATAGGGAGATAAAAATAAATTGAAAGGTAAAATATTTTGGGCCTTTCTCCATAGAAATGCATACAATGCAGAACTACTTATGGTACTCCAGCGGTATTATCACCAGAATTATTGTCTCAAACGATATTGGCGTTTACTTAATATGAAGTTTTAACTCCTTATTTATACCTCTATGTTTATTAGCTTAACCTGATGCCAGCTGGCACGTTGCCACCTTACATTTTCAAAAAATTAAAATGTTATTAATTTCCCTCCAGATTTAATGAATTTTTGATTCTGCTGTACTTAGATGAATTAAATGCGATTCTTATTAATAGAACAACTTGCTTTATAATCGGGGAATAATCGGATTAAAAACTGAATGAAAGCCAGTGAAATTTTGAGGGTGTTACAATAAAAATATGGAAACACAAATAATAAGGGGAATATACTTTGAATTTGCTGATGGAAAGTTAATATTCCTAAATATTATTCCTGAAATAGAGATAAGATATAGGAATATTAGCCTAAAGACCTATTAGTCTTATTAGGAATATTAGCCTAAAGTTAGAGTCTTATTCCTAAAATAAAATACAATTTCCATTCTATCTACTAAATAATAACATAAATTAATTTTTTAAAATTGGCAAATTTTTCTGCTGCAATACTTATTTGCATAACAAAGAAGGGAACATTAAATAATGCGAAAAACTTTATATAGGGTTCATAAGAAATAATTTTTGTACTCCAATAACTCTGTAAGGATATGACTGTGAGTGTATATAATTAGGTCTATCAATAGTAAAGTTGTGATAGCTTATCGAGTATAAATTATTGCAGCGCCTCTAGTAGAGAACTTAAATAGATAGGATAATAAACTCTGCAAATGAACGAAATACACGAAAATAGCCAATTACAAACACGAAAATAGCCAATTACAAAGTCGTAGACCATTATCTAATGAGTAGGAATTGACAATAAATCTGTTACAGAAAGCATTAATTTTGCCAATATAGTTTTTGGCGAGTTGCTGTACTTGTTCAGGAATGCTAAAGTAAACAACGTTTACATCTACAGAAATTTAATGCACATACTTTTCCCTCCTTTAGTAACACTGCACATTTGACTTCGAGAAAGATTATGATCACACACTCCAGATTGCAGGGGCGGCTCGTGCATAGGCACTGCGGCACTGCGGGAGCGACAGTGCTCTCTCTTACTAGCAGCCAGGCGTGCAGCTTCCTACTTGCGCATGTGCATAACAGTCAAACACCACGCCGCTGGAACTGTGAAGCATGGTGTTTGACTGTTGTGCGCATGTGCACATAGGAAGCTGCACGCAAGGCTGCGAGAGAGAGAGAGCACTGTCGCTCCCACAGTTCCGCAGTGCCTATGCACTAACCGCCACTGCTCCAGAAAGTATTTAAGTGTCACCGTGTTACAGGTCCCTGTGATAAGATTTTTTGACAGATATTTTTTGCTTTCCGTATACGTGTTTTGTTCGTTCCTGGTGTTGATACTTAATAATTAGACAATGCTTTACAACTTTGTTGTTCACTTATTTTATCTATCTCGCTTTGTTGCCGAGTTAATCACCCTAACTTTTCATATTCTTCGCTAGAGGCGCTGCAGTCACATTTATTCGACTGTGCATATAGTCACTATATTACACATAGACCAAACGTCTACATTCATGGACGTTTCTTTACACAGTTGTTGAGTTGCTGATAACGATTTTCTTAGCAACTCTGCATTAGTAACTTTTCTTAGCAATTTTGCTCCTCGTACTTTGGGATTGGAGCGGTCCACAATTTAGAAATGGCGACCTCCAATTCAACAACGAATGAACAAACAGATGGACAAAATGATGATCTTTGAGAAATTTCATGACAATTTGAAATTAAAATTGTCTGGATTGTGCTTCAACTCGACTTTCTCATACCAGAAATCATATATTTTTTTAAGTTTTAAAAGAAAAAATCTGATGTAGGCAACGCATGACTTTCCTTATATAATGCAATGAATTTACTACTTTTACAGCAAAAAAAAAATAGATTATTCTTATAGTAGATACTTATATTCTTTCCGAGATAATGAATTTTCGTCAATTAGTTGTCATTTTCATTGATTTAGCGTCATTTTTCTCCATTTGCCGATATTTTCGTTAATTTGGAAACAATTAAAAAGTCGCTAAGTAAGCGAAATTCCGCCAAATTCGTTGCCAAGCAATATAGATGGAGAAATAAGTTATTCTTATAGCAGATAAATGACTATTGGTGTTCAAATACAAAAGTATTATTCAAAGTATCTTTTCTAATGAATGGAACGAGCTAGATCCACAAGAATAATGTCACCGAATTTATCGCATGATATTACATATGAAAAGTGAACATTTTTCTTAACAATTAATATATGTTTTAATTTATGGGATTTTTTGATAAATTTATTTTAAAAAATGTACAATATATTGAGAACAGTTCATGTTAGCGTTCTAAAGTTTATGTCAATCGTTTTCTAAGGGAAAATTACATAAAAAATGTCTACTTGCGTAACTTTATTAAAGGTTTTGATATTTATTGATTTTTTCAAAATTTCACACTAAAATTGGGGGGGTTCTGGACATTCGATTGCGTTTAAAAATAATAGGCTTCCAGTGTTCACGGATTGTGATTTTTGTACCAAATTTCATTCGAATCGCTCCTTCCGTTTGTGAGATATCGTCTCCAACGACTCACTGACACACACACACACACACACACTCACATACACACACACAGACATCACCTCAAAAATGCTTGATTCGTGATCAGGGATGCTTGAAACGTGCTCTCCCGTCGAAAACTCGAATTCGAATTTTCGACCCCGTCACTATACTTTCCTTATACATTATGTAGTATGTAAGGAAAGTAAAAATTGAAAGATCGGTATGATGGGTTCAAATAATTACAACTACAGCGTGTTACCTGCATTTTACAGGGCTTGAAAAAAATCTTTCGATTGATACCATATTTAGCAGTCTATCTCCCGAGTGAGGTAACCCCCCCCCCCCAAGGGGTCTAATGTCGTCATGAACAAAAACGAATTGTATCGCTGCTATTTTTCGCAACAAGATTGAAACTATTAAGTATTGTGATCATTGAACCATAAATAAATCCTTACATCATTATTATTTCAAATTTTATCCTATGCTGCCATGTTAAAAAAGAAATATAAAATTTCGAATAAATTTCGAAATTTTTCCTCGAATTAAAAAAAATTCTGTCTAGTTCCAAATTTTTTGATAACAAAGCCGGATATAAAGTTTCGTGAAAATTCATCAATATTTGTGGCTGCTATTGTATACACAAGAAATCGACCATAGATAGACAGACAGGCGGTCATCACCCAAAAAATAGTCAAAACGTGTGCAGGGGGTTTTAAAACATATAACGACCTCCAAATCCTGAAATCGAAAATATTCGTGAAAACAATACTTTCTCAATACTACGCATGTTAAAGTAAAAATTGTAGAAGAAAAAATGTCGTCAAATTCCCGAAAAGACGTCAAAAGTCGTCCAAAATGTCATCCAAAAAGTTGTCAAATTTCTGAATGTGTTCAGAAGTTTTCCATACGAATATAAATATGCAATTTAAAATATAATACATTCGATTTACTTTTCATTTAAAAAATATTCTGTCATCTGTTGTCTCCGGGGATAAAACACTAGACATGATGCAGCATAAACACTGAGTCATACCCAAACATTTCATTTTATTCAATTTCTCTATACTGTCACTATACCTATGATTATAAATTCATATTCACAGTATAAACTTCTCGCGCCCTCCCTCTCTGTGCAGCACTTAAAATCTACATAGCCTTTTTACGTACGGGTAACTGCGAAACAGCTAGAGTTACATCCATACCCACGCAATACCTAAACCCCGCAGAACAGAATCCATGAATTTCAATACAGAGACGAGGACTACCCGCTTAGGCATCAGCATTTGCAAAATTTCTCCCAATCTCGCACGAAATCCATAAACTGGATGTATTCAGCGGGGATTTCCCACCCTCCTCGTACGAAGAGGGATTCCCTCGCACTCTCCTTCACCCTCCTACTCCCACCCCCATCATCATCATCATACGAGAACACTTTAAATATACTCCCGAGATGCGTTCGATGATTCGAAGTCATTCCTCCCCCTTTTCGTCTTCTATACAAGAATAACTTTTGCGTTCTTTGCTTGTAGAACTTTTTCCCCCGTTCTTTAGTGCTGCCTTTCGAAGGGCATCGCATTTCAAGATGGTGACGTTGTGATAGAACGGGGTGGTAAAAATCGATACAACGAGCGTGGAAAAGGAACGGGCATACTACTCCAACTGAGAAGAAAATGCTTAGAAAACCTCTTTATATTTCGTTTATTTACAATTATGAAATCGCAATGCTTGTTGTTATCCAGTATCCTTTAGTTTGCCAATTGTAGTTTATAGAGTCCATGGAAAATAATCTTCTCTAAACCTAAAGTTGGCGATATTCCGCCAAATTCGACACCAAAATTTCACCAAGCGTTACCCAAAGATAGATAGATAAACATACAGATAAATCAATGTGTTATATAAACATTTGAGTATCTTTAATCTTGTTTTGAAAAAAGGAAAAATTAAGTATTAAATACCATATTAAATATCAACTTACCATTTCGATGAAAATCTTCAAATCTTAGTAGTATATATCATATTTTATATTTTCTTCAAAAAAGAAGAATTTATAATATTTACGCAGCATAACTTTACATTTTACAAACCATAAACGATACTTTCTCATTTTGCACACGTTACATTTTTATTGTTTATTTGCAGTTTGGATGATATTTATTAAAACGAAAATACACATTCCACAGGGTCTCTTGCGAGATTGTAGATGATATGACCTTTTCTTTCCATTTTGACTAGCTATGCTATTA
The DNA here is from genome assembly GCA_951213105.1 of Amaurobius ferox. Classification (NCBI taxonomy): domain Eukaryota; kingdom Metazoa; phylum Arthropoda; class Arachnida; order Araneae; family Amaurobiidae; genus Amaurobius; species Amaurobius ferox. Next base: position 50,827,379 of record OX578150.1, on the reverse strand, counting down.
CACATGTATGCAAATCCACCAGTGATAGACATCCATTATTTACCTTTTACATATTCTCCATGCCACAACAACTGTCATATTTAGTATGTTGGTGAAGAATAGGCACCACCACATTTTTTTCTCTTCTGTGTCGGTATGGCAAGTGATGAAGAACTTAATATTATTATCTGCTATGTTGGGGATAAAAGGTCAGCTCACAAGTTTTGGACACATCCTATTAACCAAAAAGGAACCGTCATACTAGTGGTCAATAGCATGAGCATCCTTATTGGAATGATCCTTAAGCTGGAAAATGGATGATGCAGGCTTTATCTGAACCAAAGAACTAAGTCTGTCTACCTATATCTATTTTAACCACTGTTTAATCTCACACGTCTAACCTGGATAACCGTGATACATGCGTAAGCGAAATGAAATAAATATGTAAATCGAAATATCACGAAATCCCACTTGTCAGGACGAAATTCCAGACACTGTCAACGTTATGTGTCAAACAGCCTCTGACCGCTTGAGATAAGCGTCTTGACCGGTGTGCGGCTGACCCATAATAAATTACATTAACTTCATCTTCGAGTTGGTTTCTGATGAAAAGAACTCGTCTCATACGGACCATATCCTCTCTTCCTGCGTGTGGTCAGTCAAAGATGTTTACAAAAGTTCTGAACATAGAACATTTTTTCACTGCTATTGTAGATATTGTCTATTCCATATTGACGAGCAGTAATAACAGCAAAACGCCTTAATAGATGCTGTTTCCTTTGATGGGAACTTAATTATGTAGGTTAAAATATTAATAACAACGATACGATTCAGTATCGATTCGATGAGAAACAGTAGTGATGCAATATTAATACGTATTGATACGCGTATATGATACGTATCAATACGCGTATACGATACGTATTGATACGCGTATACGATACGAATTGATACGCGTATACGATACAAAACATAAACATTGCAATTCCGGTCACAAGTTTTTACAGAGTAGAAACAATACATTTAGCATTTTGAACATCTAAACATTGTACAAAAGAAATTCAAACTCACAAATCATCATTAACCAATCCTTCCACCATAAATAGCCCCAGATTGGCGAAGGGTGGGTTTTGTTACCCTTCAAGATAATTAAAACCATCCTCCTCTGACCCGTGACTCCCCTGTTTCTATTGATTCAAACGGCATTCCGCAGCAACTCACTTTCCACTCACACTCCTTGTCGTCCATTGCCCCGAAGGTATTGACGTTGGAATTAAATCAAAAATATTTTGACGCTGTTTGTGTAGACGGCAATGAAACGCTGTCATCGATTATCCATATTTAATTTTGGAAATTTTAAGGGTGGATGGGATGGTTATCGAATGTTTTGAAAAGTGTCTCAAGTGGGAATGTGGTAGGTAGGAATGACAAGTTGCTAGTTTCTAGTGTGTATGGCTGTTAAAGATTTCAATGTCTACAGATTGAGTTATATGAATATTTTCAGTATTTTTACACCGACGATCACTAGCGTAACCTCTAGTTTTACGACGAAAACCATTATTGTAACTACTAGTTTTACAGCGACGACCACTAGTGTTACCACAAGTTTTACAGCCAAGACCACTAGTGTAACCACTAGTTTTACAACGACGACCACTAGTGTAACTACTAGTTTTACAGCGAAGACTACTAGTATTACCACTAGTTTTGCAGCGAAAACCACTAGTGTTACCACTAGTTTTACAGCCGAGACCACTAGTGTAACCACTATTTTTACAACGAAGACCACTAGTATAACTACTAGTTTTACAGCGAAAACCACTAATGTTACCACTTGTTTTACAGCGAAGACCACTAGTGTAACCACTAGTTTTACAGCGCAGACCACTAGTGTAATCACTAGTGTAACCACTCATTTCACAGTGAAGACCACTAGTGTAATCACTAGTTCCACAGCGAAGCCCACTAGTGTAACCACTAGTTTTACAGTAAGGACCACTAGTGTAACCACTAGTTTTACAGCGAAATGTCAGTGACAGAGCTTAGTTTGGTTGTAGTTTAAAGCACTCTTTCTTTCTTTCGACTCATACCGTCCAGCCTAATCAAAGGTGTGTGGCGATTGAGCGTCGCCGTGGTCCCGAACCAGGGACCTGATGCATGGTAGACCGACATTATAATCACTGAGCAAAAGCTAGCTCCTCCTCTGTTCTTATAATTCGGGTATTTGGCTCGTGTGGCATCTTTGATAGATGTCTTTGCTGCCGCACACTCCCCTCGCTGATGAGGAAGTTGCCGAGAGGCGTCTCGCCTCGGCGTGACGGTCAGGGCCGGGAGACGTGTTGCCTCGGCGTGACGGGCAGTCGTGGTCAACCAGGAAGGAAGTGTTAAGGCTTCTGACTCCGTTTGGTGCTGCCATCTCGTGCTGAGAGGCGAAGTCGTTGGAAAGGAAGGTTGCGTTTTTCAAACGTCCAGTCATCATTGTGACGATTGAGCGTCGCCGTGGTCCCGAACCAGGGACCTGATGCTTCGTAGACCGACATTATAATCACTGAGCAAAAGCTAGCTCCTCCTCTGTTCTTATAATTCGGGTATTTGGCTCGTGTGGCATCTTTGATAGATGTCTTTGCTGCCGCAGGTGTAAGGCATCCGTTTGAACGGCCGGGACAGCACTACCCAAATTAGACCAGAACCGAATGGGTCTACAGGATCCATACATTTTCCCCCTACCCCCAACCTCTCCAAAGCTACTCACACATTTAACGTGCCCGTAATCCAAGTTGACACGGGGATAGTTTATGGAGGAATCGATCTGGAATCCTCCTAGTGCAGGCGTCGGCAACCTATTGAAACGGAAGAGCCAAAAGTTACAATTTACAAAATTTCCCAGTTTTTAAAGAGCCACTAAAAATTTTCGTTTCAATATTATAGTATTTGCTTATATACATTTGATTTTTTATTTAAAATAAACGGCTTTAAATACGGAATAATATTTATTCAAATAAAAACACAAATATAGATAGTTACATCAATGGGAGCATTGGCTTTGCATGCCTTTTGAAAGTTTGATTAAATCTGGCTTATAAGTTGTTGTTTTAAGTATCAAGCACGACTCCAGATTTTTTTTTGTTAGTTGACTTCTAACTTTACTTTTTATTATATTCATGCAAGAGAACGCTTGCTCGCGCGAATATGTCGACCCGAAGATCGTCAGCACTCCATATGCCAACTTCTTCACCTCACTGTAGCATTCTGGTAGCCTATTCCATGCGCCGAATATGAGGGCCTCAACTCGCGGAATTTCTTTTAGAGCTGTCCACTTGTGCTGCGCGATGTGCATGCATTTCTGGACCTCCAACTCTTCCAACTTGCTCTTGAGTTCTGTGAACTTGCCACTCCACAAGTCTTTGCTTTTCAAATCTAGCAATTGCATTTGGAGCGATCCAGCATCAATTCCAAATGACTCAATGTTGATCTCATTTGTATTTGTGTTGAGAGGATTTACTATGAACGCGAGAGTACTTTTGTTTGTTTTGAATTGCTCGAATTTCTCAGCGAATCCATCCTTCATATTTTTAAAGCTATGCTGAAATAATTCGTGTCCATAGTTGCATTGGTCTCATCACGATATTGCTTCAGATTTTTAAAATGAAGTAATTTACTGCTCTCCATGTCTTCAACAAAAAGAAGTAATTTTTTTTCGAAACAAACTACTTCTTCAAGCAAGGCGTAGGCTGGGTTGCCCTTTCCTTGTAGTTTTGGATTTAGTTCATTTAGTTTCATTGTGGTATCTACCATGACGTTGAATTTTTGCAGCCATTTGCCTTCTTCCAATTCGGGATGGTCAATGCTCTTTTCATTGAAGAATGTTTTTATTTCACTTAAGCACAAAGCAAAACGTTGCAATATGTTACCTCTGGAAAGCCATCGCACTTTATTGTGCAGAAGTAGGTCAGAAAACTGGCTATTTATTTCTTCAAGGAAATCTTTAAACTGGCGATGGTAGAGTGCTTTTGCCAAGATGCTGTTAATAATCTTAATTACCAAGTTCATGACCTCAACTATTTCGGCCGGAAATGTTTGGGCACAAAGTGCTTCTTGATGAATTATGCAGTGAAACGTTATAATTTCGTGGTTTATTTTTTTCTGAAGAATTGATGTTACCCCTCTATGTATTCCTGTCATACTTCTGGCTCCATCAGTTGCTACAGAAACGATTTTATTTATATCGATTCCATTGTCTTCCAGGCTTTTTTGCACAGCATTTGCTATATCTTCACCACGAGTTTGCCCTGAGAGCGGTAGCAATCCTAGCAGTTCTTCTTTTGGACCTTGGGACGACATATACCTGACGAAAAGGGCAACTTGTACCGTGTCTTTTATGTCGCAAGACTCATCTATAGCAAGTGATAAGGCAGAAGCCAGTTGAATGTCTTCCACTTGCATGTGTGTTACATTTGAAGACATTTTAGCAGTTCTATCTTGTACTGTTTTAGCAGATAATGGCAAATCTTTGATTCTTTTTTCATGATTTCTGCTTTGTTTTTAAAATCGCGAAACAGTTCTTCAGATGCACGTATAAAACAATCTTTGACGTACTCACCATCTGTGAATGGTTTTCCTCTTTTTGCAATTCCTAATGATACTGCAAAGCTTGCCAGATTTACATTATTGGAAGATTGCGCCCAGTTACTTAGCATGGAACTCGACTGTTTTTTTTTTTGGAGCTCTTCAACAGCTTTTTTTCGTGCGTCACCGGTTGGATATTTACCAGCAAACTGGGTATGTTTGTAGTGAAGTGTCTCTCCAAATTTGACTTCTTATTGTGTGCGAGTTTTTCGTGGCAAATGAAACAAGTCGGAAGGCCATCTGTGTTGCATATGAATGCAAACGACTCCGTCCAATCCTGATTGAATTCTCGGTTTTCTTCTTCAGTTCTTCTCTTTTTTTACCAGATGCCATGCTGGCGGCGGAGCTGAAAAAATGATTTTTTAAAATTTTACTTAGCTATCTAAAACGGCAAACAATTTATTTACCATTATTACTTCGTTAACACGATCCTCAGATATGTAATCCAATTCTGTTACTGATTTTATTATATTATACGCGTACATACCTTTGAGAAGATAATTCGCTTCTAAATCGTATTCTTCTTGAAACAACAAGCGAATAGACACGCAAAAACCGCAAGCGATTAAATTAACACACATGCAACGTAACGTCGACCGCGATATCCGAGGATGACTGACTGACAACACGTTTAGAGTCTAGAAGTGTTGTCTAGACTCTAGACAGTGGCTGTTTGGGTGAGACGGAAATGGAATGCAATTAGCTGAAAGATAAACATGGTCACGGAGTCTCATCTCTAAGAACAAAACAGTAGTTCAAATTTATCTCATTACGGTCATGTTAAGCGTAGCGATTTGTAATTAACGATTCTGAAAATAGAAGCTATTGAGAAATTAGGTACTTAAAAATATATTTTCTTATTTTTTAAGGGTTTTGATAATAAATTATTAATTTTTTCGTATGGAACTGGAGAGCCGCAGCTTTACATCAAAAGAGCCGTATGCGGCTCGCGAGCCGCAGGTTGCCGACCCCTGTCCTAGTGCAATATCCGTGCGTTAACCATTAGGGTATCCCTCCTAACTTAAAGCACTGCCTTCTCTTTATCCCCATTCATTTAGCCCCCATGTTATCAAGAATTAACTTTGCTTTCCAAAATCTATCCAAACTTCTACAACCACCCACTCAGTCACGGGAGCTGCTGGGCCGTATATCTGCGACTGCGGGTGGCACAAGGGAGTGTATGTGTGTCAAAGAATGATATGTAGGACATGCACAGAAAACACCTCTAAAGATGGTTTTATAATTTTTATTTGCATATTTTTGAAGAGTTTGTTCTTATGAAAAGTAGCCTTAGACAAGAGTTACTGAAATATCTATTTAGTATTTGTTTCAAAATAAATTTCTCAATCAAAAAGCCAATTGTTATTTATATGTCTAAAAATATTACATCGAATCTAATAATTAAAAAGTCGAACATATATTTTCAGGCGACAAATCGATGAATTCGTCACACTTCACCAGTCCAATATTGTTGACGCTTCAATGAATCTTATGACTTTAATCGAACAAAAAATGGTTAGATTTTCTATTTCTATGGATAGTTTTTATAAACGATGTTGAAAACTGATCTAATTTTAGTTCATAAATCTTCCAAAAAATAACTAAATCTAGTCATTAAATGTACCTTTAAAGTAAATAAATATTTCAATTTTCCATTTTATTTCACTACTAGTGCACCATGGTTTTACAGCCATTACCATTCGATATCACCAACAGGCAATGAAACCAGCAATCACAAAACTTTTTTACAAAAGTGTTTTAGAATATTTCTGGTAAATAAGAAAATGTGTTCAGAGTTGTTCAAAAGTTGTTACCCATTAAAGTTGTTACTCAATCAACTTTTAACAAAGTTTTCACAGTTGTTAAAAGCTGTTACACATCAAAATATAATATAACTAATTTATATTATAGTTTAATGTGTTCGATTGGGAAAAAGTTGTTGTGTGTGTGACGGCAGCACAAACTGCAAAAGGAAAGCCGCCCAGGCGGTGAAGTGGATAGCGTCTCCGACTGCTGTCTAGTGGGCTTGGGTTCGAATCCCGAGTAAGGCATGGGCGTTTTCTTGAGGATGAAGTCGGTCTTCCGCCTTCTGGGTCCTCGCCAAATGTGAAGCTGCACCCCCCCCAGACCTTCGTCAGTGATGCTTGTTTGTGTTAATAAAAACTTTGTGATCTCGTCTTGTGTCATTCTTTGTCCTTCTTCTGGCATCACTGGTCCTGTTTGTGGTTCGACCGAAACAGGAGGTTATGAGCAACAACAACAACAACAACAACAAAAGGAAAACATTCAAAATTTTAAATCTGAAATTTAGTTTTGTTACATTTTTTTGCCAGAATGTTTTATATTACAGCTTAAAGGGTATGCGAAATCAGAAGATACATTACATATTGGGTTCTGTAATGTCGCTGGTAGATACTTTTATTTATATCACATCAAGAACCTAACTAAACGATGACGAAACTGAATTTAATCCCCTTTGTTTAGTAACCAGACCCTCACCCAAGGGTTTAGTGCTTAATTCCCTCTGTGAAAAATTCTGGAAAAAACACGTAACTCATGAGATTATAAATCAATCAACAAAATTCGAGAAATTTCCAGAACTCGTTAAATGTCGCCAATTTGGCGATATTTCGCCAAATCCATTACCGACTTCCCCGTTCTGGATATTTTGATCGCCGCAAGATCAAGTTACCCACACTTTTAAATTAAAAAATGGTTTTCTGTTACATATTCGTAACAATGTATGTGATATAGTCTACAAATAGTCCAGGGAAGAGACATTTTACATTAACGGAAATATACTTTATTATATGACACTCGAAGCAGATACAGTTACATAGGTCGGCCGAGCTCCTGATCGTCGACCAGCTCTCAAGAAATCTTAATGCAGTCTGCGTTAGTTCATACAATGTACAGTTACATCGGAGGGAGGAGGATATGGCGGTAGGGGAAAGATGCTGCCTTTGCATTCTTTATGCTTTAAAAATAGGATGGGAAGCAGTTTCATATGAAAAAGTTTATGCAGAAGTTAAGATTAGTGACCATATATGGTATGGTCGAGGAAAAAAGGAAGTGCTGGCAGACTTTGTTAATATTAGTAGCGTGGGATAAAATTTAATATAGCTGCAGTACGTGCTGGACATGAAATAGGAATTTGGAATAATAATTATGAAAGAAAAGGCCGCGTTATTGGAGAAAGCTTAAAATTTCTCCATCTTGTATATATTTATAACAGTAACTTATACATCCACTTCCGTTTCATTTAAGTCACATTTCATTCAAGATTTACGCTACCCTACGCCCAGAGCCTGATTAATGCATGGGCCTCGGGGGCCTTAAATTTTAAGGGTCCCCAAAATTTTGTATGTGATTAAAAATTTAAGCGCACATAATGCCTTGTTAACCAATGCACAACATGCCTTGTTAAACCAATTTTGGAATATTGTGCAATGATTTGGGACCCTGTTTACAATCTGCATTCTCAACGGATAGAAATCGTGCAAAATAAACTATTACGTACTATTGATTATAGATTGCTTGGCTATCATCCTTATGATATGCATACAAGGGAACTCAGACAGAAATATAGTTTAATGTCTCTTAAAAAAAAGAAGAAGCTGGTCCTGCCTCTTGTTTTATTATAAGGTTTTAAATAATACTATTGATTGCCCTATTTTAATTTCTTGCCTGGAATTTCACCTACCTGTCCATAATACTAGGAAAAAACTCTTTTTCACAATACTACTGTTAAACACAACTACATTAAATGCTATTCTATCTATAAATTTGTTGATCTATATAATACCTATTCTGCTGATATTGATATATTTAACTTGACTCCTGCCTGTTTTAAAAAGCCTGTTTCAATGCGCTGGACATGATTACTACTTAGTATTCTTGTATCCTATGTTCTGTACTTTTTAATTTCTTGTGTGGCTACTGTAACTGGATTTCATCTGTAGTTGCCACGTAAATTGAATAAAATAAAATAAAATAAAATAAAGTAATTATTTTTTTAATTAATTTAAATCTGATAATATTAGTTTTTATTTTAAATTATAAAATGTGGTAATAGTTTTAAATATTATACATTCGTTAAAGTATCATATTACTTTAAAGTAAAACGTTTGGAAGTTTCCTACATATATAAAAGGGTCTTCGACGCTGTGATCCTAAACTCCTGTAAATTCATTATGTGTTGATGTTTTGCATGTGTTTGGCATGCGTATGGAGACCCCGAATCAATACCAAGCCACAGTTTGGTTTGATCAGACTCAGCGGCCACACTTTGGCTTGATCAGACCTTGCAGCCACACTTTGGCTTGATCAGACCCTGCTGCCAGACTTTGGCTTGATCAGACCCTGCAGCCACACTTTGGCTTGATCAGACCCTGCAGCCACACTTTGGCTTCATCAGACCCTGCAGCCACACTTTGGCTTGATCAGACCCTGCAGCCACATTTTGGCTCGATCAGATCGTACAGTCACACTTTGGCTTCATCATACCCTGCAGCCACACTTTGGCTTGATCAGACCCTGCAGCCACACTTTGGCTTGATCAGACCCTGCAGCCACATTTTGGCTCGATCAGATCGTACAGTCACACTTTGGCTTCATCATACCCTGCAGCCACACTTTGGCTTGATCAGACCCTGCAGTCACATTTTGGCTCGATCAGATCGTACAGTCACACTTTGGCTTCATCAGACCCTGCAACCACACTTTGGCTTCATCAGACCCTGCAGCCAAACTTTGGATTGATGAGACCCTGCAGCCAGAATTTGGCTTGATTAAACCCTGCAGCCACGCCCTAAAATGCTTCACACCAATAACTTCACGGGCCAACGGCCGTACCGTGCTGAAAACACCGGTTCTCGTTAGATCACCGAAGTCAAGCAGCATCGGGCGCGGTTAGTACTTGGTGGGTGACCACCTCGGAACACCGCGTGCTGTTGGCCATCTCGGGTGCGGTATCCCCGTGGTTTGCGCGCTAGATTTGCACGCTACCACAAATGCCGCCGTGTTCATGCGGAGTACGATCACGTTAAACATGTGGGTCCGTAAGTCCTTCCGAGAGGTTGGTGGTAGGGGAAGGAGGGTACGGTCCCTGTGGATGCCTCCCCCACTGGGTTCCGGTCTAAATTGGGTGGCACTTCCCGGCCGTCCATACAGTTACCTTACACCTTTCTGGTAGGTCGGACGGTCTGGGTCTCAACAACAACACCAATAACTTCAGATTGGCAATTCTTGATAATTAAAACCATCCTCGTGTGACGACACATGATTGAATGTTTTTATTAATTTGAACAGGATTCCGTATTAACTTACTTTCCACCTTCAACACGCTACCGGCACTCTCTATGGCCCCAAAGGTAGTGACTTTCGAATTAAAGGAAAAGTATTTTGACGCTGTTTGTGTAAACGACAATGGAACGCTGATGTCATCGATTACCTATATTTAATTTCGGAAATTTTCGGATTAGCTATCGAATATTTTGCAAAGTGTCGCAGGTGGGAATGCTGTTGGTAGGAATGACAAATGGCTGGCTTCTTGTGTGCATGCCTGTTGGATATTTGCATGCTTAGAGATTGGGTTATAGAAATAGTTTCACTGTGATCGCTAATTTTACAGTGGATAGTGAAAAGAGGTGTATTTTTGTCAAAGAAATAAAATTTTAGATACCCTCAGACCCCCCCCCCTCCCCCCCCCCCTAAATATGATTTTTTGATGTGAATAATATCTGTGATTGAGGTATCTGTGGCGGAAATCGGACCGTTACGCAAAATGTAAACATTTAACCTAACCACACTCCAAATCTAATAGATAAATAACTGAAGTGTGGCTCCACTCAACTGTCTCATACCAGAATTCAATTTTTTTTTTTCAAATTTTACAAGAATTTTTTTGAAAAATCGGTGTCGTGGATCCAAATGATTACAATTATAGCGTGTTACCCTTGACTTTAAAGGGCATGAAAAAATCTTTTGATTGATACCATACTTAGCAACGTATCCCACCAGGGGGAGGTAAGTTCCCCCCAAGGGATGCTAACGACGTTGCGAACAAAAACATCTGATGTGGGCAGCACATGACTTTCCTTATATAATGCAAAGAATTTACTACTTTTACAATTAAAAAAAATGTTATTCTTATGGAAGGTACTTATATTTTTTCCAATATATTGAATTTTCTTCAATTAGTCGTCATTTTCATTGAATTAGCTTCATTTTTATGCATTTGGCGAGATTTTCGTTAATTTGGCAACATTTAAAAATGTCGCCAAGTTGGTGACATTCCGCTAAATTCGTCGCCAAAATCTCGCCAAGCGTTATAGACGGAGAAATAAGTTATTCTTACAGGGGATAAATGATTATTGGCGTTCAAATACAAAAGTATTACTCAAAGTATCTTTTCTCGTGAATGGAACGAGTTAGATCCACGAGAATAATGTCACCAAATTTATCGCGTGATATTATATATAAAAAGTGAGCATGTTTCTTAACAGTTAATATTTTTTTTAATTTATGGGATTTTTTGATAAATTTATTTGAAAAATGTGCAATATCTCGAGAACTGTTTGTGCCAGCGTTCTAAAGTTTATGTCAATCGTTTTCTAAGGAAAAATTACATAAGAAATATCTATTTGCGTAACTTTGTTAAAGGTTTTGATTTTTTGAAGATTTTTTCAAAATTCCCTCGAAATTTTAGGGGGGGTTCTGAACATTCGTTTACTTTTAAAAACAATATACATCTAGTATTCACGGATTGTGATTTTTGTACCAAATTTCATTCGAATCCCTTCATTCGTTCGTGAGATATCGTTTCCACAGGCTTACTGACACCCACACACCCACACACCCACACACATACTTTCACACACACACACTTACATCATTTCAAAAATGTCCGATTCGCGATCAGGGATGCTTGAAACGTGCTTTCCCGTCGAAAACTCGAATTCGAATTTTCGACCCCATCACAATACTTTCCCTATACATTATGTATATAAGGAAAGTAAAACTGTGTATTGCGGGTATTTCTCACAACAATGTAATTGAAACTATTAAATCTCTTGATTATTGAGCTATAAATAAACCCTTTTATGCAAGATTATGTTCAATTTTTGTCCTATGCTGCTATGTTAGCGAAATATAAAATTTCGAAGTTTTTTGCTCGAATTTAAAAAATTCTATCTAGTTCTAGATATTTTAGTAATAAAGCCGGATATAAAATTCATTAATATTTGTAGATGCTATCTACACAAGAAATTGACCACAGATTTCAGACACACCGACAGATGGACATTACTCCTAAAGTAGTCAAAATGTGTGCAGGAGGTTTTAAAACATATATTAACATAAAAATCTCGAATGCGAAAATTTTCGTGAAAACAGTACTATATCTATACTACATAGTAGAAGACAGCAGAAATGTAAATAATGTTTTCTATTTTGTCGAAAATAGTGAAGATTACGAATATATAAAAATAATTTCAATATTTTAATATTATGAACTTTTTTTGCCTTAAAATCTTTTAAAATCTTTTTTTTTTTGCCTTAAAATTTTTCAATTTTTTAATCTTTTAATCTTTTAAAATCTTTTTTTTTTGTATCTGTCAGAGTGAGTGCTTTTCCTTATTTTTGTACTTTCACTCTAAATATATAGTAAAATATAAAATATATATATAAATAGTAAGCGACAAAAATATGTGTTAGAAAATTTAGTTTCTAAATCTATATTTAATTTTAAAAAGGAACTCTTACAGTTTGCGTGCATCAAGTGAAAGAATATTGAACATTTTCCGTTTTTAACACTTTACAACAAAGTTGAAAAGTGTTTATGACTTTGTTCATTCTGTCTGTCTGTCTGTCTGCCTGTCTCTCTGTCTGTCTGTCCGTTACCACGATAACTGCCGTAAACATGACTTTATCAAAATAAAATTTTATTATGTTGTGCAGACAGTCTGTGGGACCTATTGGAATATAAATGAATAATATCGCCTAAGTAGTTTAGGATTTAATCCAGATTGTAAAAATGAAATACATTGAACCCTGTAAGATCTAATTTTTCAAACACTTTTTAAGCGGATTTGAAATTCACAAATTGCTTCGAAAGTTTTATGGAAAATTCAAATTATCCCATAAAATATATAAAAAAAAATTCAGCAAACTATATTCAGTAGTTTTTAAAATAAAAATTAAAATAATAATTACACCTTTTATATGAAGCGGTCACGTGACCATTATATGAAGAGATCACGTGACCCACTTCAAAATAAAATATGACATCCATCTTGTGTCGAAATCGTGATTTTTAAAGTCCTTTTCAATTCATATTTAGTGTTGTATCCGTCCTAAAACCGCTTTTTTTTTGCTTTAATTCTTTGAAGCTACATACTTAAACAACACAATTACAATATATTTGAGTTTAAATGATCATCCAACTTTGATTATTTCTACAACGAAGCCTAATTTTCACTTATGGAGAATGTAAATACCAAAAGATGTAGAATGAGTTGTATAAGAATTGCTGCATTTCTTTAAAGCAAAATTATTGAGTTCATGGAGTCTGCAATATAGCTGATATGAATGAAATATTTATTGATTTTACACAGAGAAGGACGATTTTACGATGAAGTTTTAATCATAGAGTTTAATTACTTTCGCCTCCATGGACATAAATTTTTAAATAAAGTAAATTAATATAGTATTGTAATGAATGAAATGAATAGAAAAAAGTTCATGAATGAAATGCTGCTTTTATAGAGAGTGTCAGGCGTGTTATATTTCGATGACGTCATTTGAATAAATTTCATTTGTTTTCGATGAAGTTTTCAAATATAATAAATTATTGTAGCATTTTGATAATTTTAAAAATATTACCGATGAATGCGTCGCATTTTAGAGATGTTTATATAAAATTGCATTGAAGTTGGAAAGTGTTTCATAATCAATGTTTTATGCATGATTGATCTTTTTTGTTTAAATTTGCAATATTTTAATTTCAAAAACTAAGTGCCAGCTATGAACAATAAGGAACAACAAGCAAGAATTTGTAGTTTTTCGAAATCCTTACAAGTGCATATACTTGGATTTTGGATTGGGGGTCACACTTTTGGAAGTTTAGTGGTTATAAGTTGGATGTGCAGTATTTTAACTAGGTTTTCTAATGGGGGGAAAGCTGCAGTATTTAAAATACTACAAATCTTGCAGTTCAGTTTGTTTACTAAACACGAGATATTTTATTTGTTTACAAAAATTGTTAATTGGATTTAGGGATTTTAAAGAGGTTTAATGATTGATAACTTTTGAACAGAATAGCTTGAAATATACGTATTCAAGTACGTATTTATGTACTACCAAGTTTATAGATCAAATTGAGTGCAAAATATGTTCATATATATATTGTATAAGTTTAATTTATATACTATCAAGCAAGTTAGAAAAAATGATTTCAAATTTTAGCGTGAAGCCTATGGTCGTAATGTCTTGATGAAATCAGGGAAAAAAACTAAGCTAGTTGAAAACAGTTAACGATACTATTTTGTAGCGCTTTAAAAACTTGTAAACGAAACAATTCAGCTTGAAAAAAAAATCAAATAAACTTATTGAACTTCACTGAAGTTTTATTTTACAAAATGTTAATCATGTAAAACCATTTTGACTCCATCGGACTTTAGCCAATGCCGATTTTTTAAAATTATATTTGTATTTATTGGAGATATTTTCTTACTCTGCTTTGAATAGGAATTGAAAAAATAGTATGTACATTTAGCACTGAAATTCTTGTTTAAAAATACATCGTTCAATCAAATAATTGATAGGTATTGGTATGTCTAAAAATGTTAAAACCAATATAATAATTAAAAAATCAAACAAAGTTTTTCAGGCAAGAAAATGGTAAAATCCGTCACCCTACACCAGTCTACAGCCGCTGGCGGTGGGCTTGATTTTGTGGCTAGAAACCAGCAATTAGACGAATTTTCAAATTCTATCGTTCGTTTTTATAAACATTTGAATTTGCAAATTGAAACTAACAGCCAGCTTATGAATTGATTTAGTCATTTGGAAGCAAGGTTACTAATTTAGTCATATTATATTCAGATTTAACCTTTTATCGGAACAAGACAATTGCTAATTCAAACCATGAAATATTGAAGTTTGCAACGACTTATAATGACTGCTCATGAAATATAGCCATTTTGCTACGATTCTTGCCCTAACTTCCGTCTACGAGTTGATGACACTGTTTGGGGTTATAAACATTCCCAAAAAGTAATAAATTTAGCCATTATAAATGTATAAGTTGGCACCACTAGTACATTATGATTTCACGTCCATATACTCCTCATTATTACAAATCAGACAGTAATACCAGGTTATTTAATATAAGGTTGGGCAGTTAGTTTGACAACGAATCAACAAGTTGTCAGCTTGACGACGTGAGGATTAGATTTCGACATTCTTGATGTCATGGCAAAGAGTAAACTTTATGAAGAGGTACCAATACACAGAAAGTTTTCACATTATTATAATTCTTCTTCTTCTTAGACCCAGACCGTCCGATCTACCAGAAAGGTATAAGGTATCTGCATTATTACATTTAAAATTTTTTGTCAATTTTGAAGTGCCAATATCCAGATGTAAATCACTTGCGTAGAGATTTTATATTGTGCTGCGCGCACCAGACCCTAGAGCTCCTATATAGGAGCCTTACTCAACATAATAGCGTTCAAGACGATTTAGTGACATCAGTGGTGTAATATGACAGTCACATTTATTCCGGCGAGCCCGTTAACAAAATGCACGTGCTCATAATCCCCATGATATAACATACGCAGAGTCAGGTAAAAGTAATTGAGTCAATCATGTCCAGAACGAGTAGCCCCGAATAACATGATTATATGAAGCACAAAATTCCGTAAATATGTATTTTAAAAATTTTTTAGTAAATATGTAGAAGATTTAAAATATTTACGTCTAATTAGCAGAAGTACAAAGCATTAGGAAATTGAATATATGAAAAGTTCCAGTCTGGTTGATGCTTTAAGGTAACTATTTTAAAACTTATAAAATATTTGTTTCACAGAATTTTGTGCTCTCTGCTCATGTCATCACTCGCCCCGTGCTGAAAAGCGATAATAACCACAATACTATGATCCACGGATGATGAAAGGATGGTCATTTGAGCCCTTTCTTACTTCTGCGTAACGTCGTGTTATAGGGCAGAAGTCGTGTCACTGTAAATATTTCCTATGATTCTTGAAAATCGAATATTATTTTTCACCCTCAAATTTTGTTTTCCATTGTATATACGTTATCCTTAATTACTCCTAACCTAAACTAAATTTGAACTGTAAAAGTTTAATAATTCTGATCAGGGTTTTCTATAGGAAGATGACCTCAAATTGCGCATGAAATAAGTGCAACATTTTCCGTTCAAACTTGGTAAATCGGGAAATGTTTATATTCAGCTCCACTCAAAAGTGCGCGTTAGTCATTCATCCCGCCATAAATAACTCCAGATTAGCGACGGAGGGTTTTGTTATCTTTCAAGATAATTAAAACCATTCTAGTGTGGCCCGTAACTCAATGTTTTTATTGATTTTTAACAGCATTCCGTGGCAACTTACTCTCCACCTTCAGCACGCACCCGGCCCTGTATGGCCCCGAAGGTATTGACGTTGGAATTAAATCGAAAATATTTTGACGCTATTTGTGTAGACTGCAATGGAACGCTGTCATCGATTATCTATATTTAATTTTAGAATCTTTGGGGGTGGAGGGGGGTGGATATCGAATGTTGGGGAAGTGTCTCAGGTGGGAATGCTGTCGATAAGAATGACAACTTGCTGGTTTCTTGTGTGCTCAGGGCTGTTGGAGATTTGCGTGTTTGGAGAATGAATTATATAAATGGTCCCAGTGTGACGACTAATTTTCCAGCGGATAGCAAAAGGGAGTGTGTGTTTATTGAAAAAGTAAACGTAAAATGTAGTACAAGCTCAGAAAAACAGCTAACAGATAATTTTTTAAAATAATTTATATTTTTAGTTAGCTTTTTTTTTATTTCGCATTAGACAGTACATTCAAGCATACGCGTTTAGCACTGGAATGCTCGTTAATAAACAAATCGACCAATAAGAAAAGAAATCTGCGCTGGTAATATTAAGGCAAATCTAGTAAATTATTTGTCAAGTCCTCCATGTGATGGATTCATAAAGTTGTAAAATATTTTATCCTGGAATCTCCGACCAACGCGTGCAGCGAATCTCTCTCGGCTAATATAATGTAATATCTTATATTGACCGAGTCATATAGTATATTGTTCATAACACTCCTCCATGACATCACTGGTACTCGGCTAAAAGTCCTGGATTATCGCTCCAGTACGATAGTCCTAGATCCATTCACACATCATTGGCCCTGTTAAAGAGCTGTCATATGAAGGATATGAGGTTTGAACGAGGAGACAGAGTTTTCCCTAATTGTACCCGTTCCTCCACCTTGACAATTCCCTTTCACTGTATGGGAGCTCCTTTAAATCTTCTAGTAAAGGACCAGGCGAGGAGAATGGCCTCATTCTCGGCGATGTGATCATTTTCTAGGTCAAGGGGCTTAGCAACGACAACAACAACAATATACTATACAACCCAAAAAAAGAAACGTAATTATTATATAGAATCCCTAATAAAATGATATTATAATAGGACCTTTGAACAAATCGTAACTGTCCCACAAACAGTAAAACTTGCTTTCTTTTGAATAAAAAGTATTAAAATAATGATTTCCAGATAGCGACGTTAAGGGTTGTCAGAGAGTTTACATTTATTTTCAGAGATGTCAAATTTGCACTATATTGGCTATTTGCTCCCAAACTTGTTTTAGTATTGCGTGAAATTTCTCACCCATATCGTCAAATTTCTCGCCAAGTTTGAAATGCAGACATTCAGAAATATTGACTTTTTATGTATATTAGAATGAATTACCTGACGTTGCATGGATTCTAAATAAGCGTCCGCTACGTAAATAATAAAGGACAGATAATACCACTGAATTTTCTAATCGCCTGTTTTAATTACAAGTCATTTCCACCTATAGTTTCAAACCAAATCATTTTGTTTTAAAGCATGTAGTCGCGCGCAGCAATTTGCCACGTATGCGCACAAACGTTCACTTTTCTCCACACCAACGTCGAGTTTGAGATGCCAACACCGCTAACTGGAGTAAGAACGTAATCAAATTTATCAATTTTTATGCTTTTGATTGACAATTAACAGAAAAATATAGAGTAGTTAAAATATTATTTGAATGCGAAAATATGCACCTATATTTTCGCCAAACTATTTATATATCACCTATATTTCGCCATATTTCGCTATTTATATTTCGCCAAACTATATATCACCTATTTATATAACACCTATATTCCTTCAAAACTGTGCTAATCTTCCATTTTCGGATATGGCAAAATAATGAAATAAGAAAAAATCTTAATCCATCCATGAAAACAGTGATTTGAAGCTATAAATCGTTTTGGAATTTTTAAACTAATATTATTTATGCAGTTTATTTGACATCTCAGGTAGTTAAAATGCTCCATAAATTAAAATTTGTATAAGTCAATCTCAAATACTACGGCGAAAGACCCGCTTCTAGTGAAAGCTATGCATTTAGTTTTGTCTTGGATGTCACACAAATACAGTGTTATTATGTACCGTGTTGAATGAATGAAAGTAGAAGCATGCACAACTCAAAAATATATTTCACTCACTCAAGTGTCGATTTATTAATGAACTGTAGTAATAATACACAAATGGAAAACAAAAGCACAAAGTTAATACACTCATGTATGCACATACTGAAAGAGACGCTACTGTGGGAGCTGGGTCAGTACAAACAGCACCTACTGACTCCACCACCCACAACTTGTGAACTTAATTTCAAAATGCCCAAGAGACATGAATTTAACATGTTTACCATCAAAAATGTATCAGCAATAACACCAGGTTCAAGATTTAAAGGAGTTCCCAGTTTAGGAGAATTAATCCTAAATGATGTACAATGAGTAAAGTAAAATATGCAGACACAAATAAACAGGCTCATTTTAACACAAACTTAAATATTGATTTATTTTTAGATTTTTCAAAGAATTCAACATTTGCATTTTTACTTTCAATTATAAATAAAACTTCAGAGCTTCACTTATTAGACACACTCAACAATGCTCTGGTAAAAATATATATGTTGCATAACAAGTATTCAAATTATGTATAAACATACGATCTTAAATCTTTTCCCAATTTAACTTTAAATATTTTGATATGAGCCATTTTAGTTATTAATTTTAATTTCATCATGCCAGTGCCATTTCGGAAACATTGTTTCCGGAAAAAGAAAATTTACCTTGATACAAGATTAACAAATTTGGTGCTCCGTTTCACATCAAAATATCACGGGTTTTTTTAGCTGGTAATTCAAAAGTTCACAGGGCGAACCCAACGTAGATTCCAAAAATCTTTAGGACCCGATCCTCCGTATACAATGCCTCGAATTGAACAAAACCGTCATTCTACGCTCTCAATTTCCAGAGTCGTCATCGGAATGTTCCTGGAATAAAAAAAATATAATTTAGAATAAATTTGCATCAGGATAATTAATGAAAGGTTCCAGGCTCCTCTTCTTCAGCTCCAGATGAACGGCAAGCCATTTTGGCCAAAGCCTTTTGTCTAAAAATTAGACAAAACTTTCGATGCGACCTTTCAGTCGAAAAATTCCAGCACCAAGAGCGCGAAAAAAATGTCCTCTGAGCCCACGCAAGTTCTCTTTCGCAAAAATGCGCCTCTTCCTGATTGGACGGCGCGCTCACATAGCAACTACACATCCAAAACGTCACGCTCCACGGCCCGACACTAAGTCTAGACAAACCAACGCTTTCTCGACGAAATGCGCTTTTTAATGTAATTTCAATGGAAACAAGTGTTAGTAAAACACTGTACTGGCACGAACGGAGAGAAGGATGTTTCTCTCGCAGAAAATACAAAAAGGCTCATGGCGCAGAATTGCGACATGACAGCTCTCCCCTTCCGGGAGGCAAAAATTTTCAGAACACAGTGAGGAAAATTTTTCTCTCACTCCAAAAACACAAAAACACAAAATTTACAAGGAGTTTTAGGAACCTGTAAGTGTAAAATAATTTAATACAAAATTTTGGGCGAGAAAAGTGCGATCGTTCACCTCTCTCAAAAGCAACAACACTGTAGATCTGAATGACTGGCCAAGCCACTCATCACCACAGGCAAAGTCCAAAAGAAAACCAAAAGGATGACAAGGCGTCACCACATCTTAAAGGAACCTTTACAAAAATTCACATTTATTACACTAAAATTCAAAAGAAATTTTGTCAAGGCAATTTGCCTGACAACACACTATCTCAATCATCTACATTGAGATCAACCAGGTGATATGAAAAATAAAATATGATATGATATGAATTTACAAAACTTAACAATATAAACAATTCAAAAATTTAACATTTGTCACTTTCAAACACACAAGTGACACAAAACAATTATTTTTAATTTTCATCAAAAGGTTAAATATTTTGAAAATTAATTTCTAAATTAAATTTGTCATATTCAGGAAATGAGATTCTTCACTCATTCAAAAATGTCTCACTTTTTGAGAACAAAGTCACTTTCAATATTTCCATTTTTCAATTTCAATTTTTCATTTCAAAACTTTCATTAAAATCTTAACTTTCACATTAAATTACTTTCAAATTCAACATATTAACTTTAAATTACATTTATCTTCAATTTTTCAACCTTTCATCATTTATTCAACAATTTTAACATTAACTTTAATTCAACTTATTTTTGTCATTAAAACAATTCAGAATTTTCTCATTCTGACACACTTTTCATAAATTACTTTAAATTATTCATTTATATTTACATTATTTAATTTATCTTAAAATTTTCATTTACTTTATTTTTAACAACTTTCACTCTGAAATAACTCAACAAGTGACAACTTCATGTCACAAAAGAAAATTTTACATTTACATACATTTGTCTACTGAGAGAGAGAAGAGGAGAAAAATTTCTCCTGAAATTCACGTCAGTTATGTAAAAGAGCAGGAACACATCTAAAGAGCAAACTCGGCGGGGACTAACGAGTTGCCAACAGAAAAGGGAGTGTAGAAAAAAAAAAATACTCGCGTGCAGGAAGCGATTGCAGCAGAAACAGGACGCCAGGACACGCCTCAGAAGCACGGATATCATCAAACATTTTTGGGCAGCTTGCGCTGATCCCAACATCATCATCATCTTCTTCATCATCATCATCCTCATAGCTTCACCAGTTTCCCACCTGGCCAAACACAACCCTCCTAGGTAGGCTCGGAGCAAGTTGTCGTCCAGGACTCCAGTCCTGCCACAAAAGTTCGGACAATTAATTTGCTAAGCTGCATCTTCATCTGTGATCCAATGTGAATATGTCCAATGTTTGCGTCCACCAGCCAGCCTTCAGAAAAAGGGGTTGCAGCATAAAAATATGATGTCTAACTGAAATTTGTGTAGATGTTTGAAAACTGCTGGTCAAAAAAAAACAACAATGTGAAATGGAATTTCAAGAGAACAGAATTTCAACAACACATCAGCCAAAAATTTCACCTCTCTCAGCAACAAAGTTTCAAAACATTTTTCAAAAGAGATCATTTACTTTTGATCTTCAAAACTTTTAATTTCATTAAATTTTCAAAAATTTTCAAATTCAAACTTTTCATTTTCACTTTCAAATTACTTAATTTATTTCAATTACTTTATATACTTCATATTTACTTTCAATTTTATTTTAATAAATCATTTACTTTTCATTATTTATTTATATATTTTTTTCTTCAATATTCAAAATTTTCCTCCTTTTTACTTAGGGGAACAACAAATTTACCAACACCATTTTAATTATTTTCATTAATGAACTTAAACAAATAATCAAACATTCTTTTACATTACAACACATCAATATAATCAAAGTCAATCAAGACAGGACTCTCGAAAAAATTTTAAAGTCCAAGGAGAGTCAGTTAACAAAATTACTAATTAACAAAATTACTTATTATTTAAATTATAATATAAATATTCATAAATTATAGTTCACAAAATCAATTACTTATTTACTTTTTTAACTTAATGCAAGATTTCCAATAAATTTTAAAATCACAACAATTTTTTCATAAATTCTATTTTAAAAGACAATATTGAAATATAACTTAAACAAGTATAAACTTTAACTTAAAATGAAATCTTTTCTTGCAAAATTTAATTTCTGTAAAATTGTGAACTCAACCAAAACTTAATATTGTGAAAATCTTTGACCATATCTAAGATTATAAGGTGTACGTGTATTTCTGTTTGTCATGTAATACTGATTTTGGTGTGGTGTATAACTATTTCTAAAATTATTGTTGTAAATGATTCTTCCATTTCCTCTATTATCAAGGTTATTTGAATTATTTCTCTGAACATATTGTTGTCTTTGATTTGTACGACCATTAGATCTGGTATGAACAGCATTTTCATTTACCCTTTTATTTGGCAAATTAAATCTTACTCGTTTCACAGTTTTTTTGTTTTGAGATTTATCTCCAGATCTTGTTAAACAAGATTTTAGTTTCACAGAGTCTTTCTCAGCGGTGATCACAGGAGTAAGTTTATTTGTCTTAGAGTTCAATTTTTGACTTTCATGAGTTTGTTTTGAAAATCTTTGCAATTCCTCTCTTCTTGGAGGTAAAAGAGTCAGTCTGTTCACATGAACCAGTTGTTCATTTTTGGGATTCATTACATGTCTGATTAAGAAATTCACTGCAGATGTTTGTTTTATCACTTTAAAAGGACCTTTATTAAAAGAGCTCAGTTTTCTTGACTGGCCTTGAGGTAAAAAGGGAGTGTAAAGATACACTAAATCACCAACTTTAATATTGGGCATCTTCGCTTTCTTATGCTGTTGTAAAATTTGTGAATTTTCAGCTTTTTCTAAGTTACTTTTTACTACATCATATGTTCTTTTAAGTCTGAATCTCATGTCTTCTCCATAATCATATGTTGATTCATATGTCGGAGGTTTAAATCCAGTGATCAAAGTATTTGGAACTGTTAAATCTCTACCATAGAGTAAATAAGCAGGCGATTCACCCGTAGAAGCATGTATGGCATTTCTATGTGCTAATAAAGCAAAATGTATCAGATTGTCCCAATTATCTTTATCGTTATATGCAATATTTTTCAAGGATCTGATCAAAGTACCATTTAATCTTTCAACACAACCGTCTACAGATGGCATGTAGGCAGTAGTAGTATTCTTTATTATTCCTAATTTCTTATAAAAACATCTTGCTGTTCTAGAAACAAAATTCGTCCCTTGATCCGAGACGATGAATTTAGGTATACCATGCTGAGCCATGTAGTGCTCTAAGCAACTTAAAATGTCTTCAGTTTTAATTGAAGCTAAGGGATATGCTTCAGGCCATCTTGTAAAATAGTCAGTTATGACTAATATGAATTTATTTCCAGATCTTGATATAGGTAATGGTCCGACACAATCCATGGCGATACGCTCAAATGGGTATGTGGACTTTGAAAACCTTTGTATGGGTGCTTTGTTATTTCTAAAGCCACGATTTACCACACAAATTTCACATGATGATACATAATTATGGGTTTGGGAATACATTCCCTGCCAAAAGTATTTTCTACTAACAGAAGCTAAAGTTCTTCTAAATCCACAATGAGCATAAGTGGGGCAGTCATGATGTAACCATAAAATTTCAGACACAAGTTCTTGCGGAACAACAACTCTTTCTTGTTCTTGATGTCTACGCTTTGGGTGTTTGTGAGTACACCATAGAATATCATCTTTTCTAAAAAATACCAAAGTTTGTGGGTAAGGTTTTATATTTTTATCTAAGAGATCTATAATTTTATTGCACCTTGGGTCAGATTTCTGAGCATTCTTAATTCTTATGAGCAAGGTAGGACAAGTAAATGTCTGTTCCAATTGACCAATTTGTATGTTATTTTCATTTTGCATTTCACTTTCATTATTATTAACAGCACAAATTTCATTTTCTTCATTTGTATTTGCTGGATTCAAATTGATTTCTGATTCTTTTCTATTGCTACTATTAGTATTGTTTACATTATTAGAACTTTGAGAATTTTGATTTACACTTGGAAAATTTTGATTAACATTTTGATTTATAACTTTATATTGTGACACGAATCTTTGTGGAATATTGTTAATAGTATTTGTACATTCATCTACATTTCTTGACATATAATCAGCAACAACATTTGCTTTTCCTGGTTTATGTACTATTTGATAATCAAATTGTGATAAGGATGCAATCCATCTAGCCAATCTAGATGTAGGATCTTTTAATTTAAATACGAATGTTAGTGACTTCTGGTCACAAAAAATTGTGAAAGGTTTTCCAATTAAATAATGTTTATAATAGTTAGTAGCCCAAACAACAGCTAATGCTTCTCTTTCGACAACACTGTATTTACATTCTGCTTCACTAAGCTTTCTGCTTGCGTAAGATATTGGATGCAAAATTTTATTCTCATCTTCTTGAGACAAATAGCTACCTAAAGAGTGATTTGATGCGTCTGTATGTAAAATAAATGGTTTTCTAAAATCTGGAAGGGTCAAAATTGGTTTTGACAAAAGTTTTCCCTTTAAAATTTCAAAAGATTTTTGAGCTTCATTAGTCCAAATAAATTTCTTTTTACTTTCATTATTCTTAGTTTTCAATAATTCTGTCAATGGCAAAGTCAGTTCTGCATAGTCTTTTATGAATTTTCTATAGAATCCAGTGAGTCCAAGAAATTGTCTCACATTCTTAATTGATTTAGGAATTTTGAATTTCTCTACAACTTCCAAATTATGAGTATCAGGTTGTACTTTTCCATTTGATACCAAAAATCCAAGATACTTAATTGTTTTTCTGAAAAAATGGCATTTGCTTGGTTTCAATTTAAGACCATGTTTACTTAATCTTACAAAAATCTCTTCTAGTTTTTCCAAATGTTCTTCGAATGTTCTTGAAGCAACTATAATATCATCTATGTAAATTCCAGATATGCCAGCCAGCACCAGAGACATGAGTCTCTGAAAGGATGCAGGCGCATTCTTAAGACCAAATGGGGTTCTGGTCCATTCAAAGTGGCCATCAGGTGTTGAAAAAGAAGTCTTCGGATAATCATCAGGATGTAAACACAATTGGTAAAATCCACTGGTTAGGTCCAGGGTAGAAAAATACAAGACTCCAGACAAGTTATCGATTAATTCCGATATATTTGGAATCGGAAAGTTCTCAACAATAGTGATCTTATTGAGCTTTCGAAAATCCGCTACCAAACGGTAACTTCCATCAGGTTTCTTAACAAAAAGCACTGGAGTATTGTAAGGTGATGTACTGCGCTGAATGATTTTTGCATCAAGGAGTTCGTTTACCTGGCGTGAAAGTTCTTTCTGTAAATTGTGTGGAATGCGGTATGGCTTCTGTCTAACAGGTATGTTAGATTCAAGATTAATTTCGTGCAAAATAGTGTCGCATCCAGACAATTCTTTCATATTTTTAGCAAAAACATGTTTATATTTACTTAGTAATTTTAAAAGCAAAGATTTTTGTGCACAGTTCATATGTTTAAGATCAAAATCTCCTCCCCATGCATCAAATGTTTCATTTTCTTCAATACAGTTTTCAATATCAACTCTATTATTTATGTCAATTTCAGATTCATGGATGTTTTCGAAAGTTCCCAATTTCATTCCTTTGTTAATGTAAACAATTTTTTCAGATGGGTTTGCAACTTTAGCATACAAAAAGTCATTTTCAGGAATTTTGTGGATACTTCTGGCTACAAAAATTTTGTTTGCAGAAAATTCTTTATTATTGATAGGTTCAAGCAAAATTGTCGTGTCTTTTTCAATTTTGTAATTTCTTTTTAATTTAATAAAAGTTTCCGAAAATGGTTTTAGAACACATTTGTTGAAAGCTTTGGCAATCCCTATTGCCTGATTTTGTTGTGAACTTCCTTCATCATGTTTATCACAATCTGTCTGAGATATTTCATTGTTACTGGTATTGTCTTTTGTCAAAAATCTGTCTGTATATACATTGTCATTCATCTGTCTTTCATATAAATCATTTTCGCATTCATAATTTGACCTTTCATTTCCATTTGCATCAAAATCTCTAAAATCAACGTCTCTAAATTCATTGTGAAAATTGTTTTGTTCAAATAAATATCCATTATTACATCTATTTTCATAATTTCTTGAAAAATTTGTGTCTTTGAATCTATAATCTACATCATTTGTAAAATTGTAATTTCTTCTGTCAAAATCATGGCTTATTGCATAACTCTCGTCTGGTTTAAATTGTACATAATCAGAAATCACAGTAAAGCTTTGTGATTCGGTAAATTCAATAAAGGGAATACTACAGTACAAAAAATTTACACGTTTATGTCTATAAGTAATTGTCACTTGTTTCTCATGTAAAAATGTACTTCCTAAAATCATGTTGTACCTTCCTGGGGTAGGTGTATTTAAAATGCAGCATTCAATCACATCTCTTTCATTTCCAATGATCATGGGAAAAGAAGCTTTTCTCTCAACCAAAATGTTCTGACTTCCGATTCCTCTTAGAATAGTGGATGTATGTTTTAATTGTACTTTTCTCGGGTTGATTTTGTGTAAAGCATCACTATAGATAATGTTTATAGAACTTCCAGTGTCGATTAAGGCATTTAGTGTGACATCTTCAACAAAAACTTGAATAATAGGAAAATTGTTTTGGCAAGGAGTCTCGCTTTCAGTCATGTAACTAACTTCAGAATTTCGTCTATTAACTAATGGAGATTGAAAATTTTGTCTTCTGAAATTCTGTCTTCCGAATTGTCTTCTATTACCAAATCTACTATTAAAGTATCTGTTATTTCTTCTATATCCAAAATTATTGAAGTTTTGTGATTTATAATTATCAAAGGAATTTCTAAAATTTGAAAAATATCTTCTGTGGAAAATTGAATTTCTATATGAACTGTTACGAAAAGGTCTTCTAAAGAATAAGGAATTTTTTCTTGGAGAATAATTTTGATATGGACTTTTAACGTACCACTCTTCTTCCTGTGAGGCAACTGGAATTCTTCTTTGACTGAAACGGTTTCTACTTTCAGATCTTTTGGATGGTGTAGAAGTTCTGAAAGATGTTGATGGTTTATGTTTCTTCTTTACTGGAATATCTTCCCAATCTTCCTCTTCCAATTCATTTTCATTGTATCTGCTTGTAGAGGGCGTATCCAAGAAGGAATCTTCAAAACTGGAATTGCTCTTTTCCAGATCTTCTCTTATTTCATTCAGTCTTTTCTTCCTTTTCTCTGAATTTTCACTAAATTTTCTTCTTAATTTCTCAAATTCCTTCTTCTTTAAATTTAATTCATTCTTCAACTCTTCAATTTCCTGTTTAGTGTCTTTTTCAATTCTCACTGTATTTATGTCCTCTGTCATTTCTTCCAGCTCTTCATTCTGTACTTCTTCTTCCAGAATGGCTATTTCTTTCGCAGCTTCAAATGACTGTGGATTTGCAGATAAGACGGCTTTTCTAAAAAGGCTTTTTAACCCCTTTTTAAAAGAGTTGAGCAAAATAGCAGTTCTCAAGGAATCTTCATTATCAGACACAACATCTTGCGGAAAGGCAACATACGATTCAGCCTCTATTCGATTTGCATAATCACGAACACTTTCCCCTGTCATTTGTTTACAGTTTACCAGGGAAGCGACATTTTTGGCAATATTTTCTTTTTTCATAAAATTGTCCTTGAGTGTATTCACTAATTCTGAAAAATTCGTGCTTTGGTTTAGCTTCGGGATAGATTTAATCAGTCTTTCTGCACGACCAGATAATTTCAACTTCAGAACGAAAATTCTGTCTTTATTAGACCACTCGGCATGTTCAGCAACCAGAAGAAATTTCTCCAAAAATTCGTGAAAAGATTCATTTGCATTGCCAGCAAAACTTGGAATGGATCCAAGGAACTGTGATCCAATTCCGACCTTCACTTTGTTAGAGTCTCTGACAGCGGAAGCTGATCTGCCAGAATTTGGAGAAAGTCGTGGCGGAGACACCGAAGGCACACGGTTTCGTGAACCAGGTTGTGTAGAGGAGTCACTACTCCTGCTTGCTCTCGTATTTCTAGATTTAGGCATTTTTTTCTTTTTTTTTTTTCACAAGGTTTTTCACCAAATAGATTCAAATTTATCACGAAACACAGTTTATTGTGGAAAAATGATTTCACTTTCACCAATATGTGATCAACAAGAGAATCTGACTTGATCCATTGAGTAACACAGTTCTTGTGAAGAGCAAGTCAGAAACACAATATTTGTGAAGTTGCCAGAACTTTTGCAACCAGCAAAATAATTTGTATGTGAAGATAATGTCAGAAAACACCCACTGAATTTTTGTGTGATAATGCAGTGTCCAGCCAGGTGATAGTAGGAAAAACAACAATATTGTATGTGAATGTGCCAACAACTCTGATTTTTATAAACTATCAGTAAGCCCAAGACACTGATGACTGTGGCCACTGATTATGATATTTGTATGTGATAAATGCCAGTAATTCTGATATACAATCAGTGTATGTGAATCTGTCAACTCAAGCTTGTATTGATAATACAGTGTCGAGTCAAGTTAGTGTTGGACGACTAATCACCTCTGTCAACATAGGTGAGCAACCAATTGTATGTGAAACATGTCAAAGAAAAAAAATTTTCCCTTTCTTTTTAATATATTTGCATTAGCACAGCAACAAGAGACCAATATGTGTGCACTTAAGTTAATGTATGTGTTCTTGAAATTTTTAAATTTACTTTTTCCACATAAAATTTTGTGTGTATGACATATGAATTTGAGAAATATATGCAACAAATATTTTTCAATTACACATATAATCAGGTGCATATGGGCTTCTGTGCTTTTTGCACTTTCAACTTTATGACACATAAACAAAAATTTTCATGCCCATTAAACTCAAATATTTTGCACCACAAAATAATTTTCCACTTACTTCGACATGTTATTACTGCAATATATAATCACAATAAAAAAAATTTGCACTTTTTCATAAATTTATACTTCACTCACTGTAATACTCTGGGAAGGGATACGGCACCAATTTGTGGGAGCTGGGTCAGTACAAACAGCACCTACTGACTCCACCACCCACAACTTGTGAACTTAATTTCAAAATGCCCAAGAGACATGAATTTAACATGTTTACCATCAAAAATGTATCAGCAATAACACCAGGTTCAAGATTTAAAGGAGTTCCCAGTTTAGGAGAATTAATCCTAAATGATGTACAATGAGTAAAGTAAAATATGCAGACACAAATAAACAGGCTCATTTTAACACAAACTTAAATATTGATTTATTTTTAGATTTTTCAAAGAATTCAACATTTGCATTTTTACTTTCAATTATAAATAAAACTTCAGAGCTTCACTTATTAGACACACTCAACAATGCTCTGGTAAAAATATATATGTTGCATAACAAGTATTCAAATTATGTATAAACATACGATCTTAAATCTTTTCCCAATTTAACTTTAAATATTTTGATATGAGCCATTTTAGTTATTAATTTTAATTTCATCATGCCAGTGCCATTTCGGAAACATTGTTTCCGGAAAAAGAAAATTTACCTTGATAC
Organism: Amaurobius ferox; assembly: GCA_951213105.1. Taxonomy (NCBI): domain Eukaryota; kingdom Metazoa; phylum Arthropoda; class Arachnida; order Araneae; family Amaurobiidae; genus Amaurobius; species Amaurobius ferox. The sequence goes on along the minus strand of OX578150.1, from coordinate 50,797,987 downwards.
AAGATTAACAAATTTGGTGCTCCGTTTCACATCAAAATATCACGGGTTTTTTTAGCTGGTAATTCAAAAGTTCACAGGGCGAACCCAACGTAGATTCCAAAAATCTTTAGGACCCGATCCTCCGTATACAATGCCTCGAATTGAACAAAACCGTCATTCTACGCTCTCAATTTCCAGAGTCGTCATCGGAATGTTCCTGGAATAAAAAAAATATAATTTAGAATAAATTTGCATCAGGATAATTAATGAAAGGTTCCAGGCTCCTCTTCTTCAGCTCCAGATGAACGGCAAGCCATTTTGGCCAAAGCCTTTTGTCTAAAAATTAGACAAAACTTTCGATGCGACCTTTCAGTCGAAAAATTCCAGCACCAAGAGCGCGAAAAAAATGTCCTCTGAGCCCACGCAAGTTCTCTTTCGCAAAAATGCGCCTCTTCCTGATTGGACGGCGCGCTCACATAGCAACTACACATCCAAAACGTCACGCTCCACGGCCCGACACTAAGTCTAGACAAACCAACGCTTTCTCGACGAAATGCGCTTTTTAATGTAATTTCAATGGAAACAAGTGTTAGTAAAACACTGTACTGGCACGAACGGAGAGAAGGATGTTTCTCTCGCAGAAAATACAAAAAGGCTCATGGCGCAGAATTGCGACATGACACTACTCTCGAACCCAGATCCACTAGAATAAAAAACTCGATGTAGCACGGCTCATTTTGAGAAGCGCCATCTCGTGGCACCAAACATACCCCCAGCCTTGAAGCCTCAGGGGGTTCAACACTTAAATTAAACTGATTTTACTGAAAGAGAAGGAAACATAAATACAACATATAAGTTAAGTCAAATAAAAAATGGCACTAAATTCAGTTCACGAATAGTCAGTTCAGTGGCAAAGCACACAGTTTAGAAATAGGTCTTTTCAGTTCACCGTTAGCAGTACGTAATTCTACAACGCGCACCTTATTATCCTTGCCTGGACAAACATTAACAATCCTACCTAACTTCCAACGTAAAGGAGGAAGATTCTCATTTTTCACTAGCACTAAGTCACCCGGTTGAAAATCACGTTGTAGTTTACACCACTTAGGCCTTTGCTGCAATCTAGATAAATATTCGTTACTCCAACGTTTCCAAAAATGCTGGAATAGCTTTTGCATATTTCGCCACCGATCAATGTGACTTATTTTTTCTTGGGTTAAGTCTGATTCTGGTAGGGCACTCATTGATGCTCCAATCAAAAAGTGTCCAGGAGTCAGGACTTCTAAGTCATTGGGATCCGAAGAAGCTGGAGTCAAGGGTCTTGAATTTAAGCAGGACTCGATTTGTGTGATTAGCGTCAAAAACTCTTCAAATGTTGGTACGACATTCCCAAGACATCTCTTTAGATGGTATTTTAGTGATTTAACTCCAGCCTCCCAGAGACCTCCAAAGTGAGGCGCAGAAGGCGGTTTGAAAATCCACTTGATGTTTTCGGAAGACACATAACTATGAAGTCGATCATTCCGTTCAATATTTATAGCTCTTCTCAACTCCCCACTAGCTCCTTTAAAATTCGTTGCACAATCACTATGTATTTCAACAGGTCTACCTCTACGAGCTATAAACCTTTTTAATGTCGCTATAAAGGATTTTGTTGAAAGGTCTCCAACTATCTCTAAGTGAACTGTCCTAGTAGAGAAGCAAACAAAAAGACACACATAGCATTTAGTAATTTTGACTCCTCTACCAGAACGATTCTTGATATTAAAAGGTCCAGCAAAGTCTACACCCACACGAGAAAATGCTCTGCTTTGGGTAACTCTTGAAGCAGGAAGATCAGCCATCAACTGTGTTGCATTTTGGGCTCGAATTCTGCAACAGGTGATACATCGATGTAAGCATCTACGAATAGCATCTCTAGCGCTGATAATCCAAAACCTTTGCAGTAAAATAGACAGAAGTAATTGTGGGCCAGCATGAAGATAAACTCGATGATAGTAACTGATGATCAAATTTGTAATATGATGATTCTTAGGTAAAATCATCGGGTGTTTTCTGTTGTTTGATAAGTTCGCATTTGTAAGTCTTCCACCAACACGCATGACTCCTGAATAATCTAAAAACGGAGTCAAAGATAAAAGCTTGCTGCTTGATTTCAAAGGTTTCGCAGATTTTAGGCTAGTAAGTTCCTCGGAAAATGAAGATAGCTGTACAATCTTTACAATTAAGGATGTTGCGGTAAAAATGTCCTCTATTGATAAGTGACTCTTTAAACGATTTTCTGGTTGTTTAAAACAATTATTTCTAAACCTCATACACCATGCTAATATTCTGCATAGCTTTATCCACGAAGAAAATTTTGAAATTAAAGTTGGTTCTTGAACCTTTGAGACATGAGAATTATAACTCCTTTTCTCTTCCTTAAACACAATTTCACTGTACTCAGCTTCGATATCAATTGTTTGTTCTGTCATTTCAAGGGGTTGTTTTAGCCATTGCGGTCCTTGCAACCATAATGTGCTCTCCAAAAGTTCTGATGGAAGATAACCCCTAGTTCCGCAATCTGCGGGATTCTCTACCCCATTTACAAAGTTCCATTTGACATTAGGAATAGCTTCTTGAATTTTGGACACACGATTTGCAACAAAAGGCTGCCAACGACGTGGCTCAGAAGAAATCCACGCTAATGTGACACGTGAGTCTGTCCAAGCATAGACACAATTGATAGGTAATTCAATGTATGAGAGAACAACCTTCAAAAGATTTGATAGCAACAAAGCTGCACACAGCTCTAGTCTTGGAAGAGACTGTATTTTTAAAGGTGCAACTCTGGTTTTTGCAGTTAACATATTCACATGCACTGAATGCTTAGAACTTGCAGATTTTACATATATGACAGCACAATAAGCTTTCTCCGAAGCATCAGAAAAGCCATGAATATCTATGACAATGGGATTGCAACACAAAACATAACGTGGAATTTGAAATTCTGATAACTGCGGCAACTCCGAATAAAATCTTCTCCACTTTTTGTATATTTTCTCATTAACAGGTTCATCCCAACCAATGTCATAACTCCACAATTCTTGTATTAAAATTTTAGCGTACACAATTACAGGTGCCAACCATCCCATTGGATCAAAAATCTTTGCAATTTCTGAAAGAATAGTTCTCTTCGTGCATGTGTTTTGGATGCTAGTGGATTCAGTAAAATGAAATGTATCTGTAGTTGGTTTCCAGTTAATTCCTAAGACCTTCACCTTTTTGTCACTATTAATTTCTATGGAAGTATCGTTATCTCTAAATTCTTCAGGAATATCTTCAAAGACTCTTGGCACATTTGAAATCCATTTCCGTAATGTAAAGTTTCCTCTTTTCATCATTTCAAACATTTGTTTAGCTAAAAGTTTAGCAACCTCTTCACTCTGTGCGCCTGAAAGCAAATCATCAACGTAGAAATCACGAATAGCTACATCAGCTGCCAAAGGAAAATTGTCTTGCTCATCCAATACTAGTTGTTTCATGGCTCTTGTAGACAAAAAGGGAGCGCAAGCAGTTCCATAAGTAACTGTTGCTAATCTATAAGTATTCAATGGTTCGTTTGTATTTTCTCGCCACAAAATTCTTTGCCAATTTATGTCTTCAGGATGAACTCTGATTTGCCTAAACATTTTTTCCACATCCGTGCAAAATGCAATCTGATATGTTCTAAACCTAAGGAGAATGGGAAACAACTCTTGTTGAATTCTTGGACCTGTCATCAAAAGATCATTTAAAGACAGACCTGAAGCTGATTTCGCTGAAGCATCAAAAACGACTCTTAACTTGGTAGTAATACTGGATTCTTTCACTACACCATGATGGGGCAAATAGAAAGTAGAATCAGAAGACACCTCATTGTCAGGAACCTTTTCCATATGTCCTAAGTTATAATACTCACTCATGAAAGACTTGTATTGCTCATACGCCTCGGGGTTGGATAGCAATGAATTTTCCAATGATTTTAATCTACGAATTGCTGATTGCCTTGAATCACCAAGTAAGCTTGGGGACGAATGGAAAGGCAATTTGACTACATAAAGTCCATTTTCATCTCTCGAAAAGGTAGATTTAAAATGATCTTCACAGGCTTGCTCTAGTTTTGTAAAATTAGAATATTCAGGTACAGAGTCTAGCTTCCAAAAATTAGTTAGTAACTCTTGTGTTTCTAATTGAATATTATTCACATGAATAGTAGATTTTAACTCAGAAGGAATAGTAACACTACCTGAAATAATCCAACCTACATCAGAACGAGATGCAGTTGGCATATTCTCTTCTCCCTTAATGGTTTCTCCTTTAAACATTGGCAGAGAAATGTCAACCCCTAACAAAATGTCAATTGGTCCACTTCTAAAAAACGTTGGATCTGCTAATGTGAGATCATTAAATAGCTCAATAAACTCCTTATCTAGAGTTAAATGAGGCAATTCTCCTATAATTTTATTAATTACAAACACTGGGGTTTTGAATGATAACTTATTTGAAAAATGTGGCACAAAGTTAATTTCTGAAATTCCATTAGTTTTAGCATCTGCTGATCCTAGACATGAAATGAGAAATTTAGCTCTTTTTTTAGTTAGACCTAACCTCTGCAAACAATCCTCAGTTATGAAACTAGCTTGACTTCCAGGATCGAGCAATGCTCGACAAAGTTGTAACTTGCCAGAAAAATCCACTACTCTGATAAGGGCTGTACACAACAATACCTGTTTTTGACAATTAAAATCTGAAACACAAGAATTTATACGTGTAGGAACACCTTCAGCTATTGATGAATCTCTATAATTATCAGTATCACTATTTAAAACAGGTGTTGATTGTGGACAAAATACCTTAGCATTTGCTGATAAAGAATTAGAACTATTCGCACCTTGATTAATCACTTCAATGTTATTCTCAGGTTGACTATAATGCAGCAAAGTATGATGATCTTTAGCACATTTTTTACACTTGTAAACACTTTTACATTGAGATACTCTATGATTTGGAAGTAAACAATTGAAGCACACATTATTTTTCTTCACAAAATTTACACGATGTTGAATGCTTAAGCTCAAAAATTTATTACACTTCATTAAAGAATGATTAGCCTTGCAATAAACACATTGAACATGAATCTCTGAAGCAAATGTTGAAACCCTTTGAGGAATGTTTTGTTTCCTAATAACCAGTTGTTTACTAGTTTGAAGAGTTCTTGAATGAGATTTTAAAAACTCTAACAATTCTTCAAGTTTTGGAATGTTATCTCCTTTCAGTGAACGTTCCCACCAACCTCTTGTCGATACATCTAATTTGAATTGCACAATAAACATTAAAATAGTATCCGAAAAATTCTCTACTTTATATTGTAAAGTCTCGAAAGACCGAATGCATTCTCTCGTAGTATCCACTAGACTCAATATTTGTGAAGGATTTTCTGATTGTAATGAAGGTAAATATAAAAGTTTTCTTATTAAAGCACACATAAGTTCTCTTTTATGTGAAAATCTCTGTGAAAGTAACTCCCACGCAATGTCGAAGTTCGTATCCGAAATCGGTAGCGATTGCACAATTTTAAGAGCTTCACCTTTTAAAGAACACTTTAGATACTGCAATTTCTGTCCACCAGACAACTTTTCATTATTCGAAATCGCAGCTTGAAAAAGGTCACTGAAAGATATCCATTCATCAATACTACCGCCAAAACTTGGAAGTGTTAACTTAGGTAGCTTGATATCTGCTGACTCAGAACATCTGGTTTCGTTAGAGTTAACAAGAATATTATTTTTAAAATTAGCTCTAGAAACTTTAAGAACCAACTCATCGATTGTATCACATAAATTTTGCTGCTCCGTAATAAAAGAATCAATTTCCGATTCCTCACATGAATCGAAAATATTGTTAAACACATTAGTTAATTCGTCACCAATATTCGTAAGCTTTGATTTAAAAAGTTCAAGTTCTGCCAAATCAGCACTATCAACACAAGAAGCCACTTTATCTCTCAATTTCGTTAAATTAGCTTTAACAACTTTCTTTCTAGTCTTCAATGCTTTGAGATCCATTTTCAAAAGAAAAAGAACGATTATACTCACTCCGCTGATGTAAACAAACTGAGGCTCTGACGGACCAAATTAAATGTTGAATGAATGAAAGTAGAAGCATGCACAACTCAAAAATATATTTCACTCACTCAAGTGTCGATTTATTAATGAACTGTAGTAATAATACACAAATGGAAAACAAAAGCACAAAGTTAATACACTCATGTATGCACATACTGAAAGAGACGCTACTCTCGAACCCAGATCCACTAGAATAAAAAACTCGATGTAGCACGGCTCATTTTGAGAAGCGCCATCTCGTGGCACCAAACATACCGCATTAATTAATTGAGTTTAAAACCATACAATATTCATATTTTCTGTGAGAAAAATTGATGCATAGTTATTGGACTTTTAACTTATATTATATAACCTGTAAAACTAACTACATTAGAATAAGAACACCACTTGAACCTCATCAGCTTCGTCTATGGGTATCGACGTTGGAATTAAATCAAGAGTATTTTGACGCTTTTTAGAAGAGACAATAGAAGGGCTATCATCGATTATCTATATTTAATTTTAAAATCTCTGAAACTAGGCTCTGTTTTGAATGTTGGGGAAAGTGTCTCAGCTGGGAATGCCATTGGAACGAATGATAATAAGATATAATTTTGCGTCAGGATTGGTTAGTACCCTCCTCGTTAAGGGTGAGCGTTAGTAAATCTTCTGCCCTATCCGCGCTTTGTTAACTTTCGCAGAACACATTTTTCGCGGAAATTCTGCTCAAGCAGTTGGGAAATATTTTCTGAAAAACAAAATTCAATACTTAGATTATATTAAAGCTAAATTTCATACTCAATAAAATATAGAATATATTTTTTATTTTAATCCAAAATATTTTTGGTGCTGCCATCTGTTGCAGTAATTTAATTCATACGGACTATTTTTATTTTTAATGAATATTTTTAAATGTCTATTCCTTCTAATACGGTATTAAATACAACAGCTCATATATAATAATTCCACCATCACGGAAAGGTAATTTCTAATTCCATAAATTTGATAAGGGGATATGAATGTACATTACTGAGGACTGCAACCTTGTCTTTAAGTTCCTTTGTCTTCAAGTCCAAGTTCAATTACCTTTTCATGATTGTGGCATTATTATATATGATCTATTGTATTTAATACCGTACTAGAAGGAATAGACAATTAAAAATGTTCATTAAAAATAAAAATAGCCCGTCTGAATTAAATTACTACAACAGATGGCAGCACCAAACATATTTTGGATTACAATAAAAAATATATTCTACATTTTATTGAGTATTAAATTTAGTTTTAATATAATCTAAGCATTGCATTTTATTTTTCAGAAAATATTTCGCAACTATTTGAGCAGAATTTCGGCAAAAACCGTGTTCTGCGAAAGTTAACAAAGTGCGGATAGGACAGAAGATTTAGTGATGCTCACCTTTAAATTCAACGAGCTTTACATACATGGAAACCACTATTCGTATTCTGGCAGCATTATTCTCCGTAAGCCATAGTTCGCGCTGCTTGTGACGTCACAGCAAATCAATTTATTTGTTATTATGAACGTTGAAATCAAATTATATGAAATTAAAACAAGATATACAAAATAAAATTAAAATATCAATAGATTCATTCAATAGCAAATAGCCAGATAGCAGAATTGGGGTGGTAATGCTGATAATTGACTGTAGGAAACGTCACGTCAAGAAAGAGCTAATGGCGCCGGCTATAGTAGTGTCTCCATGTATATAAGCTCGTTAGTTGAGCTCTGGTTCGAGGCTTTAATATACAAACTAATTAAGTTGAACTTTTCAGATGCTCCCATCCATCTTATACACTCATACCTTCGCTACAGATATTACACTGTCCGCATCAAAAACGCCTATTCAACACATAGACCAATCCGAGCGGGGGTCCCATAGGGCTCTCAATTGGCCCCAGCACTCTTTAATTTCTATATCAATGACATCCCAAAATCATCACACATGAAATTGTCCTATATGCGGACAACACAGCTGTGTACACAATATCTTCAAATCCGAATTTCGTGTGCATTCAGAAACATATACAAACGCTTTCCTCCTGGTTTCAGAATTGAAAAATTAAAATTAACAAGAAAAAACTAAATGCATCATTTTTTTTAAAAATACAAATGTGCCCCCCCCCCCCAATTAAAATTAATGACACACCCATCCCTTACGTATCATCCTGTAAATACCTCAACCTTCATTTCGATAATAAACTTACCTGGAAATATCACATAACACCTACTATTAAGAAATTCCATAAGCCCTGAGCAATACTCTTCCCGATCCTACCCCACGTTAGTTCTATTCACCCCACATTAACTTCCAAAACAAAACACTGTTAAACAAAACTGTACATAGACCAGTCCTTTTGCACGGAGCCGCTGTCTGGGGCTTTGCCTCTAATACTTTACTCAACAAGGTGCAATCAACTCAAAATAAAACCCTCAGAAGCATCAGGAAAGCCTCCAGATATCCCTGGAACGACGTCATCCATAACGATTTCAAAGTTAACACCATTAAAGCAGAAATTCAAAAACATGCTACCAATTTCTTTAATAATATCCCCCTCATCATGAATGGCGAGGTGCAAAATTCATTTATGACCCTCACCAATGGAATTCGAAAAACGTCCCAGGGTTTCTACCATTCTCTAAAACAAATTAGAATTGTAAAATCTATTCTTAAATTATTCAAAAATTTACTCTTAAATGTGTCAACTTCGTCGCTTTATCACATTCCATAAGAATTGTTAAACTATTAAGATACTCAGACTGTCCCTCTATCTATACACATAAGGTATTCACTGAATAAGCTTCGTTGTTGTTGTTATTGTTGTTGTTACTAATCCCCCGTGGTGAAGCGGAGCGCCTATGCACCACGTCCATTAGACCCCTGGTCCCATGGCGAAGGGGAGAATATGCAGATTCACTTCTATTGAAGCTCCCCAAGGGCGGAAGTCTGACTTTGCCTCGACAACACAACATCCATGCCCGCTGGCGGGATTCGAACCCACAACCCGGCAATCCAGCGATCAGACGGAAACGCATGCCGCTGACTGCTCGACCACCGGATTGGCAAATAAACTTCAACTGAGTTATCCTTATTGGCGAGAAGAATTTAATGAATCATATTTCAAGGCTACCCACAAAATTTCATTAAATTCCGTTCAGCCGTTCTCTCGTGATGATGAGATAAACGAAAGTTTCGTTTTTTACTAATATCTCGAGAGCCACTGGTCGTAGAAACTCAAAACATGGACTACATTTTAAGTGGGGCTATTTCCAGGTTATCCACAAAATATCATCAAATCCAGTTCAGCTGTTCTCCCGTGATGATGGGAAGACAGACAGATTTTCAATTTTATTTATATATATTGATTTTCGTTCCCGCAATACAACACCACGACTTCGTTTTCTAGAGTAAAATGATTTATAAAGATTCCACGAAAAAATGAACAAACGTAGAATTTCAAACTAATGGTTCAAGCAAGGAGAGGATGACTTTGAATTCGAGCAATCACAACTTGCATTTTTTAAATAAATTGCATTCCAAAGCATCTGAAATTTGAAGGAAAGGGGGAACAGACCTTGTACCTAATATTCTTTACTATTAAGAACAGGATGGAAGTTTTCCTTTTCAATATTTGCTTTTTTTTGATGAATAAGAAGAACATTCTAAACCTGGAACATTCTATACATGGATATTTATTTTAGGCAATGCCATTGACAGTGTATAGTTATGAAACTGAAAGAGTTAGGTTGACTGTCTGCTCAAATTATTTTCAACCCAACTTTCAACTTCCTCTCTTTTTATCTGAGAAATGGATTGTTGAAGTTTAGTATGATACCGTTTAACATTTTTATCAATATTTTGTCAAAATAATGGAGGTAGGCGTGATTTTTATGAAGCATCATTAAATCACTGAAATACGAAAATAGTTTTAAGAATTATTTAATGGTATTTCTGTTACATATTTGCTCGGTCTGCTGATCTATTGTTTGTTTATTTATACATATTTTGTTACTTGTACTCTTAATAGTTAATTCTAGTCTATTTTGCAATGACTTTTGTTCTGCTACTAATTGTTTCTAGTCTATTTTATTATGAATTTTGTTCTGCTAAGAGTTGTGTCTAGTCTATTTTGTTATGGCCTTTGTTCTGTTACTAGTTGTTTCTAGTCTATTTTATTATGGCTTTTGTTCTACTAATAGTTGTTCCTAGTCGATTTTGTTATGACTTCTGTTCTGTTACCAGTTGTTTCTAGTCTATTTTGTTATCGCTTTTGTTCTGCTACTAGTTTTTCTAGTCTATTTTGTTATGACTTTTGTTTTTCTACTAGTTGTTTCTAGTCTATATTTTATGACTTTTGTTCTGCTACTAGTTGCTTCTAGTCTATTTTGTTATGTATTTTGTTCTGCTACCAGTTATTTCTAGTCTATTTTGTTATAACTTTTGTTCTGCTACTAGTTGTTCCTAGTATATTTTGTTATGACTTTTGTTCTGCTACTAGTTGTTCGTATTATTTTATGTTATGCCTTATGTTCTGCTACTAGTTGTTTCTAGTCTATATTGTTATGACTTTTGTTCTGGTACTAGTTGTTTCTAGTCTATATTGTTATGACTTTTGTTTTGGTACTAGTTGTTTCTAGTCTATTTTTTGTGATTTTTGTTTTGCCACTGACTATTGATTTTATGATAGAGTGTTGTCAGTGTAATTGGGGCATTGGACTTGTCAGGACCAATTAAAGCGTCCTTTTCCGCAGGTTCTTCCCTCACTATTTTTTATACATTCAGTTATAAAATTACATTGTACTTACTGTGTGTCAAAATAAAGTTTATTATTATAAGCAACATGGCGGTTTTTATGCATGTATAGGGTACATGCAATTATAGTACTAAAATTTCTAAAATAAAAGTATTTTTGTTTTAAGAATTCTTTTAGATTATTTGGCAAAAATGGTTTGGGCAAACTAGTTTATTACAGCCAGGGAAACGTCTGGCAATTCGTTCTAGTATTTACCATAATGCGCACACCACATCACACCATGTACTAACATTCATTTATATTTCATATTGATTTTTGTTCCCGCAATACAACATCACGTCTTCGTCTTCTAGAGTAAAATGATTTATAAAGATTCTACGAAAATATAAAGAAACGTAAAATTTCAAACTAATGGTTCAACCAAGGGAAGGGTGACTTTGAATTCGAGCAGGCACCACTTGCATATTTTAAATAAATTGCATTCCGAAGCATCTGCAATTTGAAGGAAAGGGGAAGAAGGCTTTGTGCCTAACATTCTTTCCTATTAAGAAAAGGATGGAAGTTCTTCCCTTCAATATTTGCTTCTTTGTGATGATAAGAAGGAAATTCAAAACTTGGAGTTTCGTACCTGAGTTTTTATTTTAGGCGTTACCGTAGACAGTGTACACTTATAAAATTAAAAGGAAGAGGTTAGGTTGAGTACTCGTTCAATTATTAGTTATTCCCTTCAATAGTTGCTTCTTATGATGAATAAGAAGAAAATTTGAAACCTGGACTTTTATACCTGGATGTTTCTTTTTGGCGTTGGCATGGACAATGTACAGTTATAAAACTGAAATAATTAGATTGACTATTCGCTCAAATTATCATCAACCCAAATTTTAACTTCAGTTCTTTTTATCTAAGAAATGGATTGTTTAAGTTTAGTATGTTTCGGCTTAACATTTCTATCAACATTTTGTCAAAATCATGGGGGTCAGACGTGAATTTTATGAAGCAGCTTTAAATTACTGAAATACGAAAGTAGTTTTAAGAAGTACTTATAGGTATTTCTGTTGCAAGCTTGATCGGTTTGATGATCTATGGTTTATTTATTTATTTATTTTTTGCTACTTGTACTGCTACTAGTTGTTTCTAGTCTATTTTGTTATGACTTGTTCTGCTACTAATTGTTTCTAGTCTATTTTGTAATGACATTTATTTTTCTACTAGTTGTTTCTAGTGGAGTTGTTATAATTTTTGTTCTGCTACTAGTTGTTGCTAGTCCATTTTGTTATGACTTTTCTTATGCTACTATTTGTTTCTTGTCTATTTGTTATAATTTTTGTTCTGCTAATAGTTGTTTCTAGCCTATTTTGTTATGACTTTTCTTCTGCCACTGACTATTGATTTTATGATAGCGTATTTCCAGTTATCTATGGGCTGTGGACTTGCGAGGCCCAACTAAAGCGTCTTTTTCCGTATTTCCTTGTCTCACTGTTATACATTCGTTTATAAGATGAAATTGTACCTATTGTACGGCAAAATAAATGTTATTATTATTATATGCAACATGAGGTTTTTATGCTTGTATAAGATACATGTAATTATAATACTACAATTTCTAAACATACGAGGATTTGTGCTTAACGATTTCTTTGAGACTTGTTGGCAATAGAGATTTGATCTAAGGGTAAGCTAGACTGTAAAAAAATCCCTTGAGATTCCTGGGAATACAAAACTTTCAAATTTGAGAAACCCTTTAATATAAAATTTTAATAGAGTCCCAAACACGGACATTTAACCCATATGGAACTTTGCTTGTTCTGCAAGGCCTACCTGTGATTAAACGCGTGAAGATTTCGTTATCAAACTGTGGATCTTCAAAATAGCCAGCAGATGCTCTAGCCATTGAGTTACTATAGTTTGAAATTGTCGAACGAAATGACCACCTTCGTATTATCTGCTTCTTTTTTTATTCAAGTTAGCATCTTATGTACTCGCGATATTGAACATGACGCCGTATTTCAAAAGGTTTACTGAAAATTAGTAACTCGGTCTTTTTCTGATCTCCCATTTTAATTTTGTGTGATTTTTTTGCCATTATTAATTTTGCTTGATTGTTTTTTTGATAAATTTATTTGAAAAAGTACAATATCCCAAGAACGGTTTATGCTAGCGTTCTAAAATGCAAGTCAATTGTTTTCTACTGAAAAATTACATAAGAAATGATTATTTGCTAAATATTATTGAAGGTTCTAATTTTTTGATGATTTTTTTCAAAATAATCTTGTAAAATGGAGGGGGGGGGGGGTGTGTCTTCTGAGCATTCGATAGCGTTTAAAATCAATAGGCTTCCAGTATTGATACATATAGTCCTCACCTCAAAAACATTTGATTCGAGTTCAGAGATGTTTGAAACGTGCTCTTCCTTCGAAAACTTTAATTTGAATTTTAAACCCCTTCACAATACTTTCCTTATACAATATATTACACATATAGAGGTAATAAAAGTAAAGTTAAATTTTGAAAAAAATCATCAAAAAATCAAAACGTTTAATAAAGTTACGTAAATAATCATTTCTTATGTAAATTTTTATTAGAAAGTTATTGACACAAACTTTAGAACGCTAGCATGAAATATTCTTGAGATATTGCACATTTTTCTAACAAATTAATCAAAAAATCCCATAAAATTAAAAAAAAAATGATTAACTATTGTGAAATATATTCACTTTTCATACGTAATATTATGGGATAAATTTATTAACACCATTCTCGTGGATCTAGTTCGTTCTATTCACGAGAGAAGACAATGTCTAATAATTTGGTATTTTGACACCTAATAATTTGCCAACTTTCATTCATATATAAGAAATATCCTTCACTCCGCTTTTCTTTAATGCTTGACGATAAATTTGTCGGACTTGGTACTAATTTAGCGAAATATCGTCAACTATCACCAATTTGGTCGTATTTTACTCCAAATTGACAAAAATAGCATTCAAACTGCAAAATTGACGCTAAGTTAATGAAAATGACACCAAATTGATGAATACATTATTAAAATACTTTAATTATGTATTTGCGTATTACGGATGCTATCAATATCAATAATCCTCAATTGAGATTTGCGTTGGTTGGGCATATGATTTACATGTTGTCATTCAGAAAAGCGCCAAATATACAATTCAACGAACACTGTGCTTTGAATATTATAATTTTTTCACTGTTAAAGAAGTAAAATCATTGCATTATATACAGTCATTTGCCCCCATTTGATTTTTTTTACTAAATAAAGGTGGATCTACAGAGTGGATGGATCATGTCCTTCCCTGTTGATTTAAACAAAATGTAATTGACGTGTTGATCAAAAGATTAATACATAAGATATTATGTTCCATTTCGAGTGTTTATATGTGCCTAGTATGGAGAATTTTCTTACGAAATGAATTAATATTAAGTATTTATTTTACAGGATGTCACGGCAGACTCGGGCTGGTCCACAACAATCGGCACCTTCGACAAGTGGCGCTTCTGGTGGTGCCACTGGAGGATCTGGGATTCCGGGACCAGTGGTACAGCAAGCCCAGCAGTATCTTGAAGAAAACATCAAAAGATGGATGGAACCTGCTCCACAACCTCCGAGCCGCGAAGAGGTAAGATGCAGTACTCTAGTCTTTAAAGAAATGTAGCGATTGAATTGCGACAGGCCCGTGTCGAGCCCGAACTCGGGACCTCGTGCTTACAAGACCGACATTATAAGATTAGAGCAAAAGCTAGCTTCCACTCTGAACTTATAATTCGGGTATCCTAGCATCTTCGATCGATGTCTTTGGCAGGAGGAGCAAAGTCGGCTGCTGCCACACACTCCCCCACCTTATGAGAAGGCCCCGGTCGAATTTCGGTGAGGAGGGAGGCCGCCCAGAAAACCCCCGAGAGTCCCCATCCGAAACTCAGTCGAGGGGCTGAATGGCCGGGAGGCGTGTCGTACCTCGAGTGTGACGTCAGTCGTGGTCAACCAGGAAAGGAGTGGTTGGGCCTCTGGCTCCGTGTGGTGCTGGCATCTCGTGTTGAGATGATGGTGAGATTGTTGGTGAGAGAAGGTTGCATGTTTTAAACGTCCAGGGTCGCCGTTGTAGCGACGGATGTTGCCAGGACCGAACTCGGGACCTCGTGCTTACAAGACCGACATAAGATTAGAGCAAAAGCTAGCTTCCCCTCCGAACTTATAATTCGGGTATCCTAGCATCTTCGATCGATGTCTTTGACAGCAGCATAGTCGTCCGCTGCCACAGAAACAATATAAACACCAGGGATTGCCCATTCGATAAATGTGTGACTTTAACTCTCCACACACCTGCTGGTTGCTGTATGGGAATACACAATGTAATTAAAATGAAGGTTTACAGTGATTTCACACTATGGTCCCTGGCTTGTAGTTGATCAGATTGCTCGACTGCAATAGCAGTGCCTCTTGTGATATGATCTTTTTGGCCCCGCCTCTGTAACCTGTGGTAAAGCAAAGCAAGAGTGACTTATCTGGCAATAATAGCCCTCGAACTAGTCATAAATTTTATTCTAAAGATGTTTTGCCTTAAAGATTTTGGATTGTCTTTTTCTAGACTAGCTAGCTGGTTTTATGCCCCGTCAATTCCCTCTAAGATATGCCTCAGTTCCATATCACAAAATGTACTACTGGTCTTTACAGAGATCGAGCTAGCATTATATCAGTAAGTGTCCTAATTTTTTACCAATGGTACATAGCCGTAATTTCGGGCGGTCAGGAGTTTGAGCCAGAGATTTGAATCTGTTCTTAATTGTGAATGAATGCATGTTGAAGTTTGTGCGATGTTGTTGGTCTTGATGTCTGAAATCAGAATTCTAAAGATACATAAGATATATGTAAGTTCCGCTCCACAGTTCTAATAGAGTGTTGGTCTGGAGATCGTGAAGACGAGGGTTTGAGACTGACTCTTGACTTCAAACAGGTTTCATATGCAGCAAATGTATAATAAAACGAAACTTATATTACAAATAACTGAAGTAGACTTTCTGTAAATAGTTATGAAAAGTAATGTAGTTATGTAAAATTAAGAACAGTTATGAAAATTAATGTAGTTTAAAAACTTATGGGGCCAGCACATAACTTTTCCTACAGACTAAAATTAATTTTCGTTCTCTTTCTTTCATAATCAATTAAATTGAGTTTGATTGCACAAAGTAAGTCGGATAATTTTTGAAATTGTTCTGAATTTGGAGTTTTATTCAATTTTCGTTTTTATTTAATAACTGGACGTATTTTTAAAGCAGTTGTGGCAAAAATGCAAAATAAATAAATATGTGGCGATTGAGCGTCACCTGTCCCGAGCCAGGAACGAACTCGGGACCATGTGCTTAGAAGACCGACATTATAATCATAGAGCAAAAGCTAGCTTCAGCTCCGTTCTTATAAGTCGGGTACATGTTCCAAGCATCTTTGATCAGATGTCTTTGCTGCCGCAAATAAAATATCTCGAGGACAGTTTGTTTTAAAGTTATGGGGTTGGTGTTGATATTTTTGTGAAATAGTGCGTATAAGACAAGTAATTATTTGATGCATTTGACGAAATGGTCCGTAAAAATTGCCAAACCCTAAAATTAAATGCTGCAGCTGCATATTTGAGTATATGCAGTCTTTTATTTTAGGGTTTGATGATTTTTACGGACCATTTTGAAAAAAAAAAGGTTCATATTTTTCGAATTGTACCAAAATCTAATCAGCATCTGGGGGTAACTCGCAAGTGACATATATCAACCAAGTTTCATGAAAATTAATGAATTTGTTTTTCAGCTAGAGTGGATACATACATATTCGACAATATTCCAATAATTTCCCCATGTATGGTAGGGAAAATAAAACTGAACAGAGATGTATACTGAGTGTTTAGCATAGTTACCTTAGTTTTTCGGGCTTTGAAAGTTGGTTCTAGACGCATACTTCCAATTCAATGGGAAATTATTCAATTAAATCAAATGCGAAGTTCATTCATATATCTTATCCCGGTGAATTGTATTTTCAGAACAATAGGGGCTTCCCATTACGGTCCCGTAAGAAAAAATGTTCAATTAGAAAATGTTGCGTTTCATAGAAACTAAGGTAAATGACCCAATATGGGCACCCCTAAGCATTTTAATTATTATAATGCTTGTTTTAGCAGATAAAAATTTGAAAATTGGTGGATATATTCTCCTTGCAGGAGGTAACAGGGAAAAAATGATAATTGAGTTAAAAACACCAGATAGGTGCTAATAATGGACAGTGTCCATGTTGGGAACCTTTGCACCTTTTATAGGCACCCTTAAAAATTATGCTAAGAACCCTTAAATTAACGTAAAACTTTAACCAGAGTCGGCGCAAGATGGACATACAAAAATATAAAAATTTTCCTTACTTGTAAGACAACAACATTCTCCATGTACCCAAACACAACACGTATTACACTGTATCATGTCTAATTGTTTTTCTTGACGACACAGTATACAATAGCAGGACTCTTTTGAGCTGGATCCACCACTGTACGACGGCTGAGCTGCAATAGTTGATATTACATTTGTCTTGGGTCTAGGGTTGGGTGTTGGTTTTGGCTTAGCTGCTCGTTTTGACTTGCCAGCTGCTTTATGCTTGGGTACCTTTTTTTCTGGAAAAAGCGATTGCACCAGTCTTACAGCTCGATAATTTAAAGCCTTTTTTCTGTTGGTCTTTTTAAAATATCGGAAATAGATAATTGATGAATATATGTGTCTCTTTACAGCAGTGCCCATATTAGGTGTAGTGCCCATATTTGGGTTACTTACCTTAGTAAAAAAACTCCGGTGTTACAGCTCAATTTGTTTGCTTAGGTCTTGGTGAATTATTGGTGCCTAAGCATGAAATATTTTATTCTATTGAAAAATTAACATATTTAATTATTAGAGAAGTTTGAATGGAGTATATGAAAATATACGTATTCAAGTACGTATTTATATGCGCCACCAGGCAAGTTCATAGATTTACTTGAATGTGAAATCTCGTTAAATATATTGTGTAAGTTTAATTTTTATGCCGAAAAGCAAGTCAGTAAAATAATTTGATATTTTGAAATGAAGTCTATGGTCAGAGTATTTAAATGAAATTGGGACAATGACTAGAAGGACTAGCTAGCTATATACAGTTAGAGAGTCATTTGTCGCGCTTTAAAAGCATGTAAACAAAATAAGTTGAAAAAAATCGAATGAACTTATCAAACTTTACTGAACTAACTTATTGAACTTCATTTTACAAAATATTATTCACAAAAAAACATTTTGGCTTCATCGGAAGGGATCCACCGCTGATTTTTAGCATGTTCCCCTGTATATGTTGGGAATTTTTTTCGATTTTATAATAAGCAATAACTCTTCGATTATTGCCGATAATTGCACTGGATTATTTTTCTTTAGATTACATAGTATGCAGGACAACCTTTTCTAATTGAACATTCTTTCTTTGGGGACCCCTATGAAAATTAGACCTCCTATTTGTTTAAATACCCACGACATAAAAAATATCTGAAACAATTTAGCATTTAATTTTAACAAACTTTCAAATCGGTATTACATGTCTAAAACCAATCGTCAAAGTACAAAATCCGAGATTAACCATTACGAAACATCCTGCATGTATAAAACTATTAACAGATTCCTGCTTTTAACAAATTAATTATTAATGTTCTATAAAAACTTCATATTTTTATTTCATCTGTGTCACACAAAAGACTGAGATCAGATTATTAACATTTAAATGAAGAGAAACAATGAAATTAAAAAACACTCTGTCTACTCAATTTAATATATTAACATGTATAAAATCTATTCGTTTTGACACCCAATGGCTTATTTGAAAAGGTACACTGTAATTCAGTGGAGTCATTTAAATTTTCTTGAACAAATATTTGCTCCTGATGAAATTGTCTGGCTTTTTAACAAACAGTCTCAAAATGTCGTTGTTAATCTTTCATTTGTTTGCTTGTAATTGATGTATTTTCGATGGGAATTGAAACAAAGGAATAATAGCATACATCAAGTTGTAATTCAAATAGGAATTCTACGTATGAATGTCTGAATTTTCAACCGTCAATGAGAAAACATGCTTAAATTATGACCAGTAATAGATTCAAAATAAATAATTCAATACAAAGTGTTCCAAAAATTTTAAATAAGGCATTCCTTGAATTTTACAGTCAAAATCGTGTGGATATTAAATTAGCAGTGGTAGTTCGTGAGGTGAAGCAGGATAAGCGCTGCTTCACTTAAAGCTATTGGCTGAATGGGTTATTATTCGGCGAATTTTTCGACTTGTTAGAGTATTTTTATATAATATTTGACCACTCTTGTGCCAATAGATTGATGTGTTTTGATGATGTTCGTTGTCGAGGAGGAAGGGGAATCCCGTCGCTGAATATGCGTCACCTATTCCTAGAGTCACCAGCCGCCACTGCACTTTAGCAATATTTTTGTTTTATTTGACTATTAAATATCCAACAATTGAGATGAAGGTAAATTTTAAAGGCTTATTGGAGAAATTCTAAAAGTTTCGTTTTATTTGCATAACCAGTCGCCTTCGGCGACCAGCCTGTCCCCTACCCTTGAAAATTCTGACCGTGGCAAACTCGCTGGCCCCATAACCCCATGGAGTTAACAAAGTTTGTTTTAGTTTAATGACGTTAAAACCAATAATTAAATTTTAAGATGAAAAATAATGTTCTAGGGGGGGGGGGTCTTGAAAGTTGATTTAAAGTGAATTTATTCTGTTTGTGAACTGTGAGATTCTGAGGATTTCTGTACCTGTAACCCTAGAAAAGGGATCCCTTTGATGTGTACTCACAGCCGAATGCTTGCAAATTAAACAAAAATCTAAATATAATTCTAGAATAGAAGTCGAAAACCTGTTAAATCAGAACAATATATAGCCCCTGTTTAAATCAGAACAATTTTAAAACAATATAAATAAAGTACACTATAAACGTGTAAATACACTTAATACGTAATGTTATAAAAAAAGAAAGAGAAGTTTATGTTCTTAAAAGAACAATAATGAAGTAAAATAAATTCTTATCTTGATATGGATAAACTGCTCCAAAGAAACTTTAATATTTACTAAAATATTAAATCATTAGAAAGCGTAGAACACAGTTGAGCAACTGGTTTCAAAGACAAAAGTGTCTTATTTATTAGTATAATGGAGACAGACTAGTCAGTCTAGAATTATCACTGAAAAGTCCGACTTTGAAACTGAAGGCAAGAAAGTGAACTTTTTGATCACAGGCGAGTTCTGAAGCTCGCAGATTGTATTGTAGAATGTCTGCTTTTTCTAGAAATTACATTGTTGAATAATAAAAACTGCATCATTTACAAAAAAAATATATTTTTACTGTATTATGGTTAATGGAATAAAGTATATCTCTAATAAAAAGTCTACGCTTGATATGTTTAATTGCCACAAATTCCCAAAGTGTGAAATTTGGAAATTGAGGGAAATGAAATTAAGGCAGTTCGTTGTTAGCGATTGTTAAGGTCACACACTGTTCTTTTGACCTAAAAAGTGGGGTTCTAATGTCCTCGAAGTAGTTGTCCTCATGTAACTGATATATGCGTGCTTTCTTCAAGGAAATTATATATGTTATTAACGTAATAGTATAATGTAATATAATGAACTATAAATAGTTTTCAATATTTCGTTGTTCCTCCTCCAGCTACTATTACAGCCTTGAAACGGTCAGGCATAGAGTGAATCAATTCGTGGATATACGGTGGCTTACATAAATTACATGACTCAGCATATTAATACAAAGCAACCATTATGCCTGCATTTAGATTGAAGAAATTGTGACTGTGTTCAGATTGTAATTGTGAGATTGCATTTGAATTACAATTGCGACAGATTATATTTATGGCTGTATTTGAAATACGATTATGACAGCATTTGGATTATAATTGTGCCTGTATTTGTATTGCAATTGCGACTGAAATTAAATTGCTATTGCGACAACATATAACTTGCAGTTATAGCTGCATTTATTATGCAATTGTGACTGATAACATTTGTGATTTCAATTGAATTTGCAATTATGGTTGCATAAGGGTTACAATTGTGCTTGCATTTCGATTTCAACTGCGGTTGCATTTGGATTGCAATTGTGGCTATACGTGGATTGCAACCGTGATGGAATTTGGATTACAATCCTGATTGCATTTGAATTTCAATTGCGATTGCATTTGGATTACAATCCTGATTGTATTTGGATTGCATTTGCAATTGAATTTGGATTGCATTTGCAACTGCAATTGTATTGGACAGAAAATGGCATCACAAGTGATTCAGTTTTAGTTCAACATTGTATCCTAAAGACGTTTCTGGTCTAGGAAATCTTTGTTTTCAATAAACAACTAATTATTATTTACTTTCTTTTTTTAGCAAAGAAATCTTAAGGAAATATTTACAGTGAATATTCCCCATAGCATGTGTAATTGAGGTAGCTTGCATAGTTGTTGACTTATATGTTTACAACAAATAAAAAATTCAATAAGCTTTATAAATTTCCATATACACAAAGGATCGACAAAGTTTACATAACTTTTTCAATTAAATCCATCTTTTTTAGATTGATCTACACATATGAAATACCAACATTTCTCTAATTAAAACATCTAATTTAAAAGTAAGAATCAATATAAAATTCTCTTTCTACGTATCCTAAATTAAGATGTAAGAAACAACATTTCCATTTGATACACAAAGGGCTGTTCTGAAAGTATACACATAGCAAATTAGTGCGGAGGGATTTAAATTGTCGTAATCAAATATTTGCTCTTAATGAAATTGCCTCGCTTTTTAACAAATGGCCTCAAAAAGGCCATTTTTAATGTCCCATTTGTTTGCTCTTAACTGGTGCTATTTGTTGGATGACAATTAAAACATAATACAGAGAGATATAAAGTACACATTGGGTTGAAATTTAAATAGCAGTATTATGTATGGTCTTTTAATTCTTCAATTGCACGTTCAAGTAAGAGAGATAATGAAATATTTCTGACTCATTACTGATAAAGTGTTGTTCAGTGAACGATAAAGTATTATTTTTTCGTTTAAATGAAATTACATTAATACTTTATCGAGAAGATTTACAGTATGTTTTAATTATTTCTGTCTAAAACGACATTGGTATGCATTTTGGTTTCTTATTTTCTCACAATGCATGGTATATGTAAAAGGAAAGCATTGTGGTGAGCTTAAATACTTGATTATTGGATAAACATGTTTCGAATATCCCTCAATACGAATCAAGGCTATCCGAGTTTCTACCTGCGAGTCAGTTGCCATTATAAACCCATGTTTGTAAAAATTGCAATACCATGAAGGAATCACGCGATGGAGCTAAAATGTACAGTAAATGCAAATATGGTTGTGCTGTGCAATTGATTAGAATTTCAGAGTCACCGCGCATGCGTGGGCAGAGCAGCGCCCGCTGAACTGCAGTGTTATCAGTATAAATAGAGAGATGTAGAGGGACGTTGAAAATAGTCTATGGTTGTCTGCCAGGGGTAAACATTTCATGATAAGTCACTATGCCTCTACGACAACAGAGGGGGCCATATGAGCAGGAACAAATGATCGACCTTCCTGAATGGGTTTTTTCGTATAGTGCAATAGTAGATCGTATGGAGCGCAATGCTACGACTGCGATGAGAGTGTGGAAGCAGTGGACTCACGAGAATCGGACGAATTGCAAATCTGGCAGTGGACGAAGAAATGTTACGTCAACACGAGGTGATAGATACTGTCGCATGGTAAACCCATGATCCAATATTTTCGGGAGTGCGATCTAGAGTTTACGTATTTATTTTCGGGGGTCAGCCTTTTCGTTTGGCCAGCTGCACTCGGAATAGAAAACAAGATGTGGGTTATTGTTCTTTAGATATCACATTTTCACTGAAAGATTTAACGTTTGTCCGGTTCGGACGGATCATAGGTCTGGCGGCTGTTTGAATTAGTGGCCGAAAGCATATCAGTTTCGCAGGGGCTTGAGAAGGGGCTTTTTGTTTCTGGAGGTCTAAAGTCAACGGCGGTGCTTTGGGGCCAAGGGGTTAAGACCCAGAATCCAATGGGATGTTTGTATGCGTCTCAAGGGCGTGTTTTAAAATCTTGGAGAGAGAGAGTTTTAAAAAAGGAGCGAGGAGAAGGAACTGCGACTCATTAAAAAAAGAGGTGAAAAGATCGGCTCCTAACCAAAGGAGTGCGACGATGGCCAGAGAAGTTCGGTGAGTTACCCATCTGGGACCTATTTCCTATTATGTATTTGTTCGACCTCTCTCTCCGTTTTTATGATGATTAAATACAACTTAGGGATAGTGAATTTTAATTTTAATTACCATCTTTTCAACTTTAGTCTGTGAGACTCTATACACTTTTGTTTTGTTTATCTTAAATTGGTATACATTCCATTTTGAATATGGGAAGTTGTATTTAAAATATGTTGAATCAATATTATGTAAATATTTACATAGTGTAAATAAATTAATGTTATTATTTCAAAACACGGCTTTATTCTTCTTCGCGCTCTAACCGGGCGTGTCCTAAAAAAGGTAGTTACCTCGGGACAGATACCTCATCCGCAGAGGGACCGTACAGATTCATCACAATAGTTGGAAGAACGTTGGAGCACTGCTAGAGGTGTGTCATTGTCTACTCCATCAATTCGTCAGCGTCTGCTGCACCGTGGACTGCGTGCAAGAATTCCTTTGTATAGGATTCTCCTGACGCAAAACCATCGGCGCCTCTGGCTACAATGGACTTATCAACATAGACACTGGCTGCCCATTGGCAATAAGTCGTCTTTTCCAATGAATCCCGCTTTAATTTGGGGTGCAGTAATTGCGGCATCCACGTTAGACGCTGTAGCGGTGAAAGCCACCTCTAGAGTTCGTCATCTAACGTCATACTGGATGAACGCCAAGCGTGATGGTCTGGGGCGCCATGGGGTATCTTGGACGATCTCAGCTGAGAATTGTCGGTTATCTGAACAGCAACCAGTACATCAGGCAAATTCCAGAGCCTGAAATCGTACCTTTCCTTAAACGCATTCTTGAAGTTGTATTTCAACAGGATAATGCCCGTCCACTTGCTGCTAGGAATGTTCAAGACTTATTTTCAGTTCAATAGATACAGCTTCTTCCTTGGTCTGCCTATTCACCGGATATGTCGACTATTCAACATGTTTGGGATTTCGTCGGTCGGCGTCTCATTCGTGACGCCCTTCCCGTAGCTAATGCAGCTGAACTTTGGGTTCGGATAGAAACAATCTGGAATGCTCTTCCTCAGGTACAAATTCAAAATCTGTTTAATTTGATGCACGTCGTATGCGAGCACTTATTGTAGAATTTGATGAAATTTTGTGGATAACCTTGAAATAGTTCCCCATAAATTTAGCCAACGTTTCGAGTATCTAAGACTAGGGGTTGTCGAGATATTAATGAAAAACGAAACTTTTCCCTAAAAGTTGTATTTTCTAACTCCGTGGTTTATTCAAATGAAAAGCTTGAAAATCGTTTGAAAGTGAATTAAAACTTTATCTTTGAGTTTTGTGGTAGATTTTTTGCGCTGATTAGTTACTTTCTGAGCACATGAATTGTTTGAAACATGATTTAAATGGAAAATCTATCTCCATGGTTATGTTTCACAAGCTTTTACTAAATAAAAGTATAAAGAAATCAAAATAGTTATTTAATTTCGCAGTTTATGAGGAAGATTCTATCTTATATCATGTCGCTCAGAAACGCAATTAAATTAAACCTGTCTGTTAATATTAATTATTATTTTTTCGATTTGAATAATAAATAAATGGAAATAAAATATATTTTAGAAAAGAACGATTTGATTTTTCTTCATTTTTGACTGGATAATATCAATTACGGTCTTCAGGTTTAAACGTTATTATTACTGATATTTTCGGGGATTATTGATTCAGGGATTATTGATATTTTCAAGTTATTATGCCATTGCTTTATTACGACAAAAATTGTTTAAACTCATATATTGTACGTTGTACGAGTATACTTCTACAAATACACGGGTATATCTTCTAATCTACGAGAATATAAGTAGTATTATATATAGCTATATTGGCATATGTTTTGATATATATTGGCATATATTGGAATCAATTACGACTTTCTGGTATAAATATTACGGGGATTATTGATATTTTCAATTTATTACGTCATCTCTTTTATTTTGGCAAATATTTTTAAGACTCATATTGTAATACGGGTAATCTTCTAATGTACTAATACAGGTTACATCTTCTAATATTCGCGTATATGAGTTAGTAGGGGTTTTATACAATTTTAATGCTTTCATTTTGCTTATATTGATACAATTCCTTTTTTTTTTTTTTTTTGTAAATTTGCTTACAAAAGGGGCCAGGATGTTTTATTCTTCAGATCTGCCCGTGAAGATAATTTTTCATAGTGAGAACAGATATTCTTAAACTTTTTATTAGGAGCAATAAATTTAATATTATAACATAATTTGCACATGATTGTGAATTATAAGTTTCTCTCTATTATATACCCCGTACGAAGAACGGGTATGCTGCTAGTCAGAAAAAAATGGTTGTTGAAGTTGTTGTTCACTAAACTTTTTCGATATATTTGATTGTTTTTTTTTTTTACTCAAGGAGAACGATATTACTCCAATTATATACTATTTTCCTAAAATTTGAAATATTAACCTTATTCGGTGGCATTAAGAAGTCTGATTTTTTAAGTATTCATTAAAGAACATGAAAACTATATCAAAAATCAGTATTTTCATAAAGTTTCTATTTCTCAACATTTTTGGAACTCCGCTCAACGTTTTAAGTTTTCTTTTGCAGGGATTGTAAATGCACTGCATGCCCTCTTTAACACTTTCCTACATAGTTGAAACGCGTTTATGAATTCGTTCATTCTGTCTGTCTGTCTCTCTGTCCGTCCGTTCGCATGACAACTGCCGTAGAAATGACTTTATCAAAATGCAATTTTAGTATGTTGTTCAGACGGTCTGAGGGACATATGGGAATGTAAATGAATAATATCACCCGATTAGTTTTGGATTGAACCCGGGTTGAGAAAGTGAAATACATTGAACCCTATGGGACCTAATTTTTCAAACGTCTTTTAAACAGAGTTAAAATTCACAAATTGCTTTGAAAATTTTATGAAATATTAAACTGTCCCATGAAATATATATAAAAAATTTCAGCAAAATATGTTGGGTAGTTTTTTAAATAAAAATTATTATAAAAATTAGTATTAATTACACCCATATTATATGAAGAGATCATGTGACCCACTTAAAAATAAAGTATGGCATCTGTCTTTTATTCCAAATGTAAAAATCGTGGTGATGAAAGTTCTTTTAAATTTATATTTAGTGTTGCATCCTTTCTAAAACAGCTTCATTTCGCGTATTTTCTGTGCATCTATATTCTGCGCCTATGCAATTACAATATCTTTTAGTTTAACTGATTATCAAACTTTGATTATTTCTACAGCGAAGTCTAATTTCAACGTATGCATAATGTAAACAAATCAAGCTGCAAAATGAGTTGTATAAGAATTGTTGAATTTTTCTAACGCAAATTTTATTGGGCTCTGGAGTCTGGAATATAGGTGATATGAATGAAATTTTCATTGATTTTACATAGAGAAGCAGACGATTTTATAGCATTGCTTTTTTGACGAAGTTTGAATCATGGTGTTAAAAGTACTTCTACCTCCTTGGATCTAAGTTCCCAAGTAAAATAAATTATTGTAGTACTGTGATAATTTAGATGTTTAAAATAATTGCATTTCATTTGGAAAGTGTTTCATAATCAATGCTTTATGCATGATTGATCTCTCTTGTTTCAGATTGACGTTTTTAAAGTATTTTTAAATACAGAACAATTTTGAAGTTAATGACTTGTCTGGTAAACCATTTTTTCCACTGTCTGATTGGATGGCTGCAATTTCGTCCTTTCACTTTATGCTTGTTCCATATTTTCCAATTTCTTAAACTTTGGGAACTTAAAAAAAAAAAAAATTATTAAAAAGTTAATTAAATTTTAAATTAAATTAAAAGAAATTGATTACATAAGTGTTTTTAATTTGAAGTATATGCTTTTATTGCACGTAACATGTACAAAAACAATAAAGTATGAGATCAACAAGCGCGATGATTATGCCAATGTCTCGTTTTACTGAAGTATCACAGGGGGAAAAAAAAAAACATTGGAGAGATGTATTCATGTAAAATAAAAATTCGTGTAACAAGATATATTTAATTTATTGAGAATTAGTTTTTTTGCAGTAAAATTAAGCATTGTATAAAAATGGCAGAAAATTGATGCAGTACAAAATTGCACATTTCAATTGACTCTTTCATCATGTATTCAGTTCTATGTGCAAACCTCAAGTCTTTCCCAACAAAATAAAGAATCTTTTAAAACTTTGTAATTGAAAATTTTCATCTACATTGCTTTGTTGCCGAGTTTGATATCCCAACTTTTCAATTCATCCGCTAGGGGGCGCTGCAATTACTTTTATTAGATCAGCACGTAGATTAGTTCTTCTGTAGATAGATTTAAAGTATACACAGTCATGGGTTTTTCCTTATAAAGTTTTAAGGAACTCAAAGACTTTCCAAAGCGCCTATTATATGGGAGTGGGACAGCCTAGTGGTTAGCGCACTGGTATTTGCACTCCGATGACCCGATTTTGATTCCTTGACTGACCAAACTGTTACGATGTTTACGCGGATTACGATCACTTTCAAAATGTGGATCCGTAAGTCCTTCCGAGAGGTTGTTGGTTGGGGAAGGAGGGTACGGTCCCTGTGGATATGGCCCCTACTGGGTTCCGGTCTAAATTGGATGGCACTTTAAGGCTGTCCGTACAGATACTTTACACTTTCGAGTAGGTCGAACGGTCTGGGTCGAAGAAGGAGCCCATTAGAAATGATATTAAGAGTCTGTTCGTGTTTTCATCACATGCATTTCACTAATGATTTATATGAGATAAAGTTTGTAATTTTATGATTTATCTTTTGCAATAAGTATATTAATGCATTCTCAACCTGATATCGTGTTTGAATGGCAATGCAAAATAGTAAATAAAGGAAATGCAATATCGCAAATACAATTGGCTCTCATGTATTTCCATTCCAAACTCATAAATACCGAAAAATCTCGAATTCTTGTCGTTTATCTTCTTTCCCATACAGAATTTTTAATTTAGCAACATCATAACTTTTCCCTTGCCTGTTTTAATAATGCTTGCTATTCCAGATCCGGGGAAGCGATTTATAGTTATAAAACAATCAATATTTTATTCGCAAAGAGAATTCCTCACGATACTATCTTTATTGGTGTACGCATAAAACATCTACATAAATTTCTGTTTTATGTCTTTTGATCTGGTCTGGATGGTACATCTGTCTTTTACGGGTATTTTGTTTATGTAGAGCTATATTTCTTTCCCAGGGAATAAATGAATTTCTGTATGACGATGCAGAGAGACGGGGATATTTCGATCTGAAGTTTGGTTAAAATAAAAATATTCGTAAAATATGAGAATATATTTGTGTATATTGACTTTTCTTGCAGTACAAGATATATGAAAGGGGAATATTATGTTTGAGTAAAAAAATACGTTTACATTTAGATGTATTTACACAACTTGTACATTCCTGAATACGAAAAAGATATCTTTTCATGTCAGGTGTTTCTCTACAACTTCTGATTGTCTTTATTGTCGGGGATTAATTGATGCTTTTTTTTAATCATCTAAAATAATGCTTGCACTATTACTTTTCTTATTGCATAGTATAATGCATAAGGAAAGTATTGTGATGGTGTCGAAAATTCGAAGCACGTTTCAAGCACGTTTCAAGCATCCCTGAACACGAATCAAACCTTTTAGAGATGGTGTCTGTATGTGTGTATGTAAGTGTGTGTATGTGTGTGTGTGTGTGTTTGTGTGTGTGTGTGTGTGTGTGTGTGTGTGTGTGTGTGTGTGTGTGAGTGAGTCGGTGGAAAAATATCTCACGAACGAAATTTGGTACAAAAAATATAATCCGTGAACACTGGAAACCTATTGTTTTTACACGCAATCGAATGTTCAGAACTGCCCTAAATTTTCGAATGAAATTTTGAGAAAATCATCAAAAAATCAAAACCTTTAATAAAGTTACATAAATCATCTTTCCTTATGTAATTTTTCATTAGAAAACGATTGACCCAAACTTTAGAGCACTTGCATGAACCGTTCTCGAGATATTGCAAATTTTCCAAATTGATTTATCAGAAAATCACACACAAAAAAAATTCTTAACTATTATGAAATATGTTTACTTTTCATATGTAATATAATACGATGAATTTGTTGACATCATTCTCGTGGATCTATCTCTTTCCATTCACGTGGAAAGATACTTTGGGTAATTGTTTTGTATTTGGACGCCAATAGTCATTTGTCGATTATAAAAATAACCTATTTCTCCGTCCATAACGCTTAGCGATATTTTGGCGAAAAATTTGACAGATTATTGCCAATTTGCGACTTTTTAAATGTTGCCAAATTAATGAAAATTTCGCCTAATTGATAAAAATGACGCTAAATCAATGAAAATAACGATTAAATGATGAAAATTCAGTATTGTTAACGGATTATCGCCAACTTAGCGACTTTTTGAATATTGTAAAATTAACGAAAGTGCTGCAAATTTGATAAAAATATCGCTAAATTGATTAACTTGACACTAAATGGGAATTATGTTTTACAAATTTTTAATTCCGTCATATGATGGGCATACCTTTCAGTATATTTCTATTAGAAGAGGCTCTTCTTCCCATTTGTCTGCATCACTGGGTGATATATTCAGCGAACTTGTTGAATAATCTAATTGCCGACCTATTAATAATTAGCGCCATATTGACGAACATATCATCAAAATTGCAAAAATGACGTCAAGTTAATGACAATAACGCCAAATGATGAATTTATTATTTACATATTTTAATATATGGATTACATTGCTTATTGAGGATGAAAAGAATATTGATAATTATTAATTTAGAGTTGCGCAAAATATAAGTTAATTAGGTACGAAAAAGTTTTGCATGTGTCCACCCGGAATGTACAATTCAACGTTGAATACAGTGTGTCATGTATATTATATATCCATTCCGAGCTTGCAATTTCATCCCCAGTAGCTCAACGGTAGAGAGTCGCCTGGCCAGTTCGTAGATCCAAGTTCTATTTCCAGTTGAGAAAAAGTTCTTTGCAATTCACTGTGAAAAAAGTAAATTGATTGCATTATACTCGTATGAGGAAAGTTGTGTGCTGCCCACATCAGATTTTTAAAAAATTATTTTACATGTTGTCATCCGGAAAATCGTCAAATGTACAATTCAACGATAAAGACACAGTATCGTGGATATTATACATTATTACTTTCCCTTCAATACATGGTAATGTACAGGGGAAAGTATTGGAATCATACCGAAAATCGCAATTCGAGTTTTCGACGGATCTACACGTTCCGGGACCTCTAGAATACGATAAAATCATTTATAGTGTGACGCCTGTGTGTGTGTCTGTTTGTCTGCCTGTCTGTGTAGATTTTGTATCCACTCTAACTAAAACACTAATTGACCGAATTCCATAAAATTTGCTAAGTAAGTCGCTTGTAGGTCACCCTGGTGCTGATTAGATTTTGCTGCGATTCCGAAAAATAACCTGCCTTTTTTTGCGAAATGGCCCACAAAAATCGTCAAAATCTAAACAAAATCTAAAATCAAAATCTACGTATGCTCAAATATATCCATTAAATGCTTGTTTTATACGTAATTTTTAACGATGAAAAAATGAGACAAACCCCATTACACTAGCGCTAGCCGTTCTCGAGATATTTTAGTTTGTTAGCATTTTCGCTACGCCACCGTTGAAAATAAGTTCAGTTACCAAATGAAAATGAAAATGTTATTAAAAGTAAATTAAATTTAATTAAAATAAAGAGAACGTGAATATAAGTCTGCAGCGAAAGTCATGTGCTGTCCACTTCAGATTTTTCTTTACTGTAAAAGTAGTAAATTCATTGCATTATATGAGGAAAGTCACGTGCTGCCCACATGAGACTTTTTTACTGTAAAAGTAGTAAATTCATTGCATTATATGAGTAAAGTCATGTGTTGCGCACATCAGATTTTTTTAACTGTAAAAGTAGCAAATTCATTGCCTTATATGAGGAAAGTTATGTTCTGCCGACATCAGATTTTTACTTTCCCTGCAATACATGGTAATTGTATAGGGAAAGTATTGGAATCATGTCGAAAATCGCAACTCGAGTTTTCGACGGATCTACACATTTCGAGACCTCTAGAATACGAAAAAACTATTTTCAGCGTAACGTCTGTGTGTGTGTCTATCTGACTGTCTGTCTGTATGTCTGTGCAATGTATGTATCCACTCAAACTCAAAAACTAATGGACCGAATTTCATAAAATTTAGTAGGTAAGACCCTTGTATGTGACCCTGGTGCTAATTAGTTTTTGATACAATTTGGAAAAAAAGAACGCACTCTTTTGCGAAATGGCCCACAAAAATCTCATGTATTTCACTCTAACTGAAATTCAAATTGACCCAATTTCACAAAATTTGGTAAATAAATCACATGTGGGATACTCTGGTGCTGATTAGATTTTGGTACTCTTCGGAAAAGAACAAACAACCTGCCTTTCTTTACGAAATGGCCCGCAAAAATCGCCAATATCTAAAAAAAGACTACGTATGTTCAAAGGTCTCAATTAAATGCTTGTTTTATACGTAATTTTTGACGAGGAAAATAATGAGAACAACTCTATTACTCTAGGACTAACCGTTCTCGAGATATTTGAGATTTTTCGCATTTAGATATGCCACTTTTAGAAAAATGTCCAGTTACCAAATAAAAGCAGGAATTGAATTAAAAATGCAACTTTAGTGCCATTTTGTGCAATTAAACTCAATTTAATGAGTTTTGAAAGAAATAGAGAAAAAATGAATTTGAGTCTGCAGGGAAAGTCATGTGCTGCCCACATCAAATGTTTTTTAATCTCGGATAGCAGTACATCTGGGTACTGCCGAAGTGAAAATATAACTTACTTGCCAATACTGCACTAGAATCAACATTCAATACGGGGCACATATAAATTTCATTTTCATCTTTAAGAAAGAACCGTCGCCAAATCTGCATAAATTTCGTTTTTACATCTTTTGGATCTGATGCATTGAAAGATACGGAAACGAATTTTAGATATACATAGAAAGCATGTGTAGTTTGCCTACGTTCTGTCAGAATAGAGATATTTCTTTTTTGCATAAGAAATGGAATTCAAAACTTTTATAAAAATAAAAAAGAATCTGACGTGGGCAGTATATGACTTTCCCTACAGACCCAAATCCATTTTCTCTTTATCTCTCTAATAATTAATTAAATAGAGTATAATTACACAAAGTAAATTGCACAATTATTTAAAATGGTACT
The DNA here is from genome assembly GCA_951213105.1 of Amaurobius ferox. NCBI lineage: Eukaryota > Metazoa > Arthropoda > Arachnida > Araneae > Amaurobiidae > Amaurobius > Amaurobius ferox. The sequence goes on along the minus strand of OX578150.1, from coordinate 50,765,527 downwards.
GAATTTACATTTTTGGTTCAATTTCTGCTTCCATTTGGTAGCTGGAAGTGTTTACAAAAGCGGCGTAGCAAAAATGCGAAGAAACTAAAATATCTTGGGAATGGTTAGTCCTAGAGGGATGAGATGAATCTTATTAATTTCATTGTTGAAAATTGCGTATAAAACAAGCATTTAATTGATTTATTTGAGCGTATATAGTCAGTGTTTTATTTTATATTTAGATGATTTTTGTGAGCCATTTCGTGAAAAAGTTTCTTGTTTTCCAAATTGTCTAATCAGCGCGAGGGTAAATTACAAGTGATGCCGATCCGGTGGTCGAGCGGTCAGGGGCATGCGTTTCCGTCTGATCGCTGGATTGCCGGGTTGTGGTTTCGAATCCCGCTAACGGGCATGGATGTTGTGTAGTCGAGGAAAACCAGATTTCTGCCCTTTGGGAGCCTCAATAAAAGTGAAGCTGCATATTCTCCCCTTCGCCATGGGACCAGGGATCTAGTGAACATGGTGCTAGGCGCTCTTTACCACGGGGGATAAGTCACAACAACAACAACAACAAGTGACGGTCGGACAGTCTGGATCTCAAAAACAACAACAAGTGATTTATCTACCAAAGTTTATGAAATTTGATAAATTAGTTTTCCAACTAGATTGGATACATGCGATTTTTGAGGGCCATTTCGTTAAAGATGGCATGTTCTTTTATGCTGATTCGTACCAAAATCGAATCAGCACCAGGGTCACTTACAAGTGACTTACCTGTAAAATTTTATAAAATTTGGTCCATTAGTTTTTTGAGTTAGAGGGATACATATTTTGCACAGACTGATAAACACTCAGACACACATATAATACACACAGATGTCACGATAAAAATAGTTTTTCGTGTTCTAGAGGTCTCAAAATGTGTAAATCTGTCTTAAACCCAAGTTGCGATTTTCGACACGATTCAAATACCTTCCCTATACCATGTATTGTAGGGAAAGTAAAAGTAACTTATGTTAGTTATGACTTTTACATTGCATTCAACAGTTTTGATTGAAGAAGAAAAATGTTTTGATTTTAGCGTTCTGGCTTTAGAAGTTTCGATTAGACTGGCTCTAAAATGATATGTTCCAAAAAATATTTTTATAAACACATGATATGAAATTTCCCGTGTTAAATGTATCCTTCCTGCAAAACAACATCTACAGTTACAAATTGTCATTATGGGAAGGTCTCTGTTGGATAGCCTTGGCGTCATATTTGGCGACGGTTAGTTATAGAAAATTAGAGAAAATAATGGTTTAGAGAAGTATTATCGGAGTTTTTTTTTTCTAGGATTCAAAATAGGGTATATGAGAATTCTCATTAATCAGAAAGAGATGCTATGTGATATGATTAAATACGATGTTATGTGATACGAGTAAATACGATGTTATGTGATACGAGTAGCAGTTAATTGAAACGGCAATTTTATAAACACCATAAGTCACAATTTTTATGAAAACTGTATAATCGATCTTGAATTTGGCGACTTTTCTGGCGTCCGATGTTGAGACAGTTGCCATAGTATCCAACCAACTCTCAAGGTTACCATGATTATGAGGTCGCAACATAGCACTCAGCTTATCGCCGATTTGGCGCGATAAAAGAAAACAACCGTATCGGTCTCTGGGATTAGCCAATGCTCCTACTGCAGAAACCTCAGTATGTCGTTTATTAAATTTGAATAAATTGAAAAGAGTAAGTAAAGAAAGTGACTTAATTGATACTTTACCTATAATTTAAGTAAAATATGAGGATGAGATATTATCTGCTGCAGTGGATACTGGCACTAAAATTTCTATAATCAGGCGTAGTTGCGTACCTGAATATTTTAAGAATCCTCGTGGTTCAGTAATACTTCGGCATTTGGACAGAAAAAAGAGCACCTTTAGTAAATGTGCATTTAAGCAAATGTTCGGATAAATCAACTTGTAGAAACTTCCCACGGATAATCACAACTTGTGCAATGGTTGATGAGCTTGTTAATGGTTTATTGCTAGCGCTAAGTGCTCATGATGAGTTAATTAGTGTATAAATTGACAAAGTTGATTTACTGGTGAATATAGGAATTATCAGTAATGTAAATTGTAGTAGTGGAGACGAAAATAGCACCAACCCTCATTTAGACAATAAAGTAGATAAATCTTAGGACGCTGAATTTCAAATAGAATTTACAAAAGTATTTGATCAAGTAGATATTGAAACACTACCACATTGCCTAGCAGCACATGCTGTTTTGAATGAAATGGAAAATGGTGATAAGGAATCTCAATTTCCTGAGTTAAATACAAACTTTGAAACAGATTCAGATCAGTTCAAGTACTAACAATAAATAGATTTTCTTTAAGACAATGCTGGAAGGATGCTGAAAAAGACATTGGAAAATTTTGTGAAGAGTGCACATCATGTCAACTGCCAGCTAAGATGCGTTCTTATGATGAAGTTTTGATTACACCTGTAAACCATTTCAGATTATCAGTGTTGATTTTATTGGACCAGTGGAACTAAACAGCCGTAGTCACAAAGATGTGCTTTGCACTACAGACCAATGTACCGGGAACCGTATGTCTAAGGAACCTTTTTTCCAAGTCGACGACTAAACACATACCTATCTGGGTCAACTAAAGTCAGTAACAGACTATTTAATCTTTTGCTTACGGGTGGGATAGCGTCAATCCCAAACGAAGAACCTCTCAAAAAAGCAGGTATTTGACATACCTTATCCCAAACAGTTCGATACTCCCTTTGCAGGCATTGGCGTCCATGGACGCCATGGCGTCAATGCCTGCAATGGACCAATGCCTGCAAAGGGTCAATTCCTGCAAAGAGCTAATGCCTGCAAAGGGAATCGAACTGTTTGGAGTAGGGTAAGTCAAATACCTGTCTTTTTGAGAGATTCTTCGTTTGGGATGGACGCAGTCCCATCCGTAAGCAAAAGGTTAATTAAGTTGAAGGCAAAGTTAGAAAAAACTGTCAAGTGTGGAGGACTGGCTGCTGTTTACAAGCAAAGGGCATAGTCATCATTTTCCTACAACTGATAAACTCGTCATAAAATTTTAAGGAAAGTGATAAAGTAGTTGTTATGATTCCAGATAGCAACTTTAAAACTTATGCACTCTGAACTAGTCCCGGCCAATGGCCCTACCGTGCTGAAAACACCGGTTCTCGTTAGATCACCGAAGTCAAACAGCATCGGGCGCGGTTAGTACTTGGGTGGGTGACCACCTGGGAACACCGCGTGCTGTTGGCACATTACGGGGACGGTAGCCCGGTGGTTTGCGCGCTGGATTTGCACGCTGCCACAACTGCCGCCGCGTTCCTGCTGAGTACGATTACGTTAAACATGTGGGCCCGTAAGTCCTTCCGAACGGTTGGTGGTAGGGGAAGGAGGGTACGGTCCCTGTGGATGCCTCCTCTACTGGGTTTTGGTCTAAATTGTGTGGCACTTCCCGGCGGTCCAAACGGTTACCTTACACCTTTCTGGTGGGTCGGACGGTCTGGGTCTCAACAACAACAACTTTGAACTAGCCCGATCACTGCAATCAAAGAGTAATTAATTAATCAATATAGTTACATTGTAATATGCCTGGAGTGTACAGACCTTCAGAGAGTAATAACTTTTTTTATTTGCAACTTTAAACTATTTAGGGCAATATTGAAAGTTTTACTCTCGTTATTTTATGGGTAACCTTGTAAATATATTGTTTTTTATAATATGTTAAATTTTATGTTCATTTGTTTTAAGTATCCGCAAGGCAACTTTAACAGGTCTTTGCGAGACATAGTCGAAAAATGGAGGTGTCAGGTTTGGAAACTGGCATCAATATATTGAATCGTTTGTTTTTGAACGCGGAGTCACAACACGGGAACAAAATGAAGTGAAATGAATTGGACACATTAGAATATCGATAGAACCGATTTGTAACTGATTTAGGTAGGATATGTTTTTGGATCGAAAACAAAGTGTCATGTCGCAATTCTGCGCCATGAGCCTTTTTGTATTTTCTGCGAGAGAAACATCCTTCTCTCCGTTCGTGCCTGTGCAGTGTTTTTACTAACACTTGTTTCCATTGAAATTACATTAAAAAGCGCATTTCGTCGAAAAATCGTTGGATTGTCTGGACTTAGTGTCTGCCCGGGATGCGTGACGTTTGCTCGCTGTTGCCGAGGAGGAGCGCGCCGTCCAATCAGGAAGAGGCGCATTTTTTGCGAAGGAGAACTTTTTAGCGTGGGCTCTTGCGACCCATACTTTTTCTCTTCGTGCTGGAACACTTGGACTGAAAGGTCGCATCGAAAGTTTGTCGAAATGAGACAAAGGCCTTTAGCCTAAATGGCTTGCCTTTTCTGGAGCTGAAGAAGCGGAGCCTGGAAACCATTATTAAATATTCTGATGTGCATATTTTTCTAAATCTTTCTTTTTATTCCAGGTATATATCCGTCATCAAACCCCCGGATTGTTTGATGTGTTCATTCGAAAAATGATTCGGACCGGTGAAAAATGGACTGATGTCCTGAGAAAAAGTTTGGTTTTCCTTTCCTCGACATTTCCCCATTGGAACTTTTGACTCAGCTTTAGTCCGTGATTACTTGATGCGAATCTGTTGCTCCAAATTTTGTAACTAAGAGTCAAGGTAATTTCTCCCCTTTATCCGGAACCAATGTTTCCGAAGCGGCACTGGCATGATGAAACTAAATTTAATAAGTATAAGAGGCTCATATTAAAATATTTATAGTTAAGTTAGAAATGATTTAAAATCATATGATTAGTAAATAATTTGATTATTGGTTGCTATATGATTTTTACCAGAGCATTAGTTTTGAATATGTCTAATATAAGTGAAGCTCTGAAGTCATGATTTATTATTTGAAAGATAAAAATGCATATATTGTTTTCTTTGGAAAATCTAAAATAAATTCTTAATATGTGTGAAAAATGAGCCTGTTTATTTGTGTCTGCATATTTACTTTACCCACTGTACTTCATTTAGGATTAATTCTCCTAAACTGGGAACTCCTTTAAATCTTGAACCTGGTGTTTTTGCTGTTAAATTTTTGGGACTAGATATGTCCAATATATGTCTCTTTGGCCTTTTGAAATTACGATCACGAAGTTGTGGGTGGTGGAGTCGGTAGGTGCTGTTTGTACTGACCCAGCTCCCACAAATTGGTGCCGTATCCCTTTCCCAGAGTATTACAGTGAGTGGAGTATAAATTTATGAAAGAGTGCAAATATTTTATTGTGATTATATATTGCAGTACTAATATGTCGAAGTAAGTTGAAAAATTCTTTTGTGGTGCAAAATATTTGAGTTTAATGGGCATGAAAATTTTTGTTTATGTGTCATATTAAGAAAAAGTGCAAAAGCACAGAAGCCCAGATGCACCAGAGTATTATTTGCATGATTTAATTTGCATATTACATGTTGAAATTGTGTTACATATATATATTTTGAGGTACTTGACATACATAAATACACAAAATTCTATATGATATATGATATATGAGTAAATTGAAATTTCCAAATACACACACATTAAAAGATAAATACATGAAGTGCATACATTTATTGGTGAAAAAGTGAATACAAAAGTTCTGTGCACATGCAAAAGTGATTCGAAGTTCATGATAATGAACAAAAAGTGAAAAAGTTACACGTTGTGTTTTTCAGTGCTCTGTTTACACATAAATAAGTGATTTAAGCGAAAGTGAAATCAATTTTCCACAATAAACTGTGCTTCGTGATAAATTTGAAATTTTCTGGTGAAAAACCTTGTGCTAAAATGCCTAAATCTAGAAATACGAGAACAAGCAGGAGTAGAGACTCCTCTGCTCATCCAAGTGTGTCCAACCACCGTATCCCTTCGGTGTCTCCACCACGACTTTCTCCAAATGCTGGTAGATCGGCTTCCGCTGTCAGAGACTCTAACAAAATGAAAATTGGAGTTGGATCTCAGTTCCTTGGATCCATTCCAAGTTTTGCTGGCAATGCAAATGAATCTTTTCACGAATTTTTGGAGAAATTTCTTCTTGTCGCTGAACATGCCGAATGGTCTAATAGAGATAAAATTTTCATTTTAAAATTGAAGTTATCTGGTCGTGCGGAAAGACTGATAAAATCCATCCCGAAACTAAACCAAAGCATGAATTTTACTGAAGTTGTTAACGCACTCAAGGAAAACTTCACAAAGAAAGAAAATATTGCCAAGAACGTTGCTGCCCTTGTAAATTGTAAACAGCTGGTAAACGAGGATGTACGTGATTATGCGAACCGCATAGAAGCTGAATCCTTTGTGGCTTTTCCACAAGATGCTGTGTCGGACAACGAAGATTCCCTGAGAGCTGCAATTTTGCTCAACTCATTTAAGAAAGGATTGAAGATCCTTATTCGAAAAGCTGTGTTATCTGCAAACCCACAGTCATTTGAAGCTGCTAAAGACATTGCAATTTTGGAAGAAGAGGTGCAAAATGAAGAGCTGGAAGAAATGACAGAAGACGTAAATACTGTAAGAACTGAAAATGATCCTAAACAAGAAATTGAAGAACTGAAGAAAGAATTAAACTTAAAGAAGAAAGAATTTGAGAAGTTAAGAAGAAAATTTAGTGAAAATTCAGAAAAAAGAAAGAAAAGACTGAATGAAATAAAAGAAGATCTGGAAAAGAGCAATTCCAGTTTTGAAGAATCTTTCCTGGATACGCCCTCTACAAGCAGATACAATGAAAATGAATTGGAAGAGGAAGATTGGGAAGATATTCCAGTAAAGAAGAAACATAAACCATCAACATCTTTCAGAACTTCTACACCATCTAAAAGATCTGAAAGTAGAAACCGTTTCAGTCAGAGAAGAATTCCAGTTGCCTCACAGGAAGAAGAGTGGTATGTTAAAAGTCCATATCAAAATTATTCTCCAAGGAAAAACTCTCATATTTTTAGAAGACCTTTTCGTAACAGTTCATATAGAAATTCAAATTTCCAGAGAAATTTTTCAAATTTTAGAAATTCTTTTGATAATTATAAATTTCAAAACTTCAATAATTTTGGATATAGAAGAAATAACAGATATTTTAATAATAGATTTGGTAATAGAAGGCAATTTAGAAGACAAAACTTTAGAACACAAAATTTTCAATCTCCAAAATGTAATAGAACAGATTCTGAAGTTAGTTTTATGACGGAAATTAAAGCTCCTTGCCAGAAAAATTTTCCGGTCATCTCAGTTTTTGTTGAAGATGTCAAACTGAATGCATTAATCGATACTGGAAGTTCCATAAATATTATCTATAGAGATGCTTTGCAGAAAATTAACCCTAGGAAAGTGCAATTAAAACATACATCCATTATTGTGAAGGGAGTTGGAGATCAGGAGGTTTGGGCTGATGAGAATGCTTCTTTTCTTTTGTCCGTTGGAAAAGACAATATTGTGATTGAATGTTGCATTTTAAACATACCTGCACCTAACGAATACAACATGATTTTAGGAAGTACTTTTCTGCATAAAAGTAAAGTGACCATTGCCTTTGGACACAAAGATGTTCAACCTGAAATATCTGAGTGTAATGCAATAAATTATAAATGTAATAGAAGAAATTACAATTTTACACAGGATGTAGATTATAGATATAATAATGGATATTTATTTGAACAAAACAATTTTCACAATGAATTTAGAGACGTTGATTTTAGAAATTTTGATACAAATGGAAATGAAAGGTCAAATTATGAATGTGAAAATGATTTACATGAAAGACAAATGAATGACAATGTACATACAGACAGATTTTTGACAAAAGACAATACCAGTGACAATGAAATATTTCAGACAGATTGTGATAAACATGATGAAGGAAGTTCACAACAAAACCAGGCAATAGGGATTGCCAAAGCTTTCAACAAATGTGTCTTGAAGCCATATACTGAATCTTTTATTAAATTAAAAAGAAATTACAAAATTGAAAAAGACACGACAATTTTACTTGAACCTATCAATAATAAAGAATTTTCTGCAAACAAAATTTTCGTAGCCAGAAGTATCCACAAAATTCCTGAAAATGACTTTTTGTATGCTAAAGTTGCAAATCCATCTGAAAAGGTTGTTTATATAAACAAAGGAATGAAATTAGGAACATTTGAAAACATCTATGAATCTGATATTGACATAAATAATAGAGTTGACATTGAAAACTGTATTGAAGAAAATGAAACATTTGATGCATGGGGAGGAGATTTTGATTTGAAACATATGAATATTGCACAAAAAAATTTGCTTTTGAAATTACTAAGTAAATATAAACATGTTTTTGCTAAAAATATGAAAGAATTGTCTGGATGTGACACTATTTTGCACGAAATTAACCTTGAATCTAACATACCTGTTAGGCAAAAGCCATACCGCATTCCACATAATTTACAGAAAGAACTTTCACGCCAGGTAAACGAACTCCTTGATGCAAAAATCATTCAGCGCAGTACATCACCTTACAATACTCCAGTGCTTTTTGTGAAGAAACCTGATGGAAGTTACCGTTTGGTAGCGGATTTCCGAAAGTTAAATAAGATCACTATTGTTGAGAACTATCCGATTCCAAATATATCGGAATTAATCGATAACTTGTCTGGAGCCTTGTATTTTTCTACCCTGGATCTAACCAGTGGATTTTACCAATTGTGTTTACATCCTGATGATTATCCAAAGACTTCTTTTTCAACACCTGATGGCCACTTTGAATGGACCAGAACCCCATTTGGTCTTAAGAATGCGCCTGCATCCTTTCAGAGACTGATGTCTCTGGTGCTGGCTGGCATATCTGGAATTTATATTGATGACATTATAGTTGCTTCAAGAACATTCGAAGAACATTTGAAAAAACTAGAAGAGATTTTTGTAAGATTAAGTAAACATGGTCTTAAATTGAAACCAAGTAAATGCCATTTTTTCAGAAAAACAATTAAGTATCTTGGATTTTTGGTATCAAATGGAAAAGTACAACCTGATACTCATAATTTGGAAGTTGTAGAGAAATTCAAAATCCCTAAATCAATTAAGAATGTGAGACAATTTCTTGGACTCACTGGATTCTATAGAAAATTCATAAAAGACTATGCAGAACTGACTTTGCCATTAACAGAATTATTGAAAACTAAGAATAATGAAAGCAAAAAGAAATTTATTTGGACTAATGAAGCTCAAAAATCTTTTGAAATTTTAAAAGGAAAACTTCTATCAAAACCTATTTTGACCCTTCCAGATTTTAGAAAACCATTTATTCTACATACAGACGCATCAAATCACTCTTTAGGTAGCTATTTGTCTCAAGAAGATGAGAATAAAATTTTGCATCCAATATCTTACGCAAGCAGAAAGCTTAGCGAAGCAGAATGTAAATACAGTGTTGTCGAAAGAGAAGCATTAGCTGTTGTTTGGGCTACAAACTATTATAAACACTATTTAATTGGAAAACCTTTCACAATTTTTTGTGACCAAAAATCTTTGTCCTTCGTATTTAAATTAAAAGATCCTACATCTAGATTGGCAAGATGGATTGCATCTCTATCACAATTTGATTATCAAATAGTACATAAACCAGGAAAAGCAAATGTTGTTGCTGATTATATGTCAAGAAATGTAGATGAATGTACAAATACTATTGACAATATTCCACAAAGATTCGTGTCACAATATAAAGTTATAAATCAAAATGTTAATCAAAATTTTCCAAGTGTAAATCAAAGTTCTCAAAGTTCTAATAATGTAAACAATACTAATAGTAGCAATAGAAGAGAATCAGAAATCAATTTGAATCCAGCAAATACAAATGAAGAAAATGAAATTTGTGCTGTTAATAATAATGAAAGTGAAATGCAAAATGAAAATAACATACAAATTGGTCAATTGGAACAAACATTTACTTGTCCTACCTTGCTCATAAGAATTAAGAATGCTCAAAAATCTGACCCAAGGTGCAATAAAATTATAGATCTCTTAGATAAAAACATAAAACCTTACCCACAAACTTTGGTATTTTTTAGAAAAGATGATATACTGTGGTGTACGCACAGGTATCCTAAGCGTAGACATCAAGAACAAGAAAGAGTTGTTGTTCCGCAGGAACTTGTGTCTGAAATTTTATGGCTGCATCATGATTGTCCTACTTACGCACATTGTGGATTTAGAAGAACTTTAGCTTCTGTAAGTAGAAAATATTTTTGCCAGGGAATGTATTCCCAAACCCAAAATTATGTTGCATCATGCGAAATTTGTGTGGTAAATCGTGGTTTTAGAAATAACAAAGCACCCATACAAAGATTTTCAAGATCCACATATCCATTTGAGCGTATCGCCATGGATTGTGTCGGACCATTACCTATATCAAGATCAGGAAATAAATTCATACTTGTCATAACTGACTATTTTACAAGATGGCCTGAAGCATATCCCTTAGCTTCAATTAAAACTGAAGACATTTTAAGTTGCTTAGAGCACTACATGGCTCAGCATGGTATACCCAAATTCATCGTCTCGGATCAAGGGACGAATTTTGTTTCTAGAACAGCAAGATGTTTCTATAAGAAATTAGGAATAATAAAGAATACTACTACTGCCTACATGCCATCTGTAGACGGTTGTGTTGAAAGATTAAATGGTACTTTGATCAGATCCTTGAAAAATATTGCATATAATGATAAAGATAATTGGGACAATCTGATACATTTTGCTTTATTAGCACATAGAAATGCCATACATGCTTCTACGGGTGAATCGCCTGCTTATTTACTCTATGGTAGAGATTTAACAGTTCCAAATACTTTGATCGCTGGATTTAAACCTCCGACATATGAATCAACATATGATTATGGAGAAGACATGAGATTCCGACTTAAAAGAACATATGATGTAGTAAAAAGTAACTTAGAAAAAGCTGAAAATTCACAAATTTTACAACAACATAAGAAAGCAAAGATGCCCAATATTAAAGTTGGTGATTTGGTGTATCTTTACACTCCCTTTTTGCCTCAAGGCCAGTCAAGAAAACTGAGCTCCTTTAATAAAGGTCCTTTTAAAGTGATAAAACAAACTTCTGCTGTTAACTTTTTGATCAGACATGTGATGAATCCCAAAAATGAACAACTGGTTCATGTGAACAGACTGACTCTTTTACCTCCAAGAAGAGAGGAATTGCAAAAATTTTCAAAACAAACTACTGAAAGTCAAAAATTGAACTCTAAGTCAAATAAACTTACTCCAGTGATCACCGCTGAGAAAGACTCTGTGAAACTAAAATCGTGTTTAGCGAATCCTGCAGAAAGATCTCAAAACAAAAAAACTGTGAAAAGAGTAAGATTTAATTTGCCAAATAAAAGGGTAAATGAAAATGCTGTTCATACTAGATCAAACTTTCATGCTAATAGAAGTCAACAATATGTTCAGAGAAATAATTCAAATAACTTTGATAATAGAGGAAATGGAAGAATCATTTACAACAATAACTTTAGAAATAGTTATACACCACACCAAAATCAGTATTACATGACAAACAGAAATACACGTACACCATATAATCTTAGAAATAAAAGATTTTCACAATATTAAATTTTGGTTGAGTTCACAATTTTTCAGAAATTAAATTTTGCAAGAAAAGATTTCATTTTAAGTTAAAGTTTATACTTGTTTAAGTTTTTATATTTCAATATTGTCTTTTAAAATAGAATTTATGAAAAAATTGTTGTGATTTTAAAAATTTATTGGAAATCTTGCATTAAGTTAAAAAAGTAAATAAGTAATTGATTTTGTGAACTATAATTTATGAATGTTTATATTATAATTTAAATAATAAGTAAATTTGTTAATTGACTCTCCTTGGACTTTAAAATTTTTCGAGAGTCCTGTCTTGATTGACTTTGATTATATTGATGTGTTTTAATGTAAAAATGTTTGATCATTTGTTTAAATTCATTAATGAAAATAATTAAAATGGTGTTGGTAATTTAATTGTTCCCCTAAGTAAAAGGGAGGAAATCTTGATTTTCTGAAGGAAATTTTGAATTTTGGAAAAAGTAAATGATTTTATTAAAATAAAATTGAAATTAAAGGTGAAATTAATATAAAGTAAATATAAAGAATTTAAGTAATTGAAATAAATTAAGTAATTTGAAAGTGAAAATGAAAAGTTTGAATTTGAAAATTTTTGAAAATTTAATGAAATTTTTCTTTGAAGATCAAAAATAAATGATCTCTTTTGAAAAATGTTTTTGAAACTTTGTTGCTGAGAGAGGTGAAATTTTTGGCTGATGTGTTGTTGAAATTCTGTTCTCTTGAAATTCCATTTCACATTATTGTTTTTTTTTTGACCAGCAGTTTTCAAACATCTACACAAATTTCAGTTAGACATCATATTTTTATGCTGCAACCCCTTTTTCTGAAAGCTGGCTGGTGGACGCAAACATTGGACAAATCTACACGAATCACAGATGAAGAAGCAGCTTAGCAAATTAATTGTCCGAACTTTTGTGGCAGGACTGGAGTCCTGGACGACAACTTGCTCCGAGCCTACCTAGGACGGTTGTGATTGGCCAGGTGGGAAACTGGTGAAGCTATGAGGATGATGATGAAGAAGATGATGATGATGTTGGGATCAGCGCAAGCTGCCCAAAAATTTTGATGATATCCGTGCTTCTGAGGCATGTCCTGGCGTCCTGTTTCTGCTGCAATCGCTTCCTGCACGCGAGTATTTTTTTTCTTTTTTCTACACTCCTTTTTTTTAGTGTTGGCAACTCGTTAGTCCCCGCCGAGTTTGCTCTTTTGATGTGTTCCTGCTCTTTTACATAACTGACGTGAATTTCAGGAGAAATTTTTCTCCTCTTCTCTCTCTCAGTAGACAAATGTATATAAATGTAAATTTTTCTTTTGTGACATGAAGTAGTCACTTGTTGAGTTATTTCAGAGATTTGTTAAAACTAAAGTAAATTGAAATTTTAAGATAAATTAAATAATGTAAATATAAATGAATAATTTAAAGTAAATTATGAAAGTGTGTCAGAATGAGAAAATTCTGAATTGTCTTGATGACAAAAATAAGTTGAATTAAAGTTAATGTTGAAATTGTTGAAAATGATAAAAAGTTGATGATAAATGTAATTTAAAGTTAATGTGTTAAAATGAAAGTAAATTAAAGTCAGTTAAATTGAATGAAAAGTTTTGAAATGAAAAATTGAAATTGTAATGATAATGTAATTTAAAGTTAATGTGTTAAAATGAAAGTAAATTAAAGTCAGTTAAATTGAATGAAAAGTTTTGAAATGAAAAATTGAAATTGGAAAATGTAAATATTGAAAGTGACTTTGTTCTCAAAGAGTGAGACAATTTTTGAATGAGTGAAGGATCTCATTATCTTGAATATGACAAATTTAATTTAGAAATTAATTTTCAAAATATTTAGCCTTTTGAAAAAAAAAAAAAAAAAAAAATTGAATTTTGTGTCACTTGTGTGTTTGAAAGTGACAATTGTTTGAAATTGTTTGAATATTTTAATTGTTTATATTGTTAAGTTTGTAAATTCATATTACATCATATTTTATTTTTCATATCACCTGGTTGATCTCAATGTTGTCGATTGAGATATTGTGTTGTCAGGCAAAGTGCCTTGACAAATTTTTCCTTGAATCTTTTAAATGTGTATTTTTGTAAAGGTTCCTTTAAGATGTGGTGACGCCTTGTCATCCTTTTGGTTTTCTTTTGGTCCTTTCCTGTAGTGATGAGTGGCTTGGCCAGTCATTCAGATCTACAGTGCTGTTGTTTTGAGAATCGTGACGTACGCACCTTTCTCGCCCAAAATTTTTGTTTTAAATTATTTTACACTTACAGGTTCCTAAGATTCTTTGTAAATTTTTGTAATTTTGTGTTGTGTGTTTTTGTGTGAGAGAAAAATTTTCCTCACTGTGTTCTGAAAATTTTTGCCTCCCAGAAGGGGAGAGCTGTCATGTCGCAATTCTGCGCCATGAGCCTTTTTGTATTTTCTGCGAGAGAAACATCCTTCTCTCCGTTCGTGCCTGTGCAGTGTTTTTACTAACACTTGTTTCCATTGAAATTACATTAAAAAGCGCATTTCGTCGAAAAATCGTTGGATTGTCTGGACTTAGTGTCTGCCCGGGATGCGTGACGTTTGCTCGCTGCTGCCGAGGAGGAGCGCGCCGTCCAATCAGGAAGAGGCGCATTTTTTGCGAAGGAGAACTTTTTAGCGTGGGCTCTTGCGACCCATACTTTTTCTCTTCGTGCTGGAACACTTGGACTGAAAGGTCGCATCGAAAGTTTGTCGAAATGAGACAAAGGCCTTTAGCCTAAATGGCTTGCCTTTTCTGGAGCTGAAGAAGCGGAGCCTGGAAACCATTATTAAATATTCTGATGTGCATATTTTTCTAAATCTTTCTTTTTATTCCAGGTATATATCCGTCATCAAACCCCCGGATTGTTTGATGTGTTCATTCGAAAAATGATTCGGACCGGTGAAAAATGGACTGATGTCCTGAGAAAAAGTTTGGTTTTCCTTTCCTCGACATTTCCCCATTGGAACTTTTGACTCAGCTTTAGTCCGTGATTACTTGATGCGAATCTGTTGCTCCAAATTTTGTAACTAAGAGTCAAGGTAATTTCTCCCCTTTATCCGGAACCAATGTTTCCGAAGCGGCACTGGCATGATGAAACTAAATTTAATAAGTATAAGAGGCTCATATTAAAATATTTATAGTTAAGTTAGAAATGATTTAAAATCATATGATTAGTAAATAATTTGATTATTGGTTGCTATATGATTTTTACCAGAGCATTAGTTTTGAATATGTCTAATATAAGTGAAGCTCTGAAGTCATGATTTATTATTTGAAAGATAAAAATGCATATATTGTTTTCTTTGGAAAATCTAAAATAAATTCTTAATATGTGTGAAAAATGAGCCTGTTTATTTGTGTCTGCATATTTACTTTACCCACTGTACTTCATTTAGGATTAATTCTCCTAAACTGGGAACTCCTTTAAATCTTGAACCTGGTGTTTTTGCTGTTAAATTTTTGGGACTAGATATGTCCAATATATGTCTCTTTGGCCTTTTGAAATTACGATCACGAAGTTGTGGGTGGTGGAGTCGGTAGGTGCTGTTTGTACTGACCCAGCTCCCACAAAAGCATTATGATTTCGTAGTGCTTTATTTTGGAGTTGTCTTTTAAAACTGAATTCACCTAACGGGTATTCCAATTGAAATGAACCCACATATTAGGGATCTTCGCATTGGTTTTTGGAATCTTTGAAGGTAGTTTTGTATGTTGTGCAAAACCAACAAAAATATCATTAAATATAATGTGTACCCTTTAGTTTAGAAATCAAAAAAATCTGACGTGGGCAGCACATGACTTTCCCTGCAGACTTATATTCACGTTCTATTTATTTAAATTAAATTTAATTCATATTTAATTCAACTTTCGTTCTCATTTGAAAACTGGACTTATATTCAAAAATGGAGTAGGAAAAATACGAAAAACTAAAATATCTCGAAAACGGCTAGTCCTAGTGTAATGGGGTTGGTCTTATTCTTTTCTTCGCTAAAAATTACGTACTAAACAAGCATTTAATGGCTATATTTGAGCATACGTAGTTCTTAAGTTTAGATTTTGATGATTTTTGCGGGCCATTTTGCAAAAAAAGGCAGGTTATTTTTTTTCGAATTATACCAAAATCTAATCAGCACCAGGGTGGCCTACAAGCGACTTATTTACCAAATTTTGTGATATTCGGTTCATTAGTTTTTGAATTAGAGTGGATACAAGCTTTTGCGGGCCATTTCGCAAAAAAAGGCGAGTTCTTTTAACCCGAGTCATACCCAAAACTAATCAGCACCAGATTCGTGCACAAGTGACTCACCTACCAAATTTTATGAAATTCGGTCAATTAGTTTTTTAGTTAGAGTGGATAAAAAATCTGCACAGACAGACAGACAGACACACAGACATACACACAGACAAACACACAGACATACACACAGACAGACAGACACACAGACACACACACAGACGTCACGCTAAAAACAGTTTTTTCGTATTCTAGAGGTCTCGAAACGTGTAGATCCGTCGAAAACTCGAGTTGCGATTTTCGACATGATTCCAATACTTTCCCTATACATTACCATGTATTGCAGGGAAAGTAAAAATCTGATGTGGGCAGCACATGACTTTCCCTGCAGACTTATATTAACGTTCTCTTTATTTTAACTAAATTTATTTCACTTTTAATTCAATTTTCGTTCTCATGCGGTAACCGGGCTTATTTTCAAAGGTGGCTTAGGGAAAGTACGAAAAACTAAAATATCTCGAGGACGGCTAGTCCTAGTGTAATGGAGTTGGTCTTATTCTTTTCGTCGTTAAAAATTACGTATTAAACAGGCATTTAATGGACATATTTGATTATACGTAGTTTTTTATTTTGGATTTTGACAATTTTTGCGGGCCATTTTGCAAAAAAAGGCAGGTCATTTTTTTCCGAATCGTACTAAAATCTAATCAGCACCAAGGTAACCCACAAGTGAATCATCTACCGAATTTTGTGAAATTCGGTCCATCAGTTTTTCAGTTAAAGTGGATAAAAGATTTTGCGGGCCATTTCGCAAAAAAAGGCGGGTTCTTTTATTCCGAATCATACCCAAAACTAATCAGCACCAGACTCGCTCACAAGTAACTTACCTACCAAATTTTGTGAAATTCGGTCCATTAATTTTTTAGTTAGAGTGGATACAATATCTGCACAGACAGACACACAGACAGACACACAGACACACACACAGACGTCACGCTAAAAATAGTTTTTTCGTATTCTAGAGGTCTCGAAACGTGTAGATCTGTCAAAAACTCGAGTTGTGATTTTCGGCATGATTCCAATACTTTCCTTATACATTACCATGTATTGCAGGGAAAGTAACAAACCGAAAAATCTGATGTGGTCAGCACATGACTTTCCCTGCAAACTTATATCCACGTTCTATTTATTTCTATTAAATGTAATTCACTTTTAATTCAATTTTCGTTCTCATTCGGTAACCGGGCTTATTTTCAAAGGTGGCGTAGGGAAAGTACGAAAAACTAAAATATCTCGAGAACGGCTAGTCCTAGTGTAATGGGGTTGGTCTTATTCTTTTCGTCGTTAAACATTACGTATTAAACGGGCATTTAATGGATATATCTAAGTATACCAAGTTCTTTAGTTTAGATTTTGAAGATTTTTGCGGGCCGTTTTGCAAAAAAAGGCAGGTTATTTTTTTCCGAATCGTACCAAAATCTAATCAGCACCAGAGTGACCTATACGTGACTCATCTACCGAATTTTGTGAAATTCGGTTCATTAGTTTTTCAGCTAGAGTGGATACAAGCTTTTGCGGGCCATTTCGCAAAAAAAGGCGGGTTCTTTTATTCCGAATCGTACCCAAAACTAATCAGCACTAGCCCCGGCCACAAGTGACTTACCTACCAAATTTTGTGAAATTCGGTCGATTAGTTTTTTAGTTACAGTGGATACAAAATCTGCACAGACAGACAGACAGACACACAGACAGACACACAGACAGACAGACAGACAGACAGACAGACAGACAGACACACAGACACACGCACAGACGTCACGCTAAAAATGGTTTTTTCGTATTCTAGGGGTCTCGAAACGTGTAGATCCGTCGAAAACTCGAGTTGTGATTTTCGGCATGATTCCAATACTTTCCCTATACATTACCATGTATTGCAGGGAAAGTAACCTACCAAATTTTGTGAAATTCGGTCGATTAGTTTTTTAGTTACAGTGGATACAAAATCTGCACAGACAGACAGACAGACACACAGACAGACACACAGACAGACAGACAGACAGACAGACAGACAGACAGACACACAGACACACGCACAGACGTCACGCTAAAAATGGTTTTTTCGTATTCTAGGGGTCTCGAAACGTGTAGATCCGTCGAAAACTCGAGTTGTGATTTTCGGCATGATTCCAATACTTTCCCTATACATTACCATGTATTGCAGGGAAAGTAAAAATGACGTAATAACATCTATATATTTTTACTTTCCCTGCATACATGGTAATGTATAAGGAAAGTATTGGAATCATGTCGAAAATCGCAACTCGAGTTTTCGACGGATCTACACGTTTCAAGACCTCTAGAATACGAAAAAACCATTTTTAGCGTGACGTCTGTGTGTGTGTCTGTGTGTCTGTCTGTCTGTCTGTCTGTACAGATTTTGTATCCACTCTAACTAAAAAACTAATAGACCGAGTTTCACAAAATTTGGTAGGTGAGTTACTTGTGGGCGAGTCTGGTGCTGATTAGTTTTGGGTACGATGCGAGATAAAAAAAACCCGCTTTTTTGCGAAATGGCCCGTAAAAGTTTGTATTCACTCTAGCTGAAAAACTAATGGAACGAATTTCACAAAATTCGGTCGATGAGTCACTTGTGGGTCACCCTGGGTCTGATTAGATTTTGGTACGATTCGGAAAAAAATAACCTGCCTTTTTCGCAGAATGGCCTTCAAAAATCGCCAAAATCCAAAATAAAGAACTACGTATGCTCAAATATATCCATTAAATGCTTGTTTAATACGTAATTTTTAACGAAGAAAAGAATAAGACCACCCCATTACACTAGGTCTAGCCATTCTCGAGATATTTTAGTTTTTTCGTATTTCTCTACGCCACCTTTGAAAATAAGTCCCGTTATCAAATGAGAATGAAAATTGAATTAAAAGTGAATTAAATTTAATTAAAATAAAGAGAATGTGAATATAAGTCTGTAGCGAAAGTCATGTGTTGCCCACATCAGATTTTTACTTTCCCTGCAATACATGGTAATGTATAGGGAAAGTATTGGAATCATGCCGAAAATCGCAACTCGAGTTTTCGACGGATCTACACGTTACGAGACCTCTAGAATACGAAAAAACCATTTTTAGCGTGACGTCTGTGTGTGTGTCTGTCTGTCTGTGTGTCTGTGTGTCTGTGTGTCTGTGTGTCTGTGTGTCTGTCTGTCTGTGTGTCTGTCTGTGCAGATTTTGTATCCACTCTAACTAAAAAACTAATGGACCGAATTTCACAAAATTTTGTAGGTAAGTCACTTGTGGGCGGGGCTAATGCTGATTAGTTTTGGGTACGATCCGGAATAAAAGAACCCGCCTTTTTTGTGAAATGGCCCGCAAAAGCTTGTATCCACTCTAACTGAAAAACTAATGGACCGAATTTCACAAAATTTGGGGGATAAGTCGCTTGTAGGGCAATCTGGTGCTGATTAGATTTTGGTACGATTCGGAAAAAAATAACCTGCCTTTTTTTGCAGAATGGCCCGCAAAAATCGTCAAAATCTAAACTAAAGAACTAGGTATACTCAAATATATCCATTAAATGCTCGTTTAATACGTAATTTTTAACGACGAAAATAATACTACCAACCCCATTACACTAGGACTAGCCGTTCTCGAGATATTTTAGTTTTTCGTATTTTCTCTATAATACCTTTGAAAACAAGTCCGGTTACCGAATGAGAACGGAAATTGAATTAAAAGTGAAATGAATTTAATTAAAATAAAGAGAACGTGGATATAAGTCTGCAGGGAAAGTCATGTGCTGCCCACATCAGATATTTACTTTCCCTGCAATACATGGTAATGTATAGGGAAAGTATTGGAATCGTGCCGAAAATCACAACTGGAGTTTTCGACGGATCTACACGTTTCGAGACCTCTAGAATACGAAAAAACCATTTTTAGCGTGACGTCTGTGTGTGTGTCTGTCTGTCTGTCTGTGTGTCTGTGTGTCTATCTGTCTGTCTGTCTGTGTGTCTGTCTGTGCAGATTTTGTATCCACTCTAACTAAAAAACTAATGGACCGAATTTCACAAAATTTTGTAGGTAAGTCACTTGTGGGCGGGGCTAATGCTGATTAGTTTTAGGTACGATTCGGAATAAAAGAACCCGCCTTTTTTGTGAAATGGCCCGCAAAAGTTTGTATCCACTCTAACTGAAAAACTAATGAACCGAATTTCACAAAATTTGGTGGATAAGTCGCTTGTAGGCCAATCTGGTGCTGATTAGATTTTGGTACGATTCGGAAAAAAATAACCTGCCTTTTTTTGCAAAATGGCCCGCAAAAATCGTCAAAATCTAAACTAAAGAACTAGGTATACTCAAATATATCCATTAAATGCTCGTTTAATACGTAATTTTTAACGACGAAAATAATACGACCAACCCCATTACACTAACACTAGCCGTTCTCGAGATATTTTAGTTTTTTTTTTTCTCTACGCCACCTTTAAAAACAAGTCTATTTATCAAATAAGAACGAAAGTTGAATTAAAAGTGAATTAAATTTAATTTAAATAAAGAGAACGTGGATATAAGTCTGCAGGGAAAGTCATGTGCTGCCCACATCAGATTTTTACTTTCCCTGCAATACATGGTAATGTATAGGGAAAGCATTGGAATCGTGCCGAAATCGAATTTTCGACGGATCTACAAGTTTTGG
Source organism: Amaurobius ferox (assembly GCA_951213105.1). NCBI lineage: Eukaryota > Metazoa > Arthropoda > Arachnida > Araneae > Amaurobiidae > Amaurobius > Amaurobius ferox. The sequence continues at coordinate 50,744,962 of OX578150.1, read as the reverse complement.
GACCTCTAGAATACGAAAAATCTATTTTTAGCGTGACGTCTGTGTGTGTGTCTGTGTGTCTGTGTGTCTGTGTGTCTGTCTGTCTGTGCAGATTTTGTATCCACTCTAACTAAAAAACTAATTGCCCGAATTTCATAAAATTTGGTAGGTAAGTCACTTGTGGGCGAATCTGGTGCTGATTAGTTTTGGGTATGACTCGGGTTAAAAGAACCCGCCTTTTTTTGCGAAATGGCCCGCAAAAGTTTGTATCCACTCTAACTGAAAAACTAATGGACTGAATTTCACAAAATTTGGTAGATATGTCACTTGTGCACGAATCTGGTGCTGAATAGATTTTGGTATAATTCGGAAAAAAGTAACCTGCCTTTTTTTGCAAAATGGACCGCAAAAATCATCAAAATCTAACTTAAGAACTACGTATGCTCAAATAAAGCCATTTAATGCTTGTATTATACGTAATTTTTAGCGAAGAAAAGAATAAGACCAACTCCATTACACTAGGACTAGCCATTCTCGAGATATTTTAGTTTTTCGTATTTTTCCTACACCATTTTTGAAAATAAGTCCAGATTTCAAATGAGAACGAAAATTGAATTAAAAGTGAATTAAATTTAATTTAAATAAATAGAACGTGAATATAAGTCTGCAGCGAAAGTCATGTGCTGCCCACATCAGATTTTTACTTTCCCTGCAATACATGATAATGTATAGGGAAAGTATTGGAGTCATGTCGAAAATCGCAACTCGAGTTTTGCGCGAAATCGCAACTCGAAAAAATATTTTGAGCGTGACGTCTAGGTGTGTGTCTGTCTGTCTATCTGTGTATCTGTGCAATGTATGTATCCACTCTAACTCAGAAAATAATGGACCGAATTTCATAAAATTTGGTAGGTAAGACCCTTGAGTGTGACCCTGGAGCTGATTAGTTTTTGATATAATTCGGAAAAAAGAACCCGCCTTTTTTTTGCGAAATGGCCTGCAAAAATCTCATGTATTCACACTAGCTAAAATACAAACTGACCAAGTTTCACAAAATTTGGTAGATGAATCACATGTGGGTTACTCTGGTGCTGATTAGATATTGGTACAATTCGGAAAAGAAGAACCTGCCTTTTTTTACGAAATGGCCCGCAAAAATCGCCAATATCTAAAAAAAAGACTACGCATGTTCAAATGTATCAATTAAATGCTTGTTTTATACGTAATGTTTAACGAGGAAAAGAATAAGAACAACTCTATTAATCTAGGACTAACCGTTCACGCGATATTTGAGATTTTTTCGCATTTTTTCCGCCTTTGGAAAAATGTCCGATTACCAAATAAAAGCAGAAATTGAATTAAAAATGCAAATTTAGTGTCATTTTATGGAATTTAACTCAATTTAATGAGTTCTTAAAGAAATAAAGAAAACATGAATTTGAGTCTGCAGGGAAAGTCATGTGCTGCCAACATCAGATTTTTATTTTCTGAAATGAATATCGCTCTACCCAAACATGAATATTTATTTAATCTCCGATACCAAATGCATCTGGGTGCAGCCTCAGTGAAAACAGAACTTACTTCCCAATAAAGCGAAGCAGAAGAATAAACATCCAATGCTTAAACAGTGAAAGCTTTCCCTGGAACTTCATATTTTAAAAATTCTGAATCGTAAAACATCTGCCTAGCAATACGCTTCCATGTCTTTTGATCTCAAACAGATAAGGAGCACATGTCTTTTGCGAGTATTTTGTTTGCAGAGTGAGGTTTACTTTTCAAATGAATAAACGAAGTTACGAAATGTAAGATCTAAAGGGACGGGGTGATTTTGGGGATAAATTCAACTTCTGCATTTTATAAAATTATTTTTATTGTATTTATAATCCGGATGGTTATTACTTTCCCTATAATAAATGGTAACATACACTGCAAAACATTAGCAAACATGTTATTGTAAATTTCAGGGGAATCAGCTGTCCGTTATTGGGAGTAAGGTTATATAGATAGTTATGATAACATTTATATATATAAATACAAAAATAAAGCTTCGGCAGATGATAATTAGCTGGCTATTTCAGAAATGAAGCTGGAATTTTCATGAAAGCCTGTAATTGTGGCTTTTCGTACCAGTTTCCTGAAATTACCAACAAAGTAGCTGAAAACATCTGATGTGGGCAGCACATGACTTTCCCTTCAGACTTAAATCCACGTTCTCTTTATTTTAATTAAATTTATTTCACTTTTAATTCAATTCTCGTTCTCATTTGGTAACTGGACTTATTTTCAGAGGTGGCATAGAGAAAATACGAAAAACTAAAATGTCTCGAGAACGGGTAGTCCTAGTGTAATGGGGTTGATCTTATTCTTTTCTTCGTTAAAAATTACGTATAAAAAACATTTAATGTTTATATTTGAGCATACGTAGTTTTTTATTTTACATTTTGAGAATTTTTGCGAGCCATTTTGCAAAAACAGGCAGGTTATTTTTTTCCGAATCGTACCAAAATCTAATCAGCACCAGGGTAATCCACAAGCGACTTATCTACCGAATTTTGTGAAATTCTGTTCATTAGTTTTTCAGTGAGAGTGGATACAGTCTTTCGAGGGTCATTTTGCAAAAAAAGGCGAGTTCTTTTATCCCAAATCGTACCCAAAACTAATCAGCACCAGATTCACCCACAAGTGACTTACCTACCAAATTTTATGAAATTCTGTCAATTAGTTTTTTAGTTAGAATGTATACAATATCTGCACAGACAGGCAGACAAACACACAGACAGACCGACACACACAAAGACGTTACGCTAAAAATAGTTTTTTCGTATTCTAGAGGTCTCAAAAGGTCCCTAAACTTTCATAACTCAAAATCCCAGAACCCTATAGGGAATGTGCTTAACACTTTCCTCACAGTAAAGTTACCCAAGCTCCTTCATTTAGGCCCCATAATAAACTAATGTTTGATGTCCAAGACAAAGGGGTTACTTTTAAAAATTGTTTACAAGACCTATTGGCAATATTTATCGCCATTTAAATATAAACTCACAAAAATACACAATATTTCAGATCCTCCTCGTAACTCTTTCCAATGGACCAGTCCGATACTCATAGATGTTTAACTGATTTCTTGTATAATGTTTCCTATATTTGCATCCTGAAGTAAATAATAAATGCTCGTACGGTTATCCAGAAAACTTCTATGATCACGTTAATACAATTTACGTTTCGTCTGAAACGTGTTGAAAAACATATTATAATAACATGACTAACAAATATAGCGCCGGCTAAGAAATACCTGTGTTTAGTCATATGAAGCTACCAGATTTATAATTAACACTTTACAACAAAGTTGAAAAGTGTTTATGACTTTGTTCATTCATTCTGTCTGTCTGTCTGTCTGTCTGTCCGTTAGCACGATAACTGCCGTAAAAATGACTTAATCAAAATGAAATTAATTTTAGTATGTTGTTCAGACGGTCTGTAGGACCTATGGGAATATAAATAAATAATATCACCCAATTAGTTTTGGATTGAACCCGGGTTGAAAAAATGAAATACATTGAACCCAATGGGACCAAATTTTTCAAACATTTTTTAAGCGGATTTAAATTTCACAAATTGCTTCGAAAATTTTAGGTAATATTCAAATTGTTCCATAAAATATATAAAAAAAAATTCAGCGAAATATATTCAGTAGTTTTTTAAATAAAAATTAAAATAATAATTACACCTCTTACATGAAGCGATCACGTGACCATGATATGAAACGATCACGTGACAACTTCAAAATATAATACGGCATCCATCTTGTCTCAAAATCGTCATTTTTAAAGTTCTTTTTAATTCATATTGAGTGTTGTATTCGTCGTAAAACCTCTTTATATTCGCTTAAATTCTGTGCAACTACATACTGAAACAACGCAATGACAATATATTTGAGTTTAAATGAGCATCTAACTTTGATTATTTCTCTAACGAAGCCTATTTTTCACTTATATGAAATGTAAACAGCAAAATATGTAGGATGAGTTGTATAGGAATTGCTGTATTTTTTTAATGCAAAAGAATTTAGCTCATGGAGTCTGCATAGCTGATATGAAAGAAATATTCATTGACTTTACCGAGAGAAGGACGATTTTTTGCGATGAAGTTTTAAGCATAGAGTTAAATTACTTATAACTCCATGGTCTTAATTTTTAAATAAAATAAATTATTATAGTATTGTGATGAATGACATGAATGTGAAATTATTTATGAATGAAATGCTGCTTTTTTAGAGAGAGCCAGGCGTGTTATTTTTTCGATGACGTCATTTGAATGAATTTCAGTTGTTTTCGATGAAGTTTTTAAATATAATAAATTATCGTGGTATTATGATAATTCTAAAATTGTTACCGAGTAATATATCACATTTTAGAGATGTTTAAACCAGGCAATTTATATTTCAATGCCGTCATTTGAATGAAGTTCATTTTTTTGGATGAATGTTTAAGTTTTCAACTATAATAAATCAATGTAGTATTGTGAGAAGTTTTAAAATATTACCGAGGAATGTATTACATTTTAGACATGTTTAAATAAAATTGCATTGAATTTGGAAAGTGTTTCTTAATCAATGCTTTAAGCATGATTGATCTTTCTTGTTCATTATTTCGCTTTACCCGTGCCACACACTCCATATTCCAATACCACTGCTAAGCGATATATGAATAGTCGTATGTTGTTTTTACTCCGAAAAATCTCTTTTTAGTTATGGGCATAGTTAAACCATTATAATTGGATACTATTTAGTTACTTTGCTACCTATATTACAAGTGCATACTTACTTGTCCTATTTGAGTATATATATATATATATATACACAGGGTGATTCAAAAGTTCGGAGCAAAAGTAAAATGCTATAAAAAATATATATGGGTCGGAGAGACGGTTTTGCAGATTAATATTCACCGCGGTGGGGGATTTTATATGGCATGAAAAAAATAGTTCAAAATCTCAACAGTAGGGGCGCTGCTGCAAAGAAAACAATGCGACATAAAAATTGTGAAATGAGATATTTTACTTCAGCATGATTTACAGCTATAAGTGCTCAATGTGTCCAACACCACATTCCGGTACTGGGTGCAGTCGCGGTATTACGGATGATACAGCATGGAGCAGCATATCAACGGTAATGGCTGCTACCTCCTACCGTAAGGCGTCTTTTAGTGCTCTTAAGGACTGGGGCGTTCCTCTATAGACCCGTAATTTTAGGTATCCCCACAACCAAAAATCACACGGTGTAAGATCTGGGGCTCTCGCAGGCCATTCATGTGTGCTATGCCTGCTCAGTAGGCGATCGGGGCCAAATGTTGACCGTAGCAACTCCATCACTCGGCGCGCCGTGTGGGGGTGATATTCAATAATGCTTTTGTCTGATCATAATTTTGCGTTGCGTGAGCGATACGCATAAGTCACCTCCATGCCTTATTCTGCAGCAGCGCCCCCTAGTGTCGAGAGTTTGAACTATTTTTTTTCATGCCGTACAAAATCCCCCACCACGATCAATATTAATCTGCAAACTGCATGTCTCTCCGACCCATATATATATTTTTATAGCGTTTTACTTTTGCGCCGGCCTTTTGAATCACCATGTATATATATATATATATATATATATATATATATATACGCTTCGTAATAAGAATATTAAAAATCTGATGTGGGCGGCACATGACTTTTCCTGCAGACTTATAGTCACGTTCTCTTTATTTTATTTACATTTAATTCACTTTTAATTCAATTTTCGTTCTCATTTGATAACTGGACTTGTTTTCAAAGGTGGCGTAGGGAAAATACGAAAAAACTAAAGTATCTCGAGAACGGCTAGTCCTAGTGTAATGGGGTTGGTCTTATTCTTTTCTTCGTTAAAAATTACGTATTAGACAAGCATTTTATGGCTATGTTTGAGCATACGTAGATTTTTATTTTAAATTTTGGCGATTTCAGCGGGCCATTTTGCAAAATAAGGCAGGTTATTTTGTTCGAATCATATCAAAATCTAGTCAGCACCAGGGTGTCCCACAAGTGACTTACCAAATTTTGCGAAATTCGGTCCATTAGTTTTTTGGGTAGAGTGGATACAATCTTTTGCGGACCATTTTGCAAAAATGGCGGGTTCTTTTATCCCGAATCGTACCCAAAACTAATCAGCACCAGAGTCGTCTACAAGTGACTTACCTATCAAATTTTATGAACTTCGGTCAATTACTTTTTTAGTTAGAGTGGGTACAAAATCTGCACAGACAGACAGACAGACAGACACACAGACTCACACACAAACGTCGCGCTAAAAATAGTTTTTTCGTATTCTAGATGTCTCGAAACGTGTAGATCCGTCTAAAATTCGAGTTGCGATTTTTGGCATGATTCCAATACTTTCCCTATACATTACCATGTATTGCAGGGAAAGTAAAAAAATGGTACGAATATATGAAAATAACGCTTCGTAAGATTATAATTATTCGGATATTTCAAAAATGACTCTGAAATTTTCATGAACGCCTGTAATTGTGGCTTTTTTTATCAAAGTGCCGAAATTATCAACCAAGTAGCTGCAAAAATTGAGCAAAAGTTGCAGAATTTTTACAATGTTGGAACTTTTCCTCCCTCGACCGGTTACTCTCTTTATTTTTCATAATGATTATTGGTGGTGTGAAGGATAAGAGGACAGACGTTATAAAATCTACAATGTCTGACAGCGTTTGACATTCTCTTGTAAATTTTGGCGCGCTAATTGTAATTTTATGGTAGAGGAATTGGGGTCGATATTAGGAAAATTTTAGAATTGCAAGTATATTTTCATTTTGAAAACGCATTGTTGATTTTAAATAAGCTTAGCTAGATAAGTGGCCCCTCCCACTTATTTAAGGCGTATGAAAAGAAGTTATTTAGGTGATGAGACTATAAATGCACATTTTTCATCGATTCCAAGAAATGCATGGCTTGAAGCGTTTAATCTTAGGAAAATTCACCCACAAAAGTGAACTGATGTTGGAGGGGTACTTTGAACACCCCTAAAAGTTGGTAAGTTTAATGTTGTTGTTGTTGTTGTTGAGTCCAAACCGTCCGACCTACCTGAAAGGTGTAAGATAACCGTTTGGATGGCCGGGAAGTGCCACCCAATTTAGACCGGAACCCAGTGGGGGAGGCATACACAGGGATCGAACCCTCCTTCCCCTACCACCAACCTCTCGGAAGAACTTATGGACCCACATGTTTAACGTGATCGTACTCCGCATGAACACGACGGCAGTTGTGGCAGAGTGCGAATCCAACGAGCAAACAACCGGGCTACAGCGCCCGAAATGTAATTTAATGGTAAGTTTAATGTTATTGTTGTTGTTGTTGAGACCCAGACCGTATGATCTACCAGAAAGGTGTAAGGTAACTGTTTGCACGTCCGGAAAGTGCCACACAATTTAGACCAGAACCCAGTGGGGGAGGCATCCACAGGGACCGTACCCTCCTTCCCCTACCACCAACCTCTCGGAAGGACTTACGGACCCACATTTTTAACGTGATCATACTCCGCATGAACACGGCGCAGTTGTGGCAACATCCAAATCCAGCGCGCAAACCACAGAGCTACCGCGTCCGAAATGTGCCAACAGCACGCGGTGTTCCCAGGTGGTCACCCACCCAAGTACTAACCGCGCCCGATGCTGCCTGACTTCGGTGATCTAACGAGAACCTGTGTTTTCAGCACGGTACGGTCGTTGGCTCGGTAAGTTTAATGTGTCTTAGCCGCATCTCAAAAATTTCAGTGTGACCCTCGTATTAAATTAATGTCAAATATTTTATCAGTTAAATTTAACTATTTTATCACTCAAATTCTACTAATGCTTCATATAAATTTTCATTATTATATCAGAAAAAAGTTTTCTAATATATTAAACTAAATAAATGTGGAACGCAAGTACTTAGAAATGAGTTTTAAGACAATGCCATAAACAGAATCATACATTTTAAGATTAAGTTTTTGGAACTGTGGATAAAATTTTACATATACTTTTCAGCTTATTTCTAGTCGAAAAATAGTGTTCCAAGCTATCAAAGTTGGTTTAGATTCCAGGACAGATCTTCACGAGGATTGCGAACCAGGCCGGTCATAAGGATTGGAATAAGGATTTCGAAAATTGGAAAAAAGCGATGAGAAAGGAAAGGAGTGTTCTACTTCGCTATTTTTGTAAAATTCTCTATATTTTTTCGTTGTTTTTACTTTACCAGCAATACATGGTAATATAGAGGGAAAGTATTGGAATCATCTCGAAAATCGCAACTTGAGTTTTCGACGGATCTACACGTTTCGAGACCTGTAGAACACGAAAAAACTATTTTTATCGTGACGTCTGTGTACGTGTCTATCTGTGTGTCGGTCTGTGGGTCTGTGGGTCTGTCTGTCTGTATAGATTTTGTATCCACTCTATCTAAAAACTAATTGACCGAATTTCAAAAATTTGGTAGATAAATCATTTGTGAGCGAATCTGGTGCTGATTAGTTTTGGATACGATTCGAAAAAAAATAATCTGCCTTTTTTGCAAAATGACCCGCAAAAATCGTCAAAATCTAAATTAAAAACTACGTATATTTAAATATATCCATTAAATGCTTGTTTTATGCGTAATTTTTAGCGAAGAAAAGAATAAGACCAACCCGATTACACTAGGACTACCCGTTCTCGATATATTTCAGTTTTTTCGTTTTTCTCTACACCACCTTTGAAAATGTGTCCAGTTACCAAATGAGAACGAAAATTGAATTAAAAGTGAATTAAATTTAATTCAAATAAAGAGAACGTGTCTGCAGGGAAAGTCATGTGTTGCCCACATCAGACTTTTTCTTTTGTTTATGGTTGGAATTTTATTCTTTTTGACCTGAGATCGTATAAAACTGGGGGAGATAGTACCACCATCATTTCAATTTCTTAAAGGGACGACTGTTTTATCCGAAAACGTATTGTAATACCCTGGGATAATGCAAAGATAATCCTTTTACGTTTTTGCGGTGAGGGAAACATTTCAAAATATTTCAGCAAGAATTGTGCTTTCTAGAGCATATGAGCATATGCTAGTAAACATCATTATAAATTCTATATGTGTTGATCCTGTTCTGTTATATGACTGTATAAAGTTAAGTAAAATATTCCCTCTGATCGGCCACCTACAGAGCTTGCTCTCCATGTAATAATCATGGACATATTGACCAGACATCTTTCCCAATCAATTTATTATTTATAGATGCACACAAGTTCTTTACATGGAATATATAATTTAAAGAAACTGTAAACAGCATTGTTGCCCAACCCTGGAATCGAACCACAGATTTTCGAACTGGTAAGCCGACGCTCTACCGTTGAGCTACTGGGACGGAATTTCAAACTCTTATCGTCGATGTAGACTCTGCAAAACTTCATTCACAATAATAACATTTAATATTTGAAGTTTTTCTTTTTTGAAATTTCATACTAATTCTCACAAAAAGGAGAGAAGTGAGTTCTTCCATGCTGAGAGAATAATTAGACAGACAGAAGCACATCTTACATTTTTATTTATACAGATAATTACAATTTTACGATTAAATAATAGCTTATTTATAGACTCAATTTCTGTTCTTCTTATTAGAGCCAGAAGTGAAGAGATATTTTTAATTTATGGCCCCTGAGCAAGACCAGCATAGAATTGACTTTGTGAAAAGGTGTCTGATCTCGCCTCTTCGACTCAGACCGTTTGACCTACTCGAAGGTTGTTGTTGTTGAGACCCAGATCGTCCGACCTACCAGAAAGGTGTTGAAGATCCAGACCGTCTCATTCATCCGAAGACATAGAGCATCCATTTGGACGGCCGGTAGCAGAAAGGTGTAAGGTAACCGTTTCGACGACCCCTGGAAACGAGCCGCCCAATTTAGACCGGAACCCGATGGGGGAGGCAGTGACCTACTCGAAGGTGTAAGATATTTGTTTGGACGACCGGGAAGTGCCGTCCAATGTAGACTAGAACCCAGTAGGAGCGGCCTCTAAGAGAGACCGTGCCGCCTTTCCCTACAACCAACCTCTCCGAAGGACATACGGACCCACATATTTAACGTGATTGTACATCGCACGAACGCAGGGACAGTTTGTGGACAGACTGGAATCGAACTCGGATCGTCCGAGTGACATCTCCTCACGCTAAGCACTGGGCTGTCCTACCCCTTTCTGTCTTTACCTATAGAGCTTCTATAATTTTACAGACAGAGGTGTAAACAAGGATTATACATCTGCATTATCGGAGTTTTATTTGCATTTATTGTCGAGATCTTATTAAAGATTGGTACATCATTATCCCCTTTAATACAACAGATAAAGTTCAATTTATGTATGAAATATAATTATTATACATCAAAAAAAAATTGATAGAATTCTACTATTACATCAGATAAAGTTTTACTAATCCATTACACAAAATAAATCAGGAACGCAAAGAGAATAAAGATTTGCCACAGTGCCGTAAACAGAATCCTACATTTTAAGAGGAAGCATTTGAAAATGTCGATAATATCCGCAATATACTTTTCAGCTTTTATTTCAATTCTAAAAATCTGATGTGGGCAGCACATAACTTTCCCTGCAGACTTATATACACATTCTATTTATTTTAATTAAATTTAATTCACTATTAATTCAATTTTCGTTCTCATTTGGTAACTGGACTCATTTCCAAAGGTGGCGCAGAGAAAAAACGAATAAACTAAAATATCTCAAGAACGGCTAGTCCTAGTGTAATGGAGTTGGCCTTGTTCTTTTCTTCGTTAAAAATTACGTATAAAACAAGCATTTAATGGATATATTTGAGCATACGTAGTTTTTTAGTTTACATTTTGACGATTTTTGCGGGCCATTTCGCAAAAAAAGGCAGGTTATTTTTTTTCGAATCATACCAAAATCTAATCAGCACCAGGGTCACCCACAAGTGACTCATCTACCGAATTTTGTGAAATTGGGTTCATTAGTTTTTCAGTTAGAGTAGATACAAGCTTTTGAGGGCCATTTCGCAAAACAAGGCGGGTTCTTTTATTCCGAATCGTACCCAAAACTAATCAACACCAGATTCGCCCACAAGTAACTTACCTACCAAATTTTATGAAATTTGGTCCATTAGTTTTTTAGTTAGAGTGGATACAAAATCTGCACAGACAGACACACAGACAGACACACAAACAGACACACAGACACACACACAGACACACACACAGACGTCACGCTAAACATGGTTTTTTCGTATTCTAGAGGTCTTGAAACGTGTAGATCCGTCGAAAACTCGAGTTGCGATTTTCGACATGATTCCAATACTTTCCCTATACATTACCATGTATTGCAGGGAAAGTAAAAATCTGATGTGAGCAGCACATGACTTTCTCTGCAAACTTATATTAACGTTCTCTTTATTTTAATTAAATTTATTTCACTTTTATTCAATTTTCGTTCTCATTCGGTAATCGGGCTTATTTTCAAAGGTGGTGTAGGGAAAGTACGAAAAACTAAAATATCTCGAGAACGGCTAGTCCTAGTGTAATGGGGTTGGTTTTATTCTTTTCTTCGTTAAAAATTACGCATTAAACACGCATTTAATGGATATATTTGAGCATACGTAGCTTTTTAGTTTAGATTTTGACAATTTTTGCGGGCCATTCTGCAAAAAAAGGCAGGTTATTTTTTTCTGAATCGTTCCAAAATCTAATCAGCACCAGGGTGACCTATACTTGACTCATCTACCGAATTTTGTGAAATTCGGTCCATTAGTTTTTCAGCTAGAGTGGATACAAGCTTTTGCGGGCCATTTCGCAAAAAAAAGCGGATTCTTTTATTCCGAATCGTACCTAAAACTAATCAGCACCAGCCCCGCCCACAAGTGACTCACAAAATTTAGTGAAATTCGGTCCATTAGTTTTTTAGTTAGAGTGGATACAAAATCTGCACAGACAGACAGACAGACACACAGACACACACACAGACGTCACGCTAAAAATGGTTTTTCGTATTCTAGAGGTCTCGAAACGTGTAGATCCGTCGAAAACTCGAGTTGCGATTTTCGGCATGACTCCAATACTTTCTCTATACATTACCATGTATTGCAGGGAAAGTAAAAATAGTGTTCCAAAATATCAAATGCATCTCAAAGTGGTTTGGACTCTAGGACAGTTCTTCACGAGGATTCTGATCCAGGCCGGTCATAAGGATTAGGATACGGATTTGGATGAGTGGAAAATGCGATGGGAAAGGGGTGTTCCATTTCGCCATTTTTCTAAAATCCTCTTTGTTTTCGTTGGTTTTCTTTTCTTTATGGTTGAAATGTTCTTCTTTTTGTAGTGAAAAGATATAAACCTAGGGGGATAGTACCTCCATCGTTTCAATTTTCTTAGGGGCTGACTGTTTTATCCGAACACACATTGGAATAACTTGGGGTAATGTAAAGACAATCGTGTTACACAGAAGATTTTTCAAGTCCAGGAAAGCATTTCAGGATATTTAAGCAAGAATTGTGTTTTACAGAACATACAAGCCCATGATCGTGAACATCATTATCAATTCGGAATGTGCTACGCCTGTAATATGACGGTATATATAAAGTTATGTAAAATATTCCCTCTGATTGGCTGCCTTTAGAGCTTGTTCTCTTAATATCTATGAATACATGATAACCAGGCATCTATTCCAATCAATATTATGGATTATCTATAGATGCACACCCATTCTTTATATGGAAGATATAGTTTCAAGAAATTGTAAAGAGCATTGTTGCCCCAACCGGGAATAGAACCACAGAACTTCGAGCTGGTCAGAAGATGCTGTACCGTTGAGCTACTGGGACGGAATTGCAAGCTCTTATCGTCGAAGGGGACTATGCAAAATTTTATTCGCAATTTACGGTGAGCATTTAATATTTGAAGTTTTTCTTTTTACTTTCCTTATATGCATAATGTATAAGGAAAGTATTGTGACGGGGTCGAAAATTCGAATTCGAGTTTTCGACGAGAGAGTACGTTTCAAGCATCCCTGATCACGAATCAAACAATCAAACATTTTTTAGGTGATGTCTGTGTGTGTGTGTGTGTGTCAGTGAGTCCGTGGAGACGATAACTGACGACCAAATGGACCGATTCAACCGAAATTTGGTACAAAAATAACAATCCGTGAATACTGGAAGCCTATTGTTTTTAAACGTAATCGAATGTTCAAAACTCCCCTAAATTCTCGAGTGAAATTTTGAAAAAATCATCAAAAATCAAAACCTTTAATAAAATCACACATATAGACATTTCTTATGCAATTTTTCCTTAGAAAACGATTGCCATAAACTTTAGAACGCTAGCATGAACCGTTCTCGAGATATTGTACATTTTTAAAATAAATTTATCAAAAAATCCCATTAATTAAAAAAAATATATCTGTTGAAAAACATGTTCACTTTTCATATGTAATATCATGCGATAAATTGGGTGACATCATTCTCGTGGATTTAGCTCGTTCCATTCATGAGAAAAGATACTTTGAATAATGCATTTGTATTTGAACGCCAATAGTTATTTATCTGCTATAAGAATAACTTATTTCTCCGTCCATAACGCTTGGCGAGATTTTGGCGCCGAATTTGGCGGAATGTCGCCAACTTGGCGACTTTTTTAAATGTTGCCAAATTAACAGAAATCTCGCCAAATGAATAAAAATGACACTAAATCAGTGAAAATGACGACTAATTGACGAAAATTCAATTTCTTGGAAAGAATATAAATAGCTACTATAAGAAAGACCTCTTTTGTTATTGTAAAAATAGTAAATTCATTGCATTATATAAGGAAAGTCATATGTTACCCACATCAGATTTTTTAAAATGTTATACTAATTCTCACAAAAAGGAAAGAAGTGGATTTTCCCATGCTGAGATAATAATTAGACAGAGAAAAGCACAACTTACATTTTTATTTATATAGATAATTACAATTTTACAATTAAGTAATAGCTTCGTTATATACTTAGTTTCTGTTCTTCTTATTCGAGGCAGAAATAAAGAGATTTTTTTCATTTGTGCTCTCTGAGCAAGGCCAGCGTAGAATTGACCTTGTGAAAAGGTGTCTGTCCTTACATCTTCTACTTAGATCGTCCGACCTACCCGAAGGTGTGGAAGACCCAGATCGTCCAACTCGTCCTAAGACATGAGCAGCTGTTTGGACGGCCGCTACCCGAATTTGTAAGGTATCTGTTTGGACGTCCTGGAAGTTCCATTCAATATAGACCGGAACCCAGTGGGGGTGACATCCACAGGGACCGTGCTCTCCTTCCCCTACCACCAACCTTTCGGAAGGACTTACAGCCCACATATTTAAAGTATCCATATTCCGTGTGAATACAGGAACAATTTGGGGATAGCCTGGAATTAATCTCAGATCGTCCGAGTGCCCTACCTACGTCTTAACCACTGAGCTGTCCCACCCTATTCTGCCGTTACCTATAAAGCTTCAATAATTTTACAAACAGATGTATAATGAATAATCGAGTCGCATTATCGTATTTTTATTTGCATTTATTGTCGAGATCTTATAATTTAAAGATTGATGCATCATTTTCCCCTTTAATACCACAGATAAAGTTCAATTTATATATCAAATAAAATTCTTACACATCCGATAAAAAATTTGATAGAATGCTAGTATTACATCAGATAAAAAAAATTCTACTAATATATTAGACACAAATAAATCAGAAACGCAAATAGAAGTGAGCTTTATCACAGTGCCATAAACAAAATCCTACTTTTTAAGAGGAAGAATTCGAAAATGTCGATAAAATCCGCAATATACTTTTCAGATTATTTCTATTCTAAAAATAGTGTTCCAAAATATACAATGCTTCTCAAAGTGTTTTAGATTCTAGGACAGTCCTTGACGAGGATTCTGAAACAGGCCAGTGATAAGGATTAGGATAGGGATTTGGATAAGTGGAAAAAGCGATGAGACAGTAGAGGAGTGTTCTATTTCGCCATTTTTGTGAAGTTCTCTATATTTTCGTTGGTTTCCTTTTGTTTATGGTTGGAATTTTATTTCTTTTTCTACCGAGAACGAATATAACTAGGGGGAATAAGTACCACCATCGTTTCGATTTCCCAAGGGGATTTTAGTTTTATCCGAATACAGGAATAACGGAATGCGTTTGGATAATGCAAAGCTGAAGACAATCGCTTTACGCATAGAAATAGATACTTTTGTAGAAATGTTTTCAAGATACTTTAGTAAGAATTGTGATTAAATAGATCACATGAAAAAATGCTGATGAAAATTGTTATAAATACACTTGACATTTTCACGGTATATTTTGATTTAGGAATGTCACATTGATAAGCACCACAAAGCGACGAAGGTATATCAAAGGCATTAAACTTGAATCCGGGAGATATTGAATTTTCGTCAATTTGGCGATATTATCCAACAATTGCCGTAATCAATATTGTGACAAATTTCCGCCAAGTGTGCCGCCATTTTCACCAAACTGTCTCAGTTATTTTTAGGAACTAAAAAAAAAACATACGAAAAGTAAGCATACCTAGCAGGGCAATTCTTATGTGATATAATATCAAGAACTACTGAACAAAGAGTATATATATTACAGTAAATGGACGGTAAATGGAATATATTACAGTAATAAGACGATTTAGTTAAAAGCTGAAGAAATGGAAAGGGAAAATAAAAAAAAGCGAAATATATATAATTTTAACTTGCAGATTTACATATTTGCGCAATTTCATATTTAAAAGCATTCAATTATTTTTTTAAATATTTTTCAAAGTCTTATTGCATACTATTTCCGACGCTTTTTAATTTCGCTTTAAAATTAAAAAAATTAAATTAAATTTATTAATTTTAAAGGAGAATAAAAATTAATACATTTAATTTCCATTCAATCCTTTCAATACAAGCAATTAATTTCCCTCCAATCAGAGCAACAATCCTTTATTACTTTCCTTATATGCATACTGTATAAGGAAAGTATTGTGACGGGATCGAAAATTCGAATTCGAGTTTTCGACGGGAGAGCACGTTTCAAGCATCCCTGATCACGAATCAAACATTATTGGAGTGATGTCTGTGTGTGTGTGTGTGTGTGTGTGTGTGTGAAAGTGTGTGTGTGTGTGTGTGTGAAAGTGTGTGTGTGTGTGTGTGTGTGTGAAAGTATGTGTGTGTGTGTGTGTGTGTGTGTGTGTGTGTGTGTGTCAGTGAGTCTGTGGAGACGATAACTGACGAACGAATGGACCGATTCGAACGAAATTTAGTACAAAAATCACAATCCGTAAACACTGGAAGCCTATTGTTTTTATACGAATGTTCAGAACCCCCCTACATTTTCGAATGAAATTTTAAAAAAATCGTCAAAAAATCAAAACCGATAATAAAGTTACGCAAATAGACATTTCTTATGTAATTTTTCATTAGAAAACGATTGGCATAAATTTTAGAACGCTAACATGAACCGTTCTCGAGATATTGCACATTTTTAAAAAAAATTATGAAAAAGTCATAAAAAATAAAAAAATATATATTTTCCATTGAGAAACATGTTCACTTTTCATATGTAATACCATGCGATAAATTGGGTGACATCATTCTCGGATCTAGCTCGTTCCATTCATGAAAAAAGATACTTTGAGTAATATTTTTGTATTTGAACGCCAATAGTCATTTATATGCTGTAAGAATAACTTATTTCTCCGTTCATAACGCTTGGCGAAAATTTTGGCGACGAATTTGACGGAATGTCGCCAACTTGGCGATATTTTTAATTGTTGCCAAATTAACAAAAATCTCGCCAAATTGATAAAAATGACGTTAAATCAATGAAAATGACGTCTAATTGAAGAAAATTCAATATCATGGAAAGAATATAAGTATCTACTATAAGAATAACGTTTTTTTTAGTTGTAATAGTAGTAAATTCATTGTATTATATAAGGAAAGTCATGTGTTGCCCACATCAGATTTTTAAATTGTGTTCTGTTTTTTATTATGTTTGTGGATTATTATGCAGGATGATCGAAAAAACCATGGACATCAAATTTTAAAATATGATTTACCGAGAAAGGGAAATAAGAGAGTTTTTTCAGTTAGGTTGCACTTGTATTTTGTATGCCTAAAAAATCTGATGTGAGTAGCACATGACTTCCCCTATACAGGGTGTCCCCACAAAAGAGTGAAGCCAGTTTAAATTCTTTACCTGTTGAAGATAAGTGAGCAATGTAAATTGCAAAAATGTTGTAAGTAAGGAAGGAAATAAGACTACGTTATTGAAATAGTCCTCCAATTAATTTTCAAAAAGTTACACTTTTTTAATTTTTATACGACCCCCTTAAATAAATTTGTTCAGACAGAATTTTTTTTATTTTTAATGCAACAAGATCGTTAAAAAACCCGCATATCTGTATCTTTAAAATTGAGAGAGATATATTTAATTAAAAATTGAACATTGTGAATGGGGATCATATATCAAATTAGAAATGTAAATTTGTGATGCATTAAAAAAAAGATAAAACTGGATGATAATACATAGGATACCCAACCGAGTAGTAAGTACCACTGCTTTATATGATCTCTGTCTGTGTAGTGCTTTATTTAGATGCATTTGTGATAAAACAATTTGACACATATTAACATATTTTTGATCAAAACAATTTCCATCGTCAATTTGCTTATGATCCCTATTTTCACTGATGAAACAGCCTTTCACATGGTACGGAAAAGTGACATAAGTCAGATTTTTTCCTTTATCACAATTCAGTTGATTTTAAAGATACAGATGTGCGGTTTTTTTAATGAACTTGTTGCATCAAAAATAAAAATTTTCTGATTGACCAAATTTGTCTAAGGGGGTCGCATAAAAATTTAAAAGTGTAACTTTTTGAAAATGAATGGGAGGACTATTTCATTAACGTAGTCTTTATTTACTACCTTACTTTCAACATTTTTGCAATTTATATTGCCCACTTATCTCCAACAGTTAAAAAATTAAAGCGCGTTTCACTCTTTTTGGGACACCCTGTATAGGGGAAGTCATATGCTGCTCATATCAGATTTTTTTAGGGCATACAAAATACAAGTGCAGCCTAACTGAAAAAAATTCTGCTATTTCCCTTCCTCGGTACATTATATTTTAAAATATGATGTCCATGGTGTTTTCGATCATCCCGAATAATAGTCCACAAACATAATAACAAACAGAACACAATTTTAATAAATAATTGCTGATCTGATTGAAGGGAAATTAATTGCTCAGATTGAAGGGATTGAATGGAAATTAAATGTATTAATTCTTACTTTCCACATTTTTGCAATTTACATTGCCCACTTATCTCCAACAGTTAAAGAATTAAAGCGCATTACACTCTTTTTTGGACACCCTGTATAATGCAATGAATTTACTTCTTTTACAGTGAGGAAAATGAATCCATGACGGAATGTATTTAACGTTGAATTGTACATTTGGCGCTTTTCCGGATGACAACATGTAAAACAATTTTAAAGTACCCAGTTAACTTATATGTCGTACAATTATCAATACAATGACTGAATGCACAAAATGAATATTATACAATGAATGAATGTACACAATGACTGAATGACAAGCAAAGACTTAATACATACAATGAATAATTGGCTGCAATGAATATAAGAATGCTGTATATGACTAAATGTATACATTAAATGTGTTATCAATACAATGCATTGACAATTGTCAATATTGATAGCATCCGTAGTAAGCAACATAGTTTATATATTAAAATAATTTGTTAGTCAATTAAACAATATAGCGTTATTTTCGTTAATTTAGGTTCATTTTTGCAATTTTGATGATATTATTGCCAATCTGACGCGATATATTGCCACTTTGGCGATATTTTGCAAGTGAGTGACCAAATTTGCCAAATTGATCACCAAACAAAACAGAAAGACGGAGAGAAGAGTTTTTCGTTTATATAAATGACAATTGGGAATTGTTGGACATCAAAATACAAAACTATTACACATAGTATGTTCTCTTCGATTCCAGCCACTGCCAAAACTGCCGCCGTGTTCACGCGGAGTACGATCACGTTAAACATGTGGGTCCGTAAGTCCTTCAGAGAGGTTGCTGGTAGGGGAAGGAGGGTACGGTCCCTGTGGATGCCTCCCCCACTGGGTTCCGGTCTAAATTGGGTGGCACTTCCCGGCCGTCCAAACAGTTACCTTACACCTTTCTGGTAGGTCGGACGGTCTGGGTCTCAACAACAACAACATAGTATGTTCTCTTGTGAGTGGAACGAACTAGATCCACGAGAATGATGTTAAAAAAATTTCACATAATATTGTATATGAAAAGTAAACATATTTCAAGATAATTGCTAATTTTTAATTTCATATAATTGTATGATAAATGATTTGAAAAATATCTCGAGAACTGCTCATGCTAGTGTTCTAAAATTTGTGTCATTTATTGCCTAATGAAAAATTAGATAAGAACCAATAATTTATGTAACATTATTAAAGGTTCTAATTTTTTAAGGATTTTTTCAAAATTTCATTTTAGAATTTAGGGATTTTTCACACATTTGATTACATTTAGAATCAATAGGGTTCAAGTATTGACTGATTGTAATATTTCTACAGAATTTCGTTCGAATTGTTCCATTCATGTGTGAGATATCATATCCACCGACTCACGGATGCACACATACACACACACATACATACACTCACAGGCATTACCTCAGAAACGTTCGTTTTCAGTTCAGGGAAACTTGAAATATGTTCTTCCTTCGAGAATCGAATTTGAATTTTCCCGTTCTAATACTGTCTCGTTGTAATACTGAACCCCGTTCTAATACTGTCCCTATTTATTATATTACGTATATAATGAAAGTAACGTATCAAACATATCGTCTGATTTTTTTTAATACGTCAGACGATAAATACAGACCACAATCTATCAACCGGAAATGATTATGCATTCACAGAGCGAATTTTTATTTTTATTTTAGAGCATTGTTTCTCTGACCATTCTTATAAGAGTGTCGTTAAAGAGTTTCAGAAGAAGTACCCATTCTCTAAAACTTCTACATTCAAACAATAAAAAATCTGATGTGGGCAGCACATGACTTTCCTTATATAATGCAATGGATTTACTACTTTTACAGTAAAAAAAAAATAGACTATTTTTATAGTAGTTATTTATATTATGTCCAAGATATTGAATTTTCGTCAATGAGTCGTCATTTCCCATGTCGTCGTCATTGATTTAGCGTCATTTTTATCCACTTGGCGAGTTTTTCGTTAATTTAGCAACATTTTAAAAAGTCGCCAAGTTGGCGACATTCCACCAAATTCGTCGCCAAAAGCTCGTCAAGCGTTATGGTCGAAGAAATAAGTTATTCTTACAGCAGATAAATGATTGTTTGCGTTCAAATACAAAAGTATTACTCAAAGTACCTTTTTTCATGAATGGAACGAGCTAGATCCACGATAATGATGTCACCAAATTTATCGCATGGTATTACATATGAAAAGTGAACATGTTTCGTAATAGGGAATATCTTTTTTTTATTTTACATGACTTTTTGATAATTTTTTTGGAAACTGTGCAATATCCAGGAAACGATTCATGTTAGCGTTCTAAAATTTATGTCAATCGTTTTCTAATGAAAAATTACATAAGAAATGTCTATTTGCGTAACTTTATTAGCGGTTTTGATTTCTTGACGATTTTTTCAAAATTTTACTCGAAAATTTACGGGGGGTTCTGAACATTCGATTGCGTATTAAAACAATAGGCTTCCAGTGTTTACGGATTGTGATTTTTGTACCAAATTTCGTTCGAATCGGTCCATTCGTTCGTCAGTTATCGTCTCCACAGTCTCACTGAAACACACACACACACACACGCGTACTTTCACACACACACACACACGCACACACACACACACACACAGATACCACTTCAAAATGTTTGATTCGTAATCAGGGATGCTTGAAACATGCTCTCCCGTCAAAAACTCGATTTCTAATTTTCGACCCCTCGCAATACTTTCCTTATATATTATGTATATAAGAAAAATAAAAAGTAAAACGTTTTTTAGAAACCGGATTTGTTGAAGACAAAGAAAAAAGAACAGGAAATAATTCCATTTTAACTTAGCATATATTGTCTTAATTAGAGAATGCAGCTTCAGCTACACTTCAATGAACACTTCCTAAATTCTACAATGATATTACACTCCAATTACTTTCAGTTTGAATCCTGGCAATTGCAATTTATATAAACCGTTTGATGTCTTATAAAAATAGGAAATTACACATTAGCAATAACAATTTCTCAATTACGTTTATTATCAATGCTGATAATTATATTTCTCAACCGCTGTTTGAAGTTTCAAATGCAAATTCTAATTTCTACAATTAGATTTGGCTGTATTGGGAATAAAAATTTAATTTTGAAATAAATTATTTATCTAACATCTAAAATGCAGCCTCCAAATCATCGTTGACAGTGCAATAAAGCCCTTGGTGATCGCAAATTGCAGTTCATGTAATCAAATTTTCTTTTAATTGAATCTGTACACAAAGAATTAATTACCCCACTAGAAACATATACTTGTAATGATTATAGAAGTGAACACGATTTCAATACTTGAATGTTTGGAGGCATTTTACCCGCTGGTTATTTGTTTAATTAATTTAAGTACAAAGATCTGTTGTGAAAAGGTAAATTGTGGTTTCAATATAATCAGTTCAAATTCCGCAATTTTTTATTTATTGCAAAGTAACAGGGTATGATATACTTAAAATAAAAATGGCTATATATGAAAAGCCATAGCGAAGAACTAACTATGAAACAAGAACTAATATGAAGAACTAATTAAATGGATTTGCCTGGGTACTAAAAAAGCGGCCGCTACTTAAATAATATCGCTCAGTTTCCAAATCACCAAATGAGTTTCAATCCAAATCACCACAAATCCAAAATTCTTCGTTCTATGTAAAGTACTAAGTGAACCGCTGCACAAACGTTGAATCAAAAAAATTGTAAATGTTTAATTGTTCTTTACATACCTGCTGGTTATTTGTTTAATTAATTTAATTAGAAAGGTCTGTCGTGAAAACGTAAATTGTGATTTCAATATAATGAGTTCAAGTTCGGCAATTTTTAATTTATTGCAAAGCAACAGGGTATGATATTCCTAAAATAAAAATGGCTATATATGAAAAGCCATAGAAAAGAACTAACTATGAAAGAAGAACTAATATGAAGAACTAATTTAATGGCTTTGACCACAAATCCATAATTATTCGTTCTATGTAAAGTACTAAGTGAACCGCTGCATAAACGTTGAATTAAAAAAATTGTAAATGTTTAATTGTTCTTTACCTGCTGGTTTTTTGTTTAATTAATTTAATTAGAAAGGTCTGTCGTGAAAACGTAAATTGTGATTTCAATATAATGAGTTCAAGTTCGGCAATTTTTAATTTATTGCAAAGCAACAGGGTATGATATTCTTAAAATAAAAATGGCTATATATGAAAAGCCATAGAAAAGAACTAACTATAAAAGAAGAACTAATATGAAGAACTAATTTAATGGCTTTGCCTGGGTATTAAATAAGCGGTCGCTACTTAAATAATATCGCTCAGTTTCCAAATCATCAATGAGTTTCAATCCAAATCACCACAAATCCAAAATTCTTCGTTCTATGTAAAGTACTAAGTGAACCGCTGCACAAACGTTGAATCAAAAAAATAGTGAATATTTAAATGTTCATTACCTGCTGGTTATTTATTTAATTAATTTAATTAGAAAGATCTGTCGTGAAAATGTAAATTGTGATTTCAATATAATGAGTTCAAATTCGGCAATTTTTAATTTATTGCAAAGCAACAGGGTATGATATTCTTAAGATAAAAATAGCTATATACGAAGAACTATAACAAAGAACTAACTATGAAACAAGAACTAATAGGAAGAACTAATTAAATAGCTTTGCCCGGGTACAAAAAAAGCGCCCGCTACTTAAATAATATTGCTCAGTTTCCAAATCATCAAATGAGTTTCAAACCAAATAACCACGAAAACCAAAATTCTTCGTTCTATGTAAAGTGCTAAGGAAAACGCTGCACAAACGTTGCAATAAAAAATAATAAATGTTTAATTGTTCTGTACCCGCTGGTTATTTGTTTAATTAATCTAATTAGAAATATCTGTGTTGGGAAAACATAAATTGTGGTTTCAATTTAATCTGCTTGGGTTCGACAATATTTAATTAAATACGAAGAAACAGTGTATGACATTAGGATAAAAATAGCTAAAAAGAACTATAACGAGTTTCCCAATGTCCTAAATAAGCACCAACTAAAATAATATCGCTCAGTTCCCAAATCATTAAATGAGTTTCAATCCAAATCACCAAATGTGTTTTAATCTAAATCAACACAAAATCCAAAATTCTTAGTTCGATGCAAAGTGCCAAGTGAACCGCTGCACAAAACGTTGCAATAAAAAACAAGAAAGATCAACCATGCATACAGCATTAATTATGAAACACTTTCCAACTTCAATGCAATTTTATTTAAACATCCCTAAAATGCGATATATTCCTTGGTAATATATTTAAAATAATCACAATACTACAAAAATTTATTATACTTCAAAACTTAAAACTTCATCGAAAAAAATGAACTTCATTCAAATGGCGGCATTGAAATATAAATTACCTGGTTAAACATCTCTAAAATGCGATACATTCTTCGGTAATATTTTTAAAATTATCATAATACTACAATAATTTATTATATTTGAAAACTTAATCGAAAACAAATGTACTTTATTCCAATGACGTCCTCGAAATATAAATCGTCTGGCTCACTCTGTAAAAGTAGCATTTCAGTCATACACTGTTTTCCATTACTTTCATTCATCACAATACTGTAATAATTCATTTTATTTAAAAACTTAAAACCATGGACGTGCAAGTAATTTAAGTCTATGCTTAAAACTTCATCGAAAAAATTGATTACTTCTCCGTGTAAAATAAATGAATGTTTCATTCATATCATCGATATTGAAGACTACATGAGCTAAATAATTTTGCTTTAAAGAAATGCAGCAATTCTTATACAACTCATTCTACATCTTTTGGAGTTTACATTCTCCATAAGCGAAAATTAGGCTTTGTTGTAGAAATAATCAAAGTTTGATTATCATTTAAATTCAAATATATTGTGTTTCAGTTGTTTCAGTATGTAGATGCACAGAATTTAAGCAAAAATAAAGCGGTTTTAGGACGGATGCAACACTCAATATGAATTAAAAAGAACTTTAAAAATCACGATGTTGACACAAGATGGATGCCATATATTATTTTGAAGTGGGGCACGTGATCTCTTCATATAATGGTCACGTGATCGCTTCATATAAAGGCTGTAATTATTATTTTAATTTTTATTTTAAAACTACTGAATATACTTTGCTGACGTTTTTTTATATATTTTATGAAATAATTTGAATATTTCCTAAAATTTTCGAAGCAATTTGTGAATTTTAAATTTGCTTAAAAAATGTTTGAAAAATTAGGTCCCATAGTGCTCAATGTATTCCTTTTTTTCAACCCGGGTTGAATCCAAAACTAATTGGGCGATATAATTCATTTATATTCCCATAGGTCCCACAGACCGTCTGAACAACATACTAAAATTTCATTTTGATAAAGTCATTTTTACGGCAGTTATCGTGCTAACGGACGGATAGACAGAATGAACAAAGTCATAAACACTTTTCAACTATGTTGTAAAGTGTTAAAAATAATAAATATTTAATTGCTCTTTTCCCGCTAGTTATTTGTTTAATTAATTTAATTCGAAATATTTGTTAAGAAATTGTAAATTGTGGAATCAATTTAATCAGTTTAGGTCTAACAATTTTTAATTAAATGTGAAGAAACAGTGTATGATATAAAGATAAAAATAGCTATTAAGAACTATAACGAGTTACCTAAATAAGCGCCCGCTACTTATATATTATCGTTCAGATTCCAAATCACCAAATGAGTTTCAGTTCAAATCATTAAAAAATGCGAAGTCTTTTAAGTGTAAAGTAAACCGCTCCACAAACGTTGAAAGCTAAAAAAACAAGAAAGATCAATCATGCTTAAAGCATTGATTATGAAACACTTTCCAACTTCAATGCAATTTTATTTAAAAAAGTCAAAAATGTAATACATTCCTCGGTAATATTTTAAAACTTATCACAATACTACATTGATTTATTATATTTGAAAACTTAAACCTTCATTGAAAAAAATGAACTTCATTCAAATGACGGCATTGAAATATAAATTGCCTGGTTTAAATATCTCTAAAATGCAATACATTCCAAGGTAATATTTTTAAAACTATCATAATACTACGATAATTTATTATATTTGAAAACTTCATCGAAAACAACTGAAATAAATTCAAATGACGTCATAGAAAAAATAATACGCCTGGATGTCTCTATAAAAGCAGGATTTCATTCATAACTTTCTCCCATTCACTTCATTCATCACAATACTATAATAATTTATTTTATTTAAAAATTAAGATCATGGAGCTACAATTCATAAACTCTATGCTTAAAACTTCGTCGAAAAAAATCGTCCTTTTGTTTATAAAATCAATTAATATTTCATTCATATCAGCCATGCAGACTCCATGGACTGAATTATTTTGTGTTAAAGAAATACAGTAATTCTAATACAACTCATTCTACATATTTTGCTGTTTACATTTTACATAGGTGAAAAATAGGCTTAGTTGTAGAAATAATCAAATTTGAATGAGAATTTAAACTCAAATATATTGTAATTGTGTTGTTTTAGTATGTAGATGCACAGAATTTAAGCAAAAATAAAGTAGTTTTAGGACGGATACAACACTCAATATGAATTAAAAAGAACTTTAAAAAATCACGATTTTGAAACAAGATGGACGCCATATATCATTTTGAAGTGGGTCATGTGATCGTTACATATCATGGTCACGTGATCGTTATATATTTTATGGAACAATTTGACTATTACCTAAAATTTTCGAAGCAATTTGTGGACTTTAAATCCGCTTAAAAAATGTTTGAAAAATTAGGTCCCATAGGGCTCAATGTATTTCATTTTTTCAACCCGGGTTCAATCCAAAACTAATTGAGTGATATTATTCATTTATATTCCCATAGGTCCTACAGACCGTCTGAACAACATACTAAAATTTCATTTTGATTAAGTCATTTTTACGGCAGTTATCGTGCTAACGGACAGACAGACAGACAGACAGAATGAACAAAGTCATAAACACTTTTCAACTTTGTTGTAAAGTGTTAATAAATAAAATACATGAACCTCTAAAAGGATTTCCCGATTCTGTATACATGGCTTAAATCCAGGTGTCGGATAATCGTGGGCGAAAAATGTACTGAGTATCTTTGAGAACATAGAAAATCTTACTAGTTTGGTCGCATAAAAAATAACAGAAAATAAATTACTTTTGAAATAAAAACAAAAAAGATCAATCATGCTTAAAGCATTGATTATGAAGCACTTTCCAACTTCAATGCAATTTTATTTAAACATATCTAAAATGCAATACATTCCTCGGTAATATTTTAAAACTTCTCACAATACTACATTGATTTATTATATTTGAAAACTTAAACAATCATAAAACAAAATGAACTTCATTCAAATGACGACATTGAAATATAAATTGCCTGGTTGAAACATCTCTAAAATGTGATATATTACTCGGTAATAATTTTAGAATTATCATAATACCACGATAAACTTCATCGAAATTTAAAAACTTCATCGAAAATAACTGAAATTCATCCAAATGACGTTATAGAAAAAATAACACGCCTGGCTCTCTCTAAAAAAGCAGCATTTCATTCATAAATAATTTCCCATTCATGTCATTCATCACAATACTACAATAATTTATTTTATTTAAAAATTAAGACCATGGAGCTATAAGTAATTGTACTCTATGCTTAAAACTTCATCGCAAAAAATCGTCCTTCTCTCAGTAAAGTCAATGAATATTTCTTTCATATCAGCTATGCAGACTCCATGAGCTAAATTCCTTTGCGTTAAAAAAATACAGCAATTCCTATACAACTCATCCTACATATTTTGCTGTTTACATTTCACATAAGTGAAAAATAGGCTTCGTTAGAGAAATAATCAAAGTTGGATGCTCATTTAAACTCAAATATATTGTCATTGCGTTGTTTCAGTATGTAGATGCACAGAATTTAAGCGAAAATAAAGAGGTTTTACGACGAATACAGCACTCAATATGAATTAAAAATAACTTTAAAAATGACGATTTTGAGACAAGATGGATGCCGTATTATATTTTGAAGTTGGTCACGTGATCGTTTCATATCATGGTCACGTGATCGCTTCATATAAGAGGTGTAATTATTATTTTAATTTTTATTTAAAAAACTACTGAATATATTTTGCTGAATTTTTTTTTATATATTTTAAGGAATAATTTGAATATTACCTTAAATTTTCGAAGCAATTTGTGAATTTTAAATCCGCTTAAAAAAGGTTTGAAAAATTAGGTCCCATAGGGTTCAATGTAATTCATTTTTTCAACCCGGGTTCAATCCAAAACTAATTGGGTGATATTATTTATTTATATTCCCATAGGTCCTACAGACCGTCTGAACAACATACTAAAATTTCATTTTGATTAAGTCATTTTTACGGCAGTTATCTAGCTAACGGACAGACAGACAGACAGATAGACAGAATGAACAAAGTCATAAACACTTTTCAACTTTGTTGTAAAGTGTTAAAAAAAATGATAAAATGCAAGACATACACTCAACTTTTTGCCGAATTACAGAATTGTGCTGATCTGAATTTTCGGATAAGACGAGAGCAGTATGACATAACCCTAATAGTGCAAATGCTGATGTATTCAAAAGAAAAATATGAAAAAATTTTCCAACTGATGCTCTTAAAACATCGCTGAAAAAAACGATTTCCCACCTTTCCGATGATGTTAAGCTGAAAACACTGTGATAATATTTTGGTCACGAACCATCCTGGTTTCAGAAGTACCTGCGTACCAAATTTCATGGCCGTACGATTCTTGAATTTCCCGCTGCAGACTACACGCACACACACAGGCACAGAAATTCAGACATATTTAAAATGTAAGATTTTAATATGAATTATTACTAGCAATTGAATTAGTTAAGCAATTATTGGTGTTGTGTATGTTGTTTATATCAAGTAATACTCTTAAAATATCGAAAAATGTCAAAGAATTAAATTAAAACAAGAAAGATCAATCATGCTTAAAGCATTGATTATGAAACACTTTCGAACTTCAATGCAATTTTATTTAAACATGTCTAAAATGCAATACATTCCTCGGTAATATTTTAAGACTTATCACAATACTACATTAATTTATTATATTTGAAAACTTAAACCTTCATCGAGAAAATGAACTTCATTCAAATGAATGGCATTGAAATATAGATTACCTGGTTTAAACATCTCTAAAATGTGATATATTCCTTGGTAATGATTTTAGAATTATCATAATACTATGATAATTTATTATATTTGAAAACTTCATCGAAAACAACTGAAATTCATTCAAATGACGTCATAGAAAAAAAAAAGCCTGGCTATCTCTCTATAAAAGCAACATTTCATTCATAAATAATTTCCCTGTCATGTCATTCATCACAATACTACAATAATTTATTTTATTTAAAAATTAAGACCATGGAGCTACAAGTAAATAAACTCTATGCGTAACACTTCATCGAAAAAAATCGTCCTTCTCTTTTTACAATCAGTGAATATTTCATTCATATAATCTATGCAGACTCCACGAACTAAATGATTTTGTGTTAAAGAAATACAGCAATTGTAATACAACTCATTCTACATATTTTGCTGTTTACATTTTACATAGGTGAAAAATAGGCTTCGTTGTAGAAATAATCAAATTTGGATGAGCATTTAAACTCAGATATATTGTAATTGCGTTATTTCAGTATGCAGATGCATAGAATTTAAGCAAAAATAAAGTAGTTTTAGGACGGATACAACACTCAATATGAATTAAAAAGAACTTTAAAAATTACGATTTTGAGACAAGATGGATGCCATATATCATTTTGAAGTGGGTCACGTGATCTTTTCATATCATGGTCACGTGATCGCTTCATATAAGAGGTTTTATTAATATTTTAATTTTTATTTAAAAAACTACTGAATATATTTCGCTAAATTTTTTTTTATATATTTTATGGAACAATCTGAATATTACCTAAAATTTTCGAAGCAATTTGTGAATTTTAAATCCGCTTAAAAAATGTTTGAAAAATTAGGTCCCATAGGGCTCAATGTATTTCATTTTTTCAAACCGGGTTCAATTCAAAACCAATTGGGTGATATTATTTATTTAAATTCCCATAGATCCTACAGACCGTCTGAACAACATACTAAAGTTTCATTTTGATTAAGTCATTTTTACGGCAGTTATCGTGCTAAAGGACAGACAGAAAGACAGACAGACAGACAAAATGAACAAAGTCATAAACACTTTTCAACTTTGTTGTAAAGTGTTAAAAATTGGTTTTGTTTACTTGTAATACTACTTTAGAAAATCAGAAAAAAAATTAAAGAAAAATGTTTGATCCACTCAATTTAATTCATCGAATTTTTGACACTTTACAACATAGTTGAAAAGTGTTTATGACTTTGTTCATTCTATCTGTCTATCTGTGGGACATACAGGAATGTAAATGAATAATGTCACCCAATTAATTTCGGATTTAACCCGGGATAAAAAAAATGAAATACATTGTACCTTATGGGACTTAATTTTTCAAACATTTTTTAAGCAAAGTTGAAATTCATAAATTGTTTCGAAAACTGTAAAAAATATTCAAATTATAACATAAAATGTGTAAATAAAGTTTTAGTAAAATATGTTCCGTAGTTTTTTAAATAAAAATTAAAATAATAATTACACTCATAATATATGAAGACTCATTTCAAATTAAAATGCGGTTTTTCCTTTCTGTAAAGATCGTAATGTTTAAAAATAGTTTAAATTTATATTTAGTGTTGTATCCGACATAAAACCGCTTTATTTTGCGTATTATCTATGTACCTAAATTCTGTGCCAACGCAATTACAATATTACTTTCCTTATATACGTAATGTATAAGGAAAGTATTGTGACGGGGTCGAAAATTCGAATTCGAGTTTTCGACGGGAGAGCACGTTTCAAGCATCCCTGATCACGAATCACCATTTTTGAAGTGATGTCTGTGTGTGTGTGTGTGTGTGTGTGTGTGTCAGTGAACGCAATCGAATGTTTAGAACCCCCCCCAAATTTTCGCGTGAAATTTTGAAAAAATCGTCAGAAAATCAAAATCGCTAATAAAGTTACACAAATAGACATTTCTTATGTAATTTTTCATTGGAAAACGATTGGCATAAATTTTAGAACGCTAACGTGAACCGTTCTCGAGATATTGCACATTTTAAAAAAAAAATTATCAAAAAGTCATATAAAATAAAAATAAAATATATTTCCTATTGAGAAACATGTTCACTTTTTATATGTAATACCATGCGATAAATTGGGTGACATCATTCTCGTGGATCTAGCTCGTTCCATTCATGAAAAAGGATACTTTGAGTAATACTTTTGTATTTGAACGTCAATAGTCATTTATCTCCTGTAAGAATAACTGATTTCTTCGTCCATAACGCTTGGCAAGATTTTGGCGACGAATTTGGCGGTATGTCGCCAACTTGGCGACTTTTTGAAATGTTGCCAAATTAATGAAAATCTCGCCAAATGAATAAAAATGACGCTAAATCAATGAAAATGACGACTAATTGTCGGAAATTCAATATCTTTGAAAGAATATAACTATCTACTATAAGAAAAACCTATTTTTTTATTGTAAAAGTAGTAAATTCATTACATTATATAAGGAAAGTCATGTGTTGCCCACATCAGATTTTTTTTTATTTTAAATGATGACTAAATTCCCTTTATTCCTACAAAGCCTAATGTCCACGCTTATCTATAGCATGCAGAATGTAAACAAATCCAGCAATTGAAAGGTGAGTTGTATAAGAATTTTTCACGTAAAATTATTAGCTCTGGAGTCTGGAATATAACTGATATGAATGAAGTATTCACTTTCCCTATGCATCACCATGTACTGTAGGGAAAGTAACAACGACTTGTGCTTGTTTATATAAAACGATACTTCCATAGCATTAAAATTGTATTAAATTAATTATAATGAAATAACTAGTGTTGTTCTTGTAAATCAATACTTTTAAAATATTAGCAGAAGATGAATGAATAAAAATAAAAATAATTGATTAATTTAATTAAATTAATAACAAAATAATTTAAATAGTCTCAATACACGAAATAAAAATGCAATTCGTAAAAAATACATATATTTGACCTCTAAAATATCGTCTTTGAAACATCGCTGGTAGTGAGATAAATTCTTTTAAAATAGTAGCAGAAAATGAATGAATAAAAAAAAATAATTGATTAATTTAATTAAATTAATAAAAAAACTGATGTGGGCAGCACATGACTTTCCTTATATAATGCAATGAAGTTACTACTTTTACAGCAAATTTATTTTTATAGTAGATATTTATATTCTTTCCAAGATATTGAATTTTCGTCAATGAGTCGTCATTTTCATTATTTTAGCGTCATTTTTATCCGTTTGGCGAGTTTTTCGTTAATTTAGCAGCATTTAAAAAGTCGCCAAGTTGGCGACATTCTACCAAATTCGTCGCCAAAATCTCGCTAAGCGTTATGGATGAAGAAATAAATTATTTGTACAGCAGATAAATGACTATTGGCGTTCAAATACAAAAATATTATTCAAAGTATTTTTTCTATGAATGGATTGAGCTAGATCCACGAGAATGATTTCACCAAATTTATCGCATGGTATTACATATGAAAAGTGAAATATGTTTCTCAATAGGAAATATTTTTTTTTCATTTTATATGACTTTTTGATAATTTTTTTGAAAAATGTACAATATCTCGAGAACAAATCATGTTAGCGTTCTAAAATTTATATCAATCGTTTTTTAATGAAAAATTACATAAGAAATGTGTATTTGCGTAACTTTATTAGCAGTTTTGATTTTTTGACGTTTTTTTCAAAATTTCACTCGAAAATTTAGGGGCGTTCTGAACATTCGATTGCACATAAAAACAATAGGCTTCCAGTGTTTATGAATTGTGATCCTTGTACCACATTTCGTTCGAATCGGTCCATTCGTTCGTCAGTTATCGTCTCCACAGGCTCACTGCCACACAGATACTTTCACACACACACACACAGACATCACTTCAAAAATGTTTGATTCGTGATCAGGGATGCTTGAAACGTGCTCTCCGGTCGAAAATTCGAATTCGAATTTTCGACCCCGTCACAATGTTTTCCTTATACATTATGTATATAAGGAAAGTAAAAATAACTTAAATAGTTTCAATACACGAAATAAAAATATAATTCGTAAAAAAATATTTATTTAGCCTTTAAAATATCGTCGCTAAAACATGGGTGATAGTGAAATAAATTCTTTGTTAGCGTAATTTGTATTTACTGGTAATCAAATTGACTTTTAATTGATATTATACATAAAAAATTGATTGCTCCACCAAATGATACACCTGTAATAATGATAGAAATAAATGCAATTTTAACTCATTAAAATCCAAAGGAATGTTACCCGTATACACATTTATTTAATTAATTTAATTTGAGAGAATTGTTGGGAAAATGTAAATTGCGATTGCAATGTAATTAGTAAGTGTCAGGAATTTTTAATTAAATATAAAGAATCAGGATATGAATCCATTGTGATAAAAATGTCTAAATGTTAATAATTTTAGTTTTAATTATTAGTAAGAGTTTGATTGAGTAAGAGTTTAATTATAAGACTGGTTCTGCCTATGTAGAACGGTACTTGAAAAAAATTAAATTTGAATTATTTAAAATAAATATATTTGTTTAATACAAATTAATTTATTTTCAATATTTAATTCAAAGTAATAAATAAATTAAAATAGCGAACTGGCGTTGTTTATGTGAAGTGATGCATAAAACTGTTGAAAAATATCAAAACTTTGCAATTACGAGTCCCACTTAAAATAAATAAATTATTACTTTCATTTAAAATGATTGAAAAAATTAAATAAAATGTAATTTGGAAATGCATTTATTTATCATTTGAAATCTGGCCGGAAACACACTGAGCTAAGAAATAAGCTCTCTTTGATCACAATATGCATTTCTGTGTAATCAAATTTGCTTGTAATTGACTCTGTATATAAAGAGGTAATTAATTGCAGCATAGAAATCGTGTGCTTATAATAATTACGTGAGAGAATGCAAATTTTAATTCTTGTATGTTTTAAGGAATGTTACCCGCTGACTCGCTTATTTAATTAATTTAATTAGAAAAAGTTGTTGGGGAAATGTGAATTGTCAATCGGATAAAGTTGGGCAATTTTTAATTAAATGTAAATAAATAGAGTATGGGAATTATATGAAAGGTGATATTCAAAGTAAAGTATTTCAGTATTAATTATTGACAAAGTTTAAATAATTAGGCCAGTCAGTTATGCTGTTCCTGTGCCGGGATGCTTTGAAAGTATTAAAAATTAGCCTTAAATGAACATTTGAATGTAAAACAAGAAATTTATGGAGTTTTCATATGGTGGCAAATTTTGTGTATATTCTTTTGTGTATATATGGTGGCAAATTTTGTGTGTATACATTTTTGACGGAGCTATTAAGCATATTTATTCTCTTTTTCATATTTATTTCGTGCAATCATACGAGTTTTCGGAAATATCGAAAGTGGAAATCCTTAGTGAACTCTTAACTCATTTTAGAATTCGATGTTGAATTCATATCAGTCGTCATTTAAGCTCTATCTATAGCCAATCCTGCGAATAGATATTTCAAAGAAAAATTTGAATCGGAAGTAAAAAAGTTCTGGAAGTGGAAATTCTTCGTGAAATCCCTACCTCCTCTGGAAATTAATACTGAATTCATATCAGCCATCATATAAGATTTATGTATAGCCAATCTTAGGAAATATATGTTTTATGATATTTTTTTAACCAGAAGTTCAAAAGTGGAAATTCTTAGTAACCCTCTCCCCCACATTTAACTCCATAATTTGATGGTGAATTCATATCATTTATCATCTAAATTCCATCTATTGCCAATATTGAGAAACAGATCCTTCAAGTACAGCAAACATATTCAACCGGAAATGGAATAATACTCAAAAGTTGAAATCCTTAGTGAATTCCCATTCCTCCCCGGACTTCAATGTTAAATACAAATCACTTATCACCTGAGCTGTATTTATTGCGGATATTAAGATGAAATAGTTTCAAAGAAAATATTTTCGTAGAACTAAGAGTGTGGCAAAATTTTTCCATCAATGAGTAATGACAAAATTATGCATTAAACCTACCAGATGCATTTCATTACATTAGCAGCACGGCTATTGAATTATTTGTAGAAGGCATTAGGTTTTATTGACTGTTGGATAGTTTGAACTCATTTCTGGTAGTGTTTCTACAATTCCTCTTGTTAAATTTATGGAAAATTCCATTTTTACAAATAATATTGAGTATGTTAAAATTTCAAGTATCTCTCTTATATTGATACCAGCATTGTTGGGCTAGTTTCGCTCTTTTCATAACTCTTCAGCACGGAGTAGTCAATAACTGCAACGACGGTATGAAAACTTGTGGCACCTTTTCGAAGCTTTTTTGTATTTTGCTATTAATGACTATTTCGCGCTGAAGAATCGTACAAAGTCTGAAAAAGATCGACAAATGATGAATATCATCTGCAATAGGATTGATAGTAATTTTTTTAGCTTTAGAGATGCATCCTATCGGCGAATTCTGGGACTTTGGCTTTGAAATCTTATTTAAATATTACATAAGTAAAATTTTGATCAGTAGTTTTCAAAACAACCGAACCACTGGTAAACTTGTGGGAATTGAAAGTGAAAATTTCTGAAAAGAATCTTGTCTGAAACTGCATAAAAAGTGGAATCACGCTAACTGCTCAGGATTCCATATCGGTGAACCAGTTCGCTGTTTTGTAGATCATGATGACCAGGGTTTGACTAACACAGGGACATGCGGGGCGAATGCCCCGGGTCCCGGGCCCCAGATTGAATAATTGCAAAATCGGTAAATTAACGATTGTTTCGTTACAAAAATTATGTTAATATATATATATATATATATATATATATATATATATATATATATATATATATATATATATATATATATATATATATATATATATATATATATATATATATATATATATATATATATATATATATATAAATTAGAATAATAAAAACGAGAGTGCAGGAGTGCAAATCAGTAAACGCAGTATCAAACCGCGGGCAATATAATAACGTGTATGTATATGTATTTTTTAAGAATTTTAATTTACTTGTATTATAAATACCAGAGATAGATCATTTATTGAAAATGGTCTGTAGAGGAAATGTGAAAATAAAAAGGTTTGAAGTGAAAATTTGAAATCAAAATTGACTCTACGACAAGCTTGAGGAAATTATAAATCGAACATTATAAATAAAACAGCCACTAAATAGGTATGAAATACCCATCTTTCCCTGTTCCATATATAAAATAAGCAATTGAAAAAATAATTACATGAGTTGAAATATTTGTGAATATAATCCCTTAACTAAATAGGATAAATTTTTTTAAGTGTTATAAATCATGTATGTGATACTGGTACTCAAGGTACTAATATATATATATAAATTTATATATATATATAATAATATATAATAATATAATAATATATATAATAATATATATATATAATAATAATAATAACAATACTTTGAAAGTCCAATGAAAGAAAAGTGAAAAGCTGTATCTCGAAACACCTAACATTCTAACAAGCCTACAAAATAAAAGTATAAATCAGCAATATTATATATATATATATATATATATATATATATATATATATATGTATATATATATATATATATATATATATATATATATATATATATATATACATATATATATATATATATATATATATATTTATATATATATAATTGAAGATTTTTATGATTACTTGTAATATATATATACCCGAGAAATACCAAAGAAAATTGCTTGTAAACTGAAGGTTTTTGCAAATCAGAAGTCTAGTGTAGCACGATGAGCTATGCAAGAAGTTTGGAAATTGAATAAATGGAATCTAGTGAATATAAAAGGAATAAACTGAATATGAAAAGCATTTCTGAAACCATGTACGTTATCAAGGGCCATACATGTTTCATTAATGCTGATTCTACGTTTCTGTTTACGCAACTGTAAAATGTATTACAGAAATAATGTAAATGGCCCGACGTAGAAGAAAAGACAAAGTGGATCAAATACACAAAAAAATAAAACATGAATATAAAATATTCTGTTACACCAGCGTTGTGGCTAATTATTGAAATGAGGATGCAAAGTATTATAAAGTAATATCAAAAGAATATAATGAAAATAAAATGAAAATATATCTACCCCTAGTACTGTGGTACTTCTGGAAAAGCATGTGTATTACCAATCATCTCAGAACAGGTTACAGTGAATTTTTAGTTACTGACTAAGCAGTTTTCGCAAAGCAGGTTAAAGTGAATTATACGAATTGTTTAACTGTTAGAAGAAGACATGGAGATTATGAATTATTTAGAAATGCTAGAGTATGATCTGTCAATATGTTGCTGTAATTGTTGCAAGTTTTTGAATTTAAATTTAAAATGCGTTTTAATAAAAGAAAAAATAAGATTGGGCGGGTAGTTATTTTTGATGACGGTGTTGATGAATTTATGAAGATGTTCTTTATAGTAACAAGGTGTGCTTAACATTTTGATTCTTAATAACTGGTTATTAATAATATTTCTATATACAGATTTGGAAAGATTGGATGAGAAATGTTGAAGTTTATTTACTTTGAAGTTATAAGTTTCTGTTTTGTATGTATACATATATATATATATATATATATATATATATATATATATATATATATATATATATATATATATGTATACATACATATATATATATATATATATATATATATTATATGTATATATATATGTATACATACATATATATATATATATATATATATATATATATATGTATCCCTATATATATATATATATATAGGGATACTTCTTGGCTATGGTGAGAAAGTTGCTAATAATTTCAATTCTGTAAAATATATTAAAATATGTAAGAAGTTCATTTTGTATAACTTTTTC
This sequence comes from Amaurobius ferox, assembly GCA_951213105.1. NCBI lineage: Eukaryota > Metazoa > Arthropoda > Arachnida > Araneae > Amaurobiidae > Amaurobius > Amaurobius ferox. The sequence continues at coordinate 50,707,470 of OX578150.1, read as the reverse complement.
AATTATATTTCGAAAATATATTTCTGTTCATGTCATATGTAGGAGGGCCCCAGAGGAATATTTCCCCCAGGTTCTAGTTAGGCTCAGTTGGGCCCTGATGATGATAAATTGGCGTTAACTGCCCTGTAGCAAGAAATCTAGTCGTGACTCATTATTTTGAGATCTACTGCTGTAACTAACGATGTCATTTGTATATATCGTAGATGGCATTGAAGTTATGAAAATATGAATCCGAACAGTTTTAAGCTGAGCCAGAATTATAGTCATAAACTATTCGATAACTTTTATGTCAGGTGCGTTATATGCTGTATTTATCGTCCGTAGTTTACAAAGCACACATATATTAATTTAACAACAACAAAAACTCCAATTTTATATTTTTATTTTCCTTAAAATTAGTTTCAATATTGTATATTCTAAATTAAAATTCTGCCATTTTGTGCGTTATACACAAGCAACCTAAGTTTATATACTATTCCTACCTTTTCTTGCATATATTTTTACACAAAATACGGTGTGATATCTTAACTCTTTACTCCCAAGAAAAGGTCCAATAACTAAATCCCTTTCTTATCGATATACGAACTTTCACTGCTCCCACAAAAGCGATCAATTGCGAATATTTCCTTTTACTTGCTTGTACCTCGGCAGTAACTAACGATGTCAGCTATATCTTGTAGATGGCATCAAAGTTATAAACATATAAACCCGGATAAACTTGAGCCAGTGCCACAGTCATAAAATACATATATAAAAACTATTCGATAAATTATATGGCGTGAGCATCATATGATTCATTCATCGTCTGTTTTTTTAAACTCACATATATTAATTGAACAAGCACAACAATCTGCAATTTTTTAATCTGCAATTTCCCGTCTGCTTTTAAAATCTACGTTTCTATAATCTGCAAAATCTGTAAGTTTCTCGTGATTTTTCACGGGTACGTATAGTTCCTCAGGACGAGTCGGACGGTCTGGGTCTTCAACGGGTACGTATAGTATTCTCATTAAAATTTGCTTCAATATTTAATATTCTAAATAAAAATTCTGCTATTTTATGCATTATACACAAATACCCTATCTGTTTATATTATATCCCTATCTGTTTTTGCAAATATTTTACACAAAATACGGTGTGATGTTCTAACCCTTTACTCCCAAGAAAAGGTCCAATAACTAATAACTAAATCCCTCTTGTTCTCGATATACGAACATACACTGCTCCCACAACAACAATGCGATCAATTGCAAAGATTTCCTTTTACTTGCTTGTACCTCGGCCATTCCTTTGTCTTGATCTTAATTAAACAGAAGACTTCCGGGGAAGAGTAGAAAAGCCACTGAAGTTGGTTCTAGAAATTCCTGGAATCTGGTTATGGTATTATTCGAACTTGGACAAATAATTTATTCCGGTGATATGGATCTGAGAAGTTGCTGTTGATAGGTATTTTCTCACCGCATTCTGATATGTAATTTAGAGACTTGCATAACTGTAATTTAAATACTTATATATTATATTCTTTTTGATAAAATATATATTCCAATGTATCTTTATTTTATGCACCTTTTATATATTTTGTATTTCTCCTCTATTTATATATTTTTCAGCATTCTCCTTCTGTATTTTCATATCTTAGATTTGCACGCAATTTTACGAAATTCAAGTTATAAACCTTGAATTAATTCAATAGACACAATTTTTATCTGAAGTTCACGACCTTTGAGCTATTACCAATATAGGTGGACCGGTTGTGCACTTGTTAACGATCTTCTGAACTCAATATAACCAATGTTTCGAAAATTGAAGTCTGTGAGGAAACTTGATATATCTCATCTGAAGGAGGGGGGGGGGGCTCCAAGAGGGGAGTTATAGATTCTTATAGCCCTGGTTCTCCCGTCGAGGTAGTATTATATACTAAGTAGGTATACGAAGTAGTATTATATATATACTAACTCGTTGGGTTCTCCCCAGCTGGAAGGTAGACAAATCTGTGGATTTATTGTTCCTGAGAATTACCAATAGGGTACATGAAACGGGTTCTTTGCAGATTGTGGGGAGGGACTGGCCTTTATAAATATAACTACAGATCCGTAGACAACTGGAGTCGAGACCCTTCAGGGCAACATTTCGGCTTCTTCCCGGAGAATGGTTGCGCTGACTTCGCAACCAGGGGCGCTGTCTCGCTGGAATGCGGATACACCCACTTCGGTCCTCCACCCCTGGCCGACATAATCCCCCTAGATATATTTCCCCCTAGATAATCCCCCTAGTACTGACTGAACATGTAACATAATGTTGTGAAACTCTCTAGTGCCCAGCAAAAATTAGTCATACAATAGAAAAGGCTTTAGTTTTATAAAATATTTAGTTGAGATTGACTTTCAAAGCTAAACATGTGCAGTCTGTAATCAATCCTCTATAAGTTGGGCTTCATGAAGTCTCAGAACTATTTTCTACAAAAATAGGTATGCGCTGTCAGATGTCTGTCTTCTATAAATCTGAAGCTGGATGCATAGTATAGCTTACTTCGTTGGACAGCAGTTAGCTAAAGTGGTAAATATCACAAAAACAATTAAAAATATGACTACTTGGAATCATGATCTTAGTAAAGAGTCTGTCAAACTAGGTTTAGCACGTATTATAGTGTTTCAACACCGTGTACTCTGAGCTCTCCATATACTATTAGAACAATCTTTGTCAAATTTAAAGCCGGTTATCAAACAACATAATTTTTAGTGTAAGTAATTTAAGCACGTTTCTAATTTTTGCTGAATGGCAACAAACATTTGCACATATTCGACGATTAGGGTGTGTTTACTGTTGTTGTAACATATGGCTTTATTGGAATCTAATCCATACAAATAGAGGTCTCATCACATATAAAAGAAAAATAACAAGAACAAACAAAGCAGCAAACAGGGGAACACAGAGAATACCGTCAATGCAAAAGAAAAGAGTTCAAGGAAGCACACGGCGAAGAGGAGGCAGACATTCTTTATCATTCCATGAGATTCCTAGCATCCCAATAAAGTTTAATGACATCTCCCTGGTGCTGGGCATCCCTATCCAAGGGTGTGTTTACTTTAATCACTTTAATAAAGCATGAAATTACGTTATTACTTTCCCTGTAATATATGGTAATGTATAAGGAAAGTATGAGAATCATGTCGAAAATCACAAGTCGAATTTTTGACAGTTTTACACATTTTAGGACATTTAGAATACAAAACACAATTCTTAGAGTGGCTTCGTAACAGAAAACAGAATTTTCTAAACTTTTCTTTTACATTTAAAAATCTTAAATTGTCACACTATACAATACAGGCCACTTCTAACAGCATTTAAGGATTTTATTAAACTCCACCTGTTGAAATTCGGGTTGTTTTATCTGATATGGATTAGCATGAAAATAAATGCTATTAAACTCCCACATGCCCCACCCTTAGCTTATTAATCTGTCATCTGTTGAATTTGGGTTGTTTTACCTGATTTGGCTTAGCATGAAAACAGTCGCTTTTCTTTATCACAAAGCAGAGAAATGTTGTTATGAAAATGACATTGAAATGCAGTTTGTGAAATAACATCTGTCTTCTTGAATCCTCCATGAAAAGAAGAATTCATCCCAAACATTATTTGTGAAAATTCTGTTCTTGCTTTTTTTTTTATTATTTCAGGAAGGTTCTGTATTAGCATTTGTTTGTCTTAACGTTGAGATTCTAGGTAGTAATATGTTTCCAATAGGTCAAAATTGGTGTTTCAACGATTTTTCAATACGTTATTTGAAGATTGATTTCGAGTCATAATATTATCAAGAATACGTAAGAGAAAGTTATTGTTATATGAGTAACTTGAAGGTCTGAGTCACTTGACTTTTCCGATAAGTTCAGCGAATTTGGCGAAATAGCCCCAACTTGGCGACTTTTAGTGAGTTATAGAAACTTCTCATTTTTTTTAATTGGTTAATAACTTCACGAGTCACGTGGTTTTTAACACTTTACAACAAAGTTGAAAAGTGTTTATGACTTTGTTCATTCTGTCTGTCTGTCTGTCTGTCTGTCTGTCTGTCTGTCTGTCTGTCTGTCTGTCTGTCCGTTAGCACGATAACTGCCGTAAAAATGAGTTTATCAAAATGAAATTTTAGTATGTTGTTCAGACGGTCTGTAGGACCTATGGGAATATAAATAAATAATATCACCCAATTAGTTTTTTATTGAACCCGGGTTGAAAAAATGAAATACATTGAACCCTATGGGACCTAATTTTTCAAACATTTTTTAAGTAAATTTAAAATTCACGAATTGCTTCGAAATTTTTAGGAAATATTCACATTATCCCATAGAATATATAAAAAAAAATTCAGTAAAATATGTTAAGTAGTTTTTTAATTAAAAAAATTATTTAATATAGGGAAAAAAACAAATTCAATTAAATTCTGACTTTGGGATATCTTCCAGAAAGAAAAGAGAGAGATACTATGTAATAAATATCTCTCCATTTGTTTAAACGCTTTGCATATGGGAGTGGCTTCATATTTTAAAATAAATTTGGTAGATAACAATTTTTCATTTTTTTTAAATTTTATATAACTCTTCATGATAAATTTAATTGACGGCATTTTAAATGCACTTTCCTACGTCCTAGAGAGTTAAAATTTGGTACACAGCTTAAATTTGTTGAACATTTTATTCGACAAAAATTTGATGGATCTTTAAATATAGATCATACATTTTTTTCGAAATGGCCTGAAAATAATCCCCGTTCACTTCTATAAATCATTGTTGTAATATTGTTAAAAATTCTGATGTGGACAGCACATGTCTTTCTCTGCAGACTCATATTCGTTCTCTTTATATATTCAATGATAATTTGAGTTTATCTGCACAACATAAGTATTTTAAATGACATTGAATTTACACGTTAAACTTAAATTTGGTTCTCATTTGATAGCTGGACTTATTGTCAAAGGTGGCGTAGCGAAAACGCGAAAAAACTAGAATATCTCAAGAACGGCTAGTCCTAGAGTAATGGGGTTAGTCTTATTCTTTTTGTTGTCAAAAATCACATATAAAATAGGAATTTAATTGATATAATTGAGCACACGTAGTCTTTTATTTTTATATATAACGATTTTTGCTGGCCATTTCGCAAAAATAGCCCGTTCCTTTTTCCCGAATCGTAGTAGAATAACCTACAAATGAATACAAAATTTTGTTAAATTTGGTATATAAATCACTTGTAGGTTATTGAAATATTATACACCAAATTTTGTTAAATTTGGTTCATTAGTTTTTAGCTAGAGTGGATAAAGGTAATTTCTGCGGCCATTTCGCAAAGAAGGCAGATTCTTTTATTACGAATCGTACTATAATCTAATGAACATCAGGGTTTCCCACAAAAAACATACCTACCAAATTGTATGAAATTCGGTCCATTAGTTTTTCAATTAGAGTGGATGTAATATCCACACAGACACACAGAAACATACACAGATACACCCTTACACACACAGACGTCTTCTTAAAGTAGTTTTTTCGTGTTCTAGAAGTCCCAAAACGTGTAGATCCTTTGAAAATTCGAGTTCCGATCTTCGGCATGATTCCAATACTTTGACACATATATATTATCTGTGTATCTAAATTCCGTGCCTATGCAATTACAATAGTTGTGATTTTAAATGATCCCTAAACTTTTATTATTTCTTCAAGGAAGCCTTATTTTAACATATGCAGAATGCAAATATCTCAAGCGATTGTAAGATGAATTACATAAGAATTGCTGAATTTTTTTCACACAAAATTATTTAGCTCTGGAGTCTGGAATACAAGTTATATGAATGAAATATTCATTGATTTTGCATAAAGAATCAGATGATTTATATTTCGATACAGTTTTAAATATTTAAGTATAATAAATTACTGTAGTACTGTGATAATGTAAAAGATATTACCACTGAATGAATCACATTTTAGAAATTTTTAAATGAAATTACATTTCAGTTGGAAAGTGTTTCATAATCAATGCTTATGCATGATTAATCTTTCTTGTTTATTTATAATTTCAAATAAAAATACACCAACTTAACAAATCTTTGTGATTCAAAGAATTTAAAACATGCCGATGATGCATGAGCGGATAAGACAACCTAGCCACTGATCTGCAGCAACTGCACCAGCACTTTATCCTCATTCAGATCACGTCGTTGAACGAACTTGTTAAAGCTATTCGACAAAGAACAAGCGCGCGCATTAATGATGGCTTCTCGACATCAAATAGTGTTGGTCGTGTCGTAACTACTGCTTCCACCGTACCACCCACAAAAATGTGGAGGTATTGGTATTCGATGTATTGATTGATTACATTGATGATATAAATTAATGTTTCACATCGATCCGTAATGAGTAACACAGTTACCCATTAATATTTCTATACATGTTACCATTCTCTATAACCTAATTATGAATAGCTGCCAAAATTATATGATTCTAGGAAATTTTACATTTTGGTATTATTCTAAGTATGTCATCAGCCGCATCTAGTATTTGGGGATAAGTCGCTCGGGTGCGAATGTATAAGAAAACTGTTTCAGGACTGATTCGAATCCCCTACCTCCATCTTAAAAATTGACACTTTTGCCGTTGCTGAGAAGAATATCTTACCTTTATATTAAATTGTTTATTACAATTGATTTAATTCCGTATATTATGAATTTCTAAAACATAAAAGATATAAAAACTTAATGATTCTATTTGCTTTATCGCATACCGCCTGTTTGATTTTGTCAAATGTTAAATTCATGACATTACTGTTTCCTGACATTACTGTTGATTAAAAACGTTTTATTTGAGTTACTTATTTATAAAAATGTTTCATAACTTTAATTTTCTTTGCAGGTAAGGCTATTTCGCATATTTATCTTATGAATGACGTAATAGGAAATTTACAGAAACCAAAGATAAGTGAGCTTTGCAATATTATTTTATTCAATAATATGTATATCACTTTCACAGTTCGTGGGGTGAAAAAAGTCTATTGTGAAATATGATTTTTTTCATGGAGATTTAACCTATCTACCTCGAACTAGCCGGTCGACGCTCCTGACCACAAATTTAAAGCTACTGATATTATTATTTATCTTTTCACATTTGAAATGGATTCTGTTGATAACATAATACAAAAATATTTATGTATATTTTGGATGATTCTCATTAAGTCAAAACATATTCTGTATAAGCAGCTTCGCTTCAACGCAAGCAAGGATACATTTAGAAGCGTAAACCAGAGTTTTGGTCTTTAAATTTTCAAAATTTGATCTTTTTCACTTTCTCTGCAATACATGATAATGCATAGGAAAAGTATTCGAATCATACCAAAAATCGCAACTCGAGTTTTCGACGGATCTACACGTTTTGAGAACTCTAGAATACGAAAAAAATTTTAGCGTGATGTCTGTGTGTGTGTGTGTGTCTTTTTGTGCAATGTATGTATCCACTCTAACTCGAAGACTAATGAACCGAATTTCATAAAATTTGGTAAGTCTCTGACCCTGGTGCTGATTAGATTTTGGCACAATTCGGAATAAAAGAACCTGCTTTTTTTGCGAAATAGCCTGCAAAAATTGCCTATATCCACTCTAACTGAAAAACTAATTGACCAAATTTCACAAAATTTGATAGATAAGTCACTTGTGGGATACCCTGGTGCTAATTAGATTTTGATACAATTCGAAAAGAAGAACCTTCATTTTTTTACGAAATGGCCCTCAAAAGTTGTATATATCCAATCTAACTCAACTAATAGACCAAATTTCATAAAATTTGGTAGATAAATCCCTTGTGGGCGACCCTGGTGCTGTTTAGATTTTGGTACATTTCGTGATAAATAAACTTACTATTGTTGTGCGAAATGGTCCGCAAGAACTGCATGTATCCGCTCCAGCTGAGAAACTAATTGCCAGAATTACACAAAATTTGGTAGGTAAGTTGATTGTAGTATACTGTGATGCTGGTTAGATTTTGATAAGATTCGGAAAAAAAGAAGCTGACTTTTTTGCGAAATGGCCCACAAATCTAATATATTCGATCTAAATTAAAATGCTCCATATGCACAAATGGATCAATTAAATGCTTGTTTTATCCGTAATTTTTAACGACAAACTGAATAAGATCCACCCCATTACTCTAAGATGGACCATTCTCAAGATGTTTAAATTTTAATTTTGAGGAAATGAAGACTGTTTTCACAGTAGTTAAAAAAACTATTTAATAAAATTTCTTAAAACTTAGTAGTTAAGTCCGCTGATGATTATCCTGATGCTGATTTGATTTTGGTATGATTAGGAAATGTATAACCGATTCTGTTTTGAGAAATGGCCTGCAGAGATAGTGAAACTCTGAATTAAGTGACTAAAATTGTTGAAATATATTAATTAAGTACTTCTTCTATAGGTAAAATTTAACAACTAAGCTTATAAGTCTGCCCCCGTGACTGTAGTTTAAACCGTTCTCGATATATTGTAGTGTTTTGTAATTTTAAGGACCTGAAGAATCTAAAGTGAATTAAGTTGCCAAACGAAATGAAAATGCAACAAAAATACCAATTGGATATACTATTAGGAAATTATGCATATTATTTTCTGAAATTAAATTCAATTTAATGCATAATGAAATAAAAAGTCTGATGTGGGCAACACATGACTCTCCTTATATAATGCAATGAATTTACTACTTTTACAGTTAAAAAGAATGTTATTTTTATAGTTGATACTTATTCTTTCCAAGATATTGAATTTTCTTCAATTAGTGGTCATTTTCATTGATTTAGCGTCATTTTATCCATTTGGCGAGATTTTTGTAAATTTGGCAACATTTAAAAATGTCACCAAGTTGGCGACATATCGCGAAATTTGTCGCCGAAATCTCGCCATGCGTTATGGACGGAGAAATAAGTTAATCTTATAGCTGATAAATGACTATTAGCCTTCAAATACAAAAGTATTACTCAAGTATCTTTTCTCGTGAATGGAACGAGTTAGATCCACGAGAATAATGTCACCAAATTTATCGCATGATATTATATATGAAAAGTGAATATGTTTCTCAACAGTTAATATATTTTTTTTAATTTATGGGATTTTTTGATAAATTTATTTGAAAAATGTGCAACATCTCGAGAACGGTTCATCTTAGCATTCTAAAGTTTATGTCAATCGTTTTCTAAGGAAACATTAAATAATGCGTAACATTACACTATGTGCGTAACTTTATTAAATATTTTGATTTTTTGATGATTTTTTTAAAAATGCACTCGAAAGTTTAGGGGGGTTCTGAACATTTGATTGTGCTTTAAAACAATAGACTTCCAGTATTCACGGATTGTGATTTTTGTACCAAATTTCATTTGAATCGCTCCGTCCTTTCGTGAGATATTGTCTCTATAGACTCACTGACACACACACACTTTCACACACACACAGACATCATCTCAAAAATGTTCGATTCGTGATCAGAGAAGCTTGAAACATGCTCTTCCGTCGAAAACTCGAATTCGAATTTTCGACCCCGTCACAATACTTTCCTTATTCATTATGTATATAAGGAAAATAGAAATTACAAAATGAATTTGAATCTGCTGGGAAAGTCATGTGCTGCTCACATCAGATTTTTTCAAGCTGTTGCCAAAAAATTAATCATACTGAATATTTTAAAAGAATAATTAAAATGGTACGGACTTCGTTTATTTTGATGATGATTATGATACAAGAATTAAACGCTGTGTAATGTGAATATATGAGAAAACCAAGCGTAGACTTACAGACAGATAGATATTTGCGCGACATATATATTTTCCAATCAACACAAACTCTGTTAATTTTTTAATTATATACAAGCCTGGTGATGCCGAGTATATCTTTTAGTCGATTATAAAATGCAATACATCAACTTTACAAATAGTTCCGATTAAACCGTTTGATTGTTTTTAAATGCATCAAAATACCTCGTATGCAATTGCGTCTGTGCCCCAAAAAACGAATAGGAGATATGGAAATTACATTAAAATGATGTTTGAGACGATAGCATCTGTCACCTCGAATCCCCAATGAGGAGTGGCACCCTAACATTGTTTCGTTTGGAAAGCAGTGTTCTGTGGAACTCACATCTTGCAAGGTGTGGATGAGATGACAGCCATCCAACCGAGTTCTGACATAACAAAGATTAGGCTACGGCTCTTGAAGAATGAGGAAATATTTGTTTTGTTTCATTCTCTGTTATTTCCAGATTCCTCTATATTTTTATTTAATTTACGTCAATTCCATTTAGAAGTCTCATTTATGCCCCAAATATTCAGGTCATTGCCTATTTTCAGAGGATTTTAAATCTTTAGATTTCCATATGTATTAGTCAAAATTTTAGATTTCGTATAACAATATCGAGGAAAATCATTGCACTACAAATATAACTCATATCCTAAGAAATTGATACTGTTATATCAATTACAGAGATATCTTACATCAGTTACAAAATATATTGTAATTTTTGAAGTTATGGTTGATAAATAAAATATATATTCAACTTGATTGTAAAATCTCAACTTAAAAATTCAGTTTCATTCGCATTCAAAGATATGATCAAAATATTTGATTGATATAAAAAAATGTCATCAAAATATTTGATTTGCATTCAAAGCTGTGATCAAAACATGTTGATCTATCATAGTCGGATTTTTGATATCCATCACAATACTTTCCTTTTGTATATGCTGTGGATTGTAAGGTAAATAAAACCTGATGCCAAAAAGTACAAAAAAAGATATCAGTAGAAAAAGCGGAAAGATATATAAAATAATCTGATGACTTTCCTTATATAATGCAATTAATTTACTACTTTTACAGTTAAAAAAATGTTATTCTTATATTAGGTACTTATATTCTTTCCGAGATATTGAATTTTCTTCAATTAGTCGTCATTTTCATTGATTTAGCGTCATTTTTATCCATTTGGCGAGATTTTTGTTAATTTGGCAACAATTAAAAATATCGCCAAGTTCGCACATTCCGCCAAATTCGCCGCCAAAATCTCGCCAAACGTTATGGCCGGAGAAATAAGTTATTCTTACAGCAGATAAATTATAGTAATAAAATTATATATAAATTATATTTATTCTTACAGCAGATTATTGGCGTTCAAATACAAAAGTATTACTCAAAGTATCTTCTTTCCTGAGTGGAACGAGTTAGATCCACGAGAATGATGTCACCCAATTTATCGCATGGTATTACATATGAAAAGTGAACATGTTTCTCAATAGGAAATTTTTTTTTATTTTATATAACTTTTTGAAATTAATTTTTGAAAAATGTACAATATCTTGAGAACGGCTCATGTTAGCGTTCTAAAATTTATGTCAGTCTTTTTCTAATGAAAAATTACATAAGAAATATCTATTTTCGTAACTTTATTAGCGGTTTTGATTTTTTAACGATTTTTTCAAAATTTCACTCGAAAATTCAGGGGGGTTCTGAACATTCGATAACGTATGAAAACAATAGACTTCCACTGTTTACGGATTGTGATTTTTGTACCAAATTTTGTTCGAATGGGTCCAGTCGTTCGTCAGGTATCGTCTCCACTGACTCACTGACACACACACACACACACACACACACTTTCACACACACACACATACTTTCACACACACACACACACACACAGACATCACTTCAACAGTGGTCTATTCGTGATCAGGGATGTTTGAAACGTGCTCTCTCGTCAAAAACTCGAATTCGAATTTTCGACCCCGTCACAATACTTTCCTTATACATTATGTTGTTGTTGTTGAGATCCAGACCGTCCGACCTACCAGAAAGGTGTAAGGTCACTTGTACATTATGTATATAAGGAAAGTAAAAAGCATTTTGAAATTAAAATTAATGCCAACCAGACAATTTTAACCATTGTTGCAGACGATTGAGGAAAGCAAAACACATTTATCAATCCCCCCCACTCTTTCCCACCAAAACAACAGAGAGTTGTAGAAAAATACCGGACACAAAATCGATGGTAAGGAGCAGATTACTTCTGTTTCAGATAAATCGTCTTTAGATTATGATAAGGCAGATATCTATCATAAATATATCGGATAAATCTGCGGACCTTCCCCTGTCCATTATAGGATAACTCAAATCTGGAGTGGGAATTGAGGGATTTTTTCTCTCATTGAAGGTGTTGTTTTGGTATAGTAAGGAGGTAAAAATATGGAATCGGTATACGTGAAGGATGAGGCAAAGGTTTTTAAAATGGAATAAAAATGTCTTCAAGGGAAAAAATCTGATGTGGGCAGCACATGACTTTCCCTGCAGACTTATATCCAAGTTTTCTTCATTTTAATTAAATTTAATTCACTTTTAATTCAACTCTCGTTCTCATTTGATAACTGCACTTATTTTCAAAGGTGGCGTAGAAAAAAATTCTAAAAAAATGAAATATATCGAGAAAGGCTAGACCTTGCGTAATGGGGTTGGTCTTATTCTTTTCTTCGTTAAAAACTACGTATTAAACAAGCATGGATATATTTGAGCATACGTAGTTTTTATTTTAGATTTTGACGATTTTTGCGGACCATTTTGCAAAAAAAGGCAGGTTATGTTTCTCCGAATCGTACCAAAATTTAACCAACACCAGGGTGTCCCACAAGTGATTTATCTACTGAATTTTGTGAAATTCGGTCCATTAGTTTTTCAGCTAGAGTGGATACAAGCTTTTGCGAGTCATGTCGCAAAAAAGGCAGGTTCTTTTATCCCGAATCGTACTCAAAACTAATCAGTTCCAGATTTGCTCACAAGGGACTTACCTACCAAATTTTATGAAATTCGATCCATTAGTTTTTTAGTTAGAGTGGATACAAAAGCTGAACAGACAGACACACACACACACACAGACATCACGCTAAAATTTTTTTCGTATTCTAGAGGTCTCGAAACGTGTAGATCCCTCGAAAACTCGAGTTGCGATTTTCGGCATCATTCCAATACTTTCCCTATACATCACCATGTATTGCAGTGAAAGTAAAATAAATGCGTATACTACTTGACTTTTTTACAGATTAAATTTCGATTCTGTGAGAAAACAATTGCTCAAATTGGGGTTTTCTAGTTACAAAATCTCGCCACAAAAATATAATAATAGATATATCTCTAAATCTTCAAAGATCTTATTTATTTTTGAGCTAAACCGTGCAATATCTAAAGAAAGGCGCAGGTACTTGTTCTGCAAGTCATATCATTCTATTTTAAATAAGGAATTATATATAAAATGGTCAATTTCGCAACGCATTTTGACATACTTTTTTCAACTTATTTCTTTGATTTTTAAAATCAAAATATTTGAAAAATTGAAAGTGTTCTCCTAGATAAAAATTTTCTATAATCAATAGGATTTTGGCATTTATATATTAATGAAACCGTACCCAATTGTAGTGCATATGCTCAATATATGTCCAATTTGTTCGAGAGAAATAGTACTTCATGAGGAAAAATGTAATATTTCAAATATCTCGAGAATATCTCGGGGTATTTTATAAATCAGGACGAGTATAATAGAGGTTTTACTAATAATGTTGGTTATAATACAGGTGTGAGTGTATTTTATACCTAACGTACGGCTGTATTGCTTATGGCTTACGATAATCCGCTAATTATATACAGCAATTAATTACAATGCGCTTAATTTCTCTCGGAATTTGAGTGCATGGAACGGAATCTAAAATATGGTTCATTTTTTTGAACATATGGTTTTCATTTACGCCATAATCGCTAGACTTTTTGTACAACTGGTCTTCTTAAGATCGCGATCCAAAAGTTGATTGCACTAGCTTTCGAGATAAGCCCATATATCTACCATACAAGAACAGAAACATCCCTGACCTCCAGAAAAATCATATTGAGGACAATAAATTGATAACAATGAAATTTTGCGTTATCGTTTTCCAGCAGAGTCTCTATGTTCGTCTGGATAAAATTGGGAAAAGAAGCTGTACTAGGGAACAAATTATGAACGTGTTACTATCTTCTTCGATTACGTATACCGTATTTATGCAACGCTGACATTTCTGTGCACACAGTCATGAAAACCAGTTTTAAAAGCTGATTGAAACCAGAACATCAGAGATGCAGCTTTTCAAAAACACCGCCGTAGTGTGAAGAATTGCCACCTCATGTGCAAAGCCGAACGTCTTACTCAACAAATGTAAACACATATCCTTGAAAAAGTATTTGAAAAAACACAAAACCTGCCTACAGTGAGCGTTCCCAAAATGTGGAAGACACTCCGATTGCAGATATCAGCATCAACGGACCGGTTTCGTCTTTATTACGCCCTACTATGCGCCGGCTTAATATTATAAACATATTTTATGTAAGCCACATGGAAGAACTGAAATTGGTAGTTTCAATCGATCAATTGCTCGCAACAATTGCAGTTTATAGAAAGATACTTGTTGCCATTGGAGATAACGGCTATTTTATGCAGCAGAATAAACCAAAATCCGGTCCATGGATGCTGGTATATGCAACGGGAATGTCTTCTAAAATGTTTCAATACCTTTATTTTTTAAATCTAAGCCTTTGTAATTAATAAATATTATGTGTTTTTAATAAATCCAAGGAATATTTTACTTAATGATCCTTTTTATTTCAGGGCAAATCTAAAAAGTCCTTATTTATTATAAAATAACATTGAAGAATACATTTTTTATGAATGGACAAGTTTTAAAATTGGCGAGTTTTCGGTGCATTCGATTGCGTCTCATATCAATAGGATTCTAGTACTTCTAGATTGTGAAAACAATGCCAAACTGCGTTTAAAACGCTCCATTTGATCGGGAGATATCGCATCCACCGACAAAGCACCCTAAAAAAACTTACACATATACACACACGCATACATACATACTCACACACTAGCATACATATTCAAACAGACACACTAAATATACATCCACACATACACACACATATTAACATACATATTCACCCACTAACATACATATTCAGATTTACAACCACATACGCATAGTATACACAGACTTAAATTGCTCATAAAATGCTCAATTTGATCGGGAGATATCGCATCCACAGACTTACTAGCACCCTAAAAAACTTACACACATACACATACGCACACATACATACTCACACACTAGCATACATTTTCACACGGACACACTAAATATATATTCACATATACACACACATAACAATACACATATTCACACACTAATATACATATTCAATTTCGCAAACACATACGCATAGTATACCCGGACTTAAATTGCGCTTAAAAGTTCCATTAGATAGGGAGATATCGTATCTACAGACTTACGAGAACACTAAAGAAATTTACACACATACACATACATAAATACTCACACACTGGCATACATATTCACACGGACACACTAAACTTCATACATACAAATACATCCTAATATGCGTATTCACCTACTAGCATACATATTCAGATTCACAAACACATGCACATAGTATACACAGACGTAATTTCAAAGTTCGATTCAATTTCTGAGATGCTTAAAAAGTTATCTCTTCTGTCGAAAACTCGAATTCGAAATTTTACCACGGCACAATACTGTCCCTGTACATTACACTATGCATGCAGTAAAAATAATGATTAGAAAAAGAAATGCGAGACTGAGAAAAAGGACTTAAATTTTATTATTGCAAAACTGTTAAACGAAAATAAGCAAAACAGTAAGAAATGAATAATTCTATTAAAAAAATTAAAAAAAGAAAAATCTGATGTGGGCAGCACATGACTTTCCCTGCAGACTTATATCCACGTTCTCTTTATTTCATTTAAATTTAATTCACTTTTAATTCAATTTTCGTTCTCATTTGATAACTGGACTTATTTTCAAAGGTGGCGTGGAGAAAATACGAAAAAACTAATATATCTCGAGAACGGCTAGTCCTAGTGTAATGAGGTTGGTTTTATTCTTTTCTTCGTTAAAAATGACGTATAAAACAAGCTTTTAATGGATATATTTGAGCGTACGTAGTTTCTTATTTTAAATTTTGAAGATTTTTGCGGGCCATTTTGCAAAAAAAGGCAGGTTATTCTTTTCTGAATCATACCAAAATCTAATCAGCACCAAGGTGACCCACAAGCGACTTATCTACCAAATTTTGTGAAATTCGGTCCATTATATTTTTAGCTAGAGTGGATACAAACTTTTGTGGGCCATTTAGCAAAAAAAGGCGGGTTCTTTTATCCCCAATCGTACCCAAAACTAATCAGCACCAGATTCGCCCACAAGTGACTTACCTACCAAATTTTATGAAAATCGGTGAATTAGTTTTTTAGTTAGAGTGGATACAAAATCTGCACAGACAGACAGACAGACACACAGACACACACACAGACGTCACGCTAAAAATAGTGTTTTCGTATTCTAGAGGTCTCGAAACGTGTAGATCCGTCGAAAACTCGAGTTGTGATTTTCGGTATGATTCCAATACTTTCCCTATACATTACCATGTATTGCAGGGAAGGTAAAAATGAACAAAATGAATTTGTAATATAAATGGGACCTCAAGCAGAAGAAAAATAAATAATTATTTTGCACTATTAAACAAACAGTTAAGCGTCTTTAACAATCGTCAATAACAACAAGAACAGTAGGCGCAAAATCGATGCCAAGGGGAGCATTTCTTCCGTTTCTGACAAAATAGTTCCCAGATTGTGATAAGGCGGATATCCATCAAATAGATCATGGATAAATCCGAGGAATTCTCTTTATCTATTATCGGATAACTTCTATCTAGAGTGAGATCGACGATATAACTCATCTGAGAGGCGGGAATTCGATATACCGAAGCTGCATAGTTATAAGCAATATATGTACAACACATATGACATATATGTATAACAAGAGGAATTGACTTTAAACTGAAATTATTATCACTGTTATTAATATTATTATTATTATCATCATTAAAATTTCTTTATTTATACAAATAGCAACAAGAATTAGATTAAAATATGACAGCTATCAGTGTTAAGGAAATAAATACCAAATGCAATAGAATCAATAAACTACAGTACTGCAAGATACATATACAATCAAATACAATCAAATAACTGCTAACACACGAAGAGTTCAAAACACCACAATAAAACCATCACTATATACAAAGATATCAACACTTACATGAAGTACCCATTGATATAATTTTTTACAATATATTGTATAATTTTTAATTTTAATATGTGATAGAAACTCTCATTTTTCAACGCCACTGGTAGACTATTATAGATCCAACGGGAAATAAAAGAAAAACACTTGACAAGTTATTTAAATCTGAAATAATGCATGGATTAATGCATGGAATGCAGTATGGATTAAAAAAAGATAAAAAATCTATTATGCTTAACCATATGATGGATATTATGAAGTTATACATAGGGATACATTTGAACTACGGACGTCAGGATCTTAAATCCATTAGGGCTCGTGACATTCAGATGGGCACATAGCCATGTAAACTCCTGGAGGTCATGTGATTCGTCGTCTTCTTTTACTATTTCAAAACCAATTATTTGTTTTATAGTTTATCTTTGAGTAGTAATTTGATTACATATAGACTGTTTTCGTAACCTGAAGTCGGGAGATGTAAAATGTGAATTCAAAGGGAGAACGATGTTGGACTCGTAAACGAATTCTACTGTATGTTTCTTGACGCTTCGTCGTATCTTTGATCATCGCCGGGCAGAACTGTGATACCTTTACAATGATATTCGAACATCTAAACCCTTCAAGCTGGAGGTAATGATCTGAGGAGCTGAAAAATACCCATCTACGTATTTTCAGTAGATTCTACGATTTGTGCCGTCAGTTTCTACATCAGGACCACACATGATGCAAGTCTGTATAAAAGACAGTAGAAAAAGTGAGGTGGTCCATCAGATCGGCAGTTGCAAGCTGATCTGACTTCAAAGAGAGGAGATTATGGACTCCATTTTAATGAGAAGAATTTAGAATATTGTCCCCGTTGTTCAGTAACTAGATCATCGCAGGTCAGTTCGAAGATCCGCGGTTCAATCTCCGGCTGGCACTGTGAACCCTTTATATATATTTTAAGCGAGTCCTACACGGCACGGATTCTACATTTCAAAACTTTTTCTACTCTGATACTATGGGGTCATGCCGGGCAAAAGTTAGAAATTTCAGTCAGTGCAGTTCTGTAGTTCCCAACTTCTGAATATCGAGATCAGCATTTAACCGATTAAGCGAACGAAGAAACATCTAAAATTTCTTAGCTTAAATATGATAGTCACTGAAAAAATCCCCTTTACCATCTCAACTAAAATTCGTAGACATAATCGATATCGAGGTATTGAGTGATGTTTGAAATGCCGTTCACTGGGGGGATGGAGCGGAAGATGGGGATTCGTCACTGAAGCCTCGGATACTTCCTCTGATTCCCTCATCCATCATCAAATCGCCAGGATATGTCAAGAGGGTTGACGGGATTTTGAAGAGAGCGTCTCATCGACACGACTCAGCACTCTCAGGGGGACGTTTGAACGAATAAAGAGTTCGGAAAATATCGATATGCATCTGTATAAACGTAGACTTATTTCTTGTAAAAAGTGTAGAGTCTATTTCGAATGAAGGAGATAAGAATAACGTCTCATAGCTCAATGGATAAAAAGTCGCCTAGCCAAAGAAAATCGGTATTTCAAATCCCAGTTGAGACATAACTTCCAATCGAGTTACTTCTAATTTTTCTGATAATTCTGACGGTGCAAAATAATAATTCAGAATAACAATACTTAATAGTTCCATCAGAAAAAAAGTGTACACATCATTTGTCACTACGTAATGCGACGTCCTGTGACGTTCCAAAGTCACAGTGTGACGTCACAGAAGTACCCTGAAAATAACCAACGTTACTTTGCTGTGACGTGAATGCCACATTGCAAAAATGTAACGTGACGTAACAGCAATGTTATGAAATTGCGGTCCAAAGACATTACAATGTGACGTCACAAACAAGTTAATATGCGACGTCACAAACGACCATAAAAATGACCAAAATGACCTCGCTGTGACCTCAATATGACATTGCCGAGACGTACTGTAACGTCCTGTGACGTTCCAAAGTCACAGTGTGACGTAAATCTTACGTCACTGTGAAAACAAATGCTGTTAAGGTATATGAGGGCTCGTTCCTAAATTTCTTGTCTTCAACTTTTTTTTAACCAAAACAACATCTGCCCATTGCTAATTCCATGGAAAAGTTCTGTTTCTATTATTTATTTTTTGACAAAGTCTGGACCTAAAATTCTAAAAAAAGGAAGATGCTACCCGCAGTAAAAACTAAATTTTGTTAAAATTTAAATATTCTGCTGTCTCCCAAACGCGTGAATGTATCTACAGATAAACAAATCTTGATATTATAGGAAAATAATTACACAAAATTTCCTTACAACTCTATCTTTCTGAAAATCAATAAGTTTTGCGTTTTTACCGATTATGTTGTTACAAATTTTTGAAATCAAATAAAAATTTGCAAAAAAGTTAAATTATTTTTATCGAGATCACAGCTTCTGATAATTCCTAACCATTTGTATTCATGTTTTGTAGATTAACCAACTTACAACACATTCACTTTGTGAAGTTTGTACCACTGTTCAGGGGTCATTATAGTGTCCTTGACTGGATTCTTAAAGGCTTGCCAGATAAAGTGACCCAACTATAAATTTTGCTATTACTTCAAACTAGCCTTACGGTCAATCTCAAAGTAAGGATCTAAATCCAAAGGATTTCAATCAAAAACATTGATTGGCAAAACATAACTACATAACCTAACCAGTAAGAAGTTGTTAATTCAAAGTAAATCATAACTTATAACGCAAACTGAGTGAAAACATAACCAAGGATTATATAGACCTCACAACTTATTTAATAATAATTAAAATATTTAATATTTTATCCTACAATTTTTCTATTTCAGTTCAACAAAGGGCAATATCTTAAGAGCGGCGCATAATATTTTGCAAATGGTGCCGAATCCGGAAGTCCGTTACGAAATAATTTTTTGTAACTTTTAATAAATATTGTGAAGAATTTGAAAAACAGACAAGAACGGTGTATTTGTGTTTGAGGCAAATATACTATTAATTTATATAATTATCATCCAACGTATGGAGGCCATTCAAAGGCTTTTTTCAGACCCCGTGTAAGCAAGCTTCCTTTCTTGTGACACAGAAGGATGAAACACTGCATACTTATGGTATCAATCATGGGAAAACCTAACAGTCATTGATTTTCGATTCACTTAGGGTGCGTAAAAAAGTTCTTTTTGGGGGCAGGAGTTTTCAAACAATTTAGTAGCCCACTGATTGAGCTAAAAGGCTGAATCTCTGCGCACTTATAGTATAGATTATGGAACAGAACTTAACGGATCTGGATGTTTGATTTCTCACCCAATGGTGAACAAAATGGCTTCGCTTACCTAAAAGTCGTTCTAAATGCTTCAGAAGCTCCCTGATGACATAGCATAGAAGGCATATACTTTGTACACTTAGAGTACAACTACGGAACAGAATCTAACTAAGAATGTTAAAGTAAGACCACAGTTTTGACTCTAAGCGCTATAAATTATAAAACAAAACAAGAAAGATCAATCATGCATAAAGCATTGATTATGAAACACCTTCCAACTTCAATACAATTTTATTTAAACATCTCTAAAATGCCATATATTCCTTGGTAATATTTTTTAAATTATCACAATACTACATTAACTTATTGTATTTGAAAACTTAAAGCTTCATCGAAAAAAAATGAACTTCATTCAAATAACGGCATTGAAATAAAAATTGCCTGGTTTAAACCTCTATAATTCGATACATTCCTCGGTAATATTTTTAAAATAATCATAATACTACAATAATTTATTATATTTGAAAACTTCAACGAAAGCAAATGAACTTTATTAAAATGACAACATCGAAATGTAAATCGCCTCTATATAAAAGCAGCATTTCATTCATAAACATTTTTTCAATCCTTTCATTCATCACAATACTATAATAATTAATTTTATTTAAAACTTAAAATCATGGAGGTACAAGTAATTTAACTCTATGCTCAATATTTCATCAAAGAATCGATTGCTTCTCGATAAAATCAATGATTGTTTCATTCATATCAGCTATATTGCAGACTCTATGGGCTAAATAATTTTGCGTTAAAGAAATGCACCAATTCTTATACAACTCATTTTACATCTTTTGGTATTTACATCCTCCATAAGTGAAAAGTAGGCTTCGTTGTAGAAATAATCAAAGTTGGATGATCATTTAAACTCAACTATATTGTAATTGCGTTGTTTCAGGATGTAGATGCGCAGAATTTAAGAAAAAATAAAGCTGTTTTAGGACGGATACAACACTAAATATGAATTAAAAAGAACTTTAAAAATCACGATTTTAACACAAGATGGATGCCATATATTATTTTGAAGTGGGTCACGTGATCTCTTCATATAATGATCACGTGATCTCTTCATATAAAGGATGTAATTATTATTTTTATTTTTATTTAAAAAACTGCTGAATATATTTTACTGAATTTTTTTTATATATTTTATGGGATAATTTGAATATTTCCTAAAACTTTCGAAGCAATTTGTGAATTTTAAATCCGCTTAAAAAATGTTTGAAGAATTAGGTCCCATAGGGTTCAATGTATTTCATTTTTTCAACCCGAGTTCAATCCAAAACTAATTGGGTGATATCATTCATTTATATTCCCATAGTTTCCACAGACCGTCTGAACAACATACTAAAAATTCATTTTGATAAAGTCATTTTTACGGCAGTTATCGTACTACCGGACTGACAGACAGAATGAACAAAGTCATAAACACTTTTCAACTATGTTGTAAAGTGTTAATAAACCTTATTAAAATAAAATCGAGGCTAAGGTTTTAAGACTGTCATTTTTCGTCTATGACAAGCTTAAATCCTAGGCACCTATATATAGATAACTACATAATTTAATACTTACAGAAGAAATCACTCCTACCATCATAACTAAAATTCGTTGTTGCAATGGATATCGAGATATGGACTGGTGTTTGAAATATCGCGTACTGGAGAATGAAACTAAGATGGGGATCCGTCAACGTAGTAGATGGGATAGCTGTTGTAAGCTCTCATCCATCATCGAATCGCTGGGATGTGCCAAGATAGTTGACGTGATTTTAAAGTGAGCATCTGATTGACACGATTTCGCACTCTTCAGGGGGCGTTTGAAGGAATGTTGCAGAAGAAAGGTAAATATCAATATGCATGCATAAGACGGCAAACTCATTTCCAGCATATGAAGATGGAATGTTTTTGCAAATTAGAACATATCGGGGATAAGACTACACAGAAATATTTAAGAATATTTTTACTTCTCAAAATTTATTCAATTTTGAAACGTCATATGCATAAATGAGAAATATATTTTTAAATATCGAGGAGTAATTGTGTCTGATAACTTGTAAAGTAAATGATTAAATTTTCATACGAAGCCTGCAGAATTGGCAGCTGATATAAGGGAAAATCTAGCGAGATTTGATTTAGACGTTTCGATAATTTCTATCGAAAAATTAGTCGAACGTTTTAGTTTTCCTAAATTCAAATTCTGAATAAAACTGGGTCCTAGAAGACTATTAAGTTGTTCAGAATGGATTGGATATGCTTTTGTATGGGATACTAGATAACGTAATAAAATTATAGTAAATAATTATAGTAAATATAGATAAAATTATAGTAAATATTTATCTGTCCTAAAGCCGCTTTATTTTTGTGTATTTTCTGTGCATCTATATTCTGCGCCAACGCAATTACAATATCTTTTAGTTTAAATGATCATCAAATTTTGATTATTCCTACAAAGAAGCCTAATTTTAATGGATGCAGATTGTAAACAAGTGATTGTAAGATGAGTTGTATAAGAATTGCTGATTTCTTTCACGCAAAATTATTTAGCTCTGGAGTCTGAAATGTAAGTGATATGAATGAAATATTCATTGATTTTACATAAAGAATCAGATAATTTTATAGCATTCCGACGCGATGGTCGAATGGTCAAGGCAAGCGTTTCCTAGCGATCGTTCGGCTGCCTGGTTGTGAATTCGAGTCCCACCTTCAGGCATGGATGTTGTGTCGTTGGGCGCAGTGTGTTCCGCCCCCACTGGTGCGCCGGGGCAACGTCATGTGATGATGGCTAAATGGTGCACGATTTAGGCCAGTGTATCGGCGAATGAAATATCAAGTGTCTGACCATTGGAAAAAAAATATAGCATTGCTTTTTTGGTGAAGTTTTAATTTTCCAAGTAAAATAAATTATTGTAGTAGTGTGATAATTTCAAAAAAATATCACGAATGAATGAATCGAATGAATGTATATATGAATGTATCGCATTTTAGAGCTGTTTAAATAAAATTGCAAATCAGTTGGAAAGTGTTCCATAATCAATGCTTTATGCATGATTGTTATTGATTTTCTTGTTATAGAACTGTCATAATTTTAGCCACATATAACTGTCCTTCTTTTGGACTCAAGAACTTCGAATAATGGGCTGGAGTTTGTAAGTTTTATTGTTTAAATTCACTTGAAATACTTTTGTAGCATTCTTGGTTTGTCACTGGGTTTTTATATTCTGTTGCTTGTAAACTTGAATGTTCAGAGGTAATTAAATATTGCTTATTTGCTATACAGCAAAATATCTAGTTACGAGTCTGCGTCATTACAAGTACAAATTACAGAATATCATTTTCTAATTCACTTCATAAATTATGCTTTTAAAATGAATGTATTGTTTAAGATATGAAGACTAATTGTTTGTGTAACTAAATCGCTTTAAATGACGATGAGTTTTAAATAATTATTCAAAGATTTTGTTGCAATAGTTCACTAAAATAAAGAACACATATTTAGCTTGCATAATTACTCCACTGAATTAGAAAATAATTTTTTATTCTACAAAGTAAATCTTTTGTTTAACACAAAATAATTCCTTTGGATTTTAGGAATAAATTGGTTTTTAGTTTTACAGAGTAAGTGCTTATTACTGAACGCTTTAATACAAATACCTAGAGGCTAGATATTTGACAAGTCCGTTTAAAAATATGTCTTTAATACAAAAATATTCAGGCATATCTTAAAATTTATGTTTAATTACATTTTATAGATAAGTGATTTAATTTTTAAAGTTCCTAAAAGCTTATTAATAAATAATTTACTTGGAAGTGTTGCAATATTTAAAAATCCTGCAATAAATTAAAAGTGAAGAGCCATATAAAAAATAATTCTTGAATAATGAAACGGCAAAAATTGGTCATATTTTCTAAATAACTATTAAAAATAAAGTTTTAAAAATTTGTTGCATTAAAGTTTTTATACCTTAAATTGAACTTTTGCATTTAGCGGCAAAATTTTGCAATACCATATTGTTTTCACCAAAAACTATTTATAAGCAGCTATTTCTTAGGGTCTACCATAGATAGAGCTTAGATGATGACTAATGTGGATTCAGCAACAAATTCTTGAGGAGATAGTAGTTCACTAAAGATTTACACATCTGGTTCATTTTCATTAACACTTTACAACAAAGTTGAAAAGTATTTATGACTTTGTTTTAACACTTTACAAGAAAGTGGGAAAGTGTTTATGACTTTGTTCATTCTGTCTGTCTGTCTGTCTGTCTGTCCGTTAGCACGATAACTGCCGTAAAAATGACTTAATCAAAATGAAATTTTAGTATATTGTTCAGACGGTCTGTAGGACCTATGGGAACATAAATAAATAATATCACCCATTTATTTTGGATTGAACCCGGGTTGAAAAAATGAAATACATTGAGCCCTATTGGACCTAATTTTTCAAACATTTTTTAAGCGGATTTAAAATTCACAAATTGCTTCGAAAATTTTAGGTAATATTCAAATTGTTCCATACAATATATAAAAAAAAATTCAGCGAAATATATTCAGTAGTTTTTTAAATAAAAATTAAAATAATAATAACACCTCTTATATGGAGCGATCATGTGACCATGATATGAAAAAATCACGTGACCCACTTCAAAATGATATATGGCATCCATCTTGTCTCAAAATCGTGAGTTTTAAAGTTCTTTTTAATTCATATTGAGTGTTGTATCCGTTCTAAAATTACATTATTTTTGTTTAAATTCTGTGCATCTACATACTGAAACAACGCAATTACAATATATTTGAGCTTAAATGCTCATTCAAATTTGATTATTTCTACAACGAAGCCTATTTTTCACCTATGTAAAATGTAAACAGCAAAATATGTAGAATGAGTTGTATTAGAATTGCTGTATTTCGTTAACACAAAATCATTTAGTTCATGGAGTCTCCGTAGCTGATATGAATGAAATATTCATTGATTACATAAAGAGAAGGACGATTTTTTTCGATGAAGTTTTACGCATAGAGT
The DNA here is from genome assembly GCA_951213105.1 of Amaurobius ferox. Lineage (NCBI taxonomy): Eukaryota > Metazoa > Arthropoda > Arachnida > Araneae > Amaurobiidae > Amaurobius > Amaurobius ferox. The sequence continues at coordinate 50,681,928 of OX578150.1, read as the reverse complement.
TTAATTACATGTGGTCATAATTTTTAAATAAAATCAATTATTATAGTATTGTGATGAATGACATGAATGGAAAATTATTTATGAATGAAAGGCTGCTTTTATAGAGAGAGCCAGGCGTGTTATTTTTTCTATGACGTCATTTGAATGAATTTCAGTTGTTTTCGATGAAGTTTTCAAATATAATAAATTATCGTAGTATTATGATAATTCTAAAATGATTACCGAGGAATGTATCACATTTTAGAGATGTTTAAACCAGGCAATTTATATTTCAATGCCGTCATTTGAATGAAGTTCGTTTTTTTCGATGAAGGTTTAAGTTTTCAAATATAATAAATTAATGTAGTATTGTGATAAGTTTTAAAATATTACCGAGGAATGCATTGCATTTTAGACATGTTTAAATAAAATTGCATTGAAGTTGGAAAGTGTTTCACAATCAATGCTTTAAGCATGATTGATCTTTCTTGTTTTAGGTTGACAAATGCTCATTTTCATTAAAACATTTATTTTCCAAGATTGGGAATATAAAGAACTTGTAAAGTATCTTGCTGCCCCGATTGCTTTTGAATTCGTGCTAGTCACTAAGGTTGCTTTCAGATCTTAAAATGTTTGCTCTAACCAACAGGGTTGATTTATTCTGACGCCATTGTAAAGTACCTTAATGCCACAACCGGGAAGCGAACAACAACAAATCTTCGTACTGGACAGCTGATACTTTACCGTTGAGCCTTACTAGGGCAGAATTGCAAGCCCTTATAGTGGAAGTGGATTCTGCATTCTAAAAAGTTCCGAGTTACTCCGAGTTACTTTCGAATTACTCTGTGCGGGCGGTATTGTAGAGGTTTTTACCTGAATTAAGTTCCATTAATGATCTACAACATTTAAGAAACACATACTTTATTACATCTAACTTCGCTGACAACTCAATACACAATTACATACACAGAATATTTACAAGCTAGCACTAACATATTTATACCTCGGCCTAATCTTAACCTTTTGTTACTGAACTGAATTAGCAACACTAACCAACTATTAAATCATAGCTATCTATACTCACAATATTGTGGAGACCATCCTTTTGCTGCGTGCTTCTATTAATGAATAGACCAACACCACACTCTCGTATCTCGCCAACGGCCCTACTGTGCAGATAACTCCGGTTCTCGTTAGATCACCGAAGTCAAGCAGCATTGGGCGCGGTTAGTACTTGGGTGGGTGACCACCTGGGAACACCGCGTGTTGTTGGTACGTTTCGGGCGCGGTAGCCCGACGGTTTGCACGCTGGATTTGCACGCTGCACAACTGCCGCCGTGTTAATGCGGAGTACGATCACGTTAAACATGTGGGTCCGAAAGCCCTGACCATCCGACTCGTCCGAGGACTTAGAGCAGCTGGGTGGATGGCCGGGAAAAATTTTTGTTAACGAAGACCGTCCCCCACGGACACCGAGCAGCCGCGGAGCGTTTATTGAAATTCAAAAAGGGAGGTTACATTGGAAAGGGACAAGTTTTAACAAAATGCCTTATAGGGAACAATTCAAGGCAATATTTTTGACATAAGTTTCTTCTTGCTAACATTTCTAACTTTTGATACAATATTGACTAGATAAACAGTATTTATGATGAAGGACAAGTAGACAATAATATTTTATGGTAAGTAGTTATAACATTTACTTGGTTAATTTTAAATATTAGAATTTGTATCTGTGGTTTGTACATTATCTATATATTTACATAATTTCCAATGACAATAAATTTATGACAATATCTGATTGTTATCAGTAAACATAAACTGTGCATGGACCATACAGGGACAACACAAGACACTGGTCCATAAAATGAAACAAGGGACAAGGACAAGAGGTCCGGACAGAATACGTCAGAGCAAGGGACAAGGACATTCAAAATGAGCAAAACAAACAAGAAAAATACCCCGGAACAGTAGCAAAGTTCATTGATCACCAGACATTGAAAGCAGACACAAACCCACAGACCGGTCATTTAACTCTGTTAGAGACATCTCTTGCCACAAGGATACAGTTCTTCAATTTGTTAAGAAGGAGTGAATTAGTACATACTTTGGAAAACCAAGCTGCTGTAAATTTAGGTAAGGGTTCCGTAAGTCCTTCCAAGAGGTTGGTGGTAGGGGAAGGAGGGTACGGTCCCTGTGGATGCCTTCCTCACTGGGTTCTGATCTAAATTGGGTGGCACTTCTCGGCCGTCCAAACAGTTACCTTACACCTTTCTGGTAGGTCGGACGGCCTGGGTCTCAACAACAACAACACTCTCGTATCTCCGATCTCTCCCTTGATCTTCCTTTTCTCGGATCTACCTGATCTGACCTTTTAATCTTTTATCTGACTGTTTCCGAACGCTTGCCGCATTTATAGTCCTGGCCGGTCGTGAGTACGTGACTCTCGAATACAGAGTTGAGGCGTTTCGTGTATAAATTAACGTAATGAACAGTAGAATTAGCTTGCAATAATAGAATCCTCACAATTCTCCACTCTCTAATAACCAACTCCTGATATTTTTACGCCAAGTTAGCCTTCCTACTGCTTTTTATCCCCCATCTTTCTGCGTAACCTTTCAATTTGAAATCGACGCTGAATATATCCGAGTTCACTGAATCCGTGCTACTCACTTTTTCGGTTCCAGAACTTTGACATCTTTGCTCCAACCGACAGAGTTGATTTGTTCGAGCACTATTGTAAAGTACCTTGCGGATACAACCGGGAAACACACCACAGATCTTCGTACTGGCCAGTCGACAATCTACGGTTGAGCACTGTTGGGATAAAATTCCAAGGTTTAAGTCGAAATGAACTCTGCAAGTATATATGATATTTGATGTGGTTTCAGTAAAGAAGATCTTGAGGGGTTAGAGTGGCTCGATAAGAATTTCAACTTCCTGTTTCTATTTTACTTTCCAATCTATAAGCTTGGAATTTTAAATTTGCAAAGCTTAAAATATAAATTGTTCAATTATTTCCCTATATTTACTACTAAATAACACTCCTTCAATTTCTATCACTTTCGAAGTCAAGAGCAGTAACTTAATAGTTCTTTTTACTTTCCTTATATACATAATGTATAAGGAAAGTATTGTGACGGGGTCGAGAATTTGAATTCGCGTTTTCGACAGGAGAGCAAGAATCAAACATTTTTGAGGTGATGTCTGTGTGTGTGTGTGTGTGTGTGTGAAAGCATGTGTATGTGTGTGTGTGTGTGTGTGTGTGTGTGTGTGTGAAAGCATGTGTATGTGTGTGTGTGTGTGTGTGTGTGTGTGTGTGTCAGTGAAACTGTGGAAACGATATCTCACGAACGAATGAAGCGATTTGAATGAAATTTGGTACAAAAATCACAATCCGTGAATACTGAAAGCCTATTGTTTTTACATGCAATCGAATGTTTAGAACCCCCCTAAATTTTCGAGTGAAATTTTGGAAAAATCATCAAAAAATCAAAACCTTTAATAAAGTTAAACAAACAGACATTTCTTATGTAATTTTTTCTTAGAAAACGATTGACATAAACTTTAGAACGCTAGCATGAACCGTTCTCGAGATATTGCGCATTTTTCAAATAAATTTATGAAAAAAATCCCATAAAATAAAAAAAAATATTAACTGTTGAGAAACATGTTCATTTTCATATGTAATATCATGCGATAAATTGGGTGACATCATTCTCGTGGATCTAGCTCGTTCCATTCATGAGAAAGGTACTTTGAGTAATACTTTTGTATTTGAACGCCAATAGGCATTTATCTGGTATTAGAATAACTTATTTCTGCGTCCATAATGCTTGGCGAGATTTTGGCGACCAATTTGGCGGAATATCGCCTTTTTGAAATGTTGCCAAATTAGCGAAAATATCGCCAAGTGGCTAAAAATGACGCCAAATCAATGAAAATGACGACTAATTGTCGAAAATTCAATATCGTGGAAAGAATATAAGTATCTACTATAAGAAAAACCAATTTTTTTTACTGTAAAAGTAGTAAATTCGTTGCATTATATAAGGAAAGTCATGTGTTGCCCACATCTTATTTTCTTGATAAGCGATTATTTTAAACGAAATGTTTGTTTTTAAGCATTAAAGTAAAATGTTTATTAGGAATCCGATCGCTTTCAGAAATGCGCTTTAAATATTTCTTCAAAGATATCTTTTCAACAACATTTTTGGGGTAACTGTTATTTTGTAAAGCATAAAGTGTACCTAATGGGCATAATTACTTTCGTTAATTAGCATAGGATTGTTAAAGAACACGAAGTAAATCCTTTGTAAGAAAGCAATATATTCTCTGTAAGAGTTTTAAAACAAATAAGCAACTAAACTCAGTGTAAGAGTTTATTACTCAACATTTAAAATGTGTAAAGCTAGATAAATGCAATAAACAAACTTTAAAACTTAAAATAAATTTGTTCAGAAGATACATAAAGAAACACGTTTCAAAAATATCCTTTAAGTTTAAATGCTCGTGAGAAAAACACGGTTCGAATTTTTTGAAAAGTTTAAAAGAATTAAAATAAAAGAATGCTTTGGTCATGCATGGATTACGTATTCTGCAACAGGTTTGAATGCCAGAATCTTGAACAATCAGTGATTGGAATTAATGAAATGGAATAAAAAATATTATACATATTAAAGAAAAATGCCTTCGTATCTTTCTCTGTGTGTGGGGACTGTAGCGGAAAAGCTAGGCCGTACAGCCATAAAATCTGGTACACATGTACACTGATCCAAACAGATGCAGTTCGGCATTATCGTTATCTTTTAGTTTAATCTCGAATTAGAATATATATATATATATATATATATATATATATGTATATATATATATATATATATATATATATATATATATATATATATATATATATATATATATATATATATATATATATATATATATACATATATATATATATATATATATATATATACATATATATATATACATATATATACATATATACATATATATACATATATATATAGACATATATATATATATATACATATACATATATATATATACATATATATATATATATATATATATATATATATATATATATATATATATAATATATATATATATATATATATATATATATATATATATATATATATATATATATATATATATATATCGCATCTGAAAAACTGTGATTAGTACGAGTCCATAATTTAGCTAAGACTTCCCCATGTATCTCAGCATTCTAACAAACATTTTATTTTTTAATTTCATATGAGTCTTTTTAATATTTGTTATTTTTAATTGATTGCATTCAGTCATTGCAGAGGACAGTCGTGCACTTCAATGGAGATTCTAAGTTCTCATTCTCTGGATCAGATCCATTTTAAAGATAGGTGAGTAGGTGGTTCTGACATTTAGGAAGAAACTTCCGGAAAGACGTTTTAAATCTTTTATCCTTCTCTGCTTTATGGAGAGCGTTTTCTTTTTCGCTGCTTTGGGGATAGTGTGTTTTGTGTATTGGTGAATTATATAGTAACGATGTTTTTATTTAGGACCCGGGGCAACGGCAGGAAAGTCATTCTAGTTTGACATATAAGCTGATACAATCTTAATAATTGTAAATTAAAAGAAATATTTCACATACCCTTACATTTGTTAGTAATGACTGATATTGATAAAGAATCCGTAATAAACGTTCAGAACCATCGAAGTAATCTAACTCATTTATATAAGATAATAGGTAACATTTATCACATTGGAAATAAATGTGATGTGGACAGCACATGCCATTCGTTACTTAATGCAATTGCCTCTTTTCTTTCAGAGCAAACTGTATGTACACTATCCATGTCACAATGTTTACATTCATAAAGTTAAAACTCTGTAATTTTGTGAGTTGTATGAAACTCGGGTAATTCTGTAATGAGTGTCGAATTTGGAAAATCGTGTGGTTAAAGTGAAAGACGAGTAATTTCGTAATACGGGGATATTCGAGAAATTTCGTAATAGGGGGCTATTCGAGTAATTTCGTAATACGGGGCTATTCGAGTAATTTCGTAATACGGAGATATTCGCTTAATTTCGTAATACGGGGATATTCGAGTAATTTCATAATACGGGGATATTCGAGAAATTTCGTAATACGGGGATATTCGAGTAATTTCATAATACGGGGATATTCGAGAAATTTCGTAATAGGGGGATATTCGAGTAATTTCGTAATACGGGGATATTCGAGTAATTTCGTAATAGGGGGATATTCGAGTAATTTCGTAATACGGGGATATTCGAGTAATTTCATAATACGGGGATATTCGAGAAATTTCGTAATAGGGGGATATTCGAGTAATTTCGTAATACGGGGATATTCGAGTAATTTCGTAATACGGGGATATTCGCATAATTTCGTAATACGGGGATATTCGAGTAATTTCATAATACGGGGATATTCGAGAAATTTCGTAATAGGGGGATAGTCGAGTAATTTCGTAATACGGGGATATTCGATTAATTTCGTAATACGGGGATATTCGCATAATTTCGTAATACGGGGATATTCGAGTAATTTCATAATACGGGGATATTCGAGAAATTTCGTAATACGGGGATATTCGAGTAATTTCGTAATACGGGGATATTCGAGCAATTTCGTAATGCTGGGATATTCGTATAATTTCATAATATGGGGATATTCGCGTAATTCCGCAATACGGGGGTATTCGAGTAATTTCGTAATACGGGGATATTCGAATAGTTTCGTAATACGGGGATATCCGAGTAATTTCGTAATACGGGGATATTCGAGTAATTTCGTAATACGGGGATTCGAGTAATTTCGTATTCGAGTACTTTCAAGATTGCTCAAAACTCTAGCAATGTCTCAATAAGGTTGAGACTGATATAATTGCGTAATGAACTTGAAACTCTAGCAATTCTGTAATTAGGATGGAATTCGATTATCTTGGAGTTCCCATCTCCACAATCACGAAATCAAAATACTAAAAAAAGGAAAACACGCTATTAATATCATGATAAGGTTGAAATCCTTGTAATGCCGAGGATAGTAATTCCATGAGTAGGTTGAAACTCGAACATTTCCAGGATTAAATTTCATGTTAAGGGTGTAATTCGCGTAATTCTATGATGAGATAAAACTAATAATACCATTGTTAAGTTGAAACTCCAAGAATGTCAGAGATAATTTGGCATTTGGGCAATTGCGCAATTATTTCGGAACTCAAGAAATATCATATTTAGGATAAAACAGGACTAATTTTTCAATAAGGAGAAACATGATCAATTTCGTGATAAATTTAAATAAGAGTAATATAACACTTAGTGTGAAACCCTGGTAAAGGTTCCACAATGGTGAGACTCAGATTCCCGCTATTATGTTGCATCTCTGATAATTCCGTGATTAGAGTGGCCTAGTGTACCACTCGAGTTCTATCCTAATTACATGGAACAATAATGTGTTGAAACACGAGTAATTTCCCATTCAGGGGTAAACTCGAGCAATTCCTTGGTTAGTTGAAACACTTATCATACTATGATAAGGGCGAAACTCTGAAACTAAAACAATTTCGATACTAGAATAAAACTCGAGTAATGTGATTAGGTGAAACCCTGTAACTCCGTGATAAGGGTAAAACTTGGAATATTCTTAGATATCGACAAGTCATGGGTAATTTCGCAGTAAACAGGAAACAAGAGTAATTCTGAAATTTAGGTTGTGAAACTGTAATAATGTTTCAGTAAGGCTCAAGACTGAATATATTACGTGATTAGGCTGAATTTCAGGAAATTTTATGATAAGAATGAGATTGTATAGTTGATCTGTGATTAAGTTAAAATTTGAGCAATTTCGGGTTTATGTATCTGCTTGTATAGCCGAGTATTAGAACATAATATGAAAATTGATATTTTTTAAACTCATTTTTACTTTCCCTGCAATTCATGGTATGTATGCAATTCATGGTATGTATGCAATTCATGGTAATGTATGGGAAAGTATTGGAATCATGTCGAAAATCGCAACTCGAGTTTTCGACGGATCTGCACGTTTTAAGACCCTAGAATACGAAAAAACTATTTTTAGCGTAACGTCTGTGTTTGTGTCTGTCTGTGTGTCTGTGCAATGTATGTATCCACTCTACCTCAAAAACTAATGGACCAACTTTCATAAAATTTGGTGGGTAATACCCTTGGGTGCGACCCTGGTGCTGATTACGTTTTGGTACAATTCGGAAAAAAAGAACCCGCCTTTTTTTGCGAAATGGCTCCCAAAAATCTCATGTATTCACTCTAGCTGAAATATAATTTGACCAAATTTCACAAAATTTGGTAGATAAATCACATGTGGGATACTCTGGTGCTGATTAGATTTTAGTGCGATTCGGAAAAGAACAGCCTGCCTTTTTTTACGAAATGGCCCGCAAAAATCGCCAATATCTAAAGAAAGACTACGTATGTTCAAATGTATGAATTAAATGTCTGTTTTATACATAATTTTTGACGAGGAAAGGAATAAGAACAACTCTATTACTCTAGGACTAACCGTTCTCGAGATATTTGAGATTTTTCGGATTTTCTTATTCTCCTTTGGATTTTCTTATTCTCCTTTGGATTCTCCTTTGGAAAAATGTCCAATTACTAAATAAAAGCAGAAATTGAATAAAAATGCAAATTTAGTGTCATTTTGTGCAATTAAACTCAATTTAATGAGTTCTTGAAGCAATAAAGAAAAAATGAATTTGCGTTTGCAGAAAAAGTCATGTGCTGCCCACATCAGATTTTTATTTCAACCTCCATGAAAAGTATCTGAGTTTCACTCTTAACACGGATTTAGCAGCGTTTTCTGCAGTAAGTTTCATAAACAGTTCTATGCCGTCTCTGCTTTCTTTCAAAAGAATAAAAATATTCGAAATTCAGCAAACAAACAACTAAACTTTACTCGAACGTTGCTTTGCATCCATCATTTCTCATCATAGCATAGATTTCAGTGACAGCTTCAGTACTGCTTGGATTATGGTACGGATCAAAAACAATGAAATGGAAAATTCTCGTTCTGATATTTGTTGTTGCCAAACGTTCTATTCAGCCCCCCCCCCTCTCCCCCATTCTGTTCTATCCCAGGGATATTTTTCTTCCGAAATATATGTGTCCTAGTTTATGAATGATAAATAAGTATTGTATCGTGAATTTTTAAGCAGGTAGAAACAATATCCTTTCATGGGATGAAAAACAATGCGAGTTCTATGGTTGCAATATTTGTTCTGTTTGAGTCTTATGCACCTCATTGAATGTTTGGCGTTACAAAAATTGGAGAGTATCATGGAACTTAATCTTTTACACAAAGTAATCGAAAATTCGCGCACACTAAATTTTCCAATAATATAATGTGCCAAAAAATCGAAATAACAGAATTTTTTTCAGTCAGTTCGCACTTATACACTCATTTTAAATACATCAGAAATATCATCTGTTTTTTACTTTCCCTGCAATACATGGTAATGTATAGAGAAAGTATTGGAATCATGCCGAAAATCACAACTCGAGTTTTCGGCAGATCTACACGTTTCGAGACCTCTAGGATACGAAAAAACCATTTTTAACGTGACGTCTGTGTGTCTGTCTGTCTGTCTGTGTGTCTGTCTGTGCAATGTATGTATCCACCCTAACTCAAAAACTAATGGACCGAATTTCATAAAATTTGGTAGGTAAGTCACTTGGGTATGACTCTGATGCTGATTAGTTTTTGGTACGATTCGTAAAAACAGAACCCGCCTTTTTTTGTGAAACGGCCCGTAAAAATTTCATGTATCCACTCTAGCTAAAATACTAATTGGCCAAATTTCACAAAATTTGGTAGATAATTTACTTGTACGATACTCTGGTGCTGATTAGATTTTGGTATTAATCGGAAAAGCACAACCTGCCTTTTTTTATGAAATGGCCCGTAAAAATGTCATTTATCCAAACTAACAAAAATATTAATTGACCAAATTTCACAAAATTTGATAGATAAATTACTTGGGGGATACTCTGGTGCTGATTAGATTTTGGTATTATTCAGAGAAGAACAACCTGCCTTTTTTTACGAAATGGCCCTCAAAAATTGCAAAATCTAAAAAAAGCTACGTATGTTCAAATATATCAAGTAAATGCTTGTTTTATACGTAATTTTTGATGAGAAAATAATAAGAACAACTCTATTACTCTAGTACTAACCATTCTCGAGATATTTGACATTTTTCGCATTTAGTTATGCCACTTTTAGAAAAATGTCTAATTACCAGATAAAAAGAGAAAATGAATTATAATTCAAATTTAGTTTTATTTTGTGGAATTAAACTCAATTTAATGAACTATTAAAGAAAAAAAAAATATGAATTTGAGTCTGCAGGGAAAGTCATGTGCTGCCCACATCAGATTTTTCAATTCGTCAGAAGATAATTGGAAATATCCTTTCTATATAATATGGTTATAATATTGCATTTATTTTTCAAACAATTTTAAACGTCTTTACATTTTAGTGTTGTAAAATACTGTTTAAATTCATCGTTATAATATAATCAACTCAACAATTAAAGATTTTTATAAATTTTTGTTTAACTTGATATACTGTTTGTTTGTTTCTTAGTGCGATTCCACTCTTTGAGACTCTAACTAAACAGATTTTATTAATCATAGTAACAGGATATTTGGTATGTCTTTGATTTTGGGAAATATTTCAGTCATTTGGATTTCGAACCTGATCGGGCTAGCCCGGCATAGGTCCGCCATAGGAATGTTCTCGTTTTGAAGAACAAACTTGAGACTTGGAGCAGGTAGACAATCCAAATTCAGTATGTCGTTGTCCTTCGTTGTATAGTTTAATCCTTTGGCTTTTGAATCTTATAGGGCAAGTCCACCCTAGGTTAACAATCATAGTATATTCGCTTTTGGGGAATAACTAGAAAACCGGAGCAGCAAAATAATCCAAATTTGGTATGTCACTGTCTTTTGTTACATATTTAAATTCTTTGGATTTGGAACTTCGATCCAATTTGTTCTGGGTCTATTATACAGGGTGTCCCAAAAATATTGAAACACGCTTTGATTCTTTAGCTGTTGGAAATAAATGACCAATGTAAATTGCAAAAATGTTGAAAGTAAGGCAGAAAAAAAGACTACGCTACTGAAATAGTCCTCCCATTAATTTTCAAAAAGTTACATTTTTTAAATTTTTATACGACCCCCTTAGATAAATTTGGTAAGTCAGAAAATTTTATTTTTAATGCAACAAGATCATTAAAAAACCGCATATCTGTATCTTTAAAATCAACTGAATTATGATAAAGGAAAAAAATCTGACTTATTCCACTTTTCCGTACCATGTGAAAGGCTGTCTCATCAGTGAAAATATGGATCATACACAAATTGACGATGGAAATTGTTTAGATCAAAAATACGTTAATATGTGTCAAAATTTTTTATTACAAATGCATCTAAATAAAACATTACACAGACAGAGATCATGCAAAGCAGTGGTACTACTACGCGATTGGGTATCCTATCTGTTATCATCCAGTTTTATTTTTTGTGTGATATGTCACAAATTTACATTTCTAGTTTGATATATGGTCCCAATTCACAATGTTCAATTTTCAATTAAATATAACTCGCTCAATTTTAGTGATACAGATATGCGGTTTTTTTAATGATCTTGTTGCATTAAAAATAAAAATTTTCTGATTGACCAAACTTATCTGAGGGGATCGTATAAAAATTTAAAAAGTTTAACTTTTTGAAAATTAATGGGAGGACAACATTTTTGCTATGTACATTGTCCACTTACATATCTCCAGCAGGTAAAGCATTAAAGTGCGCTTCAATCTTTTTGGGACACCCTGTATATGAATGTTCTCATTTTCGGGGTATAATTCGAAATTTAGAGTATCAAGAAACTCATACTTGGCAGATCGCTGACTTTTGTGATGCATTTTAATGTTTCGTATATTGAACCTTAACGGCATAAACCGTCCTAGGACCACTATAAAAAATGTACTCTTTTCAGAGAGAAATAATTTGAAAATCGAAGTATCTAGAAAATCCAAAATTATTATGTGGTATATCGTTCTCTTTGATACCTTTAGGTTATATACATTTTAATAAATATATTTTTCATTTATTTAAGTTACACACAAATAATAAATTGAAGTAGTTTATTAAACTACGTTTTTTACTTTAACTTGTTTGATCTTGTAATTTTATGATGCATATTAAAGGATTTATAATATTTCAATATTTACGATTAAAATATTTATTTAATTAAGAACGTGAATAATCCATGCTAGGAATATGTAATATGTTGTTCAAATACGATAAATTAAAATATTTATTTAAATAAAATAACATTGTATTCTATTATATGCAAATAATACACAAGCCTTTCATTTAAATCATGTTACAACCAAATTTCAATTTGATTAAATTTACTTTGTTTAAATTCAACAATTGTAAGTGAAATCTTATTCAGTTATATATATATATATATATATTCGCTACGTTAAAGGTAATATTTTAGGCTGGATACTCTAAATCGAATAATGAACAGTGAGTTTTGAATGTTAAATTTGTATCATAATTTAAGTTGCCAAATATTGTAACGTGACATGAACTTGGCAAAACTTACCAAATAAACTTGTCAAATGGTGTAACTGGAAATGGTATCAAATGGTGTAAAAAATTTAATGGCATCAAATGGTGTAAAATACTTGTCAAATGGTGTAACGTGGTATGAACTTGGCACAAATATTGTAACGTGACATAACTTGACTCAAATATTGTAACGTGACATGAACTTGACTCAAATATTGTAACATGACATCAATTTGACTCAAATATTGTAACTTGACGTGAACTTGACTCAAATATTGTAACGTGACATGACTTGACTCAAATATTGTAACGTGACATGAACTTGACACAAATATTGTAATGTGGCATGAACTTGACTCAAATATTGTAACATGACATGAACTTGACTCAAATATTGTAACATGACATCAATTTGACTTAAATATTGTAACGTGACATGAACTTGACACAAATATTGTAACGTGACATGAACTTAACTCAAATATTATAACATGACATGAACTGTACTCAAATATTGTAACGTGACATGAACTTGATTCAAATATTGTAACATGACATCAATTTGACTCAAATATTGTAACGTGACGTGAACTTGACTCAAATATTGTAGCGTGACATGACTTACCTCAAATATTGTAACGTGACATGAACTTGACACAAATATTGTAACGTGACATAAACTTGACTCAAATATTGTAACATGACATGAACTTGGCGCAAATGTTGTAACGTGACATGAATTTGACTCAAATATTGTAACTTGACATGAACTTGACTAAAATATTGTAACACGACATGAACTTGACTCAAACATTATAACGTGACATGAACTTAACTCAAATATTGTAACTTGACATGAACTTGATACAAATATTGTAACGTGACATCAATTTGACTCAAATATTGTAACGTGACGTGAACTTGACTCAAATATTGTAGCGTGACATGACTTACCTCAAATATTGTAACGTGACATGAACTTGACACAAATATTGTAACGTGACATAAACTTGACTCAAATATTGTAACATGACATGAACTTGGCGCAAATGTTGTAACGTGACATGAACTTGACTCAAATATTGTAACTTGACATGAACTTGACTAAAATATTGTAACACGACATGAACTTGACTCAAACATTATAACGTGACATGAACTTAACTCAAATATTGTAACTTGACATGAACTTGATACAAATATTGTAACGTGACATGAACTTGAATCTAATATTGTAACTTGACATGAATACATTATTTTAGAATGACAGACAAGTGTACCAGAAAAACATATACTCTTTTAATTAAACATTTTGTGGGGTCAACCCGATAAATTCACAAGAACGTTTAAGTCAAAATTATAGAAAAATCGACCAAACTGCTACAAAACATGAATGTACACAACTATCACCGGTTATAAGCACCATCAAACTATTAAAATAACGCCGTAAATCAATTTTAGTAGAAAATGTATCTTATTTCCTCAATAAAAGTAGAGTTACGTAAAACAAGTAATAACTGAGTATCGACATTAAATTGAACGTTTTTCTTAATAAATTTGAAATAACTTGAGAATGATGCATTTCAATGCGTTGATGGTATTTGCTTCTACATAAAAATCATGTAAAATAGCAAGTTATTTAATATGGTTTTACTGAGTTATTGTAACTGATATCTTAAATGAAAATTAACACGACCAGAATTCATTATTATTTCAAATTTTACAGAAAAAATTTGAAAAATCGGTATTGTGGGTCCAAATGATTACAACTATAGCATGCTACTTTAAATTTAAAGGACTTCTCATACCTTCACTTTAAAGGGCTTGCAAAAATATTTCGATTGATATTATACTTGACAATGTGCCCCCCAGGAAGGACAGAAAGCTCCCCCCCCCCCCAATGGCGGATAATGACGTCACAAACAAAAAAAATTGATCCGCGGCAATTTTCACAACAATGATTGGAACTATTAAGTCTCGTGATCATATAAAACCTTTTATGCATGGTTATGAGTTTTCGATCAAATTAAAAATAAATTCTATCGAGTTCTAAAATTTTTGATCGCAAATTTTCGAGGATATAAAAATTAAAATGTGTGGACACAAGAAATCGACCACAGACAGATAGACGGACATCACTCCAAAAGTAGTCGACACCTGTTCAGGAAGTCTTAAATCATATAGTGGCATCAAAAGCTCGAATTCAAAAAATTTCGAGAGAATAATACTTTCTCTACACTGTATTACATAGTATGAGAAAGTAAAAATTAGAACACTGGAAGCTTTACTTAAATTCGTTAGATAAGCTTGAAATTTAAGGAGCACATAATGATTTTACCCGTCTATGGATGTCACAACAATTAGTGAATTGACTAATTTGTTCAAGGCATTCGTGCTCGATGACGTATAAACCAAGATACCTCAGCAAAACAATGCTGGTTCCATATGAGCTATAAGAGCTGTACCGGCATAGAGCCCTACAGTGGCCCCTATTGGATGTTTTATCTTTGTACTTCCACAACCTATGTGGGCAACCCAGATAGGAAACATATCGCCATTCCATATGAAGCTCACACTGCCCATATGGGACGCATTCACACTGTTCATATGGATCCTACAGTAATTCTTTAGGAAAGTAATTTCTTTAGGAAAAATTGGAATTCAAGAGACAATTGATAAAAATTGGAATTCAAAGACAATTGACGAAAGATATTTTCGAGTGATTTTATTAACTCGTATTTATACATCACCTTTTTTGATAATTATTGTATTACTTATAATTTAGTGAATTGCATAGGAGATGAAAACTGTGAACCCTAGCTTCGTAAATGAACAACTGGATTTGCTGTTTTCTTTTTATAAAACTATACCATTTAAAATCATTACAAAGTGATGATTTTAAATGTTTAAAAGTTTAAATGTATCTTTATCCTCTTTAGATGCCTTTGTAGAAGATTTTTATTCAATCTGTCAAAAGTTATTTAACTCAAACTTAGAGTGCTTGATTTTTCGACCTTTCTATCCAAGGGCAATAACACATGACGGCACTGTTTAAAATATATAAATCAGTTTATTGGGTATTTCACAGAATTTACAACAACTTGCTGTTTAAAGCAACGAACAACATAGATGCTAATCGTTATTGCACACGCCCATAATAAATGACAAATATACAAGCTAGTACAATATACTAGGCTGGTGATAATGCTTACTAGGATATGCATTTACAAAGCTTATATGCTTACCCCGGCATTCTGTTACTTCGCCCCGTATTGCGAGTACACCCCGAATGCTAGACCCTTCCTAGTCATCGTTGTACCGAATGCGGTTTCCTTCCACTCACTACTCGAATCCTTCGTTTACTTAAGGGTGAGTGTCAGTAAATCTTCTGCCCTATCCGCGCTTTGTTAACTTTCGCAGAACACATTTTCCGCCGTAATTCTGCTCAAACAGTTGCGAAATATTTTCTGAAAGATAAAATACAATGCTTAGATTATATTAAAACAAAATTTAATACTAAATAAAATATAGAATATTTTTTTTATTTTAATCCAAAATATTTTTTGGTGCTGCCATCTGTTGTCGTAATTTAATTCATACCGATTATTTGCACTTTTTAATGAACACTTTTAAATGTCTATTCCTTCTAAGACAGTATTAAATACAACAACAGCTCATATATTATAATACCACAATCACGGAAATGTGATAAATCATTCTATAAATTTGATATGGAGATATAAATGTACACTAGTGAGGACTGCAGCCTTGTCTTTAAGTTCCTTTGTCTTCAAGTCCAAGTTCAATTACCTTTTCGTGATTGTGGCATTATTATATATGATCTGTTGTATTTAATACTCTATTAAAAGGAATAGACATTAAAAATGTTCATTAAAAATAAAAAATAGTCGGTATGAATTAAATTACTACAACAGATGGCAGCACCAAAAATATTTTGGATTACAATAAAAAAAAATCTGATGTGGGCAGCACATGACTTTTCCTGGAGATATTTATTAATATTATATAATACTTTATTTTAATTAAATTTAATTCACTATTAATTCAATTTTCGTTCTCATTTGGTAACTGGACTTATTTTCAAAGGTGGCGTAGAGAAAAAACGAAAAAACGAAAATATCTGGAGAACGACACGTCCTAGTGTAATGGGGTTAGTCTTATTCTTTTCTTCGTTAAAAATTACGTATAAAACAAGCATTTAATAGATATATTTCGGCATACGTAGTTTTTTTATTTAAGATTTTGTCGATTTTTGCGGGCCATTTTGCAAAAAAAGGCAGGTTATTTTTTTCCGAATCATACCAAAATCTAATCAGCACCAGGGTGCTCCACAAGCGACTTATCTACCAAATTTTATGAAATTCGGTCCATTAGATTTTCAGGTAGAGTGGATACAACCGTTTGCGGGCCATTTCGCAAAAAAAGGCGGGTTCTTTTATTCCGAATCGTACCCAATACTAATCAGCACCAAATTCGCCCACAAGTGACTTACCAAATTTTATGAAATTTGCTCCATTAGTTTTTTAGTTAGAGTGGTTACAAAATCTGCACAGACAGACACACAGACAGACGTCACGCTAAAAATAGTTTTTTCGTATTCTAGAGGTCTCGAAACGTGTAGATCCGTCGAAAACTCGAGTTGCGATTTTCGGCACGATTCCAATACTTTCCCTATACATTACCATGTATTGCAGGGAAAGTAATATATTCTATATTCTATTGAGTATTAAATTTAGTTTTAATATAATTTAAGCATTGCATTTTATTTTTCAGAAAATATTTCGCAACTATTTGAGCATAATTTCGGCGAAATCGTGTTCTGCGAAAGTTAACATAGCGCTGATAGGGCAAAAGATTTACTGACGCTCACCCTTAAGAACCCTTCTTTCATTCCAAGAACACTGGAAACCTCAGGATCCGAAACATATTCCTCTTCTACCATAGGAACACAGAAAATACTGATTATGTTGGTGATTCGTCTAGCAACCGAACCATTAAGATGATGTTAGTATAAAGGAACATAAATTATAATGCAAATTGAGGGAAATAATAATCTAAAGACTATTTAGATCTCACAACTTTATCCATCTTCAAAGATGCCAAAAATGTGTTATCTCACCAAAAATTACTTTTGACAATCGCACTTCTTTTCCTTCTCATATACTAAATTAAATAGATAAGATAAAAGAGAAACTCAAGAATGTTTCATATTTCCTATTGTTTTTTTTTTCTTAACTTATTCACCGTAGGATTTATTTAGGAATTCTTGCGAGATGTAGTATGGGCAAAATAATGAGATATGATGGATTCCAAGGAATTTTTCTGAAATTCGTATCATCAAAACATTTTAGGCGTTGTTCTTACATTTATTGTTTCGGCACTGACATCCTAAAGATGTTATTTTTGTGCATACATTTATAGTATATCTGCATGGGATTTTAGCATAGAAAATTTGTTTTCATATTTGTAGTTCGTAAATTTTTATATAGTGAATCAAGTTGAAAGAAAATTATAGTTTGTGCAAAGCTGATTCGTGACTTCCCTTTTAATATTTTGTAGTTCCATTCCCTTCTTATTAGAGACTAGCAGCATACCATTTTTTTCGTAAGGAACATATAATGTATAGAAACTTAAAATTCACAATTATGTGCAAATTCCTATAGTATCCTAAATAACACTGTTATTCAAAACGTTCTATTAAAATATTTAAATTATGTACCTAAAAAGCAATTTAAGAACCTCTGCTATCCCTATGCAAATTTATCTTCACAGGCAGATATGGTAATAACATGCAGGTCCCATTTGTAATCAAATTTACAAAAAAAATGAAATTCGATAATTATATACCAAAATGAAACCGTTATAAAATTGGATCAACATATGCTAAAATGGTATTGGAAGATATACACGTACCATCTTAATTTTGTTACAATTGGTTAAACATGATGCATGAGTTTGAAAAATATTTGCCAAAATAAAACAGATGACTTAAATTGAAAATATTGATTATTCCCGCGACCTTTCACGACGAAATCTGTAATTGATGTAATCCAGTAAAAAATGCAACTCCGATAAAATTTATTTTTATATTTTTTGGATTTAATAAAAAAAAATTATCTGCTGTATAATTTCATTGGATTTGGTTCCGTTGCTAAGCAACATGATATCATTTTCTTCAAATAAATTTGCGGAAAAGATATCGTCCTGATAATTTTGATTGTGCCCGAATACCATTGGTTGAATTGCAGTTCGACGGAGACAAGCCGCAGCTTTCATCGTAGATTTCAAGTATCGAAATATCCGGAAAAAATTCGTAAAAGGTATCGGAAAAAATTCAGTATTTGTTCATAAAATTTGAAAGAACAGGAAGCGTCGAAGCTGATTTGACTAAATATGCCTATCAGCGCCATCTGTTGGGAAATTTTTCAACTATTTTTTCAAACCACAGTATGGAAATTTTACTGGCTGTCCAATAAATATACACTTTATTTCACCCTTTTATCTGTAACCGTTTCCGAGATGTTCATTTTTAAAGTTGGGAAGTCCTTTTTGGGACACCTTGTAATTTATGTATACCAAATTTGGTGGGTTATCACAGCCACAGTAAATTCACGACATCTAAAATAGTCAACACATTTTGAATAAAAATACTTTATTTATGATAATTTCCTCTATACTCAATTTAAAATTGCACTTTTAACAACCAATAATATTTATACACATATCAATTAAAAATGTTTCTCCGTTCAGTAATACCATATCCATTTCTTTTTTTATAATCTCAAATGTGGATCGATTTGACCGAATGATACAGAACAACAAACAAAAAAAGAAAACTTTCGAATGCTGCTGTAGTGAGTAACAAAAAGAAACACAATATATATATTTTTTCTTTTTCCATTGTTTCCTTTTTTAACCTATTGTCTGAAGACGGGGGTTGTTTAGGAATCCTTGTAAGTTGTCGGTTGTTTGGCGTAAGGAAAAATAAGAAATGATAAATTCAGGGGCATTTTTCTGTAAAGCTTCGATCAACCAAAATTTTGAAACGTTGTTCCATTATTCATTGTTTTGGCATTTTTTAAAGGTGCTATTACTGTATGCGTTTTGTCAAGTGGCATGTAAGTCAATATAGAGAATTCTCTATGGCAGAGGTGCCAAAAATATGTCTTAGATTGCCACGTCTGGTTAAAAGCATTATGCACTATAAAACTACCAAAACTTTATTTAAATATGTATGTATATATATATACAGGGTGATTCAAAAGTTCGGATCAAAAGTAAAACGCTGTAAAAAATATCTATGGTCGGAGAGACATACGGTTTGCAGATTAATATTCACCGTGGTGGGGGGTTTTGTATGGCATGAAAAAAAATAGTTCAAAATCTCGACACTAGGGGAGCGCTACTGCGAAGAAAACAATGCGAGGTAATAATTGTGAAATGAGATATTTTATTTCAATGTGATTTACAGCTGCAAGTGCTCAATGTGTCCACCACCACGTTCCAATACTGAGTCCAGTCGTGGTATTACGTCTGATACAGCATGAAATAGCGTAATAACGGGAATGGCTGCTACCTCCTACCGTAAGACGCCTTTCAGTGCTGGTAAGGTCTGGCTTTCCTCTATAGACCTGTGATTTTAGGTATCCCCACAACGAGAAATCATGGGGTGTGAGATCTCGGAATCTCGCAGGGCAGTCATGTGTGCAATCACCTCCATGCATAAGTCATCTCCATGGCTTTATCTGACGCAGCCCCCTGAGTGTCGAGAGAACTAATTTTTTTTCATGCCACACGAAAACCCCCCACCACGGTGAATATTTATCTGCAAACCGCATGTCTCTCCAACCCATAGATATTTTTTATAGCGTTTTACTTTTGCTCCGAACTTTTGAATCACCCTGTATATATGATTCCAAGAACAACAAAAACTAATTAATATTTTATTAGATTTTCTATGCATATTAAAGCAAACACATAAAAATGAAAATATTAGATTTCGCTAAGGGAATGCTTCCATTCGGGTTCCCCCGTTGCTATGCAATGGGATGTGCGTTGTTATGAAAAGAAATGGTTGTGCGCATGTGTGGAGGTAAAGCGGGTGATTTGGAAATTTAGTACTGCTATCCTTATCTGTATTATTTACATTTAAGTAGCGTGCTCTTATTTTAGACCCGGGTAATACGTTCCAATACTCAGTATCGGACACCAACATATTGTATCGGATTGAACTTAATATCAATATAGGAGGTATGCCGTCATATGACGGAAATCAGAATTTGCGATATATTACTTCCCATTTGGAAGTAGTATTTCTATTTTTGAAGTAATCGTCAAAAAGTTATGATTTTTAATAAAACATTAATAAATTAAATTAAATGTTGCTAAACGTGTTTCAATCACAGATAAACATTCCAACCCAGACCATTAGCATTTTCATAACCCTCCACGTGAACACTAAGTTTTTCTTGACTAAAACACGCTTGGCAACATTTTGTAGCAGCGGTACCCAGAGATAGATAGTTAAACAGACAGATAAATCAAGGCTTTTATATTATTAATATACCTATATGAACTTTTCTTCCTTTATCTTGTGTATTCTGCTTTTATGAATAAAAAGTAATCTTAAAATAATTGGAATTGACTATTATGAGCTAGGTTTTAAATGATCAATTAATGTCCACAGATTAATTAAATCAAATTTTATAGTAAACCCTATCACTGTAGTTGATTCAAATGTTTACATTGGTTAAATAAATTCACTCTCCAGCTAAATTCAAACACTGAATTGTTTAAATAACAGTTCCCCCGAATGATCTATGTATTTAGTTGAGTTTTGCTCTGCAGTTAAGATAATTAAATACAGTTGTATTTTAATACGATAACAGTGAAAGTATTTTGAATCGATGAACGGTGATCGATGTTGGAAATCGTCTGCGCGGTTTTGTTCATGCCTAGAGACGTGAATGTTTACGTTCCTGGTTATGTATAATCTAGCTGCGGTGAATACAACTAGCGGTCAACTTTTAATATGAAACGTTTTAATACTTGGGTATAAATTAAATAGTAAAAGTAATGTGACGAGAATGAAAACGTAGTATGTTACGGAAGTAGCATTATTGTTATGAATACCTAACAAAAAGTCATTGTTATAATTGGAACGTCTGGCTCACTTGATTTCGGCGACGAATTTGGAGAAATATTGACAACCTGGTGACTATCGGCGAGTTCAGGAATCGTCTGGAATTTTGTAGGTTAACTAAAATTTCCAGGAGTTACGTGCTTTTTGAAGAAATTACCACAGATGGTATATAAGCTCTTCGTAGTTTGCTTATGGACGTTGTACAAATAAAAGTATATTTCGAACTTAACACATAACCCAATGTGTAAATTTTCTTGTTGTATATACACTTTTAAAAGCTGTATTATAGAACAGTTATGGTAGAAAAGTGTAAAAAAGAATAAATTTTGGATCTGTCACATCTGTAAACTGACATGCCTACCCTAAATGCTAGTTTGCGATTATTAATATGGCTGAAATCATGCTCGCCCAGTGACTACAAGCGTTGCAGCTAAACGTTTCCTTGTCGATAACTTAGTTGTTCGTGGTCCAATGCTAACGAAATATACTGCGTTCTATTGATCTATCAAAACAGTGTAACTTTCCAAAAATTGAAACATCAAAAATTTAAAATAAGCCAAAAAAAAAAATCTGATGTGGGCAGCACATGACTTTCTTTATATAATGCAATGAATTTACTACTTTTACAGCAAGAAAATAGGTTATTCTTATAGTAGATACTTATATTCTTTCCAAGATATTGAATTTTCGTCAATGAGTCGTCATTTTCATTGATTTAGCGTCATTTTTATCCATTTGGCGAGATTTTCATTAATTTGGCAACATTTAAAAAAGTCGCCAATTTGGCGACATTCCGCCAAATTCGTCATCAAAATCTCGCCAAGCGTTATGGACGGAGAAATAAGTTATTCTTATAGCAGATAAATGAATATTGGCGTTCAAATGCCAAAGTATTACTCAAAGTATCTTTTCTCATGAATGGAACGAGCTAGATCCACAAGAATGGTGTCACCCAATTTATGGCATGATATTGCATATGAAAAGTGAACATGTTTCTCAACAGTTAATAATTTTGTTTTTAATTTATGGTTTTTTTTTTATAAATTTATTTAAAAAATATGCAATATCTCGAGAACGGTTCATGCTAGCGTTCTAATGTTTGTGTCAAGCGTTTTCTAAGGAAAAATTACATAAGAAATGTCTATTTGCGTAACTTTATTAAAGGTTTTGATTTTTTTCAATATTTCACTCGAAAATTTTGGGGGTTCTGAACATTCGATTGCGTTTAAAAACAATAGGCTTCCAGTATTCACGATTTTGTACCAAATTTCATTCGAATCGCTCTATTCGCTCGTGAGATATCGTCTCCACAGACTCACTGACACACACACGCATACTTTCACACATACACACACATACTTTCACACACACGCACATACTTTCACACACACACACACACACATCACATCAAAAATGTTTGATTTGTGATCAGGGATGTTTGAAACTTGCTCTCCCGTCGAGAACTCGAATTTGAATTTTCGACCCCGTCACAATACCTTCCTTATACTTTATGTATATAAGGAAAGTAATCATCGAAACCTTACCCTATGTACCTTACACTAACGTCCCACTCATACACATATTAACCTTTTCCCATTCGCAAAAGGAGTAATGTACCACATCAATCTGTAGAATTACTCACCACTTTTTTGCCAGTCCCAGTTAAAGATAGACACATAAATTGCTGAAATAGATCCAATAGAACCAAAAGTATAGATATAAACGAATGGTGTTAGAAATAGGAAATTGATAGAAAATGTTATAGCTTATAGTGCAGTTCTTGGTTATTCGGTGTTGAAGATCACTAGCAAGCATGGAATTGGTCCATTGATATTGATGACTGCATTATGAACCCGATTTCTTTCTTATTCCGTATTGTTTTCTGTTTTCCTTTTTTGAATAATGACGTGTAAAACATTCGTTTATTGCATTAATTAATTTATAGTCAAAATGCATTATTTAACTTCGTGACTCAGAGAACTATTTTTCGATTACTAAGAAACGTTAGGCTGTAACGTTTACCGTCATTTCATCGGGCGTGCCTTCGGTCAGCGCAAGTGTTTAGCTCATCCAGGCACAAAGCGCAAATTGATATGCAAAGTTATAAATTTTAAAATTTTATACGTTTCTACCTGAGATATTTATAATGCAGTTTGAAAGATATATACTACCAGGAGAAAAATACCATATTGAACGCAAATATAATGGCATTTCTTTTGTATAATTTTGTTTCATCCATTTCACACTTCTTTCAGGATTTACTCAAACACTGGCGAATTCTCAATTCGTTTTTACTCGTATCACGCCAACAACCCAACTGGATGATGATGAGGTCCTCTGTACACTACCAAGACCTTTCGATTCATCTCATGATTAGGAGTAGCTGCTTGGATGACCGGAAGGTATACCCTCTGTACACTACCCAGACTGTTCGACTCACCCGAAAGTTAGGAATAGCTGCTTGGATGACCAGGGAAAGTACACTGCCCAGACTGTTCGACTCACACAAAGGTAGCTACTTGGATGACCGGAAAGTATACCCTCTGTACACTCCCCAGACCGTTCGACATATCCAAATGTTATTAGTAACTGCTTGGATGACCGAAAAGTATATGCTCTGTACACTACCCAGACCGTTCGACTCACCTGAAGGTAGCTGCTTGGATGACCGGAAAGTATATCCTCTGTATACTATCCAAACTATTCGACTCACCCAAATGTTATAAGCTTCTTGGATGACCGGATAGTATACGCCTGTACACTACCTAAACCGTTCGACTCATCCGAAGGTAGCTGCTTGGATGACCGGAAAGTATATCCTCTGTACACTACCCAGACCGTTCGACTTACCCGAGGGTTAGGAATAGCTGCTTGGATGACCAGGGAAAGTACACTGCCCAGACTGTTCGACTCACATAAAGATAGCTACTTGGATGGCCGAAAAATATACCCTGTGTACACTACCCAGACCGTTCGACTCACCCAAATGTTATTAGTAGCTGCTTGGATGACCGAAAAGTATATGCTCTGTACACTACCCAGACCGTTCGACTCACCCGAAGGTAGCTGCCTGGATAACAGGAATGTATATCCTCTGTACACTACCCAGACTATTCGACTCACCCAAATGTTATTAGTAGCTGCTTGAATGACCGAAAAGTATATGCTCTGTACACTACCCAGACAGTTCGACTCACCCGAAGGTAGCTGCTTGTATGGCAGGAAAGTATATTCTCTGTACACCACCCAGACTATTCAACTCACCCAAATGTTATAAGTAGTTTCTTGGATGACCGAAAAGTATACGCTCTGTACACTACCCAAGCCGTTCGACTGATCTGAAGGTAGCTGCTTGGATGACCGGAAAGTATACCCTCTGTACACTACGACTCACCTAAATGTTAGGCGTTGCTGTTTGGATGACCGGAAAGTATACGCTCTGTACACTACCAGACCGTTCGACTTACCCAAATGTTAGGAGTAACTTGTTGGATGACCGGCAATTATACCCACTGTGAAAAGTTCTGAAAAATAATCGTGATTTGAAAAATTCTTAACCAATCTATAAAATTAGAGAAATTACAAATGTCCTGAGATGTCAACTTAAAGATATCAGCTAAATTCGTCACCAAGATCCGCTAAATTATCGCCAAGGACTCTCGTTCTTGAACCTTAAATTATAACAATGATTTCTGTTTGGTATTCGTAACAATTTGGTGGTAATTCTGTTTTACATACTACCATTTCCTCTGTCACATTTATTCCGTGATTTACTACATATCACACCCCCTAAGATGTTTCAATATTAAAAATCGTTGTTGTCACAGTTGATTCAAACTCGGGACAAAAATTAATCCACAAAAGTCTAAACATAAATACACACGCTTACATTTCAGAAAAATATCAACGTCCTCAATCTCTTCTATAAATTTAATTAAAATTCGAAGCCTTTGCTTCCATATGTTAAGTCTGCAAACGTTTTATGGATAGAATTGTAGAACACATAACTTGCGAACCAGAATATCACAAACACTGTTTAACATATAATTCAGTGACACAATACAACAAAGGTATAAGCATAACATGAATACATCGAGTTACAAAATTTCTAAGTTAGCTTTAAATTAATCCTTCCATTGAAATATTCTTAAATATTTATCACTTTATTTGAACAAGTTCGTTTCTCTTGACATTCAAATTCCAAATCTCGGATTGTTTGTTTAAGAGTTGTCCCAGTGAGATATGCCATTTAATTGAGTTTTGTGCTACAATTATGAAAATTAAATACCACTTTAATTTAATGCGATTAATATGAAAAATCTTCGGATCCATGCAAAATGATCGATGTTTTTTAATAGATGTTCTGCGATGTTCTTTAATGTTCTTTAATAGATGTTATGCGATGTTCTTTAAGTCAGTGACGTGAAGTGAATGTCAGTTGTACAAGGCAAAAGTCATTTCGGAGAAGGAAATGATGCAAATAACTTTGAAAGGTCCAAGTGTGAACGCGTTAGGCCTATCTATTGTAACGTGAACATGTCCGATCGAATAAAAAGGTTTCTGGAACACCTAGCGGATAATTACAAAACTTAGTGAACTCGGTATCAAAGCGAAAAATCTAATTACAAAGTTATAGAGCATTCATAAACACAAAATACGCCTTTAAGAGGCGTTTCCAAATTTCGGAAGACACGCCCATTGTAAATACCAGTACACATGGACTGAAAAACTTGAGCAACGTATAACAGCACAAATAATACAACAATGCAGCATACAGCTGTTTCGAGGATACGCTGGATACCCTTCGTCAATGTAAAAGAACCGACAAGCTCGAAGTCTAAACGAGGAATGGACGCAAAAACAGAGGGTTTCGTCCAGAAAAGAGCACCACATGGAAAATTTTGAGTTATCGCAGTTCGGCTAATTAATGTTTGGCTATAGTTTATTATACATCCTGTGTTATTTTATATCTAATTTAGCATCAAAATGCACCTGCTGCATAAGTAATTCCTTCCTCTTCCTATTGTCTTTGAAAATCAAATGTTTTCAGCCTTTTACGAGCTTTTCGAACTTCATATGTAGTGCTAGAGGCTCGAAATTCCTTCACATTCCATTTTTCCGGCACTACCCGAATGGTTTTTTAAACACACTATTTTATGATTATTTTTCCACTTTTCATACCGAGGGCCACTTTTCTTACTTCTGTAGCTGTTGCAGCCTTTACAAAAAGAAGACATTACTTCGGTTTCAATAACCTTCCCGCTTTCTGCTCCGATTAGTGTACACACACCTACAAGTAGCGAATGCCCCCTGGTTTTCCAACTACCATCTCCACTTACAGTAATATCTTTCGATCCATTTGATAATTCTCTTTCGTCCTGGACAGCAGTTTTCATTGAAGATTTAGCTACAACAGATGTGGCATTTAAAATCCTGCGATTAATTTTATTATATGATTTCTGAGAAACAGGCGCTGGAAGACCCATCATAGAACAAAAAGTAGATAAAGCCGATAAACCCTGCCCTATACATCGCATAGAAAATACAGCTCTTTTGTTTATTTCTGGAATATTTTTCTTAACACCAAGCATTTTTGTATTTTTCACAGACTTTAGTTCATCACAGCTATCAAAATATACAAGAAATGTGGATGCTAAACCCATTGAAGATTTTTCACGTATATTTATTGTTCCATGACATATTTTGCAGCACAAAACATTTGCAAGCTTCTTGAAAAGTACTGATATATCAACGATTCTATATTCATGTTCTTCAGATGAAATGTGTGACTTATCAAGTGAAAGTTCATCTTTTGAGCTGAACAGTTTTTTTACTTGAAGCACTTAGCTTAGGCGTAGAATCAACATTTTGTCATTCGAACACTTTCGGATTGGTTTTGTTTTTAATTACATACATATTTCATTGAAAACGTCTTCTTTTCGTTCTTTTACCAGAACGAGATTTAGTTGCCGGTGTATCCATTATTAGAAAGCAAAAAGCAAAAAGTTTATATTTAAAAATTGCACCAAACAGCCTTGTGCGTTGAAGTTTACACAAATAAATATGCAAACGTGAAGAAGTTTGTAATGTCTAATTATAAATAGATTAACTGTATTTTAGTTCAAAGTTATGCTTAAACAACATAAATGCAGCAAATCAATCGTAAAAAGTAAGAAAATATAATGAAAAGAAATTGAGAAACTCAGAAGAAATTCTTCACGTTAAAACAAGTTAACGGCTCTAGAATATAAACAAACTGGGCTGAGCAGTTCAGTAGAGGTGAGTAGTTGCCTTCCTACTGCTGCACAGAAATAATTAAATAAATAATTAAGACATGGTGGTGAAAAAAGTATTAGATTTACATGACAAAACAGCAAACTGCAAACGTAAACAAATAGTGACGTCCCTTCAAAAATGGCGGCGATGGCTGACATGACAAAATTTTCGAAAGTGTATGTTGCATAAAAGCTTATAACTTTAGAAATAATGCGAATTTTAGAATGCGGTTTTTTGCACAGTGTTCAGAAATGTTCAAACATTCAGAATAAAATAAAATTGAAAAATTGATTTTTTGCCCCCTTAAGGCCGCTATCTCATCGCATAGCACATCTTTTCATCATTTCTTATTTCGATAGTTTTGGTGTTACTAGGGGGGTTTATTGAAACTATTGACCCGTGTATCAATATTTTATTTCAAAGGCGTTACTTATGAAATCGCGAATTTTGGTTTGCAGAACCCCTAAATCAACAAATATTGGAAAACATAAATTATTCCTCTTTTTCCTTTACCATGCGTTCTACGTTGCAACAAACTTTTCTCTAGGTTATCTTGAAATTATTTTTTCTATCATTCTACAAATCGCACGTTTTGTTATTCAGCAAGTAAGGCGTGTTACATAATAAAAAGTCTGATGTGGGCAACACATGACTTTCCTTATATAATGTAATGAATTTACTACTTTTACAGTAAAAAAATAGGTTTTTCTTATAGTAGATACTAATATTCTTTCCAAGATATTGAATTTTCGACAATTAGTCGTCATTTTCATTGATTTAACATCATTTTTATCCATTTGACGAGATTTTCATTAATTTGGCAACATTTCAGAAAAGTCGCCAAGTTGGCGACATTCCGCCAAATTCGTCGCCAAAATCTCGCCAAGCGTTATGGACGGAGAAATAAGTTATTCTTACAGCAGATAAATGTCTATTGGCTTTCAAATACAAAAGTATTACTCAAAGTATCTTTATTCATGAATGGAACGAGCTAGATCCACGAGAATGATGTCACCCAATTTATCGCAATGTATTACATATTAAAAGTGAACATGTTTCTCAATAGAAAATATTTTTTTTTTATTTTATATGACTTTTTGATAATTTTTTTGAAAAATGTACAATATCTCGAGAACGGTTCATGTTAGTTCTAAACGCGTTCTAAAATTTATGTCAATAGCTTTCTAATGAAAAATTACACAAGAAATGCCTATTTGCGTAACTTTATTAGCGGTTTTGATTTTTTGACGATTTTTTCAACATCTCATTCGAAAATTTAGGGGGGTTCTGAACATTCGATTGCGTATAAAAACAATAGACTTCCAGTGTTTACGAATTGTGATTTTTGTACCGAATTTCGTTCGAATTGGTCCATTCGTTCGTCAGTTATCGTCACCACAGTCTCACTGACACACACACACACACACACACACACACACACACACATACTTTCACACACACACACACATATTTTAGACACACACACACACACACACACACACACACACACACACACACACACACACACACACAGACATCACTTCAAACATGTTTGATTCGTGATCAGGGGTGCTTGAAACATGCTCTCCCGTCGAAAACTCGAATTCGAATATTCGACCCCGTCACAATACTTTCCTTATACAGTACTAGCCGCCTTTGGCGACCAGCCTGTTCGCTACCCTTGAAAATTCTGACCGTGGCAAACTCGTTGGCGCGACCTACCAGAAAGGTGTAAGGTAACTGCTTGGAAGGCCAGGAAGTGCCACACAATTTAGACCGGAACCCAATGGGGGAGGCATCCAAAGAGACCGTACCCTCCTTCCCCTACCACAAACCTCTCGGAAGGACTTGCAGTCCCACACGTTTAACGTGATCGTACTCCGCGTGAACACGGCTGCAGTTTTGGCAATGGCGGGAATCGAACCCGGGCCTACCGAGTGAAATTCCCGCGCGCTAACCACTGGGCTACCGTGCCATCCGCGACAATCTCCATAACTTTATTTTTATTCGGCAATTTTGGGAATCGATCCCGGGCCTACCAAGTGCAAATCCCGCGCACTAACCACTGGGGTACTTCACCCTCCGCGATATTCTTCATAACTTATTTTTTATTCACCCAATTTAGACCGGAACCAAGTGGGAGAAGCATCCACAGGGACCGTACCCTT
The DNA here is from genome assembly GCA_951213105.1 of Amaurobius ferox. NCBI lineage: Eukaryota > Metazoa > Arthropoda > Arachnida > Araneae > Amaurobiidae > Amaurobius > Amaurobius ferox. The sequence continues at coordinate 50,651,688 of OX578150.1, read as the reverse complement.
CTTCCCCTACCACCAACCTCTCGGAAGGACTTACAGACCCACATGTTTAACGTGATCGTACTCCGCGTAAACACGGCGGCAATTTTGGGAATCGAACCCGGGCCTACCGAGTGCAATTTCCGCGCGCTAACCATTGGGCTACTTTGCCCTACGCGACAATCTCCATAACTTTCTTTTTATTCATCCAATTTAGACCGTACCCTCCTTCCCCTACCACCAACTTCTCGGAAGGACTCACGGACCCACATGTTTAACGTGCTCGTACTCCGCGTAAACACGGCGGCAATTTTGGGAATCGAACCCGGGCCTGGTAACTGGTTGGACGGCCAGGATGTGCCACCCAATTTAGACCGGAACCCAGTGGGGGAGGCATCCACAGGGAACGTACCCTCCTTCCCCTACCACCAACCTCTCGGAAAAACATACGGACCCATATGTTTAACGTGATCGTACTCCATGTCAGTGGCGGAAATCGAACCCGGGCCTACCGCGTGCAATTCCCGCGCGCTAACCACTGGGCTACTTCGCCCTCCGCGACAATCTCCATAACTTTATTTTTATTCACCCAATTTAGACCGTACCCTCCTTCCCCTACCACCAACCTCTCGGAAGGACTCACGAACCCACATGTTTAACGTGATCGTACTCTGCGTGAACGTGGCGTAAGTTTTGGCAGTGGCGGGAATCGAACCCGGGCCTACTGAGTGCAATTCCCGCGCGCTAACCACTGGGCTGCCGCGCCCTCCGCGACAATCTCCATAACTTTCTACATATTCACCCAATTTAGACGGGAACCCAGTGGGGGAGGCATCCACAGGGGCCGTATCCTCCTTCCCCTACCACCAACCTCTCGGAAGGACTTACGGACCCACATATTTAACGTGATCGTATTCCACGTAAACACGGCGGCAGTTTTGGCAGTGGCGGGAATCGAACCCGGGCCTACCGCTAACTTCCCGCGCGCTAATTTGCAATTTAAAATGACCATATGCTTAATTCCATCATCCTCATTCCATTGTTTCATTGTTCCACATTTAAAATATCCATAAAATTAAAATATCCAAAAGTTAAAATATACATTTAAAAAATCCAGATCGTCCCATCATTTAAAATATAAATATAATAATTTATATAGAGCAAAGGCGCTCTATTCAGAACCGTGACGTCACCTCCACCTTGACGTCCCCACCCACCACCTTCCCTGCTTCAGCGGGGGAGAAACGAACGGAACGCCGAGAAATTTAAAATCATGACGTCTTTAAAATTGCGATGCTGAAGGCAATTTTCATTATTTCTGGACCAGATTAGACTTGTAAGAATGCCAGATATTTCAGCTTTCTAAAAATGTAAATTATTAGTCGAAATTATGAGTACTTTTTACTATGCGAGAATTTAAAAACCAAAAATCGTTTTTTTGAGCCAAAAGTGACTTTTGTTTTAAAATCTTTAAAAAATATTAGAAATCGAAATGGAGATTTGAAATTGATATATTTTTACTCGTAATTGTCTGCTCTTTCCGATGGTGTGAGTTGTTTTTTTCTACGACGTCTGGATCGTGGAGAAAAAAGGGCAAAAAAGGTCGAAATCGCATAAAACATTAAATAAATAAAAAAATAATTAGAATTTTGAAAATCGGTTTTCACGTGTCCCCTTCCCTCCCCCCCAGGTCTCCGATTGCCAAATTCCGTAGCTCTCCGACGCGCGGTCGCGAAACGTATAGTGTATAAGACAGGGAACGTACCCTCCTTCCCCTACCACCAACCTCTCGGAAAAACATACGGACCCATATGTTTAACGTGATCGTACTCCATGTCAGTGGCGGAAATCGAACCCGGGCCTACCGCGTGCAATTCCCGCGCGCTAACCACTGGGCTACTTCGCCCTCCGCGACAATCTCCATAACTTTCTTTTTATTCACCCAATTTAGACCGTACCCTCCTTCCCCTACCACCAACCTCTCGGAAGGACTCACGAACCCACATGTTTAACGTGATCGTACTCTGCGTGAACGTGGCGTAAGTTTTGGCAGTGGCGGGAATCGAACCCGGGCCTACTGAGTGCAATTCCCGCGCGCTAACCACTGGGCTGCCGCGCCCTCCGCGACAATCTCCATAACTTTCTACATATTCACCCAATTTAGACGGGAACCCTGTGGGGGAGGCATCCACAGGGGCCGTATCCTCCTTCCCCTACCACCAACCTCTCGGAAGGACTTACGGACCCACATATTTAACGTGATCGTATTCCACGTAAGCACGGCGGCAGTTTTGGCAGTGGCGGGAATCGAACCCGGGCCTACCGCTAACTTCCCGCGCGCTAATTTGCAATTTAAAATGACCATATGCTTAATTCCATCATCCTCATTCCATTGTTTCATTGTTCTATCATTTAAAATATCCATAAAATTAAAATATCCATTTAAAATATCCAAAAGTTAAAATATACATTTAAAAAATCCAGATCGTCCCATCATTTAAAATATAAATATAATAATTTATATAGAGCAAAGGCGCTCTATTCAGAACCGTGACGTCACCTCCACCTTGACGTCCCCACCCACCACCTTCCCTGCTTCAGCGAGGGAACGGAACGCCGAGCGGAACGGCGAGAAATTTAAAATCATGACGTCTTTAAAATTGCGATTCTGAAGGCAATTTTCATTATTTCTGGACCAGATTAGACTTGTAAGAATGCCAGATGTTTGACCTTTCTGAAAATGTAAATTATTAGTTGAAATTATGAGTACTTTTCACGATGCGAGAATTTAAAAACCAAAAATCGTTTTCTTGAGCCAAAAGTGACTTTTGTTTTAAAATCTTTAAAAAATATTAGAAATCGAAATGGAGATTTGAAATTGATATATTTTTACTCGCAATTGTCTGCTCTTTCCGATGGTGTGAGTTGTTTTTTTCTACGACGTCTGGATCGTGGAGAAAAAAGGGCAAAAAGGGCAAAAAAAGGTCGAAATCGCATAAAACATTAAATAAATAAAAAAATAATTGGAATTTTGAAAATCGGTTTTCACGTGTCCCCTTCCCTCCCCCCCAGGTCTCCGATTGCCAAATTTCGTAGCTCTCCGACGCGCGGTCGCGAAACGTATAGTGTATAAGACAGACAGACAGACACACACACACACACACACACAGACATTGCCTTTTATTATATAGAAGATGTATATAAGGAAAGTAAAAATGCAAGCAAATATGTTAAGATATTATATAAACGAAGAATTTAGATTTAGTTGTATTATTTATACCAGAGATTGATCATATTTTAAAAATAGATAAGCTAGAGATAGAAAATATATAAGTTTTAAGATATTGTAAAATATATTTATTCCATTATAAAGTGCAAGTTTACTAAGTATATTGTAATTTTAAAAATCTGATGTGAGCAGCACATGACTTTCCTTATATAACGCAATGAATTTACTACTTTTACAGTCAAAAAAATAGATTATTTTCATAATAGATATTTATATTATTTCCAATATATTGAATTTTCGTCAATTGGTCGTCATTTTCATTGATTTAACGTCCTTTTTATCCATTTGGCGAGATTTTCGTTAATTTAGCAACATTTAAAAAAGTCGCCAAACTGGCGACATTCCGTCAAATTCATCGCCAAAATCTCGCCAAGAGTTACGGACGGAGAAATAAGTTATTCTTAAGCAGATAAATGACTATTGGCGTTCAAATCCCAAAGTATTACTCAAAGTGTATTTTTTCATGAATGGAATGAGCTAGATCCACGAGAATGATGTCACCCAATTTATCGCATGGTATTACATATGAAAAGTGAACATGTTTTTCAATAGGAAATATTTTTATTTATTTTATATAATTTTTTGATAATTTTTTAAAGAAATGTGCAATATCTCGAGAACGGTTCATGCTAGTGTTCCAAAATTTATGCCAATAGTTTTCTAATGAAAAATTACATAAGAAATGTGTATTTGCGTAACTTTATTAGTGGTTTTGATTTTTTGACGATTTTTTCAAAATTTCATTCGAAAATTTAGGGGGGTTCTGAACATTCGATTACGTATAAAAACAATAGGCTTCCAGTGTTTACGGATTGTGATTTTTGTACCAAATTTGGTTCGAATCGGTCCATTCGTTCGTCAGTTATCGTCTCCACAGACCCACTGACACACACACACACACACACACACACACACACATACTTTCACACACGCACACACACACACACACACAGACATCACTTCAAAAATGTTTGATTCGTGATCAGGGATGCTTGAAACGTGCTCTCCCGTCGAAAACTCGAATTCCAATTTTCGTTCCCCGTCACAATACTTTACTTAAACATTATTGTATATAAGGAATGTATATAAGGAACAAATATGTTAAGACATTATATAACATATTTATTCCGTTACAAATTGCAAGTCTACTAAGTATATTGTAATTTAAAAAAATCTGATGTGGGCAACACATGACTTTCCTTATATAATGTAATGAATTTAGTACTTTTACAGTAAAAAATTAGGTTTTTCTTATAGTAGATACTAATATTCTTTCCAAGATATTGAATTTTCGACAATTAGTCGTCATTTTCATTGATTTAGCATCATTTTTATCCATTTGGCGAGATTTTCATTAATTTGGCAACATTTCAGAAAAGTCGCCAAGTTGGCGACATTCCGCCCAAATCCGTCGCCAAAATCTCGCCAAGCGTTATGCACTAAGAAAAAAGTTATTCTTACAGCTGATAAATGACTATTGGCGTTCAAATACAAAAGTATTATTTAAAGTATATTTTTTCATGAATGGAACGAGCTGATATCACTCAATAGAGATCAATCCACGAGAATGATATCACTCAATTTATCGCATGGTATTACATATGAAAAGTGAACATGTTTATCAATAGGAATTTTTTTTGTTACTTTTTCATAATTTTTTTGAAAAATGTACAATATCTCGAGAACGGTTCATGTTAGCGTTCTAAAATTTATGCCAATCGTTTTCTAATGAAAAATTACATACGAAATGTCTATTTGCGTAACTTTATTAGTGGTTTTAATTTTTTGACGATTTTTTCAAAATTTCATTCGAAAATTTAGGAGGGTTCTGAACATTCGATTACGTATAAAAACAATAGGCTTCCAGTGTTTACGGATTGTGATTTTTGTACCAAATTTGGTTCGAATCGGTCCATTCGTTCGTCAGTTATCGTCTCCACAGACCCACTGACACACACACAAACACACACACACACACACACACACACACACACACACACACATACTTTCACACACACACACACACACACACACACAGACATCACTTCAAAAATGTTTGATTCGTGATCAGGGATGCTTGAAACGTGCTCTCCCGTCGAAAACTCGAATTCGAATTTTCGACCCCGTCACAATACTTTCCTTATAGATTATGTATATAAGGAAAGTAATAACCTACAAAGCGATCATCAAAACTGATCAGTATTAATAAAGAAAATAATCTTTATTTTCTAAGATAATAATTTTTTATCAATTTAGTGATTAAAGTTGCCAAGTTGGCGATGTTTCACCTAATGTGTCTCTAAGTGGACAGACAGCCGCACAGATAAAAAATCTGATGTGGGCAACACACGACTTTCCTTATATAATATAATGAATTTACTACTTTTATAGTAAAAAAAAATAGGTTTTTCTTATAGTAGATACTAATATTCTTTCCAAGATATTGAATTTTCGACAATTAGTGGTCATTTTCATTGATTTAGCGTCATTTTTATCCATTTGGCAAGATTTTAGTTAATTTGGCAACATTTCAAAAAGTCGCCAAGTTGGCGACATTCCGCCAATTTCGTCGCCAAAATCTCGCCAAGCGTTATGGACGAAGAAATAAGTTATTCTTACAGCAGATAAATAATTATTGACGTTCAAATACAAAAGTATTACTCAAAGTATCTTTTCTCACGAATGGAACGAGCTAAATCCACGAGAATGATGTCACCCAATTTATCGCATGATATTACATATGAAAAGTGAACATGTTTCTCAATAGGATTTTTATTTCTATTTTATATGACTTTTTGATAATTTTTTTGATAAATGTGCAATATCTCGAGAACGGTTCATGTTAGCGTTCTAAAATTTATGTCAATCGTTTTCTAATGAAAAATTACATATGAAATGTCTATTTGCGTAACTTTATTAGTGGTTTTGATTTTTTGACGATTTTTTCAAAATTTCATTCGAAAATTTAGGGGGGGTTCTGGGCATTCGATTGCGTATAAAAACAACAGGCCAGTGTTTACGGATTGTATTTTTTGTACCAAATTTGGTTCGAATCGGTCCATTCGTTCGTCAGTTATCGTCTCCACAGACCCACTGACACACACACACACACACACAGACATCACTTCAAAAATGTTTGATTCGTGATCAGGGATGCTTGAAACGTGCTCTCCCGTCGAAAACTCGAATTCGAATTTTCTGCCCCGTCACAATACTTTCCTTATACATTATGTATATAAGGAAAGTAACAAAGATAAGGTTTTGTCTTATAATAGTATATTTTTTTACAGAGGCATTATCGAAACTACAGATTTTATATTTATTCAATATTGTGTAAACAAACACAAAAAAATTCCATCTTAGTGGTTTTATCCATCGGAAGTGATCTCAGAGCCGGATGTTTCCGGAATGAATTGAAACAACCCCACCGCTAAAAAAAACTTTTATACAAAACGTGATTCCACCATGTTTATTTCTAGTTCATATGTCGCCCAAACAGATGGATGTGAACGTAATGTCCTTTGCTACAGATAAAAAGAAAATGTTTACCTCTTTTTCAGAATCAAATGGGGATTCTTGATTTAAGGTCTATTAAGGTCTTACGGCTTTCCGGAACATTTAATGGTTATTTAGAGACATTCGGATGTTTTTACTTTATACATAAGTAGGATATTGTGTTTTTGTTGTTTACTGGGATTGAGATTGCTTGCAAGAAAGTTGCAGGTAATACTTCGTTGTGTTGAATAATAATTATAGTAGTTTGTTTTCATGTGGAATTTCTTTCAGTTGATATTTCTGCCATTTTACAATAAAATACCTTACATTAAACTTAATCTAAGTACGTAAAATTGATAGCATATTTGTTTATTTTGCATTTCGTATACAAATCTACAATTTTTGACGATAAAATTCAAACATTAGCATCGCCAGAAAAGAATTCCGGAGTGGGGGAGGTTTGGTAACCAAATATTTTGTTTTCCATTTCTCCATATATCATGTCTTTGAAATTTAGTGGGTTCAATGGATTCCTGGGGGATTGTGCTCCCCAAATCCCCGCTTTGGCGTTCTTTTAATACACACACACCCACACATACACATAACATACACACACACATAACACACACACACAACTCGCACACACAACTCACACACACATACATTACCTCAAAAACCTTTAATTCGTGTTAAGGGATGCTTGAAACGTGCTAGCTCGTCGTAAACTTGAATTCGAATTATCGACCTCGTCACAATACTTTCCTTATACATCATACTATGTCTATACGGAAAGTAAAACTTTTGATTCGTGTTCAGGGATGCTTGAAACGCGCTCTTCCGTCGTAAACTCAAATTCAAATTTTCGACCCCGTTACAATAATTTCCTTATACATTATACTATGTATATAAAGAAAGTATAAATTACCGTATGCAACCCCTTTAGGTCTTTGTTCTCTTATTACATTTAACTCTCTGTGTGTTCATCCGCCGATGTCTTAACATTTCTCCCCTATTCACAGGGAAAATGTTCTGCGGATTTATCATCTTTCAGCAATATTAAATGCCTTGAGGTAGAGATATATTTTGCGCAACGCGATAATGTTTGTTTTTCATACGTTGCAATCATGTTCAATTACTAGTGTCGTCAAATAGGTTATAAGAATATTCAACGGTAAGTTTACAATAAATAAATTTGTGATTCTTTTAAATTTCTTTTAAGTTGGTTGTTTCTTTGTTCCCCGTTTCCCTTTCTTAATGATATTCAACATTTGTACAACAGAAAAACTTTGAATCATTCTTCGGAACCCATTTCCTTCCTATTAGTTTTATTTAACGGAAGTATCATTTAACTCAGATATTTCCGGAATGAATTGAAACTCACTCCTTGAGAAACACCTTCAATACAAGACATGATACCGCAATGTTTATTTTTAGGTTATTTGCCGCAGAACAGATAGAGGGTAAAGAAATGTTCTTTGCTCTTGATTAAAGAGAATGGTTCCAGATTTTTCTGAACTAAATAGGATTTAGAATACGTTTAGGAGCTTTTCAGTGTATTTAATACTTTGACTACGTCTAAATGTATTTATTTTATGCATGAAAATAATAATATGGCTTTATTTTATACTCTAAAAGTATTTTTAGGTTTTTTGTCGTCGAACGGATAGAGGGTAAAGTAATGTTCTTTGCTCTTGATTAAAGAGAATGGTTCCAGATGTTTCTGAAATAAATGGGGATTTAGAATACGTTTAAGAGCTTTTCAGAGTATTTAATACTTTGAGCTACGTCTAAATGTTTTTATTTTATGCATGAAAATAATAATATGGCTTTATTTTATACTCTAAAAGTATTTTTAGGTTTTTTGTCGTCGAACGGATAGAGGGTAAAGTAATGTTCTTTGCTCTTGATTAAAGAGAATGGTTCCAGATGTTTCTGAAATAAATGGGGATTTAGAATACGTTTAGAAGCTTTTCAGAGTATTTAATACTTTGAGCTACGTCTAAATGTTTTTATTTTATGCATGAAAATAATAATATGGCTTTATTTTATACTCTAAAAGTATTTTTAGGTTTTTTGTCGTCGAACGGATAGAGGGTAAAGTAATGTTCTTTGCTCTTGATTAAAGAGAATGGTTCCAGATGTTTCTGAAATAAATGGGGATTTAGAATACGTTTAGAAGCTTTTCAGAGTATTTAATACTTTGAGCTACGTCTAAATGTTTTTATTTTATGCATGAAAATAATAATATGGCTTTATTTTATACTCTAAAAGTATTTTTAGGTTTTTTGTCGTCGAACGGATAGATGGTAAAGTAATGTTCTTTGCTCTTGATTAAAGAGAATGGTTCCAGATGTTTCTGAAATAAATGGGGATTTAGAATACGTTTAGGAGCTTTTCAGAGTATTTAATACTTTGAGCTACTTCTAAATATTTTATTTTATGCATGAATATAATAATATGGTTTTATTTTATACTCTAAAAGTATTTTTAGGTTTTTTTGTCGTCGAACAGATAGAGGGTAAAGTAATGTTCTTTGCTCTTGATTAAAAAGAATGGTTCCAGATTTTTCTGAACTAAATGGGGATTTAGAATACGTTTAGGAGCTTCTCAGAGTATTTAATACTTTGAGATACGTCTAAATGTCTTTAAATGTTTTTATTTTATGCATGGATATAATAATATAGTTTTATTTTATGCTCTAAAAGTATTTTTAGGTTATTTGTCGCCGAACAGATAGAGGGTAAAATAATGTTCTTTGCTCTTGATTAAAGACAATGATTCCAGATTTTGTGTTTTTTGTTGTTTACTAGGAATTGAGATTGCTTGAAAAAAAGTTGCAGGCTTCGTTGTGTTGAATAATAATTAAAGCAGTTTGTTTTCAGGTAGAATTTCTTTCATTTGATATTTTAGCCATTTTACAATAAAATACATCACATTAAACTTGACCTATGTACATAAAATTGACAGCATGTTTGTTAATTTTTTCATTTCGTATACAAATCTACAAATTTTGACGATAGAATTCAAACATTAGCATCGTCAGAAAAATTTCCGGTGTGGGGGAGGTTTGGTAACCAAATATTTTGTTTTCCATTTCTCCATATATCATTTGAAATTTAGTGGGTTCGATGGATTCCTGGGGGATGGGGTTGCGATCCCCAAATTCTAGTCTTGGCGTTCTGATCACACACACACAAACATTACCTCAAAAACCTTTAATTCGTGTTCAGGGATGCTTGAAATGCGTTTTGTAGAAAAACGCATAATAAATATTAGACACAACTGGTTTTATTAAATAAATTCCTTCAACTGAATTGTTTCAAGCATAAAGAAAAATTGCTTTGGGAATTTAATCACTTTTAAAAATGAGTGCTTATTAATTGTTCGAGTTCGTTTCAATAACTGGAATTAGTTTTATAATGGGAGAGCTATTTTGTAAAGCAAAATATGTTGCTCGTGGGCATAATTACTCCAGTAATTTAGCAAAGAAGCGTTAAAAGTTAAAGAACATGAAACATATCTTTCGTTATGAAGTAAGATATATTTCGAAGAAGTTTGAAAATAAATTAATAACTAAATTTGCCTGTAACAATGTATTACGGAACATTCAAAATGCTTAAATTAGGGTAAATGCAAAAAACCTGCTGAAAATTGTAAAGGTATTTTGTTCTAAAGATAATATAAAGAAATATATGGCATAAAGGTTTTCATGATTTTATGTGAATCAGTAGCTTTATACTATCCCTACAATACATGGTAATGTACGGGGAAAGTATTGCAATCGTGTCGAGTTTTCGACGGATCTACACATTTTACGACCTCTAGAACATGAATAAACTATTTTTAGCGTAACGTCTGTGTGTGTGTCTGTTTGAGATGTGAATGTATTCACTCTAAATCAAAAACTAATTGACCAAATTTAATAAAATTTTATAGGTGAGTCAGTTGTAGGTTATCCTGGATTTAATTAGATTTTGGTACGATACAGAATAAATGAATCTACTTTTTTTCCGAAATGGCCCGTAAAAATTTCATGTACCAATTCTAGTTAAAATGTTAATTGACCAAATTTAACAAAATTTACCAGATAAGTCACTTGTAGGTTAACCTTGTGCGGATGATGCTGATCAGATCTTGATACGATTCTGGAAAAAAGAACCTGCCTTTTTTACGAAATGGCATGCAAAAATCGCCAAAATCTAAAATAAAAAATTACGTATGCTCAAAAATATCGATTAAATGCTTGTTTTATACGTAATTTTTAACTATGAAAAGAATACGACCAATCCCATCACCCTAGGATAAACCGTTCACGATACTTTTTTTTTTTTTTTGAGTTTTGCAGTTTTGCAGTTTTACGGTTTTGCAGTTTTGCTACGTCGCCTTTAAAATACGTCAAGTAAATGGTTTTAGGTCTGAAGATGAGTTGTTTTGATAAATCAATTTCTTATAATAACTAGGTTTAATCAATTCGTCTACGATGTCGTTTAAATAACTCCAAATAATTTTTTAACACGAGAGTTATTTCGAAAAGCTGAAGGCATTGCTTGTGGGCATAATTACTCCTGTAAATAAGTAAATAAATGTTAAAGAGTTAAAAAACGCAAGGTAAAACTTTTGCTACAAAGATATTCCTGGCAGTATTTTTCGAATAATGAGTAGGAAAATTTCCGTATTGACAATTTATAACTTAAAACTCAAAATGCGTAAATTTGTGTAAATGCAACAAACCTGTTGAAAAATTTAAGATAATTTTGCTCTAAAGATTCATAAAGAAACATATTTCATAAAGGTTTTATATCCATTTTCATGGTTCAGTAGCTTTTTTGACTCAGTAGTACAAAACAAGCACTGTCATCTGTTTTTAACACTTTACAACAAAGTTGAAAAGTGTTTATGACTTTGTTCATTCTGTCTGTCTGTCTGTCTGTCCGTTAGCAGGATAACTGCCGTAAAAATGACTTAATCAAAATGAAATTTTAGTATGTTGTTCAGACGGTCTGTAGGACCTATGGGAATATAAATGAATAATATCTCCCAATTAGTTTTGGATTGAACCCGGGTTGAAAACATGAAATACTGAAGCCCTATGGGACCTAATTTTTCAAACACTTTTTAAGCGGATTTAAAATTCACAAATTGCTTCGAAAATTTTAGGTAATATTCAAATTGTTCCATAAAATATATAAAAAAAAATCAGCGAAATATATTCAGTAGTTTTTAAAATAAAAATCAAAATAATAATAATACCTCTTATATGAAGCGATCACGTGACCATGATATGAAAAGATCACGTGACCCACTTCAAAATGATATATGGCATCCATCTTGTTTCAAAATCGTGATTTTTTAAGTTAATTTTAATTCATATTGAGTGTTGTATCCGTCCTAAAACTACTTTATTTTTGCTTAAATCCTGTACATCTGCATACTGAAACAACGCAAATACAATATATTTGAGTTTAAATGATTATCCAAATTTGATTATTTCTGCAACGAAGCCTATTTTTCACTTACGTAAAATGCAAACAGCAAAATATATAGAATGAGTTGTATTAGAATTGCTGTGTTTCTTTAACACAAAATAATTTAGCCCGTGGAGTCTGCATGGCTGATATGAATGAAATATTAATTGTTTTTATAAAGAGAAAGACGATTTTTTTCGGTGAAGTTTTAAGCATAGAGTTTAATTACTTGTAGCTCCATGGTCTTAATTTTTAAATAAAATAAATTATTATAGTATTGTGATGAATGAAATGAATGGGAGAAAGTTTTGAATGAAATGCTGATTTTATAGAGAGATCCAGGCGGCGTGTTATTTTTTCTATGACGGCATTTGAATTAATTTCACTTGTTTTCGATGAAGTTTTCAAATATAATATATTATCGTAGTATTATGATAGTTTTAAAAATATTACCGTAGAATGTATCGCATTTTAGAGATATTTAAACCAGGCAATTTATATTTCAATGCCGTCATTTGAATGAAGTCCATTTTTTTCAATGAAGGTTTAAGTTTTCAAATATAATAAATTAATATAGTATTGTGATAAGTTTTAAAATATTACCGAGGAATGTATTGCATTTTAGACTTTTTAAAATAAAATTGCATTGAAGTTACTAAAGATTCATAAAGAAAATATATTTCATAAAGGTTTTATATCAATTTTCGTGGCTCAATAGCTCTTTTGTCTCAAAAGTACAAAACAAGAACTGTCATCTGTCTTTATTGAATAAATTCCCTCTGAATCATTTTAGTTCTGAAGATGAATTGTTTTGAGAAATAAATCGCTTATAATAACTAGCTTTTGTCAATTTATCGTCGATGTCGTTTAAATAACTCGAAATAATTTTTCAACGTAAGAGTTATTTCGTAAAGCAGGAGGTGTTGCTTGTGGGCATAATTATTCCTGTAAATTAGTAAAGAAATGTTACACAGTTTAAGAAGGCAAAGTAAATATGTTGTTACGAATATATTCCTTGCAGTACTTTTTGAATAAATGAGTAGGGAAATTTACATAGCGATAAGTTTTTGCTGGACGTTTAAAATTCCTAAAGCAGGGTAAATGTAACAAACTTTCTTTAAAATTTTGAAGTAAGCTTGTTGGTGTTGTTGAGACCCAGACCGCTCGACCTACCAGGAAGGTGTAAGGTAACTGTTTGGACGGCCGGGAAGTGCCACCCAATTTAGACCGGAACCCAGTGGGGAAGGCATCCACAGGGACCGTACCCTCCTTCCTCTTCCACCAACCTCTCGGAAGGACTTACGAACCCACATGTTTAACGTGATCGTACTCCGCCTTAACACGGCGGCAGTTTTGGCAGTGGCGGGAATCGAACCCGGGCCTACCGAGTTCAATTCCCGCGCGCTAACAACTGGGCTACCGCGCCCGGAGTAAATTTGTATAAAAGCTACACAAAGAAACATGATGTAGAAATATTCTGCAAGTTTAGTTTGTCATGAGATGAGATATGTTTGAAATGAAAAGCGGGAAAAATAAAGAAATTTCTTAATCATGAACGACTTATATTCTCTTCTATAACGTAATGCAAAAAATCTGAAAAATTAACTAACTGAAAACAAGACATTTGATTTGCATAAGGTGATACTGCTCCAAAAATGGCAAGTTATGATTTATTACGATGAATTTGGTTAATAGGGGTTTCTGCATATTAAGTTCACTAGTTAATTAATTTAACCGCTTTAATAAATCTAGAAAAGAAATTTAATCATATCACAGAATGTAATTATAAAACCATTTTACTGACTCACCAAATGTTCATTTAATTGTCTTATAAGTAATTCAAAAAAAATTAAAACATTTATATTGCCAAGATCATATCTAGAAAAATTATATTTTATATTCAAATTTCCAGATTCGTCTATAGGACGCACTCTCAAAACTGTAATCGGACTCTCATGGCATATACCAGCATCAATAGACCGGTTTTGCGCTTATTATGCGGTTATCAGAATGTAATAACCGATATTAGCAATGGCAGCAAGTAAACTCGGGGCCGAACAGCCCAGTAGTTAGAGCACGGGGATTGCACTAGGAGGATCCGAGTTCGATTCACACCTCTGTCCAAACTGTCCCCGTGTTCACGCGGAAGACAAGCGAGTTAATATGTGGGTGTGGAAGTTCTTCTGTGAGGTTGATGGTAGGAGAAGGCGGGTACTGTCCCTGAAGATATCGCTTACACAGGGCTCCGGTATAAATTGGGTGGCACTGTCCCGGAATACCAAACTGATACCTCACACATTCGGGTAGGTCGGTCGGTCTGGGTCGAAAGTTAAAAAATCTGACGTGGGCAGCAAATGACTTTCATAGCAGACTTATATTCACGTTCTCTTTATTTTAATTAAATTTCATTCACTTTTAATTCAATTTTCGTTCTCACTTAGTAACTGGACTTATTTCCAAAGGTGGCGTAGTGAAAATAGGAAAAAACTAAAATATCTCGAGAACTGCTAGTCCTAGTGTAGTGATTCTCTTCATTGTTAAAAATTACGTATAAGCATTGAATGGATATATTTGAGCATACGTAGTTTTTGGTTTAGATTTTGAGGATTTTTGCGGGTCATTTCGCAAAAAGAAGACGAGTTCTTTTATCCCAAATCGTACCAAAATCTAATCAGCACCAGGGTAACCCACAAGCGACTTATCAACCAAATTTTATGAAATTCGGTCCATTAGTTCTTCAGTTAGAGTGGATACAAAATCTGCACAGACAGACAGACACTCAGACAAACAGACAGACATACAGACATACAGACAGACACATAGACAGACAGACACACGCACAGACGTCAAGCTAAAAATGGATTTATCGTATTCTAGAGGTCCCGAAACGCGTAGATCCTTCGAAAACTCGAGTTGCGATTTTCGGCATGATTCTAATACTTTCCCTATACATTACCATGTATTGTAGGGAAAGTAATACATTGTAGAAATATTTCTTTACGAGATTATTCATTGCTCTTATAAGAATATATTTCTGTAGGATGAATAATTACTTGTTTATATGTTAGTTATTTGTTGCCAAAGCTTTTTATCTCCTTCATCCCTTTTATACTCTGAATCTTAGTATGTGTGTTGTTTACTTCGATATAGCAGCTGCTTCGACCGCCGCGTTGTGGGTTCGTGTCCCAAGTAAGACATGGATGATGTGTTGTTGGGCACTGTGTGTTCGGTCCCCCCCCCCCCCTGGTGCGCCTGGGGCAACGTCGTTAGACGACTAAATGGTTCACGTTTCTGGCCGATGTATAGGCGAATGATGAAAGTCAAGTGCCTGGCCATTTGAATATAATATATATATATATATATATATATATATATATATATATATATATATATATAGCAGCTGCAGTCTGAAATATTCATTAAGCAAAACCTTTCAAATTTAGCCTCGACAAAATCATGATTTAATTTCATAAAATTTTCTCTGTCGTATATTTGTTATTATACTTTCCCTACTTGCATAATATAGTGCATATGGAACACTATGCTATGGGGGTATAGTGTATACCTCCCCCCCCCTTTTCCTTGAAATAGGGTGGATATTTCAAGAAAAAGACACATTTAAAACATTCCTGAACTCAAACTGTTTTTGAGCTGATGTCTATGTATTAGCATGTATGTATGTTAGTGTGTGTACGTTAGTGTGCGTGTAGGTCAGTTTGTCGATCTGTGAATCTGGATGTGATATCTCTCGAACGAATGCAGCGTTTAAAGCAAAATTCGGAAATATTATGGCAATAAATGAATACTGGAACCCTATTGAATTTGAACGTAATCGAACGTTTTAGAAGACACTCCAATTCTCGGTTAAAATTTTGTATCAAGGCTTTCAATAATAATAAATAAGTTATCGTTCTCGAGATATTGCGCGTTTTCAAATACATTTCTCAGAAAAATTACGTAAAATTAAAAAATATTTAGTACCATCCAATGTTTATCATATTTCATGTGCAATATTACGTCATGCATCTGCTAATACAATTATCGTGGACCTAGTTCGTTCCATTCACGAGAGCAGTTGCTTTTTGGAATATTCTTATATTTTCAATTCAAAAAACAGTGTGCTGTGGATCTTTTACACCATTATATCGCTGTGAATAGCGGCATTGCACTATATAAGGAATGTCATGTGATGCATATTTTTACTTTCTCTGCAATGCATGGTGATGTATAGGGAATGTATTGGAATCATGTCGAAAATCGTAACTCGAGTTTTCGACGGATCTACGCGTTTCGAGACCTCTAGAACACGAAAAAACTATTTTTAGCTATTTTTAGTGTGGTGTGTGTCTGTCTGTGTGTCTGTGTAAATTTTGTATCCACTCTAGCTAAAAAACTAATTGACCGAATTTCATAAAATTTGGTAGGTAAGTCACTTGTGGGCGAATCTGGTGCTGAGTAGTTTTGGGTACGATTCGGGATAAAATAACCGTCCTTTTTTTTACAAAATGGCCTTTCAAAAGACTGTATCCACTCTAGATGAAAAACTAATGGACCGAATTTCACAAAATTCGGTAGATAAGTCGCTTGTGGGTCACCCTGGTGCTGATTAGATTTTGGTACGATTCAGAAAAAGTAACCTGACTTTTTTTGCAAATTGGCCAGCAAAAATTGTCAAAATCTAAACTAAAAAACTATGTATGTAAAAATATATCCATTACATGCCTGTTTTATATGTAATTTTTAACGGAGAAAAGAATAAGTCTAACCCTATTACACTAGGACTAGCCGTTCTCGAGATATTTAAGTTTTTTTCATATTTTCTCTACGCCACCTTTGAAAATAAGTCCAGTTACCTAATGGGAACGAAAATGGAATTAAAAGTGAATTAAATTTAATTAACATAAAGAAAACGTGGATATAAATAAGTCTGCAGAGAAAGTCATGTGCTGCCTACATCAGAATTTTTTCGTTCTATATTTGATGTGGACTACAACATTTTGAGCAGTATTGGAATGAAAAAATATTTATATTTAACATATTTATCTTTATTTTCAGCTTTCCATTTTCTAATGACATCCATTGTCAACGTCTAACTAACATAAAAAACAATATTATTTTTTTACCAATAGTTTTAACCATCACAAGGTATCTTCGAATCAAATGTTTCTAGAATGAATTGAAAACTTCACCCTGTTAAAAACTATTTCCGTAAAAAGGGGAATTTAACCTTGTTTATCTGTGGGTTGTTTGTCACCAAAATATATGAAAGTGAAAATAATGTCCTTTGTTTCCCATAAAATAGATTGTTTACCCATGTAACTTAAAAAATGGAATTCCTGATTTAGAGGCTATTATAGTTGCGTAACTTTGAAAAATATTTAATGGTGATTTAGAAACATTTATACGCTACATTTTCTCGAAATAGTTTATATAAACTCATGTCTGAAAAATTGCAACACCATAAAAAAACCAAGTGTTTGAATTGAAACTTACAGCAAAAAATGTAAATTAGGATGTGCTATGCAAATGATTAGAATTCCAGAGTCACCGCGCATGCGTGGACTGAGCAGTGCCCTCTAAACTGCTGTTTTAGGCGTATAAATAGAGAACTGCAGCGGGACTTTAAAAGCGTATGGTTGTATGTCAGCGATAATGGAAAAGGTAAACCGGACCCACACTAAGCTATACGGGATGGAATCTCAATTGTCGCCATAGCACCTTTGGGACACGGGGCAAAGACCTGGTAAACAGTGGCGTTGCGTGCATAGGCACTGCGGCACTGCGGGAGCGACAGTGCTCTCTCTCCCTCGCAGACTCGCGTGCAGCTTCCTATGTCCGCATGTGCACAACAGTCAAACACCACGCTTCACAGTTCCAGCGGAGTGGTATTTGAATGTTGTGCGCATGCGCAAGTAGGAAGCTGCACGCCAGGCTGCGAGGAAGAGAGAGCACTGTCGCTCCCGCAGTGCCGCAATGCCTATGCACGCACCGCCACTACTGGTAAGGTAGTCGGAGCCAAATCGCCCCCTCCCCACTGGATGACCACTAAGGCTCCCAAAAACCGCACCAAATATCGAAAGGCTAAAGCAGACTAACCGTGAAGGTAGGAACCAAAACCGTCAGACACAAATCTATCCGATAAGTACTCATCCTCTCATTGGCAGTCCCCTACCACTTTATTCAAAAAGCACAAAACAAGTTGATTGCCATAGCCTTAAAATACAGCATGATTCACAAATCCTTAAATCAGCATAAATAAAAACAAAATCATGTCATTCAACACAATAATGCATCACTACATAAAATGTATCATGAAATATTTATAAAATTGTACAAATAGTACGTGCTCTATAAATATAGCCACGATGAGCATTACTAATCATTCCGATTCTCTTAGTGATCGCGTCTTTGGCACTTCAAAGTTCTGCGTCCACTTGACCACTTGATACCGAAAAGACAGCCAAGAATTCAGCTTCCAGTAGCCTACTGTAACTGAGTGGATCTATGAATCCTATCTTCAACTTGACAATACCTAAATAACATTTATAACTGAATAAAAACTTCACAACCTTTCTCTTAAAAGTAAAACTATGAACAAAATGTTCTAACATAAAAAATTTCAAACTTCCAAGGCAATCCAAAATAAAAGTAGCAATTGATATAGTTTAAATTAAAACACTTGGCAATTCTTTATAACTTCTTTAAAGGTGTTGTCATAAAAGCATTACATCCAATCTTACTTAGATTATTTACAACAAATGCAAAATATATACTACATCCAGTACATACTGAAATTAAGAATACAATACAATTTAAACTTAAAATCATTTTTACAATAAACAATGATAAAAATTCAACAACTATTGAATAATTAAAAATATTAAAAATCCAATCAAAATATAATTATACATTTAATTCCTTATTAAGGAGGTTTTGTACAATTACAATAATTCTTTTCCTGGAATGTTCATTTCTGCATAAGATTTGATGATTTGCACTTTTGGGAAAGTATAAATTCCAGACTGTGTCCCAGAGTTCACATTCCTAAAAGCAGTGGGTCACTTTTCCTTCGTTTTTCACAGGTACATATAATATTCTTGTTAAAAAATATATTTTGATGTTACAGGATGTTCAACAAAGGACTCCCTGAATTTAAAATTAAATAACATGAAAACAAAAATCGATAGAAGAATGTAACAAACGGTATGTTTATTGTGAACTCTGTAAGAATTTTTACAGAAGTTTCGAAATAGTAGTTACAAAAGCTGCTAACAGATAGCGCTGTACGCTGTACAGCTCGTATCAGCATGCATAAAGAAACTTGTCCTCTGCAAGCAGTCTTTGCAATCACATCAAAATCTTTTCAAAATGTCCACTGTTTGCAGCACAGAGGTGGCGCAAACGAACAATGGAATTCGCCATCACATTTTGTAGTATCTCAACGGAAATGGATTCAGATGCCACACAGATCGATGATTCAAGCTCGTCCAGCATGGTGGGATGGTTCCGGTAGACAGTGTCTTTTAATGTGCCCCACAAAAAGTAGTCACAAGGAGTCAGATCAGGCAAATATGGAGACCAATCCATGCCTGCGCTAGTAAATTTGGGATAATCTAAAAACACCATGTCCAGTTAAAACCTGATTTATATGAAAGTTACCATGAATCGCCTTAGTGGATATTCTGGGAATCAAGGTATATAGTCTGCCAACGGTAAACGTTTCAATTGGGGAGCCCTCATAGAGGGACTTAAATTGGACTTTGGATTTTGATATCCAAATTCTTGATATTCCAGTACAGGGACTGCTAATGGGAAGGGTGATTTGGATCACTCCTGGGTCCGTTGAGAACTACTGTAGTGTTCAAAATCATCTAACCCAATTAAAATTCCTGTTTAGCTCTATAAACTTAAAATTCGATCGCCTCCAAAAATTGTTCTAAAAGGTTTGCCCGTGAACTCTGACGTTGGAGCTCTTAAGGATGCGATTGTATCAGAAGGGTTCCGACCAATCAGAGTTTTACAATTCAAAAGTGGGAGTGACAGGTCCTCTTCTCTTTGTTCTGCCACACTCCAGCTGAGAACTGGGCGAGAAATTATGATTTAGAATTAATTTTAAATTTGCAAATTAAAGTACAAGCTTTTAAAAGTTAGGGGTATAAAATGTGCTATAATTGACAGCTCTATTATCATTCCTCGGAGAACTGCAACCTCCCCCCTAAATGACTTAAATGCGGTGAAGGTCACCACATCTTGGAAAAAATTGATGGATACCCAGGAAAGTGTTGTTGTTGTTGTTGAGATCCAGACATCTTTGCAATAACATACAGGGTTGAATTGCTCGAGTTCCGACAGGGTTGTTGTTGTTGACGCTGTTGAGAACCAGACCGTCCGACCTACCAGAATGGTGTAAGGTAAATGTTTGGACGGCCGGGAAGTGCCACCCAATTTAGACCGGAATCTAGTGGGGGGAGGAATCCATAAGGACAGTATGCTCCTTCCCCTACCACCAACCTCTCGGAAAGACACCCAGGAAAGCTTGTCAATTGTGGCGGGGCTGACACCGCCAACTTTCGGTCGAAACTTCCCCATTATCGAAAGAAGATGAGAGAGTAAAACGCCTTACCCTAAAATCCCCAAACTGAACTTCTCCCTGCCCGAGATGAGGAACATGGCCTTAAGCTCCTGTTGGAGATAAGTGGCCAATGTAAATTGCAAAAATGTTGAAAGTAAGGTAGGAAATAAGACTACGTTAATGAAATAGTCCTCCCATTAATTTAAAAAAGTTACACTTTTTTAATTTTTATAGGACCCCCTTAGACAAATTTGGTCAATCAGAAAATTTTAATTTTTAACGCAACAAGATCATTAAAAAAAAACTGCTCACCTGTATCTTTAAAATCAACAGAAGTCTGATAAAGGAAACAATCTGATTTATGCCACTTTTCCGTACCATGTGAAAGTCTGTTTCACCAGCGAAAATAGGGATCATAAATAAATTGGGGATGGAAATTGTTTGGATAACAAAGTCCTTAAAAGTACTTCATGATTGAAAAAGTACTTAGTTATTGAAAAGTACTTAAGAATCCGTGATTGCATCGTGAGCCTACTCGGAATTCGCAAAAATGTCTCCTATGTATTAACATCCATTTCCATCTTTTTTTGTGATATGTCACAAATTTACATTTCTAATTTGATATGTGGTCCCCATTTACAATGTTCAATTTTCAATTAAATGTAATTCGCTCAATTTTAAAGATACAGATATGCGGCTTTTTTAAGTGATCTCGTTGCATTAAATATAAAAATTTTCTGATTGACCAAATTTGTTTAAGGGGGGGTCGTATAAAAATTTTAAAAGTGTGACTTTTTGAAAATTAATGGGAGGACTATTTCATTGAAGCAGTCTTATTTTCTACCTTACTTTCAACATTTTTGCAATTTACATTGCCCACTTATCTCCAACAGGTAAAGAATTAAAGCGCGTTTCAATCTTTTTGGGACACCCTGTATACTATTTCTATCATATAAATGTCAATATATAGACAGTAGAATTAAAAAAAAGAGACACTCTTTCTGTGAGATAGCCATATTTTACAGAGTACGACCATTTTGGTGTAAGACAGCATACATCATTAGATAAAATATATCTCTGAATCTACAACCACAATTCAGAATGTGTTCCCTGAGAACAACAGATTGATCAATGGATGGAATTCTACGTGAGCAAGCAGAGACGCTTCAAATATAAATAATGGAAGAGAAAAAAATGGTGTCGATAATGAAAATCGTGTTCCATTCATAATGTATCCTTTTTACTTTTTTTAGAATATGTTTGTCTTGTTTTGTAACTAGTTACATATTTACTTATAACTGAGTTTGTTTAGCTCAGTGTGTTTCAATGTCGACTGTGTTTGGACCCAAGTTTATAATAATGTAAGATAAAAAAATGGCGTCGAAAATGAAAATCGTGTTCCATCTACTATATTGCATTCTTTTTACATTTCTTTAGAACATGTATGTCGTTATTTTGTAACTAGTTACATATTTTCTTATAACTTAATCGGTTTAGGCCAGTGTATTTCAATGTCGACTGTGTTTGGACCCAGAACTATAATAATGGAAGAGAAAAAAAATGACGTCGATAATGGAAATCGTGTTCCATCTATATCGTATCTTTTTTACCTTTTTTTAGAATATGTATATGGTTATTTTGTAACTATTTACATATTTTCTGATAACACTGTTTAAGTCAATGTATTTCAATATCGACTGTGTTTGGATCCAAAATTATTATTTCACGGCCTTTCAGTTCTTTTTCTGCTGTTCGCGAAAATATATTTTTCCCGCCTTTTTTCCCCCCTTTACCATTAAGATATGATTCTGTTATGTCTTCCAGTGATGCCATTTCTTTCAATATATAACCCCCAGGGAATCAAGAGTGGGACTTTTTAAAAATGTAGAAGATGTAAAAATGTCATTTACTGAATTTTTAAAGAAATAGGAGGGCGTACATTTCGATTTATTGCGATAGAACAAATGTTTGTTATATTCTGTCATACTTGCGGTTAAGAATATTTTTCTCATTCTTTTCTTTATGTATTACGTATAACATATTGACGGAAATGAATGAGAGGTGGACGATCTCAATTCTTTTATGCAAAGGGATTTTAGCAAAATCCTTAAATGCTACAGAACTTTGAATAAAGGGCACGTGTTTATATATTCGGTTTATTTGCAGCAAAGTGACCACGCCTACAGTAGTGGCTTGTGAGATGGCGCAGATAACGCAGGATAAGCGCCTCTTCGCTTAAGGTTATCAACTAAATGGGTTATTATTAGTATTATTATTATTATTATTTGGCGAATTTTTCAGACTCGTTTGGTTAGTTTTAGATAATATTTGACAACACTTGTGCCAGTTTTGAAGTTGTTCGTTGTTGAGGCGGAGGATGGATTCCGCCACTAATCTGCTTCACCCATTCCTGAAGTCACTGAACGCCCAGTCAAATAAGTCATTCCGACGCCCCCCCCTCTCTAGTTGTTGTTGTTGTTAAGACCCAGACCGTCCGACCTACCAGAAAGGTGTAAGGTAACCGTTTGGACGGCTGGGAAGTGCCCCCCAATTTAGACCGGAACCCAGTGTGGGAGTCATCCACAGGGCCCGTACCCTCCTTCCCCTACCACCGACCTC
The DNA here is from genome assembly GCA_951213105.1 of Amaurobius ferox. Classification (NCBI taxonomy): domain Eukaryota; kingdom Metazoa; phylum Arthropoda; class Arachnida; order Araneae; family Amaurobiidae; genus Amaurobius; species Amaurobius ferox. The sequence continues at coordinate 50,628,272 of OX578150.1, read as the reverse complement.
TCGGAAGGACTTACGGACCCACATGTTTAACGTGACCGTACTCCGCACGAACACGGCGGCAGTTGTGGCAGCGTGCAAATCCAGCACGCAAACCACCGGGCTACCGCATCCGAACTGTGCCAACAGCACGTGGTGTTCCCAGGTGGTCACCCCCCCCCCCTCCTCGCTAGTGAATAATTTCATAAATTAGGATAACAAACTCGACAATAAACCGATATAAACTAAAAAAACTGAGTTAAAAAGTCGTACAGCATTGTCTATTTAGTAGTAATCAGAAACAGGAACGAACAAAATTGGTATACAAATAGCAATACATATATTAAAAAGTTGTATGGTCTTTAATATAGTGACGTATACTGTAATGTGTTTTCTGGAATTGAAGTGTGCATGGTCTCTGGTGAATGGCATTTTAAACAGGCTATACACCATCTGTATCTGTATGAACGTGTTTATCGTATTATTCCTGAACAGAATAGCCATTCTCCAAAAGCCATATAGTGTCAAATAAATGTTTTTTGTATTAACTATATGGCCAATTACATCTCTTTATATGATGCTCTACTAAGTTATAAATGGCATTTTTTTCTCTCTAGCTTTGTTGCTGTGTTCGCTATCCTGACTTTTCAAATTCTCAACTAGGGGCGCTGCAATCTCTTTTAATCGATCGGGCGTGGTCTCTTTTCTGTAGATAGACCTAACGTGTACAGTTATTGACTTTTACTTACAAAGTTTTTAGGGTGTTTATAGACGTTCTGTTTATTAACGTGTTTATTGTATCACTCCTGAACAGGACAGCCATTCGTCAATAATCATATTGTGTCAAATAAATGTTTACTGTAATAACTCTATAACCAATACCTACTCCTTATATAAAGCACTGAAACTTTATAATTGGATTTTCCATCTATCTCACTTTGTTGCTTTGTTCGTTTTCCCAACTTTATAAATTCTCAACTAGGGGCGCTGCAATCTCTTTTAATCGATCTGGCATGGTCACTTTTTCGTAGATAGGCCTAACATGTACAGTTATTGACTTTTCCTTATAAAGTTATTCGGGTGTTTATACAGGGTGATTCAGAAAAGATGGGCCAAATTTTACGAGGTGGTGGTAGTACACACCTAAGTATTTTTCGCCATAGTTTACCGGGTCGGAAGCTTAATGGCGAAACCGATGAGGTGAGGCCAAAACTCAAGAATGACTTAGAAGTTATAAAATGACATTCAAAAAACAATAATTACAGTAATAGCTCGAAAGAGCGACCACCAACCTGAGTGCACGTCTCACAGCAACGATGGAGGGATTGACGAACTCTCTCGAACAGACCAGGCATGTCGCGCACTTCGGCAGCAGCGACCGAAATTCTGTGACGAGTTCCTCTTCAGGTTCAAGGGGAGTGTCATAGGCGAGACTTTTGAGATATCCGCATACAGAAAAAAGTAAAGACACGACAGTTCTAGCGATCGTAGGGGCCAAGCTATGATACCATCTCTCCAAATCCATCGCTCTGTAACGCCTTTACGTTTAATTTCCGACCGGGTAAACTATGACGAAGAATGCTTGGCTTGGTATACACTACCACCTCGTAAAATTTAGCCCACATTTTTTCAACCACCCTGTATATTTTCCAAGGAGCACAGTATATTATATATTCGTGACTTTGATTTATTATAAAACGAAGGATTCAGGATTTATTGGGTTCAAAGTATCCTGCCAACAGTTAGAAAAATTGGGCGTCTCTTTCAGGCTAGTGATGAATGAGAATTTTATAGGCGCGTTCCTGAAATTTGGAAAAAAGAGTGAATTTTGTTCTTGTTAAGTACTATTTAGATTGCATGTATTTTGGTCTTTCTAATTGGTTTATATCAAAAAAGTTATTGTTCTACTATAAAAAATGTTTTAGCTTTATATTGGTTTAATTTTCCTTTTGCTGATTCTTGCTTTATTGACTGGAAAAAAGAATAATTTCTTCAACTGTAAGATTCAAAATTTTAATAAATTTCTCGTTGCCATCCAATTTCTACTCTAATCTTTCATGTGAGTCGAAAAGCCTAGGTAGTGTAAGTATACATTTCAAGTAGGCTGCATGGTATGACGGAATGTATCGATAAATGAAAGAATTTGTAAATAATAGCTCACAAAATGAAAACACAGAGCAAATTTTCTCGTTGCCAATGGATTATCGGTTAAATGCTTTAATAAGAGCGACACATGTTCATAAATGTTAATCTCCGCGCTGGGGTCGTTATTTAAGCTTTATCACTTTCTAACCACAATTTCTGTTACTGCGACTCACAAAATACAGGAAAAGCAAAATAAATCCAAAATATTTTATAATATTTTTTATGGATCAGATTTTTTTTTTAATATTTATCTGAAATGTTTGTTTCTGCCTAGCGTGTCGAGATTTATGAAAGGATCTAAAACTTTTGCATTTGAAGAGGCATTTTTCCTGATTTGAAAGAAAAAAGAAGTTCAGTTTATGGGTGCCATAAAATCTAAACTTCATTTCATGAAATGCTTTACCTTCTGTTATACTCCCGAAATTTTTTTAAATCCAAGAAAGTTGATGTTAGAGAATTCAGCCATGCATGAAATTATACGAAAGAATATACAGGGTGTCCCGAAAACATTGACCTCGGCTTTTATTCCTTAAATATTGATCTTAGACATATATAATAAATTACAAATTTGCTTAAAAAAGGGTACAGAATTTTATGAAATCGATTAAATACGGCCTCCGTACAAAAACATTTCCAATGAGTAAAATGTGCCCCATACACTAATAAGGTGATATACAAAATTTCAACATTTTATCATAAAAAGTCCCAGAGATATGAAAAGACAAAAATACTGACTTAAACCACTTTTCGATGCATCGACATGGGTTCTCAGAGGCGAAAAATCATGCCAGCAGATCGCGTTTCAGGGGTCATACACAAATTACGAAAGAAAGCAATGATTACATAAATAAATAATAATTTTGCTATTTATTGGTACAAAAGTATCTACACTGTGTAGAAATAATAACTTTACACAAATATTACAAAGTTTGTTCAAAATGTTTTCCATCCATGCCAAAGATCCATTAAAGATAATAGGCAGATATTATTTGCCCATGATGCATTTCTGCGTTGCGTCATTTGCATTCTTACTGTAAACATTTTCATTTTAATTTCTGATTAATCCCTCACCAACTTTGTTTAAACATATCTCTGGGACTTTTTATGATAAAATGGTGAAATTTTGTACATCAACTTATTAGTGGTTGGGGCACATTTTACTCATTGGGACTGTTTTTGTACGGGGGTCGTATAAAAATGCAAATTTTGTATTTCTTCAAATTTAATCCCATGAAAAGATTTAATGATTTCATAAAATTCTGTACCTTTTTCTACGCAACTTTGTAATTTATTATACATGTCTAAGGTCAATATTTAAGGAATAAAAGCCGAGGTCAATGTTTTTGGGACACTCTGTATATTGCCAGAAGATATATCAGTGTTTATGGTAAACTCAAAAACAAAAATTTTGATGTGTGTTGCACACGACTGTCCTTACATAATGTATTGGGTTGATCTGGAATCTACTTTCGGATTCTTTCATTAAAATAGGAAAACAGTTTTTGTACTAAGAAATAACTTTAACTAGTAACGCATTGATCATTTTTTTCAATAACCATTTGCCATTTTCCAGCAATTTCATGATTTCACTTGCAAAGAACTTCTGATATTTTTCTGCCAAAACAACCAATCCAAGTGGGATTTGATACTGCTATCTGAAATGAAGGTTTTACTTGACAAGGATTTTAGCAGAGCACGAAACAGATGGTAGTCTGATGGTACAATGTAAGGGCTATATGGTGGATGTGGTAACATATCCCAACCAATCTCAATCAGTTTCTGACGAGTGACTAAGCATGTAGGTGGTTTGGCATTGTCATGTTAGAACACAATACTTTTACGATTCACCAATTCTGAACGTTTCTGTTGCAAAGTTTAGTTTTGCTAGTTGGTGACAGTACACACTGAAATTAATCATTTCGTTCTTTTGTGAAAGCTCAAAGTAAACAATTCCTTTAAATTGCCACCAAACTGATAAAATAGCATTCTGTTGATGAATAAAAGCTTCAGAAGTTGTTTGAGCTGGCTCACCAGGCTTGGTCCATGATTTTTTGAGTTCAATGTTACTGTAAATATTCCATTTTTCATCACCAGTTGTCGTTTCAAAAATGAGCCACTTTGGTCAATGTCAGTTTCCACAATGTCAGAAGTTTTCCCCATATGTCAGTTGTATTTTACGAAGGTATATTACACATATAATCAGTTGTATTTTACGAAGTTGAATTGCCCATATGTCAAGTATATTGCACATATGTCAGTTGCCACATTGTACTATCAAAATATTGTTTCAAATACCATTAAAATCGTCAGCGCGCTACTACAGCTACCTTACGGGAAATCTGAAAGACGTTTTCGGACAGCCCAATAATATGAATTCAATTCTTTCACAGCACACTGATGATATACAAGATCCATGGCACAATGATTTTAAGGTTGAATTGTACATTGGCTTTGAACGCGTTTCTGGATGACAATGTATAAGATTATTTTAAAATACCACATCAACATATATCTCGAGCAAATCCAATTTAACAATTAAAAATATTGCCAGCACCTCCTCGGAGTAATGTAGGGCAAATACTAAACGAATGAATTTAATCATTAAAAAATATTGAATTTTCATCAATTTTAGTATCATTTTCTTTAATTAGTTAAGACGAATTTTTGCAAGTTTGGCGACGTTTAAGTCAATTTGGTAACACTCTCAAAAATTTGCGAAGTTTGTGATTTTTCGCAAAATTTATTAAGATAACTTTTTCATGATACTTGCTACTTATTATAATTTTATGTAACTTCGTCAATAAATGTATATAAAAACGTATTATATCTCATATTATATGAACTGTTTTTTCTGAGTATTTTGAAGTTGTTGCCATTTGTAATTTAGGATAACTTACGTAAAAAATTAATTTTCATTTAACGTTTTTAAATGTCCTGACTTTTTATGCATGTGGTTTTCAAAAATCCACTCAAAATGTGGGTATGGTTTTCTGATCATTCTATCGAGTGTTTAAAATCAACCAGGCTGCAGTGTTTACTGACTGCAACAATCGTACTGAATTACATTCTAATTGCTTAAATTCGTTAGTGAGATTCGCTTTCATAGATTCACTGACACACACATTCACTGACATATACACTAACATACACACACATACACTGACATATACACTAACATACACACACACTAACATACGGGGACGCGGTAACCAAGTGGTTAGCCGTAGGTCCTGGTTCGATTCTCGCCACTGCCAGAACTGCCGCCGTGTTCACGCGGCATACCATCATGTTAAACATGTGGGTCCGCAAGTCCTTCCGAGAGGTTGGTGGTAGGGGATGGAGGGTACGGTCCCTGTGGACGCCTCCCCCACTGGGTTCCGGTCTAAATTGGGTGGCTCTTCCTGGCCTTTCAAACAGTTACCTTACACTTTTCTGGTAAGTCGGACGGTCTGGTTCTCAACAACAACACACTAACATAAATAATAATTCGGCCGTCCAAATAGATGCTCAAGTCCTTGGTGACGAGTCGGACGGTCTGGGTCTTCAACACTAACATAAATAAACACATACGCACATACACACAGGCATCATCTCAAAAACGATTTATTCGAATTCAGGGATGTTTGAGACGTGCTCTTAACACAGATAACTTAATAAAGCAATCCTATACACTCTTTATGTCAGAACATACGTAAACCAGAATGATTTTCAAAATGAATGCAAAAATAAAATCGAAGATAATAGAGGAGATTATCTCGTTTTTATTTATATAAATTACACACATCTGCTGATTTTGAGTATTTGAGAAAAACTGTGGCAACGGTCACAGAGTTTGTGACTACGTGGCATTTTAGAATGAAGCACAAAGACAGAATAACTGGAGATTGAGCTGTTATGCAAGATAAAAGGGTTATTGAACATTTTACATTGGATATAGAAAGTCAGATTGAGCAATAAGAATACAACAAATTTTTGCCAGGAATAATGCAGCTACTTTAATAGTAATGTATAAATGCCATTATTAGTCGCAGCAATTTATACTGTGTCAGCTGTCACCGAATTTCCTTCTTTGTTATTTAAGAACGAAGACAGAATAACTATCTTGAGCGGTTGTGCAATGCAAAAGGTGTATTGAAAGTTTTATGTTGAGCGTAGCAATAGGTTTATGTTGGATATAGAGAGTCAAATTGAGGAGTCATAAGACAGACGGGCTTATCCGGAATAGTGTAAACAGTTTATTTGTATTGTATAAATTTTATTGTTGTGGCGGTAATTAATACAGTGTCAACTAACGATCTCAGAATTTACTAAATTGGCATTCAAGAATGAAGAAGCGCGAAGACTGGCGAAGACTGATGACTGTGACTGGCCAAGACTGTTGGCTGCGACTAGCGAAGGCTTGCAGCTGTGGAAAACAAATGATGTATTGGCTGATTTTTTATATATATCCATACATATGAGTAGAAATATGATTTTTAGTATGATCGAATATCAAATTCATTAGCAAGATGCAGTCAGGTTGTAAACCCAATAGGTCGCCCCTCGCTCACGGTGATTTATTTATTTGGTTTGGAATTAGACGTTTAGAACTAGCTGGGCATAGAAAGCCAAATTGGAGAATATGAAGATAGTGATTTCAATTATATATTTCTATTACGTTAGTTTGATTTCGGTCTTAGCTAGTCAAGCGATATGCTACTTTAATTAACAATAAAGCTAATTGTTCTCTTTGCTCTGTATAATTGTATATTTATTTAGAGTTATTCCTTCCGTGTGATATTACAGCCGAGAGTTATTATGTATGTTAGGTAGAAAAATATGGTTGTAGTTGAAAATAATCTTTACAACCAGATATTTCTATTTCCTGTGGTTACAGCTCACATACGCGCCTTAGTTTGAAATATTATTTATAATGTTTTTCTCTCCGAAGAAAAGGGAAAAAGAAAACATTCTACTGAGAAACAGCATTTGGGAATATTCCTATTTCATCGTTGCCACTTTCCAAGTCCAAAATTTAAACGGAAAATTCCGAGCGTTCTGCATCTCGAATAATACAGACCACAACTCCGTTCGAAGAATAGGTAAACAAAACGCTGAAGGGGAAAAAAAATTCGAAATACAAATTTTCCACGGTGAAAAAAAAAATTTCCATTGTTGAAGGATTCACGTTTATCTCTTTTTTAACCACTTTTTTTAAGATTCAGAGAAGATGTTTTCATGAAATATGTTACGGGATGTGAAGGATCAATAATTCAGACGTTCTAAAAATATGCAAAAATTTGATGCGACAAAAGAAATGATATGTGAATATAAATTAACATATTTATTCATATTTATATTCTTTTGAATTAGTTACATTCGTTTCATTGTCGACATGAGTTATTCTTTCTACAGTTCTAAAGAACTGTTATCACAAAAGGAAATTCGACCATCGATCTACGACTGACCTAACTATTGAGTTACAGAAACTATTATTTTTGAATATGAAAAATTACGCTCAAAGAGCAACAAGAAAAATGAAAAAATAATTAAGTAAGTTTACGTAAATTGAAAAATACTCGAATTGCTTACTTAAATTGAAAATACTTAAGTACGTTTACTTAATCTGAAAATAATTAACTATGTTTACTTAAACTGAAAATGCTTAGCTATGTTTACTTAAACTGAAAATACTTAACTATGTTTACTTAAACTAAAAAAAACAAAGTTTGTTTTAACTGAAAAATATTTAACTAACTTTACTTAAACTAAATAATGCATAATTCAGTTTACTTAAACTGGAAAATACTTAACTATGTTCAGAATCGCAGAGAACAGACCCGGATCCTTGCGAAAATAATCATTCTGGCAACAATGATATAAAAAATACTACATGTATATGGAAATTGTTCTTCATTTATTCAGACTTGGGGCCTGAAGGCCGGAATGTGTGCCGGCTTTCTACGCCTCACTGCTGTCTGACTATGTTTACTTAAACTGAAAATACATAACTACGTTTAACTTAAAAATATTTAACTAAATTCTTAGCAAATCTAACTCAAATATGATGCGTACTAATCACTCGATTTTATCTTTATACTCTCACTATGCATATATTGAATAGCTATATACACTATACGACAGAAAAATGCAACACCATGAAAGAGAGAATAGAGTGGGATGGTAAGAGACACAGAGATGACATACATAAATAAGTGGTGTTAATTCCAGATGTTATAATGCAATACAGTAATGGCATAGACAGGGTGATCAGTAGGCGGTAGGACCACCTCTTGCGGCGATACAAGCAGCAACCCTTCGAGGAAGAGATGCCATGAGCTTGCTGTCCTGAGAGATGGATGGCCATATGCCGTCAACCATCCTCCACAGATCGTCCTCTGTTTGAGGCGGGAGCAGGACAGTCAAATGATATCCAAACGCGTCCTATAGATACTCGATGAGTGAAAGATCTGGAGACAGCGGAGGCCAATGGAGTACCTGGACATCTTGCAAGGCTTATATGCTAATGGTTGCAGTGTGCGGCTGCGCGTTATCTTGCTGGAAAATATCATTTTGCAAACTCTGAAAGTAGGGCAGTGCAACCTGTCGCAGCACCTCATCTACATATGGCCGTGCCGTCATTGTGCGCCTGATACGTACCAGAGGCGACGAGCTATCGAAGCCGATGGCACCCCAAACCATGATGCCGCGTTTTCGAGCAGTGTGTCTTTCAACAGTCGTAGTTGGATTGGATCTGTTTCCACGTCGCCTACAGCCTATCACACGGCGACCGTAATTTGACAAACAGAACCGAGACTCGTCGCTGAACACTATCCTGTCCCATTCAGTCACCCAAGTGGCTCGGATCCAACACCATTGCAATCTCTCACGTCGGTTATTTTGTCGTCAATAGCAGTCTTCATAAAGGACGGTTTGATTGCAAGCCGCTTTCGGCTAATTGCCGAGAAACCATTCTCGCTGGTATTGGAGCATCCAATGTACCCTGCAAATTTTACAGAATGTCGACCGCGGTCGTTTGTGGGGCCGCTATCGCATGCCTTCTAATGCATCGATCAACGAGTGCTGACATATATCTAGATAGACGTGTGCCATTGCGACGATTCACATACCCTTCTCCAATCCATCTTCTCCAAATCCTTTCCATAGTGGACGCATCTACCCGGGTTTCAGCGGCGATATGCCGGTACGACCACCCAGTCATATGTAGGTCTAAAATAAATCAGCTGACAAAATCGTTCAAATGCTAAAACAGACTTCGTCATCGGCCAGGCTCTCTCTTCAACAACTCTCTCTCTTCAACAACCCATCTCTTCAACAACGCTTATCTTCTGAAATGAAAAGCGCCACGGAAAGCGGGTTTACGTAGGCCACAGACAGTAACAACTATTGGATCATCTGCCGTTTCCATGCCTTTTATCCCGCGCTCTAATCACGTGACCTACTTGCATTTCAGGTCTTTTACATGCATCGTCCAGCTGCGTTTGTCTCGCAATTTTGCATAATTATACGGCCAAAGTCTCATGGTGTTGTATTTTCTATGTCAGGTAGTGTAATTTAGCGGAGGTTTACACATTTTGCTACACCTCTCTGTTGTCAAATTAGGTTTGTCGCAAGTGTAAGCTTACTTATATCTTTAAGTACTTCCTTGAAGAAAGCAGACATATGTCAGTTTGATAAAATTGTACGGGTAAAACTTTCTAATACCATTTTAGCGTTTTCATTTTGGAATATGAGGATCCAATTTCATAGCGCTTGCATTTTGACATATATTGATCCTATTTCAAATTTTTTGATTTTTTTGCAATTTTTTTTTACAAACGGAGCCAGAATGTTATGTTTCATTCTTCAGATATGACTATGAAGATAATTTAGTGCAACGGGGATAGAGATCCTTATATTTCTTTCTTAGGATAATTAAATTAAATATTTTAATAGAATGTTTTGAATAAGAATGTCATTTAGAATACTATAGGAAAATGCACATAATTGTAAATTTTAAGTTTCTTTATATTATATATTTCTTAGAAAGAAAGGGTTTACCGCTAGTTAGTGCGTAAAATTTCTCAATTGATCGTTGCAATTGAAGCAATTCTAAATATGAAACGAGGTTTTAAGTTAACGCCAAACTGAAAGATATTTACTTAGAGAATTTCAGATTAAATTCCGAGCCGGACGTAATTAATAATTATTGCATTCCTGGACTTACCACAGCTGATTTTCTCTTACATTAAACTAAAAGAATGCACTTAACATCTCTAACAGTAAAATGTAATTAACTCTATAATGAAGCATAATGTTCCGGCTGGCAAAATATTTATTATTTTAGTGCATTGTCATGAATAAAAGAAATTCCAGTCATTATTAGATATAAATCGTGTTAAATTAATAAATAAGTACAGAAGCAAACATTCACGTAAGAAAATTAATCATAAACTATCTTTTTATATGCAGGAATTTGGATGCGTCATATGCAAGGTTCATTTGAAAGTGCAGTGAGCAATTAAAAAATAAGGGCTTGTAATTTCTTCCCTGTAGCTTAACAGAAGAGCGTCGTCTGGATAGTTCGAAGATCGATACCCTGCGCCCTAACCACCTGGGAACACCGCGTGCTGTTGGAACATTTCGGGCGCGGTAGCTCGGTGTATTGCGCGCTGGATGTGCACGCTGCCACAACTCAGTTACCTTACACCTTTCTGGTAAGTCGGACGGTCTGGGTCTCAACAACAACAACAACAACAACGCTGCCACAACTGCCGCCGTGTTCACGCGGAGTACGGTCACGTTAAACATGTGGGTCCGTAAGTTCTTCCGAGAGGTTGGTGGTAGGGGAAGGAGGGTACGGTACCAGTGGATGCCTCCCCCACTGGGTTCCAGTCTAAATTTGGTGGCACTTCCCGGCCGTCCAAACAGTTACCTTAAACCTTTCTGGTAGGTCGGACGGTCTGGGTCTCAACAACAACAACCCTGCGCCCCAGTAGTTAACGCGCGGGAATTGCACCCGGTAGGCCGGGGTTCGATTCCCTCCACTGCCAAAACTGCCACCGTGTTCGCGGGGAGTAGGATCACGTTTAACATGTGGGTTCGTAAGTCCTTCTTAGAAGTTGGTGGTAGGGGAATGAGAGTATAGTCCCTGTGGATGCCTCCCCCACTGGGTTCCGGTCTAAATTGGGTGGCTCTTCCCAGCCGTTCAAACAGTTAACTTGCACCTTTCTGGTATGTCGGACAGTCTGGGTTTCAACAACATCAACAACAACCCTGTCGGGGCAGCAAGGTTCTTTACAATGGCACCCGAACAAATCAACCCTGTATGTTATTGCAAAGATGTGTGAGGTCTGAAAGTGACCCTAATATGACTAGCACGGATTCGGTGGTCTCTGGGACATGGAGCGCAAATTTCAAATCAGGAGGATAATGGTTAGTAGGAAGATAACCTGGACGATGAAGATAGCATCAGAAGGCTAATTTGAATTATAGCTTGGATTAACCTGAGTTAACCTGAAAAACAGCATGAAGTGGTCAGTAAGATTGGCAGTTGCAAGCCAATCTAACGTTAAAGGCTGGAAAATGCAGTGTCAATAAAAATCCAGTTGCTCAACCGTAGAGCGTCAGCTTACTAGTTCGAAGATCTGAGGTTCGATTCTCGGTTAGGGCAGCAAGGTTCTTTGCAAAAGTCATTAAGGTCATCAATAACTTTGTAATGAAAGGTCCACGAGTATATACATTAGGCCTATGTACAGTAAAGTCATCATTTCTGGCCGAATAAAAGTATTTGCAGCGCCCCCTAGAGTAGAGTTTTCAAAATTAGGATAACATTTCGGTAACAAAACGAGATGGATGAAAAAATCAATTACATGTTGTAAAGCGTTGTCTAATTTGTATGATTCGATAAATGATCAGGTGAGCGTTTTCTTGATAAGTTGTTATACTCATCATATAAATGGTAAAAGTTGTTATGTGACTCGTTCATTAAGAAGGAATTTATGAAATTCACAATGATGTCTCATATCATAATCCAAAGTATTAAAATAAAAATATTCATAATAGATCATTGACAAAGTAATAAAAAAACAAATCAAATATAATTATTACTATCTACTTGTCATAATTACAACTTTCCAAGCACTTATATCTTTATTCTCTGCCTCTGTTTTATGTATTATATCGAGTGTTAGCTAAATGTCCCCTCAGAAACTGATTTGCTATGTTTTGCTGTTATCACTAAAATTCTTCTTCATGACCCGTAGCAGGGTGAGAGCAACCACCTAATAAGTAGCTGGAATACATTCCATTGATTTGAAACACTGCTCAGAATCTGGATACAACGCTGGGATTCCAAACTGTCTGGCAATAATAGTCACTTTGCTGCCTTCTCGAAGCTCTCTAATTATTCTTCCTCTCTTTTAATCATCCAAATGTTGTCTTTGAGCTATAACAATGCATTCAAATTTGACACTTTGTGCTTTTACTAAAATAGGTTCGTTCAAGGATCATTCGCTTAGCGCAGTCTTCTGCCTTTTATTTGTTTAAGTGCTAAGTGCTACCACTTAACCCCTGCTAGAGCGTATTTACTAAGTATACCGTGATAGAAAAGATATGGAAAGTATCGAAATAAAGAATCTAATTAGTGATTCGTAATCAAAATTCTGTGATTATACTCGCCAGTTGATTAATTAGACAGCTTAGAACACTTTATCCCCCTCAGATGATTTAATACATATCTCAAATCTTTCTTACCAACTCACACTGCGAAATCCAACAAACCAACCAAATCCTTATTTGCTGATCTCATCAAGAAATGGAGCTATTCAGTTTCCACCACCGTGGCAAGCATCCCGACGATAGAGTAAAATGTCCCAAGAGGTATTTCCTAAAATGTAGAAGTCGAACAAAAAAGTTCTAGAATGCACTCTAGAGTATACAAGAATATCTAGATACGAGTTGAGTGGGAGGTAAAATCAATGCTGGTAGGAAGGATTTGTTCGGAAAATGGCTCATAGATATAACAATTCCCAATGGTGGCTGGCGTTAAGCTGTTGAATCCATCATGCCATTCCACACATTGATTGGAAGATAGGGCCATAGATCATCTGCTGGACTTTATACGCAACCTTGACAAGTATCAAAAATTTGATACCTATTCTATATGAAGCAAATTAAGTCGACGGATTCAGCGATGATAAGAAAAAATGGAGTGGATAAATGAAAATTTGTAAAGATATAAAATGGGTACTTGAATATTTTTCGTTGGGAAAATTTGGGAAATATTTTTTATTATAAAAAATTGATTAATTTTAAAATTAATCCTGCTTGTAAATTGATGACACTAATTGATAAAATATCATAGTGTAAAAATTTCTTATCAACAATGTGATTAATTATACGATAATTGATGTATTCTTTGCCAAAATAGTCGAAGAACTCCCGCAAATTATTCTGAAAATCAAGAAAGTTGGTATGTAAGTCAGTTCATCTGTCTAAGTTATGCAAGCAAATGATTATAGAGTATCAATATGCATCTAGGTTGTTCCCAGATCGATTTTGGCATGTTCACTCTGCGGCATATTTAAGCACTGTTAGACGATTGCTTGGAAAAATCTGGTTCTTGTCGCCGTTCCATTGACTTCAGTTACCGCTAATAATGACTCTAAAATGTACTTTCTTTCTCTCGATCCAGACCACCCGACCTACCCAAATGTGTTGAAGACCCAGACCACACGGCCGACTCAGAGGTTTACAGCAGCAAGTGGTGAGGCCGGATACCCAAATGTGTATAGCATTTGCTTGACCGGTCGGGGCACCGCCACCCAATTTATACCGGAACTCAGTAGGGACGTATTCAATGCACTTGAACACCTTACGCTCAATTGCGCTACATTAAGAGAATCCGCATAGTAGAACTGTGGGAAAGGTAGATCGAGTAGAAGAATCACCCGCCATATATAACGTACTAATACGACCGTAGCACGCTGCTGGCAGCAGTGGTTACGTTGTTGTTGTTGAAACCCAGACCGTCCGACCTACCAGAAAGGTGTAAGGTAACTGTTTGGACGGTCGGGAAGTGCCACCCAATTTAGACCGGAACCCAGCGGGGGAGGCATCCACAGGGACCGTACCCTCCTTCCCCTACCACCAACCTCTCGGAAGGACTTTCGGACCCACATGTTTAACGTGATCGTACTCCGCATGAACACGGCGGTAGTTTTGGCAGTGGCTGGAATCGAACCCGGGCCTACCGAGTGCAACTCCAGCGCGCTAACCAATGGGCTACCGCGCCCCAGCAGTGGTTACGTGAAAGTTCTGTTCGACATAAGATGGCAACTCATAGGAAGACTGGCTGGTAGTGATACAAATCTGAATTCTACCTACAGCTTCACTGCCCACCGTTCTACGAGATGTAGCATTCTGTATGCAGCATTCTGTATCATTAAACACAATTGCAAGAGGCCTGGCATAGGCAAGCCTACAGTCTCGTCCCCCCTTAATTCGTCTATCGGGAACCACTTTCCATTAGCGACTCTGTCTGGAGTTGAGCGGTGACTAAGAATCATGGACGGTTTCCTAATTGCATCGTATCCATTTTAGTGAAGAACACCGCTTCTGCTTTTATGACGATGATCATCACTTTTGATATGAAAAAGAGGACTCAGCAGCGCTCAATTTCGTAGTGTATTGTAAAGTATCACACCAACGTTACTCCTGGAGTAATTGCGTAACACGTAAGTTATCTCCTACGATAGTTTCCCCCACTACTAATAATACGAGATACATATAGCTTAGATATACATATAGAAGATCATGTCACACTTTGCTTTGTTTATCACTTTAAACTGGGGGCCACTTACCAGCAAGATAATATTCGCTTATACAAGGATTTCCCATCCCAGGAGTGTATCCGTGTAATTGAAGCTTCTTTTGCCTAACCAGGCTCCCAGGCTTGTTCGTAATTGAGCATATCTGAGACATATTTGGATGTCAATTTCAGCTCTCACAGAATATTTGAGATAGCAACAATGCAAGAAAAAGGCATTTGAGATAGCAACAATGCACCTTTGTTGCTGAAGCAGCAAATGCAAAATGCTTGGGAAAATCTGCCATAAGATATCATAATAGTTTTTAACACTTTACAACAAAGTTGAAAATTGTTTATGACTTTGTTCATTCATTCTGTCTGTCTGTCTGTCTGTCTGTCTGTCTGTCCGTTAGCACGATAACTGCCGTAAAAATGACTTAATCAAAATGAAATTTTAGTATGTTGTTCAGACGGTCTGTAGGACCTATGGGAATATAAATGAATAATATCACCCAATTAGTTTTGGATTGAACCCGGGTTGAAAAAATGAAATACATTGAGCCCTATGGGACCTAATTTTTCAAATATTTTTTAAGCGGATTTAAAATTCACAAATTGCTTCGAAAATTTTAGGTAATAGTCAAATTGTTCCATAAAATATATAAAAAAAAAATCAGTGAAATATATTCAGTAGTTTTTTAAATAAAAATTAAAATAAAAATTACACATTTTATATGAAACGATCACGTGACCATGATATAAAACGATCACATGACCCACTTCAAAATGACATATGGCATCCATCTTGTTTCAAAATCGTGATTTTTTAAAGTTCTTTTTAATTCATATTGAGTGTTGTATCCGTCCTAAAACTACTTTATTTTTACTTAAATTCTGTGCATCTACATACTAAAACAACACAATGACAATATATTTGAGTTTAAATTCCCATTCAAATTTGATTATTTCTACAATTAAGCCTATTTTTCACCCATGTAAAATGTAAACAGCAAAATATGTAGAATGAGTTGTATTAGAATTACTGTATTTCTTTAACACAAAATAATTCAGTCCATGGAGTCTGCATGGCTGATATGAATGAAATATTCATTCATTTTACAAAGAGAAGGACGATTTTTTTCGATTAAGTTTTACGCATAGAGTTTAATTACTTGTAGCTCCATGGTCTTAATTTATAAATAAAATAAATTATTATAGTATTGTGATGAATGACATGAATGGGAAATTATTTATGAATGAAATGTTGCTTTTATAGAGAGAGCCAGGCGTGTTATTTTTTTATATATTAATTGATTTTATAAACAGAAGGACGATTTTTTTCGATGAAGTTTTAAGCATAATGTTTATGAATTGTAGCTCCATGGTCTTAATTTTTAAACAACATAAATTATTATAGTATTGTGATGAATGAAATGGAGAAAGTTATGAATGAAATCCTGCTTTTATAGAGAGATTCAGGCGTGTTATTTTTTCTATGACGTCATTTGAATTTATTTCAGTTGTTTTCGATGAAGTTTTCAAATATAATAAATTATCGTAGTATTATGATAGTTTTAAAAATATTACCGTGGAATGTATTGTATTTTAGAGATATTTAAACCAGGCAATTTATATTTCAATGCCGTCATTTGAATGAAGTTCATTTTTTTTTTCAATGAAGGTTTAAGTTTTCAAATATAATAAATCAATGTAGTATTGTGATAAGTTTTAAAATATTACCGAGGAATGTATTGCATTTTCGACTTTTTTAAATAAAATTGCATTGAAGTTGGAAAGTGTTTCATAATCAATGCTTTAAGCATGATTGATCTTTCTTGTTTAATTCCCGCCAACTCGCATGAATAGTGGCCAGAGGAGCTAGTTCTACTTACTAATATGTAACTTTTACAAATAAGTGGTTCTAAAATAAAAACTTCCCTAGATATAACATAGCAATCATTTCTTTATCTCTTCATCTACATTGCATGTGCTAAGTTTTATGACGATTGAATGTTTATTTTGATGTTTGTCAAAGTGTGTAACCATATGCTTACTTTATGTATAAGTTCGTATTTAAATTAACTAACGGTTAATGATTGATGTCATAGAAATGAAGATAAACAGTGCTGTTATTAAACTTTGAACGAAGGTGTATTATACAATGTCTACTTTTATTTCAAACAATTCACCACACACCACTCTGCTTGGATGTTTCATCACCTTATTTGGTGACATATCATATTTTGAATATACTATAAATATGTACAGAACCAAACCAATGCAACTTATGTTAAATACTTATGAAGTATATAGCGAGTTAAAGAATAAAACAATATTTTGAATTTTTTAAAAATGATATTGTCCTAAAGACTTAAAAATGATACTGTCCTAAAGTCTATTTTCAGCTTTAAAAGTGATGTATCCATATAAATAACAAATCTGATGTGGACAGCACATGGCTTTCCTTATATAATGCAATGCATTTACTAATTTTACAGCAAAAAAAATAGATTATTTTTTTAGTAGATATTTATATTTTTCCAAGATATTGAATTTTCGTCAATGAGTCGTCATTTTCATTAATTTAACGTCATTTTTATCCATTTAGAGAATTTTTCGTTAATTTAGCAACATTTAAAAAAGTCGCCAAGTTGGCGGCATTCCACCAAATTCATCGACAAAATCTTGCCAAGCGTTATGGACGAAGAAATAAGTTATTCGTACAGCAGATAAATAATTATTGGCATTCAAATACAAAAGTATTACACAAAGAATCTCATTTTGTGAATGGAACGAGCTAGATCCACGAGAATGATGTCACCCAATTTATCGCATGGTATTACATATGAAAAGTGAACATATTTCTCAATAGGAGTTTTTTTTTATTTTATATGACTTTTTGATATTTTTTTTAAAAATGTGCAATATCTCGCAAATGGTTCATGTTAGCGTTCTAAAATTTATGTCAATCGTTTTCTAATGAAAAATTACGTAAGAAACGTCTATTTGCGTAACTTTATTAGCAGCTTTGATTTTTTGACGATTTTTTCAAAATTGCACTCGAAAATTTAGGGAAGTTCTGAACATTCGATTACGTATAGAAACAATAGGCTTCCAGTGTTTACGGATAGTGATTTTTGTACCAAATTTCGTTCGAATCGGTCCATTCATTTGTCAGTTACGTCTCCACAGACTCACTGACACATACACATACACATACTTTCACACACACACAACCATACTTTCACACACACACACACACACAGCCATACTTTCACACACACACACACATACTTTCACACACACAACCATACTTTCACACACACAACCATACTTTCACACACACACACATTCTTTCACACACACATAGACATCACTTCAAAAATGTTTGATTCGTGATCAGGGATGCTTGAAACATGCTCTCCCGTCGAAAACTCGAATTCGAATTTTTGACCCCGTCACAATACTTTCCTTATACATTATGTATACTATAAGGAAAGTAAAATCATTAAATCAAAAATAAAGAGCATGCTGCTCTAATGGCATTTATTTGAGTATTTTATTTATTGAGATATATGACATCGGGATAACTCTAAAACTACTTTAAAATATGTTTTGATAAGCATTTGTAACAAATGTAATTATTAATCAAAAGTATAAACAAGATTGATTTCACTATTCTCTCTTCTAAAACTTGTCAGAAGTTCTCTTAAACCTTGTCAAAACCTTGTCACTACTTTTGCAGACAATGTATTGAAATTCATTGCTTGACGCATCATTTAAAAATAACCTTCCTATTATGAATATATTTCACTTCCATGCATGGTATAGGCCTGAAAACTTCTCTCCAGAACAGTCTTCTTTTTTTAACTTTTTATTTACAAGCCACTTGCGGGTATTATTTTTCCCCAATCCCTCCTCGATGGCTTATCGAGCGCGGGTGCCGTTGTTCTTACGCATCACCAATACTCCCTCCTATAAAAACGGGAAATATTTTTAAGGTATTTCTGTTTTCACAGTTGAGCAGTAAAATAGTATATTTTGAAATGTTTTCTATTGTTAGTACGAGTATCTTGATGAAAAAATGATCTAAGGAATACCTATTCAAAAACTCGTTAAATATTATTTAATACATTATTGCTTTCCTTATATACATAATGTATAAGGAAATTATTGTGACGGGGTCGAAAATTCAAATTCGAGTTTTCGACGGGAGAGCACGTTTCAAGCATCCCTGATCACGAATCAAACATTTTTAAAGTGATGTCTGTGTGTGTATGTGTGTGTGTGTGAAAGTATGTGTGAGTGTGTGTCAGTGAGTCTGTGGAAACGATAACTGACGAACGAATGAACCGATTCGAACGAAATTTGGTACAAAGATCACAATCTGTAAACACTGGAAGCCTATTGTTTTTATACGCAATCAAATGTTCAGAACCCCCCTACATTTTTGAGTGAAATTTTGAAAAAATCGTCAAAAAATCAAAACCTCGAATAAAGTTACGCAAATAGACATTTCTTATGTAATTTTTTTTTAGAAAACGATTAACAGAAATTTTAGAACGCTAACATAAACCGTTCTCGAGATATTGCACATCTTTCAAAAAAATTATCAAAAAGTTATATAAAATAAAAAAATATATATTTCCTGTTGAGAAGCATGCTCACTTATATAATACCATGCGTTACATTTGGTGACATCATTCTCGTGGATCTAGCTCGTTCCATTCATGTAAAAAGATACTTTGAGTAATACTTTTGTATTTGAACGCCAATAGTCATTTTTCCGCTGTAAGAATAACTTATTTGTCCATCCACAACGCTTGGCGAGATTTTGGCGACGAATTTAACGGAATATTGCCAACGTGGCGACATTTTAAAATGTTGCCAAATTAACGAAAGTCTAGCTAAATGGATAAAAATGACGCTAAATCAATGAAAATGACGACTAATTGAAGAAAATTCTATATCTTGGAAAGAATATAAGTATCTACTATAAGAATAACATTATTTTTTTACTGTAAAAGTAGTAAATTCATTGCATTATATAAGGAAAGTCATGTGTTGCCCACTTCAGATTTTTTATGCACTTGATAATGTGAAAATATATACAGATACAGACATGGGCATGCTGTTAAAGGGAAATGTTTCCATAACAGAGAGTAAATAGAACACTCAGGAATATATAAAATACCTCCTACTAGAATGTCACATTATAGGGATTTTTTGTGTACTAATTTAAAAAATCTGATGTCGGCAACACATGACTTTCTTTATATAATGCAATGAATTTAATACTTTAACAGTAAGAACAATAGATTATTCTTATAGTAGGTATGTATTCTTTCCACGATATTAAATTTTCATCAATTAGTCGTCATTTTCATTGATTTGGCCTCATTTTTATCCATTTGGCGAGTTTTTCGCTAATTTAGCAACATTTAAACAAGTCGCCATTTTGACGAAATTCTGCCAAATTCGTCGCCAAAATCTCGCCAAGCGTTATGGATGGAGAAATAAGTTATTCTTACGGCAGATAAATGACCATTGGGGTTCAAATACAAAAGTATTACTCAAATTATATTTTTTCAAGAATGGAACGAGCTAGATCTACGAGAATGAAATCAAATTTATCGCATGATATTACATATGAAAAGTGAACATATTTCTCAATAGGAATTTTTTTTTTATTTTATATCACTTTTTGATAATTTTTTTGAAAAATGAGCAATATCTCGAAAACGGTTCATGTTAGCGTTCTAAAATTTATGTCAATCGTTTTCTAATGAAAAATTACATAAGAAATGTCTATTTGCGTAACTTTATTAACGGTTTTTATTTTTCTATGTTTTTTTTTAATTTCACTCGAAAATTTAGGGGGGTTCTGAATATTCGATTACGTATAAAAACAATAAGCTCCCAGTGTTTATGGATTGTGATTTTTGTACCAAATTTCGTTCCAATCGGTCCATTCGTTCGTCATCAGTTAAAGCCTCCACAGGCTCACTAACACACACATACACACACACATACTTTCACGCACACAACCATACTTTCACGCACACGCTCATTCTTTCACACACACACACACAGACATTACTTCAAAAATGTTTTATTCGTGATCAGGGATGCTTGAAACGTGCTCTCCCGTCGAAAACTCGAATTCGAATTTTCGACCCCGTCACAATACTTTCCTTATACATTATGTATACTATAAGGAAAGTAATACCATTAAATCAAAAATAAAGAGCATGCTGTTCTAATGGCATTTAATTGAGTATTTTTTTATTGAGATATATGATATCGGGATAACTCTAAAACTACTTTAAAATATGTTTTGATAAGCATTTGTAACAAATGTAATTATTAGTCAAAAGTATAAACAAGATTGATTTCACTATATTCTCTTAAACCTTGCTCAGAAGTTATCTTAAGCTTTGTCAGAAGTTCTCTTAAACCTTGCCAAAACCTTGTCAGTACTCTTGCAGACAATGTATTGAAATTCATTGCTTGACGCATCATTTAAAAATAACCTTCCTATTCTGAATATACTTCACTTCCATGCATGTTATAGGCCAGAAAACTTCTCCCCCAGAACAGTTCTCTTTTTTTCACTTTTTATTTACAAGCTACTTGCGGGTATTATTTTTCCTCAATCCCTCCTCGAAGGGTTATCGAGGGCGGGTGGCGTTGTTCATACCCATCACCAATACTTTGACTCCCTCCTTTAAAAACGGGAAATATTTTTAAGGTATTTCTGTTTTCACAGTTGAGCAGTAAAATAGTATATTTTGAAATGTTTTCTATTGTTAGTACGAGTATCTTGATGAAAAAATGATCTAAGCAATACCTATTCAAAAACTCGTTAAATATTATTTAATACATTATTACTTTCCTTATATACATAATGTATAGGGAAAGTATTGTGACGGGGTCGAAAATTCGAAATCGAGTTTTCGACGGGAGAGTACGTTTCAAGCATCCCTGATCACGAATCAAGCATTTTTAATGTGATGTCTGTGTGTGTGTGTGTGTGTGTGTGTGTGTGTGTGAAAGTATGTGTGTGTGTGTGTCAGTGAGCCTGTGGAGACGATAACTGACGAACGAATGGACCGATTCGAACGAAATTTGGTATCAAAATCACAATCTGTAAACACTGGAAGCCTATTGTTTTTATACGCAATCAAATGTTCAGAACCCCCCTACATTTTTGAGTGAAATTTTGAAAAAATCGTCAGAAAAATCAAAACCTCGAATAAAGTTACGCAAATAGACATTCCTTATGTAATTTTTCATTAGAAAACGATTAACATAAATTTTAGAACGCTAACATAAACCGTTCTCGAGATATTGCACATTTTTCAAAAAAATTATCAAAAAGTTACATAAAGTTATATAAAATAAAAAAATATATATCTCCTGTTGAGAAACATGTTCATTTACGTAATACCATGCGTTAAATTTGGTGATGTTCTCGTGGATCTAGCTCGTTCCATTCATCAAAAAAGATACTTTGAGTAATACTTTTGTATTTGAACGCAAATAGTCCATCCACAACGCTTGGCGAGATTTTGGCGACGAATTTAACGGAATCGTCATCATTTTCATTGATTTAGCCTCATTTTTATCCATTTGGCGAGTTTTTCGTTAATTTAGCAACATTTAAACAAGTCGCCATGTTGACGAAATTCTGCCAAATTCGTCTCCAAAATCTCGCCAAGCGTTATGGATGGAGAAATAAATTATTCTTACAGCAGATAAATGACCATCGAGGTTCAAATACAAAAGTATTACTCAAAGTATTTTTTTCATAAATGGAACGAGCTAGATCTACGAGAATGAAATCAAATTTATTGCATGATATTACATATGAAAAGTGAACATGTTTCTCAATAGGTAATATTTTTTTTATTTTACACGATTTTTTGATATTTTTTTTAAATGTGCAATATCTCGAGAACGGTTCATGTTAACGTTCTAAAATTTGTTTCAATCGTTCTCTAATGAAAAATTACATAAAAGTCTATTTGCGTAACTTTATTAAAGGTTTTGATTTTTTAATGTTTTTTTTTTATTTCACTCGAAAATTTAGGGGGGTTCTGAACATTCTACTGTGTATAAAAGCAATAGGCTTCCAGTATTCATGGATTGTGATTTTTGTACCAAATCTTGTTCAAATTGGTCCATTCATTCGTCAGTTATCGTCTCCACAGGCTCACTGACACACACACACACACACACAGACAGACATCACCTCAAAAATGTTTGATTCGTGATCAGGGATGCTTGAAATGTGCTCTCCCGTCGAAAACTCGAATTCGAATATTAGACCCCGTCACAATACTTTCCTTATACATTATGTATATAAGGAAAGTAAACATTAGTTAAATATAATATATGAAACAATCATACTCGTGATATAGAAACCAATATCAACCAATTTCTTAATTTCTTTTACTTTTTTTAGAACTCTCCAGCACAATATAGCCGCTAAGTGCACTGGCGCAAACTTCACTTGCTACCGCAGTTTTGCTTGTCTTCGTAGTGATCTATGAAACCAGGTGAAGCTTACAGTTGGTTTTGAGTTGATAAAAAATTGCGCTTGAGAAAGTGGATAAGACTGCTATGATCCACAATTTATTGATTTGTTTGGAGTATACTTCGATGTTTTAGCACACTTCTTATCTATTTTTATGTGACCATGAACTCAGTATGCAACTTGCGCATTTTAAGGGCGGGCTTTAGTAAATTCGTGTTTTATGCTTTAAACAACTGACTGTGTCAGTCACTACATAGCTTTGCCATTGTAGTAAACTATTCGATACTGTTTGTGATGAGCTTTAACAAGAGCAAAATCAATGACACATCGACGATTGTTGCAGTGGGATTAAAATTCTAAACTTCTCAACTGGCAGTGTATTTAGTGGCATTAATGCTATTTAAAATATTCAGTTGTTGAAATTTCTCTACTGATTTATTTGCATTATTCAATAGCAGCATGCCTAAATTGGACTAATAGTAGGCTAATTTTGTATATCTTGACGTTTCATTGAAAATATTTCCAATGCAATGCCGATATATTTGCAATTTTGTTCTTTTAAATATTCCTCTCTCTACTGCGATAATTATCAAGAGATCATCATACTAAAATTAGAATTAGGTCATAGTTTTACACTCACGTATATAAATCAGTCAAAAGCTTCTGTTTTAACATATATAACAGCAAACAATATCAGTAGACTGATTTTATGTTGTAAATTTTATCAATATCAATTGGCGATTAAATGGACTGGCAGCAAAGTTGTGCTTCTCATTCCTCTTCGACATCATTAGACACGTTGGTGCCTTTCCGATGGTGCATAATAAGTTTCTTTGCAACTACCCTTCTGCTGTTGACCCGAACCTACAGCCTACAGGTAACAATTACGAATATAATTAGTCAGATTATAAGGTTTTTTTAGGTCCGACTTCTGAATTTGGAATGTGCTTCGAGTGGAATAGCTCCATCTTTAGCTGGAAGCATTATGGTAGACGAGCAGCATGTATTACATTAAAAACATGAACTCTAATGGCTGCGAAAAGGGGCTTTAAGAGATAGATGAAGCATTTACAGTCTAAATTCTAGAAAATTAGGATTGGGATCTATATTTATTTTTGCCATTTCATTCCTTCCAAATTTATTCAGATGTAAAATATAGCAACATAAAAAAATTTATTTATAAATAGTAACAAAATACGAATATGATATTCTACCATTATTGGACGAGAACATAAAAATAAAATTTTCTGGGAAACCTTTTGTTGGAAGGATTTTTTTTTTTTTTAAGTTTCTCCAGAAAGTCATGTCCCTTATTTTAAGAAACTTTTTTATCGTGTTGAATATTTTTCTCCATTGCATTTTGTTATGGGCCCAAAACTTTTCCCTGCAAGTTGTTCTTTGTTGGGGATTTTTTATTTGTAAGCCACTTGCGGGTATTATTTCCCACCCCATTTCCCCCTCGAGGACTGTTCGAAGGTAGGCGACTTTGTTTTCCCGTTTCAAAAATATTTTCTATTTCCTCCAATAAGGAAGATATTATTGTTGTTTCCATATTTCCGCATAGTAACAGAAATGTAACTAAAAATAAAATTACCTTTTAAAGCATAGCATATAAAATATCAGTATCGTTTATCCACTTGTTTAGGAGGTGAAAAACGGACTATTTCTTCAAAATATAAAGTATGTCTTTATATTCTAAAGAAGAAGACCGTTTTTACTCCCAAAACAGATGGATACAGTTATGAAATTATTCTATGCTTTGTATTGGAAGTTTTTATATTTTAGTTATTTTTGAAGTAGTTTAGGTGATTTGTTTTTATAGAAATTATTTTGTGGCAGTCAAATTTGCCATCTATGTTCTTACTATAAATATTTTGAAGCATTTATTTCTCAGGATCTACTATAGATAGAGTTTATGTTGTATGTCCAAAGTGGCTGAACTCAAACTTAATTTCTTTGACATTCAGACCTTTCGGTCCAGGGATAATAACACAGGACTGCACTGAGTAAATCAAACTAAATTTGTTGTTCACTTCACAGAAATAACAGCCGCTGGCTGTTTAAAGCAATTGATGACATAGACTGTAATTATCACTGCACACGCCCAGAATACATTATAAATATGCAAGATACTGCCATTAACTGGCCTGGTGATTACTATTAAATGGAGATGAATTCCAAAGCTTTTATGCTTCCCACGGACCTTACCTTATTATTTCCTTATATACAATAATGTATTAGGAAAGTATTGTGACGGATTCGAAAATTCAAATTTGAGTTTTCGACGGGAGAGCACGTTTCAAGCATCTCTGATCACGAATCGAACATTTTTGAAGTGATGTCTGTGTGTGTGTGTGAAAGTATGTGTGTGTGTGTGTGTCAGTGAGTCGATGGAGACCATAACTGACGAACGAATGGACCGATTCGAACGAAATTTGGTACAAAAATCACAATCCGTAAACACTGGAAGCCTATTGTTTTTATACGCAATCGAATGTTCAGAACCCCCTTAAATTTTCGAGTGAAATTTTGAAAAAATCGTCAAACATCAAAGCCTCTAATAAAGATACGCAGATTGACATTTCTTATGTAATTTTTCATTAGAAAACGATTGACATAAATTTTAGAACGCTAACATAAACCGTTCTCGAGATATTGCACATTTTTCAAAAATATTATCAAAAAGTCATATAAAATAAACAAAAATATATTTCCCATTGAGAAACATGTTCACTTTTCATATGTAATACCATGCGATAAATTTGGTGACATCATTCTCGTAGGGCTAGCTCGTTCCATTCATGAAAAAAGATACTTTGAGTAATACTTTTGCATTTGAACGCCAATAAACATTTATGTGCTGTAAAAATAACTTATTTCTCCGTCTATAACGCTTGGCGAGATTTTGGCGGCGAATTTGGTGGAATGTCGCCAACTTGGCGACTTTTTTAAATGTTGCTAAATTAACGAAAAAATCACCAAATGGATAAAAATGGCGCTAAATCAATGAAAATGACGACTCATTGACGAAAATTCAATATCTTGGAAAGAATATAAATATCTACTATAAAAATAATTTTTTTTTTACTGTGAAAGTAGTAAATTCATTGTATTATATAAGGAAAGTCATTTGCTGCCCACATCAGATTTTTTTATCTCGCCCTGCATTGCGGCCAAACCCCGAATATTAGACTTTCCTAGTCATCCTTGTATTCACTGGGTTTTCCTTCCACGCAGTCTCTCAAGACAAACACACTCAAGATAAGATCAGCCCAAGATAAGATCGAACAACATGAACTCTCCTGCTCCGAAACTTATACCTACTCTCTCCCGTAGGAACGCAGCCAATCCTGATTAGGTCGGTGATTCGTCTAATAACCGAATGAGTTAGGATCGTTAGTTTACAGAAATATAAATTATAATGAAAACTGAAGGAAATAATAATCGAAAGATTACTTAGACCTCATAAGGTGATGACTGATATGGATTCAGAATCGAATTTCGAAGAAGGTGGGCGTTCACTACGGGTTTACTCTTCTGATTCATCTTCAATCCGGTTTAAAAAAAATATCTTCCCTTGAAACATCTAATATTTACGGTTGGCTATAGTTATAGTTAAGATAATGACTGATATTAAGCGAGCATTTAATTTTGGAGGGGTTAGGATGCCCCACTATTGATTTCCATTTCCGGTTGTCGAGATATTATATTCAATTAAAAATTTACATTTTTCTTGCAATATCTGTTTTTCCGAATCGACTACAGAAAGAACATGACAGTGAATATAGACTCAGTAACAAATTTCAAAAGAGGTTTGAGGTTGACAAAGGATTCCCACTTCCAACTTCTAGCAATTCCAGTCCAAATTATTTTCTTGAAACTTTTATTTCTTAGGTTTGGCTATTTATAGAGCTTAGATAGTGACTAATATGGAGTCAAGATAAAATTCCAAAGGCAGCACGAAAATTCACTAAGGATTTCCACTTTTTGTATTTTTCTAACATTGGTATAAAATTGTTCATTTAATTTAAAATATCTAATTGTTAGGAATGGCTATAAATATAGATTAGTAGTTCATCACTGTCATGAATTCAGCATCGGCTTTCTAAGGGAGTTGGGGACTCACTAAAAATTTCCTCTTTAGGTTCGGGCGATGTCATGTCACTTCCGGTTCTTCCGAAAAGCCACATGGAGTATACAAAAGCGGATTAAAATTCTTAATAATTCCTTCGACAATGAATTATACACACTTCTTGCCACCATAGGAAGACTCCATAAAAATATATTAATAAAAATCTTGTTTTAGAATGATTTCTATTATTTCACACATTTTGCTATAAAAACGACCAAATTGTACTAATTATTTAAAACAAGTTTAACTTGGATGTATATTATTGATTTCAGAAATTTCAAGTTTTCTTATAATAAAATTTTGCATTGCTGTCAATTTTGTCAGTTAAAATTAGTTTGTTTGAAACTCGTTTTTATTAAGAAATCTATCAGGGGTGGAATAAATGCCTATGATTTCTGTAACCAGGACCGTATTAGCCAATACTCTTTTAACCCGACAGAGACATGTTAATAAAGTCCTTTTCTTTCACATCAAATTTCTAAAAAAAAAAATCCGTATGACAAATGTGCTTCACCTCTATATGCATTGTTAAAGAATTAGAAACTTTCCCCCGAAAGTTGTTTCTTGGTTTAGTTCTTATTTTTAGCCAGTTGCGGGTATCATTTTCTGCTCCATTCTCCCCTCGAGGGCTTATTGGGGGCTGGTGGCGATGTTTTTACGCTTCACCAATATTTTCGTCTCCCCCTCCCCCAATGAAGATGATTCAAAGACATTTCTTTTCCATAGATACGCAATAGAACTATATTTGCTGTTCGCTATTATTGTAGATCATTCAGGAGTAATCACTAAGGAATATTTTAAAAAGTGTGATGTAAAGAGTATGCGACTTTCCTTGCACTCCATGATCAATACATATTTGATTGATTTAGAAAGTGTAATTTGTTTTCTGTCTTTTATATCTACGTAATAAACTAATACGTGGATGGAATATCGCTCCCATTGCAGATAATAGAATTCACGGATCGGTTTTTTACTTATTAGGGCATCGTCATCATGTAATTTGTGAAAATTGGAATGAAGCAAGGGTGAAAAACTCATTTGCGTACAGGATCTTGCTCGCATTCGTTTGGCACTGGTCATCCTTGAATAGCCAAAATTGCAATAAAAATAAAGGTCAGAAACCCATACCCTCACAGCAAAGATCGTCACATGTGTGACAGTGACGTTGTAGTCACGTGGCACCTTGGTCACAATGTGACATCATATTTGTGACTTCTATGCGACATTCCGTATTAGTAGCTTTGTAACATCATTGTGACTCTATTCTGTGACTTTTCCACAATTTAATTAACACGTAACAATGTGACGACATTACAATTGTAATTATAATATGACGTCACAAACAAGTTAATATGCGACGTCACAAACGACCATGAAAATGACCAAAATGTCTTCGCTGTGACCTCAATATGGCATTGACGAGACGTACTGCGACGTCCTGTGACGTCCCAAAGTCACAGTCTGACGTAAATCTTACGTCACTGTGAAAGAAAATGCCGTTAGGGTATGCATATAGAATCTCGCTATCATTGCAGATAACAGCATCTATTTACCGGTTTCTTGCTTATTAGGCGTCAACATAGAAAAGCCGAAATCTGCAATAAAATCAAGGGTCAGAAACCCATATGCATAAAGGATCTTGCTACCATTTCAGATCCATTTATCGGTTTCTTTGCTTATTCGGTAGTCGCCATCATGGAAAGCAGAAATCCGCAATAAAAGTTAAGGGCCAGAAACCGATATGCATATAGGATTTCGATAGCATTGCAGATATTAGCATGCATTTGCCGGTTTATTGCTTATTAGATACTTGTGATCATTAAAAAGCCGAAATCCGTTATGAAAGCAAGGGTCAGAAATCCATATACATATAGGATATGGAACTAGAATTCGAATTTTCCACCCCATCACAATACTTTCCTTATACATTATGTATATAAGGAAACTAAAAATAGACAAGCTTTTTAGAAGAAGAGCGCTGTTTTTACTATCATAACTAGTTGACATTTAAAATTTAAAGTGTGCCCCATCTTGGCGATGTTTTCATATCATTGGAAACTACGAGAGTTAAATTAACCCTCAAATAGCATCCTAATCACTGTGATATTTTCCCTCAATTCCAATGATGAATCTGCTGTCAAGTGCTATTCCCCTCCCCCTCTGCGAATGTGCTTTTACCATTGATTTTGTGGCATCTAACTTCCCCACTTTCATGTTATTGTTATAAGCTTGTGTGCTTTTATACCTAAGCTCTATTTTTTCAGTCGATTTTTTCTCTATAATCCGTAGAGTCATTTTCGAGTGTTTTTCCTTCTTTCTACCCTATCTCCAAACCTCCCTCTCTTCTTGATGGTTTTTTTTTTCTTTTTTTTTTTTCTGCATGTGGATTTTGGATTAGCTGCCCCTCCTGTGATTTTAAAATCCCCCTGTAAAGTATTACGAAGATTTGTGATCCTATTAGTGAGAGATGAAAGTTATATTTCTTCATTGACTTTCCCATCGATTTTTTGCTGCCGTTTTTTTCAACTGTGTACTAAAACATATGTAGTCAAATTCTGATTTTACGTTTTGCAGAATATTTACAAATCTAAACGGTAAATACGAGAAAACGTGTCAACGTCCTATTTTATTTCATTCTATTCTGTTATTTAATACGGATTTAATACAAAGAAATCTGATGTGTGCAGCACATGTCTTTCCTTATATAATGCAATGAATTTACTACTTTTACAGTTAAACAAAATGTTATTCTTATAGTAGATACTTATATTCTTTCCAAGATATACAATTTTCTTCAATTAGTCGTCCTTTTCATTGATTTAGCGTCATTTTCATCCATTTGGCGAGCTTTTCGTTAATTTGGCAACATTTAAAAATGTCGCCAAGTTGGCAATATTCCGCTAAATTCATCGCCAAAATCTCGCCAAGCGTTATGGACGGAGAAATAAGTTATTCTTACAGCGGATTAATTACTATTGGCTTTCAAATACAAAAGTATTACTCAAAGTATATTTTCTCGTGAATGGAACGAGTTAGATCCACCAGAATGATGTCACCCAATTTATCGCATGGTATACATATGAAAAGTGAACATGTTTCTCAATAGGAAATATTTTTTTATTTTATTTGACTTTATGATAATTTTTTTGAAAAATGTGCAATATCTCGAGAACGGTTCATGTTAGCTTTCTAAAATTTATGTCAATCGTTTTCTACTGAAAAATTACATAGGAAATGTCTATTTGCGTAACTTTAATAGAGGTTTTGATTTTTTGATGACTTTTTTCAAAATTTTACTCGAAAATTTAGGGGGGTTCTGTACATTCGATTACGTATAAAAGCAATAGGCTTCTAGTGTTTACGGATTGTAATTTTTGTACCAAATTCCGTTCGAATCGGTCCATTCGTTCGTCAGTTATCGTCTCCAAATACTTTCACACACACACACACACATATACTTTCACACACACACACACACACACACACACAATCATACACACACATACACGCAGACATGACTTCAAAAATGTTCGATTCGTGATCAGGGATGCTTGAAACGTGCTCTCCCGTCGAAAACTCGAATTCGAATTTTCGACTCTGTCACAATACTTTCCTTATACATTATTGTATATAAGGAAAGTAAAAATCCAAGAATTCAGGTTCTTTAAAAATTTTGTGTCCACTGCTCAACCAGTGCAATGGAATGAAATATTAAAATCTGTAGACTCAATACTTGGTCTATAGTAGTAAAATTTTGTAGTAATTTATTCTCAGTAGTAGAGTAGGTATTATGACCACTAGTTACTGTTCTAAATTTAATAGGATTTTTATGAAATATATATATATATATATATATATATATATATATATATATATATATATATATATATATATATATTTTATATATATATATATATGGGGGTTATTTCAAAATATTGAATTAATATTTTAAGATACCCGATTAAAAATCCAATTAATAGGTCGGTTAAACCATTACACATTTTCGATTAATCAGTTGAAATTTTTAACGGATTACCCCCGCTACTCAAAACTAACTTTGGCATCAACACTGTATGATTATTTTAACTGTACAGTAAAAATAATTCTAATGGAAATTGTATAATCTTAAAGAACAGTTCGGACTGAAGTAATTTCAGTGACAGTGATGACAAAGCAATTTATTTCAAATGAAAGTATATGCACTTATACATTCACACTTGGACTGAGTTTCAGCATGCACAAGCTTATCATTGAATTAATTATTCCTTCATAAAATAAATTTTATTATAGTATCATCCAAAAAAGTGTCCTATATTTTCTTTCGATATTGGTTCTTTTTTTCCATCTACTTGAGGGCGTTTCAACAAGCCTCTTGGGGCTGAAGCCATATTTCCATCCTTTCCCCCACCGTGGACGGCTTATCAGGGCTACTTCTGGTCTTAGCTTTTTCTTCTCCCCCTAATGGTTTCAACTCCCACCAATGAAGTGAGAAATTTTCTTTGGGGATTGGATTTGTTCAGGTTGGCATTTACTTTAGTGGTGATTTTTCACAGAATGGGACTGACGTTTGTGCAGCACTTCGCAAACTAAAGAACATTGCATTAGACTGGATTTTACCCACTTTACTGCGTATATTGCGAACAAAATGCTGAAAAAAAGAGTGTGGCTCCACTCCACTTTCTCATACCAGAATACATTAAGCAGTTTGTGCGGTTTTTTTTTTTTTTTCAAAATTTTACAAGGAACATTTTTGAAAAATCTGTATTTTCGGTCTAATTGATTACGATTATAGCGTGTTACCCTTCACCTTAAATGACTTGAAAATATTTCAATTGATACCATACTTGATAATGTACTCCAATGATTGAAACTATTAAGTTTCGTGATTATTGAGCTATAAATGACCCCTTTTATGGAAGATTACGTCACATTTTGTCCTATGCTGTAATGTTAAAAAAATATAAAATTTCGAGTAAATTTCGAAGAAAAATTCTATTTAGTTTCAGATTTTTCTATAACAAAACCGGTAACAAGGTTTTGTGAAAACTTATTAATATTAGTGGGAGTTATTGTGTACACAAGATATCGACCACAAACAAAGAGACAGGCAGACATCACTCCAAAATAATCGAAACGTGTTCAGGAGGTCCTACAATATATATTAACATCAATCTTGAGCTCGAAAGTTATAATGAAAGCAATACTTTCGCTATACTATATCATATAGTACGAAAAAGTAAAAACCAAAATGGCTGTAAAACTCCTTTTCAA
Organism: Amaurobius ferox; assembly: GCA_951213105.1. Taxonomy (NCBI): domain Eukaryota; kingdom Metazoa; phylum Arthropoda; class Arachnida; order Araneae; family Amaurobiidae; genus Amaurobius; species Amaurobius ferox. Next base: position 50,595,419 of record OX578150.1, on the reverse strand, counting down.
AGCTGTAAAATCAGTTATATTGTACGCTGTTTTACATGCGGTATAAAACAATCTCTTGCGTATATTTTGCCACAGAATCATTATAGCATGCATTATAGTACAGGGTGATTACAAAAAGACTTTGTCAATATATGAGCTCCTAGCGATCATACATTTCAAGAAAGCGGAAAGAAATTTTGGATGCAGGTATTTTAAGGTATGCGCTCAAGAATGGTGTAAAAAAACAACAGTCCTGCTTTCACAGTTAAGGTTACAGTGACACAATTTACAAATTTTCAAATGGCAACATCTACTTTTTTTATTGGAATGTGATCTTCACAGTGAAAAACCACAAATGACATTGAAACGGTACGTACCTGCTGCACGTAAAACGCCGGCGCTAGGCAGAGACTAAGAAAAAAGTGAAAACAATCAATAGGACAGACCAGCGACAGAAAAACAAAACACTTTATTGTGTTTCACAAATTTTCCACGTTCCCGCCTTCACACACGATGACACTTTGCATGCGACAGATGGTGGGTAGTACTGAAGCATGTACCATGGTAAGAGAAATCTGTTAAACCTCATGTGTGATGGCATCCTTCAAATCAAATAGAGTTTGCGGGTTGCCTCCATACACTTTGGATTTCATGTATTCCCGCAGCCAGAAATCCATTAGAGTGAAATCGGGGGACCTGGGGCCCACGGAATCATGAAATGGTGGGAGATAATTCTGTCACCAACTGTTGTGTCAATAAGCGTTTCACAAAAGACCCTGCATGTGGGGAAACACCATTTTGCATCCACACGATGTTAGATAGGGCATTTCGCTGTTGCAACTCGGGAATGATGTAATTGGTCAACATTGCTTCATAGGGACCTATCGTTACCGTGCATGTGAGTAGACCTGCGACAGTAATTTCTTCAAAAAAGTAAGGGCCTAGGATGAAGGTACGTGTTATCCCGTACCACTCAGTCACTTTTGCTTGATGTAACAGAAGTGAGACCACATCATGGGGATTTTAGTCTGCCCAGTGCACACAGTACTTCAAATTCACGTTACCAGTCAAAGATAAATGCGCCTCGTCCGTCCACTGAATGCTTAAAGGCCTATCTGTTATCATCGTCATGCCGGATGAGGAATTTATTAGCAAAATCTAAGCGTAGTTGGTCATCTCCCGCTTGCAACATCTGGATACGCTGAAACCGATACTGAAACATGTGGAGAACAGAGCGCAGAATCCTGCGGACTGTAGAATTCGGCAAATCCAGCACGAGTGACACACCGCTTGGGCTTGCAATACGACCTTCGTTTGTCGTATCATGCACATCTGCAATAACCTCAATAGGAACGGAAGGTTGTCCAAGCTGAGATCGATCGCATATGCAGCCAGTTTCTTCAAGTTTGCGTATCAAGTCCCGTGCAGCTTGACCAGAACACGGCCTCGTCGTAGCCGATGGTTTGTGCCGTAGACACGGCTTTATAAACCGGTATGTAGTCAACGCCCTATCAATGTGAGAAGCTTAGGCCGACGCAACCATGAGTACGGGGTGAAAAGAATGGTGGGTAGATATCAGAAACATCGATATGCACAACTGACGGACTTTTAAAGAGGCCTGATCATCGGGCTGAAAACCGCAGGGTGGTCAGCTCGTCGGATAACCCGTTACGTGGATCGTTCGGACTATACCGTCCGACGGTGTTAGGAGCACTGGTCACGGGACACCCCCCCCCCCCCAGACACGGAGGATCAGCTCTGGAGGGACCAGGTATACCGCGAGTAGAGATGATCAAACGATCTTGCGGCAGGCATGCATAGTGACCATCTCGACCCAATCCGCGATACAAGCACACGTAGCGGCTCTTGTGTTCCCGCGAACCATATCTAGACGCCTGAAGGAAGCGAATCTGCGACCCCAGCGGCCCTTACGTGAGCTTATATTAACACAAAAACATCGGCGGCTCCAGTTGCAGTGCTGCGCCGGGCCAGAGCAGCGTGGAACTTTTGTATTTGAACGCCGATAGTCGCTTTTGTAGTTGAACGCCAATCTGCTGTAAGAATAACTTATTTCTCCTTTTATAACGCTTTGCGAGATTTTGGCGACGAATTTGGCGGAATGTCGCCAACTTGGCGACTTTTTAAAATGTTGCCAAATTAACGAAAATCTCTTCAAATGGATAAAAATGACGCTAAATCAATGAAAATGACGACTAATTGAAGAAAATTCAATATCTTGGAAAGAATATAAGTATCTACTATAAGAATAGCATTTTTCAACTGTAAAGGTAGTAAATTCATTGCATTATAAAAGGAAAGTCATGTGCTGCCCACATTAGATTTTTTATTTCTGCATTCATATAACTTTATCTGAAGCGTGCAAACTCTTACTTGCAAGTATCCAGTGATATGTCTTGCTTGCAAGAAATTTTTAAAACCAGTTATTTACTTCTGAGGAGGATTATAGTAATGAGTCTGCTGGTATTCGCTATTTCTAAATATAAAAGTTCGAGTTCATTTTTAACGATTGATAAACACTTGATGATGCACTGTTGCATGCGGAGATTAGTCACCTGTTAACGATACCTGCGATGCATAATTATCAGAATAGAAACGTAAGATGTAATTATTTTATGGAATTGTAGTTATTCAAATAAATTTATCGAGTGACGCTGTGACGACCAATCACATTAACTTAGACCTCACGCAAGATGAGAGTGCAGTGCCTGAACTCACGCAGTTCAAAATTGGAGATGAACTCAGTCTCAACCTTATACGGCTCGCAGATGAGAGTCCTTGTGGCGTTGTTGAACTTGTGGAACGCTCAGACGAAAGTGCAATCTTTCACGCTTTCCCTGAACCTACTCTGCTGAGGAACTTAAGAAAATACAGCAACGGCCTCTGGTTGATAAGAACCTAGTGTACATGCAGGGAAAGCTTGCTGGTGCTTGCATAGATAGAGTTGGAGATTCGTTGAAGATACAGTGGTGTCTTGATAGAGGCGTGTTAGAGATTTGTTGCAGTTGCGTAAAAGCTTCCTGTGAGGTTCGTTAGAGATTTGCTGAAGATCTGTTGAAGCTGTCAATGATCTCTGAGAAAGCGGTTGGGTGATAATTAGGGCTAGACGCATATCCATTATGAAGGAAAGTCAGTCCCAGATTAATGTTTCATTACTGACCGGACTCTTAATATGAAAGTCTCTCTTATAATTTCTGTTTGCTGCTAGGTGAGTATGTTTATATACTTTAGCCGAAATTAATTAAATAATTTGTTTGTTCCTTTAAATATATATATAAATAGTATAGTATATAATGTATTTTAGGTCACGCTTCGAAGCTGCTCAATTCCTTGAATTCTGCAGTACGTTTAATAACCTATCAAATTACATTATCTGATATCACATGATAGATATTGTAATTGGTTATATCTGATATATAAGGTAATGGTTATATCTGATGTACACGGTGATCACATATTTAACTTGCCCCTGTTAATAACAGGTCTATATTTATCAGTATTTAATTGTAAGTTAGAAAATATGATGTGGGCAGCACATGACTTTCTCTGCAGACTTATTTATATCCACGTTCTCTTTATTTTAATTTAATTTAATTCACTTTTAATTCAATTTTCGTTCTCATTTGGTAACTGGACTTATTTTCAAAGGTGGCGTAGAGAAATTATGAAAAAACTAAAATATCTCGAGAACGGCTAGTCCTAGTGTAATAGGGTTGGTCTTATTATTTCTTCGTTAAACATTACGTATGGAACAAGCATTTAATGAATATATTTGAACATAGTTTTTTATTTTAGATTTTGACGATTTTTGCTGGCCAATTTGCAATGAAAAGCAGTTATTTTTTTCCGAATCGTACCATAATCTAATCAGCACCAGGGTAGCCCGACAAGCGACTTATCTACCGAATTTTGTAAAATTCGGTCTCTTAGTGTTTAGCTGGAGTGGATACTGGCTTTTGCGGGCCATTTTGCAAAAAAAGCGGGTTCTTTATCCCGAATCAGACCCCAAACAAATCAACACCAGATTCGCTTACAAGTGACTTACCTACCAAATTTTATGAAATTCGGTTAATTAGTTTTTTAGCTAGAGTGGATACAAAATCTGCACATACAGACAGATACACAGGCACACACACAGACGTCACGCTAAAAATAGTTTTTCCGTATTCTTGAAATCTCGAAACGCGTAGATCCGTGGAAAACTGGAATTGCGATTTTTGGCATGATTCCAATACTTTCCCTATATATTACCATGTATTGCAGGGAAAGTAATAAGTTTTTCCCGTTTCTACTGTGTTGTTGTTTTATTTAATTCATAGTTTTAATAAATAACTGTTAAATGATATCAATTTCAGATATAATTTAATTTAGTTCTTGGAGATTTCACACAAATATCTGACAAACCATTTGCACATTTGAAAAGCAGAGAATTGTTCCTTTATATATCGAACAAAATCAAAAATACTGAAATATTTATGCAAGAAAAACTCTATAATGTTGCAATTTCCAAATACTTCTGTCTGAAACTACCTCCTGTGTGCTCTAAACTACCTGTAAGTACCTAAGATCAATTCGACCAAACTATGTTTACATTCAAGGGACCCATGAATGAGTTAGACGCCCCAAAAAACTGACGTATCTTACAGCAATAAAAGTGAATTGTTACGACTGTTCTTCGGCAGCAAATGGAACTGCAGATTGAAAACCCATTAAGGTCTAATGCGTTTTCGAATGCAGCTAATGTGCACCCTTGTAAGGGAATACGTCCCGTTCCAAATTGGGATCATTTGGTTTAATGTGGATAGCGCTTTATACTTTAACTCTACAGTCGAGGGAAAGTTACTTGTTAGAAAACAGCTTTATTTTAATACAGCTTATTTATAGTGTTATTAAGAATAAAAGTCTTGTGTATTCTATTTATTTGTAGTTTAATAAGATATCTTTTAGGGTGATTCTTGAACGCTAAGGGATTATTTATATAAGTCAAGAAAAGCGTTAAATGAAACGCTTTAAGATAATGGGTCTCCGAAGCATTCAATGAAGTGCTTTGGTGTTTAAAGTGTATATCGTTTACTTTATGTAGAGGATAGGGCAATAAGTCTAAGTTGGACCGCATGGGATTAGCATGAAAGCCGTCTTGTATCGAATATCTTTTAATTTTAAATTAGCTTGTTTAAAATTAAAGCGATGTCTTTGGTAATAAAATATGTCTGTCTGCATGTGCGTGTGTTTTAAAACTGTATATATTGTTGCAAACACGCTATGTTCGTTTGGAGCCTCCTCTTTCGTTTGTGTCGAAGGCCAGGCGAAGAAAATACAGTGCATGACGTCAGCATGACGCGAGGATGACGTGAACCCAGAGTTGCCAGGATTTCTCAGTTAGAAGAAAGGTTTCCGATTTTGCGATTTATCGCCAATTTGGCGACTTCTGGAATGTTCCAGAAACTTCTCGATAGAACGGTTATTCTTTGGGCTTAAAAACAGCACCTATAGTTTTACAGTATCTTTACAGTATCTATAGCGTTAATGCACCTGAAAAGAAAATCAGCTGTAACATTTAATTTACCTGACTTGTGAATAATCTTTAAATCATAACTGGTAAGAGTCATTATCCATCTAGTAATGCGTGAAGTGGGATCTTTAAGTTTTATCACATAAGACAGGGAAACTTGGTCGCAATACACAATAAAATGCTGCCCTAAAAGATAATGTTTAAAATAGGCAGTGGCCCAAACCACACCTAAAGCTTCTCTTTCCACAGTACTATAAATTCATTCAGCTGCTTTCAACTTCCTACTGGCAGAAGCAACAGGATGCAGGAATTGGTTCTTATTTTTCTGGCACAGAGCAGCCTCCAGAGAAAATTCTGAAGCATCAGCGCATAAAGCAAGAGGTTTCGAAAAATCAAGAAGTTGCAAAAGGGGTTTTTGAAGCAGCTCTTGCTCTAGTGTATCAAAAACAGTTTGCGCCTACTCTAGCCAAACAAAATTAGAATTTTTTGTCAATTCAGTTAATAGGTGTGATTTTTCAGCATAATTTTGAATAAACCTATGATAAAATCTTGTTAAGCCTAAAAATGATCTAATATGTTTTCTGCAAGATGGAATTTTAAAATTTTCAACTACTTTTAGTGGGATCTGGTTGGACAATGCCTTGCGAAACTTGGAATCCTTAATAGGTAATGGTAGGTTTAAAAAAAACACTCTCGGTTTGAGTTTAAGGTTATGAACCTGCAAACGATCGAAATCAATTCTTAGTTTGTTTAGGTGCTCTTCAAAGGCTATAGAAGTGATCACAATATCATTAATGTAAATACATATTTGCATAGGGGAAAGGTCAGCTAAAACGATAGACATTAGACGTTGGAAAGAGATGAGGGATAAATTGAAAATAAGTCCAGTTACCAAACGACAATAAAAATTGAATTAAAAGTTCAAATGCAGTGTAATTTTAAATAATTATGGTTGCTATTTTGTGCAGTTATATCCAATGTAGTGAATTATTGAAGAAATAAAGAGAACGTGAATATGCAGGGATAGTCATGTGCGGCACACAGCAGATTTTTTATTTTCGATGTAGCTTGAGATATTTTAATTTTTATGCACTTCTGAAGTGAAAAATGTTCTTTCGTATCTGCAAGTCCATCAATTTACTCTGTATCTCACCGAAAAAAAATCTGATGTGGGCAACACATGACTTTCCTTATATAAGGCGATGAAATTCTACTTTTACAGTAAAAAAAATCGGTTATTCTTATAGTAGATATATTTTTCCCAAGATATTGAATTTTCGACAACTAGACGTCATTTTTATTGATTTAGCCTCATTTTTATCCATTTGGCGAGATTTTCGTTAATTTGACAACATTTAAAAAGTCACCAAGTTGCCGACATTCCGCCAAATTCGTCTCCAATATCTCGCCAAGCGTTATGGACGGAGAAATATAAGTTATTCTTATAGCAGGTAAATGACTATTGGCGCTCAAATACAATATTATTACACAAAGTATCTTTTCTCATGAATGGAACGATCTAGATCCACGAGAATGATGTCGCCAAATTTATCGCATGATAGAACATAAGAAAAGTGAACATGTTTCTCAACAGTTAATTTTTTGTTTTAATTTACGGGATTTTTTGATAAATTTATTTGAAAAATATGCAATATCTGGAGAATGGTCCGTGCTAGCGTTCTAAAGTTTATGCCATTCGTTTTCTAAGAAAAATTTACATAATAAATGTCTATTTGCGTAATTTTATTAGAGAATGGGATTTTTTGATGATTTTTTCAAAATTTCACTCGAAAATTTAGGGGGGTTCTGAACATTAGATTACGTTTAAAAACAATAGGCTTCCAGTATTCACGGATTGTTATTTTTTTTACCAAATTTCAGTCAAATCGCTCCATTCGTCCTCCTCGCGTCTTCACAAACTTACAGACACACCCACACACACAGACACACACACACACACACAGACATCACCTCAAAAATGCTTGATTCGTGATCAGGGATGCTTGAAACGTGCTCTCCCGTCGAAAACTCGAATTCGAATCTTCGACCGAGTCACAATACTTTTCTTATACATTATGTATATAAGGAAAGTAATATAGCATACAAAAATATGAGATTTAATACATTTGTAGAGAAATAATAGATTAACACAGTGTAATGAATCGTTTACTGATTTAAGCATTAGTTTGGCTTGAAATAAATTGGGAAGCGAGTTACGGGGGTTGACGAAGCGTAGCGAGCAGGGACCAGAGCCCCTACTCTTGAACAAACTGATAAATTCGAATAAAATTTGATATGCGAATTTGAGTTGATGAACGGGATTGTCCCGGTTGATTTTTTAGGTGAAATAGCCAAGCGAAAACCCTCAATTTTTAGAACTGCACTTCAAGTTATGAAAACGTAAAAATATATGACACTACAACGTTATGAAGATTGTTATAAAAACATATTTACGTAAGTATATTGCAAAATTCCTGTTTCATATGTGGTTTTTTTACTTTCCTTATATACAATAATGTATAAGGAAAGTATTGTGACGGGGTCGAAATTCGAATTCGAGTTTTCGACGGGAGAGCAAGTTTCAAGAATCCCTGATCCCAAATCGAACATTTTTGAGGTGATGTCTCTGTGTGTGTATGTGTGTGCGTGTTTATGAAAGTGCGTGTGTGTGTGTGTGTGTGTGTGTCAGTGAGCCTTTGGCGAGGAAAACTGACGAACGAATGGACCGATTCGAACGAAATTTGCTACAAAAATTACAATCCATAAACACAGGAAGCCTATTGTTTTTGTACGCAGTCGAATGTTCAGAACCCACCTTAAGTTTTCGAGTGAAATTTTGAAAAAATCGTCAAAAAATCAGAACCTCTAATAAAGTTACGCAAATATACATTTCTTATGTAATTTTTCATTAGAAAACGATTTACATAAATTTTAGAACGCTAACATGAACCGTTCTCGAGATATTGCACATTTTTAAAAAAAATTATCAAAAAGTGATATAAAATAAAAAGAAAAATGTCCTATTGGGAAACATGTTCACTCTTCATATGTAATACCATGCGATAAATTTAGTGACATCATTCTCGTGGATCTAGCTCGTTCCATTCATGAAAAAATATATTTTGAGTAATACTTTTGTATTTGAACGCCAATAGTCATTTATATGCTATAAGAATAAATTATTATTCCGTCCGTAACGCTTGGCGAGATTTTGGCGACGAATTTGACGGAATGTCGCCAACTTGGCGACTTTTTTAAATATTGCCAAATCAAAGAAAATCTCGCCAAATGGATAAAAATGACGCTAAATCAATGAAAATAACGACTATTTGACGAAAATTCAATATCTGGGGAAATATATAAGTATCTACTATAAGAATAACCTACTTTGTTTTTACTGTAAAAGTAGTAAATACATAGCATTATATAGGGAAAGTCATGTGCTGTCCACATCATATTTTTTTTATTTAAAAGCGGGTGCATTGATTATAAACCGCCAATTTCATAAAAATTAAAGTAAACAATTATCAAATGATTGAATAACTCTAAATGAATGGATTTCAGAAGTTATTACGAACCATTCTCAAGGTATCGGATATTATATTTTTTCCTGCAGCTCTCGAATAAATTGAACATATTTATTAAAATTTTACTATTTTTTAATCTAAATTTCTTAAATATAGGCAAGTCTTTGCCTCTTCTGGGCAAATGATATTATTTCTAAATTTATATCACAAACATAAGATAAATTTTTAGAATTTCTTCAAGTCTAGGTATTGTTAAAATAAATTGATGCCTTCCAAAGAATTTTACAGTATCAACTTTAAATACCACTATAAAAAGTAAAATAAATAGAAGTAAATGTATAAAACTGATTAAAAGCGAAAGGGAAAATATTCTTTAAAAAATATCGAATTAAAATATTCATGTCGTGTAATATTTAAAACCAACAAAGTAAAATTAATCAAAAATGAATAAAAGTAATCTTTAATAAGAATGTTAACTAATATTAAAATTTATTTGACAGTTTAAAATAACAAAACCCAAATATTTAAAAAAGTATGCTTGATCAAAGCGCAATTATGTATCCGAATTTGTAAAAGTTTTTTTAAAGCAATTTTGTACTTAAAATATTTAAAACACTGCAGATGAATTTATTTGTCTGCTCTCATTTTTCATCCTCAACAAAAAAGAAAAGAATTATGTAAATCAAGAAAAAAGATAATTAAGGTTTATAATTTTTTACTGTTACTTCGTATATGGCGCTGTCAATTACGATTTATTATACCCTGGTTATTAAGCGGCTTGCGAATAATTGCGTTTTCAGGCAAAATAAATTTATGCTTTACATACATTTATTTTGCCCTAGAATAAATTTGTTCGAAATTTATTTTGCTGCGAATATTAGGGGACATAATATGTGTATGTTATTATTATGTCCATCCATGTGCGAGCTTTAAATGTGTAAATGTGAATAAAATAAAATATACTAAGAATTTTACACGAATTAGGAAATTTTCATTTAAGTTTAATAAATGTTTTATTAAATTTAAATTTAATAAAAAATCCAGGAAATCTTACATTATAAAAGAAGATATATGTCTCTCACTCTCTGTCCATCCGCTCCCTCTCTTTCTCTGTGTGTGTGTGTGTATTTGTGACCGAAAATCTAAGCTTCCGACAGCCATGAAAGTTTGTACAGGAGTAGTTGAACTCCCGGGCTGATACACCAAGATTGTTTAAAATTCGAAATAGTTTTAGTTCTTCAGTTATTTCATATTTAAGTACAATTTTGAGCGACTTTTATACAAATCGGTTTCTTAGCTATCGAAAATATTATCACAGAGTTTCCATCTTGATAGTATCGGTAAGAACTAAGCGAGTTCTTTCCAACAATCTTTAAACCGCATCGTTAGGAAAATTTTTATATGTGTTTATTTATTTTTAAATGCATTGTATTATGCATATTTTAGGATATTTCGTTTTTATTTCGTCGTAACCAAGAATGGAAGATTCGCACACTTCTAATCTTTGGCATACATATGGACTGATATATTCGCATTCTAATGAACAAAAATCATTGTACTATTTTAGAAATATCTATGAAATAAAATGAATAAAATTTAAGTTTTAAATTTCCACAGTGAGTGGAACTTTGTCCTCTTCATATGCATTGCTATACTTCGATACGTCGCAACGTTTGGCGTATCCGTTGCTATGGGGAATGGTGACGTATTAGTTGGGGAGTTTAGTAGTAACGACTTGTCCCGAATGGCATGTAGTGGAATAGGAGGCTATTTTATTGGGTATGTGTACTTTTCAGACTATCTTTTCATATTTCGGGTTTTAAAAGGAGTTTTAAGCGAATTTTCTAAACATTTATGTTCTATTTGGAAAAACGTCTTTAATTAATTATACATATTTATTTCAGACATATGTTTACAATTTGCATTTGTTTCATGACATATGAATATATACAGCAACATTTAAATAACATATAAACAGAGAGACAAAGATTATTTTCTTTAAAGAATAATCGTCATAATTCGTTTAGACAAATTATCGCTTTTAAACATTTCTTCTATATTATAATGATTTAATAATATGTCAAGTTTTTTAGATATTTAAATGCATATATATATATATATATATATATATATATATATTCAATAGATTATACTTTTTACAGATATGTTGATGATCTGATTTGCTTAGTACATACAGAAAATTATCTCATAGATATAGATTACTATCCTGACAATTTGGAATTAATTCCTAATGAAGCTACTATTAAAAAATATGTTAATTTTTTGGATTTAAATCTTTTTATTGATCCTTCTAATAGAATTGTTACAAATTTATATGATAAAAAAGACTTTTATAATTTTAATATTAATAAAATCTTACCATTTAATTCCTGTAATTCGATTCATTTGTTTAGAAATATTATACTCAATCAGTTTTTTAGAATTAATAGATTATCTGATAAAAAATTTCATGCTATGCATATCAATAATCTCAAAATTACTAGCAATTTATATAAATATCCCTCTTATTTAGTAAATAGTATTGTTAAAAAATTTAAAATAGCTGGATTTTTATAAATCTTTTCATAGTATCATATAATTCTATTCATAGTATCTTATCATAGACATTATAGCCAGACATCTCCATTCTCTTGTTTTTTTTTTGTTTTTTTTACATTCTCTTCCACTTCAGCATTACTATTATTTGCCCCTCCTTTTAGTAGCTCTTTTTGTATATTAATACTTTTTCTTAACATTTCGCTTAACTGTTTTTCAATTCTTATGAATGGCAACAGTAAATGGTTTTTTATTTTTTCTTTACGAATGGCAACACTGGTCTCTTCTATCAGTGTTCCCGGTATCGATTCGATTGTACATACGTTGTGCTTTTTCCAGGCATTCATTTTTTCTTTTTTATTCCTTCTTTATGTATATCGTCCAAGTAGAAATAGTTTATAGATATAATCTATCTATTTCTTCAGAAACATATATTTTTGTGTTTGCTTCTACAAAAAACTTGGACATGATTAGATTTTTGTAGAGGTTAACAACTCATGATTTAGGCTTAGAGCCTCGTCCACGTGTATAGCGTTTGTGCTTGATTTCGTATGTTATACTTTTTTCGATTCCATACCTTTGTATTATGATATTTTTCATTGACTTGCTGATTCGATTTTTATTTTTTACATTTGCTTGAGGAGTAGTTGATTTTTACTTTTGTTTTGTAAGCCAGTTAGATAGTTGAATTTAGTTTAAATTTTTCTTTTTTTGTTTCCATACCTTTGAATTTTGTTGATTTTCTGTAACTTGATAGCTTGTGTTTTGTATTTTTTATCCATTTGATTGATGATTTGTTGTACTATATTTTATTCTGTGGGTGTTTTAAAAAGTTAGGTTTATCGTATTACATCTTCTTATTTTTCGTTCACTGGATTTTCAAACTACTATTATTATATATATACATATATATATATACCGGGTGGTCAGAATTAAAATATCTCTACTTTGAGCTCTCTGTACATCGAACTACTCAGTGTAAAGACTCCACAATTGTTGAACCTACTATTCAAGACATGGGGAAAGGGATTACGCGAAAAAAAATTAGTTCCAGAAACACCGATAGGTGGCGCTGTACAACAGAAAATATGCTGACAAGACACAAAATAATCACAAAAAATCAAACACATGCCATATGGAATTTTCCCTTTTTAATTTATTTTGCTGATATGAAAAAAAAGAAGATAAAAAAGTGAAGAAACTTAAACTGTCATTGTAACTGCAATTTCGCACTGTAAGCACAAAAATTTGCATAAACCCTTGGTTTGCAGCTACTATGTTCTGGACATAAAGGGGGATAAAACTGGGAAATTTTCATTCTTATCAGCGATGGCTGTCACATTGCTAGAACGCGCTTTGCTTGTAAAACTGTTTTATGAAAACAAAGGATATGCTGCAGCTGCACTTCGAGAGTTTCGTCGACTTAAGAATTTGCGGAAAGGACCATTACTTCCACAAGCTCTCAGGAGAATGATCTCTCGATTCCAGAAAACTGGACATCTTGGAGTTCAGGCGGATCGAGGACGCAAATCGACTAGTTCAGATGTCGTTGACGATGTTGCCACCGCTATTGTTGAACAATCAATGAATAACGTTTTACGCAGCATTCCCTGCATCGATAAGGTCCTTGTGATATGAATGTTTGGTACGTTCGAATAAAATGTGTTACAAATGTGTCTTTTCAGCATATTTTCTGTTGTACAGCGCCACCTATCGGTGTTTCTGGAACTAATTTTTTTTCATGTAATCCCTTTTCCCATGTCTTGAATAGCATGTTCAACAATTTTGGAGCCTTTACACTGAGTAGTTCGATCTATAGAGAGCTCAGAGTAGGGATGTCTTAATTCTGACCTCCCGGTATATAGGGTGAATTGCACCTAATCTGCCAAACGAAATGGTGTGATAGAAGAGCACATATGCAATATAAAACACCATAGCAACCCTGTCCTATCTCTAACCGTTTCCAAGTTATGGTGGATAGAAGGAAGGTGTGTCAAGTCAGAAAAACCCCAATTTGTGAGGTCTCTGAAAGGTCTGCAAAATAAGCACATAATTAGAAAAAGCAGAAAAAATCCTGTAAGATAACACCATTTTCATCAGGACATCTGGATTTAACACCCGCGAGGTGCCATGCTCTTCCCTCATTTCAATTTCCTGTCCGCCTTCAGCCTGCTGTTTTGTGAGGTGCAAGAAGGAGGTGCTACTTCGACGAACGCAGATTTCAGTGATGTATTTCAAACAAAAAGCTAAATTTCCCCCGAACTAAAACGCCTCCGATATGGTTTATTGTAGGCTCATTCGAAAGCTGGTGGAACGGAAAATTTTTTGGTAAATTAGACTGATTGTAGCTAGAAGGGTAATTGCGATATAGCCGGTTACAAATTTTGGCAACAGTTCGACTTTGCACTTCGCTAATGTTTCAGCACTTGTAGTTCGACGTTAAATCCATATATCCAAATGGAAATGATGTCATCACATAGGAATTTTTCTGCTCTTTCCAATTATGTGTTTATTTTGCGTGTAGACTTTCAAAAACCTCACAAATTTGGGTTTTCTCAGACTTGACGCAGTTTCCTTCTATCCACCATAACTTGGAAACGGTTAGAGGTAGGACAGGGTTGCTATGGTGTTTTATACTGCATATGGGCTCTTTTATCACCCCTTTTCGTTTGGCAGATTAGGTGCAATTCACCCTGTATATGTATATATATATATATATATATATATATATATATATATATATATATATATATATATATATATATATATATATATATATATATATATATATATATATATATATATATATATATATATATATATATATATATATATATATATATACATATACATATACATATATATATATATATATATATATATATATATATATATATATATATATATATATATATATATATATATATATATATATATATATATATATAGCAAGACAACGTATTATACTATTTATGATAAAAGAAGACAGTACAGTTTTAGAATACATTATATAATTAACTGGTATTCTAATTTAAGTATCAGGATATTTCGCAATATAGTCATTAATCACTTTAAACGTAGTGAAAGAATGCATTCTTATGGAAAGGATAGGATCAAAAATGATTCTATATTTATTAAGGAAGCAATAACAGAAAATTATCCTTTAATATTTATTTGTCAATGTTACAATGTGGTACATAGTAAAGTTTTCGATGCGTTCAGTAAGGATTTTGGCAACACCTTTATTTCAGGAAATAAAATGGCAGCGATACAGCGAGGAACTATTTAAGCGTGTAAAATTGACGTGAGAGATTTGGATGGAGGTAAGGTATTTGTATTTGTAGTTCGTAGATTTTAAGTAGGTTTAGTTTTGTGTCGTTTCAATTATTTTGCTCTTATGTTGGGGGATTTTTTCATTTTACGTTTGATATATGCTTCGTATGGGCGTCTTCTGTGTTCGACGTTGTACTGAATTTAACCGCAGGTAATGCATGGCTCCGTGAGTGTTGCCATTGGTGGAAAAGTCGACTTGTAAACGGGAACTAGGGGTCACAATCCCCCTAGGCCTTTTATGTATTACCTGTTGGCTGACTTCATGTCCAATCTTTCAATTTTTACTATTATATATATATATATATAATAGTAAAAATTATATATATATATATAAATATATATATATATATGTGTGTGTGTGTGTGTGTATATATATATATATATATGTGTGTGTGTATATATATATATATATATATGTGTGTGTGTATATATATATATATATATATGTGTGTGTGTATATATATACATATATATATATATATATATATATATATATATATATATATATATATATATATATTATTTTTAATTTGCGTAATTAAGATCCAACCTATTTTGAAAATTACGAAATGAAAGATAAAAGAAAATTATACAAAAAGAAATGAAAAACCGTCCCAACTTTTCTGGAAAAAAAAACGCTGTGACAGCAGTTAAATTACTCAAGAATAAAGCCTCGCAATTTCAGATCATAATTACATTTTGATCAAGCATGTCATAGTAGATTTCACTTTTCCTTTTAAGTTGGCAATCGGATTTGTTATGTAATTGAACATTCTGATTAAAGAAGTTTCATTCTCATTTCATTACATATGATCCGCTGAGTTTGAAAAAAAAATGTATATATATATATATATATATATACTGGGTGTCCCAAAAATATTGACCTCGGCTTTTATTCCTTAAATATTGATCTTAGACATATACAGGGTGTCCAGTGCTATCGGTACCCAATGGCTATTTCCTCAACTGTTAGCCACAGAGATACACTTCCAATTACAAAAATGTTTTAAATTTTAAAATCTATTATCTTAGAAACAGTTTAAATCAATAAATGCATTTCTGAAAGAAATACGAAATATACATTTTTATGCAATTCCCCGGTCCTACCAATTATATTTAGGAAAATCATCCTCATACAATTTTATGCAAAATAAAAAAAAATATCCTTTTACGACCAAAATTGACAGACTTATAGGTGTTTAAATTTGGAGCACTTTTTGTGCTGAGAAATGGTCTATACGGTCCCTTGTTGGTTGGTTGCCTGAAACGGGACATTTTTATTCGTGTAAAAGCGACTTAAGTCATAAAGTTTAATACTTTATAACTCAGTAAATTTTGGTCGGAAAAGGAAGATTTTCTTTAATTTTGTATGGAATTATATGAGGATGATTTTCCTAAATATAATTGCTAGGACCGGGGGACCGTATAAAAATTTATTTTTCGTATTGCTTTCGGAAATGCATTTATTGATTTAAACTGTTTCTGAGATAATAGATTTTATAATTTAAAACATTTTTGCAATTGGAAGTATATCTTTGTGACACTTGAGGAAATAGCCATTGGGCACCGATAGCACTGGACACCCGGTATAATAAATTACAACGTTGTGTAAAAAAAAATTATGCGGAATTAAGGTACAGAATTCTATTAAATCGATTGAAATTTTCAAGGGGATTAAATTTTAAAAAAGACAAAATTTAAATTTGTATACGGCTCCCCGACAAAAACATTTCCAATGAATAAAATGTGTCTCATACACTAATAAGGTGATGTACAAAATTTCAGCATTTTATCATAAAAAGTCCCAAAGATATGTTTAAACAATGTTAGTGAGGGATTAATCACAAATTAAAATGTGAATGTTTACAGCAAGAGTGCAAATGACGCAACGCAGAAATGCATCATAGGTAAATAATATCTGCTTCTTGTGTTTAATGGATCTTTTGCATGGATGGTAAACATTTTGAACAAGATTTGTAATCTTTGTGTAAAGTTTATATTTCTACACAGTGCAGATACTTCTGTATTAATAAATAACAAAATTGTTTATTTATGTAATCATAGTGTTGTGTCGTAATTTGTGTATGACCCCTGAAACGCGATCTGCTGACATGATTTTTCCCCACTGAGAACACATGTCAATGCATCGAAAAGTGGTTTAAATCATCACTTTTGCATTTTCATATCTCTGGGACTTTTTATGATAAAATGCTAAAATTTTGTACATCACGTTATTAGTGTATGGGACACATTTTGCTCATTGGAAATGTTTTTGTACGGGGGCCGTATGCAAATTTAAATTTTGTATTTCTTATAATTTAATTCCTTTGAATATTTTAATCGATTTCATAAAATTCTGTACCTTTTTTACCACAACTTTGTATTTTATTATATATGTCTAAGATCAATATTTAAGGAATAAAAGCCGAGGTCAATGTTTTTGGGACACCCTGTGTATATATATATATATATATATATATATATATTTCCTTCATAAAGACCCATTTTAAATTTAAATTCAGCACCATGCTCCACTTATAGAATCTCATTGAAAGGGCAGTCTCAACATCTATTGTATAATCGAAACATTAAATTAGATTTTCACAACAGTGAGCAGTAAGCATCAATACCTCACATAAAAGTATAACTTCAATTTTGGAATAGAGTTACCATTTATTTGATTAATTAATAAATATTACTATTTTAATTTGAATCAACAATAATTAAACTTTTTCTATTCACCATTTTTCTTTTCAACGAGTTACGATCTTAGCTGTGACTTTAACTGTAAACATTGAGTCGTTTCTCTGCATAGTCATTATTTACTTTACACATCGCATGATTCAAGAGAAAGTGGCAACTCTTTTAAAGTTATTTTATTAACACTTTAAAACATAGTTAAAAATCTGATGTGGGCAACATATGACTTTCCTTATATAATGTAATGAATTTGCTACTTTTACAGTAAAAAAATAGGTTTTTCTTATAGTTGATACTAATATTCTTTCCAAGATATTGAATTTTCGACAATTAATCGTCGTTTTCATTGATTTAGCGTCATTTTTATCCATTTGGTGAGATTTTCGTTAATTTGGCAACATTTTAAAAAGACGCCAAGTTGGCAACATTCCGCCAAATTCGTCGCCAAAATCTCGCCAAGCGTTATGCACTAAGAATTAAGTTATTCTTACAGCATATAAATAAATGACTATTGGCGTTCAAATACAAAAGTATTATTCAAAATATCTTTTCTCATGAATGGAACGAGCTAGATCCACGAGAATGATGTCACTCAATTTATCGCATGGTATTATATATGAAAAGTGAACATGTTTCTCAATAGGAAAATTTTTATTTTATTTTATATGACTTTTTGATATTTTTTTTGAAAAATGTACAATATCTCGAGAACGGTTCAAGTTAGCGTTCTAAAATTTATGCCAATCGTTTTCTAATGAAAATTTACATAAGAAATGTCTATTTGCGTAACTTTATTAGTGTTTTTGATTTTTTGACTATTTTTTCAAAATTTCATTTGAAAATTTAGGGGGTTCTGAACATTCGATTGCGTATAAAAACAACAGGCTTCCAGTGTTTATGGATTGTGATTTTTGTACCAAATTTCGTTCGAATCGGTTCATTCGTTCGTCGGTTATCGTCTCCACAGACCCACTGACACACACACACACACACACGCACAGACATCACTTCAAAAATGTTTGATTCGTGATCAGGGATGCTTGAAACGTGCTCTCCCGTCGAAAACTCAAATTCGAATTTTCGACCCCGTCACAATACTTTCCTTATACATTATAGATATATAAGGAAAGTAAAAAGTGTTTATATAGTAGTAGTTTAAAAGTTTAAAAGTAACATAGTTTAAAAGTTCCGTTACGCATAGTGACGTAACATCTTGCCGTCGTCAGGTCAAGGAGGAGCGATGTTACAGCTAAATTGTAGCGTCATTGGTTTCAGGTTGTAAAAATCATCACAGTATGCCAAGAGTATGTCGACTTACTGTATAATTTCAGTTGTCATCGGAACGGCAGCAAATCATTGTTTAACGAGAAGATGAATTGAGCCGTCGAAGGATTGCTGAACTATTGGGTCGTCATGAGAGCACAGTTCAACTGTGTGTGTTACGGTTCGTGAGAACAACGACCCGGTATTAAGGCTCCCAGCTGTACCACACCACGTGAAGATCGTAAGCTTCTGAGACGCGTTGCGCGGGAGCCTTTTACCACAGCAACCGTTTTACAACGACATTTATCCCACACTACAGGTAACGTGGTTTCGACTCAAACAATTCGAAATGGTTTGCATGACGCAGGACTCCGAAGTACACGACCTTTTCAACTCCTACCGTTTCAACGTCTTCACCTGTTACGTCGCCTCCAGTGGTGTCAAATGAGACGCAATTGATCGACAGAATGGCGAAACATTCTGGTCACGAATGAATCAAGGATGATTCCAGGTGGCCGTACTCGAGTATGGCCATCAACAACGCCACCAAGAAGCGCCAACGCATCTACAACGCCACCAGGTAGCTTTTTCTATCAGTCTCCAAACAGTAGTACCATGGTTTGGGGTGGTATAATATTTGGTGGACGAACACCTTTGGTTCACGTTTCTGGCAGTATCACGACACAACGATACGTCTTTGACATTGTGAGACCAGTGGTACAGCTATATCTCTCAACCAGACCTGGACTGCTTTTTTAACAGGATAATGCCAGAGCACATACTGCATGGGTAACTATGAATAGTCTACAAGGTCTACATCCTGCCTTGTCCAGCATATTCTCCGGATTTGTCGCCAATTGAGCATCTCTGGGACATCATGGGTCGCCGATTAAGAAAACTCCCAATTCCAGCAAACTATGTTCAGTTACAAGTCAATTGCATGCTGTGTGGAATGCAATCCCTCACCACACCATTGATCATTTCATTAACGGAATGCCTCGTCGTATTCAATCCTGCATAGCCGCTCGCGGTGGGCCTATTCCATATTGATCTAATGTCAATAAAGTTCCATGCTTTCATTTTTCAGATATGACTTTTTGATCATTTGCACATCTCCATGTTACAATTATATTTTGTAAATTTCATAAGGATACATAAATTTCTTCATGGTGTTGCGATATCAGTTACAAGTAGTGTATAACAAATCAGCAAAAAATGTCCGGTAGTTTTTTAAATAAAAACTAAATTAATAATGGCACCGATATAATATGAAGAAGTCACGTGCCCCCTTCAGAATGAAATATGGCTTCCGTCTTGTGTCCCAATCGGGATTTAAGTTCCATTTAATTTATATTTATTGTTAATTCCGTCCTAAAACCGCTTTATTTTTGCGTTTTTTCCGGGCAATATACTGCGCCAACGTAGTTACAATATTTTTTAGTTTAAATGATCATCAAACTTTGCTTATATTTACAACGAAGCCTAACTTTAATGAATGTAAAATGTAAACAAGTGATTGTAAGATTAGTTGTATGCGAATTACTGAATTTTTTTCACGCAAAATTATTTAACTCTGGAGTCTGCAATAAAAGTATATGAATGAAATACTCACTGCTTTTACATAGAGAGCCAGACGATTTATATTTCGATGACGTCATTTGAATAAAGTTTGAATAAAGTTTTAAGCATAGTGTTAGAACGTACATTTACCTCCATGGTTTTAATTTTCAAAATAAAATAAATTATTGTAGTTCTGTGATAATTAAAATAATATCGTCACCGAATGTATTGTATTTTAGAGATGCTTAAATAAAATTACAGTTGGATAGTATTTTATAATCAATGCTTTATGCATGATTGACCTTTCTTGTATTTATATTTAGTGTTGTATCTGCCTAAAACCGCTTTATTTTTGCATATTATCTGTGTTTATAAATTATATCCTTACGCAACTACAATATTTTTTATTTTAAATGATCACTAAACATTGATTATTTCTGCAATGAAGCCTAATTTTAACGTATGCAAAATGTAAGCAAAACAAGCAATTGTAAGATGAGTTGCATAAGAATTCCTGAATTTTTAACGCAAAATTATTTAGCTCTGGAGTCTGGAATATAATTGATATTAATGGAATATTCATTGATTATACTTACATAGAGAAGAAAACGATTTTATAGCATTGACTTTTTTGATGAAGTTTCCAATTATTGTACAATGATAATTTTAAAAAGGTCACCGCTGAATATATCGCATTTTATAGATGTTTAAATAAAATTGCATTTCAGTTGGAAAGTGTTTCATATTAAATGCTTTATGCATGGTTGATCTTTCTTCTTCTTTATCACATTTTTAATTTTCGGATTTTATTCTTATATTATAACAAGCGTATGGCTGGAATATTTATATTGATGTTTTATTTTTAATGAATATTTTTCATTCTAACCATATATATATATATATATATAATAGTAAAGAATTAAAGAATAAATTAAGATCACTTAGAAAACTACTAGGATTTCAAACACTTTTGATTTTAAAGATCTATATAATAATATAAAGATCTCAGACCTGTATGATGCAAGTTTAGCTCTATATAATGCTTATATTACTAATCTATCAACTCAAACCAATTTTATAAATTTCCCTAAACTTCTTCACTTTGTTATTTTCAATAATTATTTTTTTCAACGAAATAAATTATACTTACAAGTCTCAGGAGTTCCACAGGGTAGCTGCAGTAGCAGAATGTTAGCTAATTTATACCTTTATCATTATGAACAGTCTTTTACTTCAATAGATTGTACATTATACAGATATGTTGATGATCTGATTTGTTTAGTATATACTGAAAATTATGTCATAGATATAGATTTTTATCCAGACAATTTGGAATTAATTTCTAATGAAGCTACTGTTAGTAATAATATTAATTTTTTGGATTTAAATCTTATTATTGAATCTTCTAATAGAATTGTTACTAATTTATATAATTAAAAAGACTATTTTTATTTTAATATTAATAAAATCCTACCATTTAGTTCCCGCAACTCGATTCTACTGTTTAGAAATATTATACTTAATCAGCTTTTTAGAATTTATAGATTATCTGATAAAAAATTTCATGCTATATATATAAATAAACTAAAAATTACCAGTAATTTATATAAATATTCCCTCTTATTTAGTAAATGTTATAGTTAAACAATTTAGATTAGCTGGATTTTCATGAATTCTATTCATAGTTTTTTTATATTAGCCTGACATCTCCATTCTCTTGTATTAATAATATTTTTATTTTTACATCCTCTTAAACAATTAGACATTCTATTTTTAGCCTCACTTTTTAGTAGCTCTGATTGTATATTATCACCTTTTCTTGCCTTTTCGCATTACTGTTATTTATTTCTTACGAATGGCAACAGTAAATCATTTCTTTTTCCTTTGCGAATGGCAACATTGGTCTCTTCATTCTGTGTTGCCGGGTTCGACAGCTTCGTGCGTTTGTAGCGTTTTTTTTCAGGTATTCTTGTTTCCCTTTATTTTTTCTTCTTTATGTATGTTGTCCAAGTAGAAATAGTTTATAAATATAATATATCTATTTCTTCAGAAACATTCATTTTTGTGTTTGCTTCGACAAAATACTTGAACCTGATGAATAGTTTTGGAGAATTGAACGAATCCGTTATTTAGGCCTAGCCCTTGTCCACGTGTATAGTATTGATGCATGGATTTCATTTGTTTTCCTTTTATCAATTCCATACAATTGATTTTTGAAGATTTTCTTTAACTTGATGATTCGAAATTTGTATTTTTTTCCATTTGATTGCAGATTTGCTGATTTATATTTTGATTTTGTAGGCTTGTTAGAAAGTTAGGTTTTTCGAGTTACAGCTTCTCACTTTTCTTACATTTGACTTTCAAACTATTGTTATTATATATATATATATATATATATATATATATATATATATATATATATATATATATATATATATATATATATATATATATATATATATGTATATATATATATACATTAAGAATTTTAATTTACCTCAAAATTTATATAATATTTAATTTTCTTTAAGGTGTATTGTTTGTAGCCACGGAAAATAGCATTTTCAGCCAACCATTATTTTTATTTGAAGGTCCAGGTTACATGATCTTGGCGTTAAATTAGATGACATTGGCGACAAATTTATCAGTTTTAACGAGTTATGAAAATTGCTCGAATTTTTTTAGATGGATATATAATTTCCCAACGTATGTCCAGTTTGCTAGGGATTTACAAACATGTTGCATAAGCAGGTCATTATTCAGTTAGAAATTGTTGTTGACGTTGATACGATAAAACAAAATTATAAAATCAATGTGTTTTGTGAATTAATTGAGCATTAAATTGTTGTTTCATAATATAAAATATTGTATTTCGTTGTGTATTGAGGGACATTTGGAACTTTATTAGGCTAGTTCGTGCTGGGCGCGCCATAGGAATGTACTGCATTTTGAAGAATAACTTGAAATTCGAAGAAGTTAGAAAGCCTAAATTTTGAATACAGTTGTATTTTATTATATATTTTACTTTTTTGGGTTTGAATCTTATTCAAATAGTATATCCTGGGTCCACCATAGAAATATATATTTTTTGGAAATATTTGAGAACCGAAACAGTTAGAAAGTCCAAATTTGGTATGCTTTATTTATGCCAAATGTTTGGTATGCTTTATTATGCCAAATTTGGTTTGTTTTATTTATTTTTCGAACATACTTGAAATTCTAAATTCTTTTTGTGCTTATTCCTGTGCATTTTCCCGATGGAAATAAACGTTACGAAATTCGAATAATTCTCTGAAATTCGAATAACATGACCAAAAGGAAATAAATTCATGTTTCTTAAAAAAACAATTTTTCACTCTTATTAAAAATTCTATTTTAAATATCTAGCTTATAATTTATTTTTTATATATTTGCAGAAACATTATTTAGAGTTATAATAAAAAGCATCATCAAATTTCATAGGATTTCTAAATTTCAGAGAGAAAAGAAAATAACCTATTTTAATTACCTTCTTTTCAAATTTACATAGTTCGGATTTTGCGGATACATAAAAAAATGGCTAAATCAAAGATATATGGAAGTTATGGGGAAAAAATAAAAATAAAATCGTCTGCGTATCTCTCAAAAGGAAATAATGCTTGTTTCGCAGTAAAATTACTCAGGAATAAAAATTGCAATTAGAATCATAATTACATTTTGATCAAGTACGTCACACTTGATTGCACTTTTTCTTTCGAGTTGTCAATTGGATTTTCAAAGTAATTGAACTTTCTGATTAGCAAGCGATTTTATTCATATTTCATTATGTACGACTGGCTGGATTTGAATGGAGACTTGAGAGGAAAAAAAACATTTTTCGGTGTTTTTGTGGTACTTTCGTTTAACAGTGGAAGAGAGATTTATGAAATTACCATGAGATATGATGGGAAGTTGTTGTCTGGAGATCTTATGTGTACATGTTTAGAAATGATAACAGGAAGTAACTGGTTTCAAGATATCTTATTTATAATTTATAGAGATAAATATGTGGAATTTAAGGATCCTTTTGAATCCCTCATACTTCTTTCACATATTACGTCACACTTGATTGCACTTTTTACTTTCCTTATATACATAATGCATAAGAAAAGTATTGTGACTGGGTCGAAAATTCGAATTCGAGTTTTCGACGGGAGAGCACGTTTCAAGCATCCCTGATCACGAATCAAACATTTTTGAGGTGATGTCTGTGTGTATTTATGTGTGTGAAAGTATGTGTGTGTGTGTGTCAGTGAGTCTGTGGAGACGATATCTCACTAATAAAAAGAGCGATTCGAATGAAATTTGGTACAAAAATCACAGTCCGTGAATACTCGAAGCCTATTGTTTTTAAACGTAATCGAATGTTCAGAATCCTCCTAAATTTTCGAGTGAAATTCTGAAAAAAAATCAATGCAAAATCAAAACCTTTAATAGAGTTGCGCAAATAGACATTTCCTATGTAATTTTTCCTTAGAAAACGATTGACATAAATTTTAGAACGCTAGCATGAACCGTTCTCGAGATATTGCACATTTTGAAAATAAAGTTATCAAAAAATCCCATAAATTAAAAAACATATATTTACTGTTGAGAAACATATTCACTTTTCATATGTAATATCATGCGATAAATTGGATGACATCAATCTTGTGGATCTAAATTGTTCCATTCATGAGAAAAGATACTTTGAGTAATAGTTTTGTATTTGAACGCTAATAGTCATTTATCTGCTTTAAGAATAACTTATTTCTCCGTCCATACCGCTTGGCGAGATTTTGGCGACGAATTTGCGGAATGACGCCAGTTTGGCGGTTTTTTGAAATGTTGCTAAATTAACGAAAATCTCGCCAAATTTATAAAAATGACCCTAAATCCATAAAAATGACGACTAATTGTCGAAAATTCAATATCTTGGAAAGAATATAAGTATCTACTTTAAGAAAAACCTATTTTTTTACTATAAAAGTAGCAAATTCATTGCATTATATAAGAAAACTCATGTGTAGCCCACATCAGATTTTTCTTTTAAGTTGTCAATTGGATTTTGACAGTGATTGAGCATTTTGATTAGCAAGCGATTTTATTCATATTTCATTATGTTCGACTCGCTGGATTTAAATGAAGACTGAAGGGAAAAAAAAATCGCTGTTTCTATGGAACTTTTGTTAAGAAGTTGAAAACATACTTATGAAATTATCATGTGTTATTTGAAGAACTTCAGAGTACATGATAGCATATTTTACATTTTTAGAGGTGATAACAGAAAGTAGTAAGTGGTTTCAAGATAACGTATTATAATTTATAGAGTTAAATACATGGAATTCACAAGGATCTTATTACATGGCAGTGGCAGGAATCGAACCCTGGCCTACCGAGTGCAATTCCCGCGCGCTAACCACTGGGCTACCGCGCCCCAGACCGGGTAGACGTGTCTAAGCTGTAGGATTTCTGGGAGGAGTTCGCTGCTTTCCCTAGTTAATCTGTTTCCGAAAATATATTGTTCGTTATCTGAGGAACCTTTAGAGTTATTTTAGAAAGTTAATAGCATGTTTGATTTAGACAATCGCTAAATTTTAGAGGTTTTAATGTTCCGTTTGTGATTTTTTGATGCGAATCATGAACTAAATTCTTAAATAAAAGATTAAAGTTTAGTGGATGATATATTTAAACGTTTTCTAATCGTTTCCATATAAAAACGCAGAACGTGAGGGAGAAGGGTCCAACGTAATAATATTGCACGATTCCATTAATTTATTTTCATTGCAATTCAGTTCTTATATATTTTGTATTTACAGTATTGTTAAAATATACCACATGGAATATTTTATTTGTTAATTTTAGTCCTTGGTTTTATGCTTCCCAAAATTCTTTTATCACGTTTCACCAGTGAAATCCTTTGCAGATTTTAAGAAAGTTTTAAAAATAAATAAATTAACATCTTTCTGAATATACTAGTTTTAATTTTTATAAATAAGTCAAATTTAATAGAAGCAAAGCCCTCACAAATTATATTGTTTTTTACTTTCCCTGAAATGCATGGAATCATGCCGAAAATCGCATCTCGAGTTTTTTAAGGATCTACACGTTTTGGCACCTCTAGAATACGAAAAAACAATTTTTAGCGTGACGTTTGTATGTGTATCTGTGTGTCTGCCTGTGCAGTGTATGTATCCACTCTAACTAAAAATCTATTTGACCGAATTTCCCAAAATTTGGTAGGTGAGTCCCTTATGGGTGACCCTGGTGGTGATTAGATTTTGGTGAGATTCGGAATAAAATAACCCACCTTTTCTTGTAAAATGGCCAGCAGAAATTTCCTGTATCCACTCTATCTAAAAATTAATAGATCAAATTTTAAAAAATTGATAGATAAGTCACTCGTGGGTTACTCTGTTGCTGATTAGATGTTGGTACGATTGGGTAAAAATAACCTGTCTTTTTTTTGCGAAATGGTCCTCAAAAATGATATATTTAAGATGTAAAGAGAGAACTTGAATATGAGTCTGCAGGAAAAGTCATATGGTGCCCACATCACAGTTTTTAATCTTTTTTCAAATATACATTTCTACCAGAACCAGAACCAACTTTCGTTAAAATTCAAAGAAAAAAAAATGAAAGGCATTGTCTTTGTTGTTGTCTCATAACCAAAACTAAACTCTGAGGAAGTTCTACCAAATCCCCTCCTACCCCTACCCCTCTTTCCTCCTTCTTTTCATCCCAAATCGAACATATTGCTTTCTCGTCCGTTTTACGTCGGCTCCATTCTTTTTATGGAGATGGCCGAGAGGGTTAAAAGAACTTTCCCCCCCCCCCCCTCCCCCTGGTCTTCGGAAACGATATAGAGCAAAGAGGTGGACGAGGAAAAAGAGACACAGAAATATTGAACAAAAACTTTTCGGGAGAGAACAAAAATCTTTATCGTTATTGGATATCTTTGGAACATGACGATATTCAGGAATAGTCAGAAGAAAGAGTTTAAGTGTGCAGAAGGAAATTTCGAGAAAGGGACGACGGTCGTAAGTGTAACAAACAATTTTGTTCATCAGGAGTATTGTGTCTCTTTTGGGGATAGTTTAAATCGCTTTTCAACTGAAAATGGTTGCAGTTTTGTAAACGCTGCATTTTTAACATAGAGAAAAAATTCTTCCAGAAAAAGATAGAAGGACAGGATAATTTTATATTGCAAGGTTCAAGTGAGGGACTACTGTTAAATGATATTTTCCGGGGATAACTTTTAAAACACTAGGATCTCCATTCCTGCTTGTTACGTTATCCAACCCAGAGGAAGCTCTTCACGATTTTTAAGAGATCTAATGACTTAAAAATTATAAATAACCATTGTTATTTCATTATGATTGTTATAAACACGAGGAGGAGCAATTTATGTAACTCTTTAAACATTTTAACAGTCGGAATAATCGTCAACCACGTTTGTTTTCATTTACAAGTCGCTTTCGATGTAGTGTCTTTGGTGTTGTGATTGTTGGAATAAGGGCAAAAACTTTCTTATAACAAACCACCAACATAGCGCAATTAATTTACGCTCCCCTAAACCGTCTCACAAACCAATTTATCGAGTTTAATATTTCAAACTTGCTAACGGCTCTACCGTGCTGAAAACACCGGTTCTCGTTAGATTACCTAAGTTAAGCAGCATCGGGCGCGGTTAGTACTTGGGTGGGTGACCACCTGGGAACACCGAGTACTGTTGGCTCATTTCAGTCGACGCGGTGGCCGAACGATCAAGGCGAGCGTTTCCAGCGATTGATCGGCCGCCACGTTGTGGGTTCGAGTCCCACATAAGACATGGATGTTTGTGTTGTTGGGCGCAATGTGTCCCCACCCCCACTGGTGCGCTGGAGCAACGTCATTTGACGGCTAAGAGGTTCACTGTTTTGGCCGATGTATAGGCGAAGATGAAGGAGTCAATGCCTGGCCATTGGGAAAAAAACGTTCTTATAACGTGGTTGTTGTTGTTGAGATCCAGACCGTCCTATCTACCATAAAGGTGTAAGGTAACTGTTTCTTATAACGTGGTTGTAAACTCTATACGCCCTGTCGCAGTAACTAAATTGACGGTTACTAACTAACGTTGTTGTGTAATAATTCACTATACTGCTGCAATAATCCAGTCTTTGGCAATACTTGTAACATTTCTGCTAGCAACCAATCACAGAAAAGTTGGAAATCGGCATGAACCATTAAATATTTATCCATGCTGGCAACTCAAAAGGGGGGATAATAAATAGGTTAGGAAGCGTTTCAGGTGGTTATCACGTTGTTCCTAATTCTATTTCACACAGATGCATCAAAAATTCTATATTGCAATATAGAATATAAACTAATGCATTTTTAAAAAGTTTTTAAAATTTTGCATAAAAGTATATTAACATAGTATTAACGGTGCATAGCAGTTTTGTTGGGTAAAAATCTTCTCTCTTTATCATGACACAATGCCAGAACAAACACGCACCTGAGCAAGATCCGATTTCGAAACAGTTTTATACCTTTATTGTGTCATATTCTATTTTATATGAAGTTTTGTAAAGATTTTAAAGTAAAAGCTCGAGATATCTAACAATTATTTTTACAGCAATAATTTTATTTCAAACTTTAAAGTAATCTATTCACCCCCTTGTTAGATAATAAAGAATATTTCAAACATGTGCTGCCATCAGAAACTTTGTAATTCATCTTCTACAAACAACCACTTAACCTTTGCACTTATTTAGCATAAACAAACACCAAGGCAAACATCTTCAACGCCTCCTTGAAAACACCGCCCAAACACCCATTGAACCAAACGGGTTAAAACTGCCGGATAATGTTCTAGAATTTGAAGACACGGAGGCGGGATTTGCAGAGGCATTTCCCTCCAAACAATCCGGGATTTTGTGAAAGATTTTGGAGAGATTAAACTCCTCGGGGTAAATGTTGATAGAGGGTGTAATGAAATTTCAAGAGTGGACGACTTTCAATATATTTCGTTCCTTGGAGACTTGTGCAGGCATGGATAGGGATTGTTTGACGACATTGTTAGACAGGGGTGGGCGGCATAAGGGGATGGTGAACAGGATCGTTAAATAAAAGCAGTGAAGGTACCGAGAGAATGCAAAATATCTTGGCAAATCGTTGTTAAGCTTAATGTGTTTAAACCTATTACGGTTTTGCAATTAATTTCATAAAATGTAGCAAGTTAAACGTTATTCTAAGAATTTTTGTCAGTGGAAAACGTAAAAGGTGTATAATATACAACACATATTCTTATGCTTGATGTTAATCAAAAGGGATTATAAAGAAATTCATGTAAGCAGTATACGACTTTTCCTGCATATTGAAAAGAACTTACTTCTTTCACAGCGAAAAAAATAATGTAATACAAAATCTAAAGCACAGTGTCTTAAACGTTGAATTGTACATTTGGCGCGTTTTTGAATTGCAACATATAATACTATTTCGAAGTATCCAATCAACTTTTATTTTGTGGAAATCTAACTTAACAATTGTTAATTTTGATAGCATCCGCAATAATCAATATAGTTCGTATATTAAAATATTTTAATAATTAATTGCCAATATGGTTTTGCCTTTTCATTAATTTAGCCTTATTTTCGGAATTTTGGCGACATTTTTTATCGATTTGGCATTAGTAAAAATGCCGTCAAGTTGGCGGATATTTTGCCAATATATTCGCAAAGTTCATCAAATTTATCTCCAAACGTTACAGACATATTAAAAGGGCTTTTCTTATATGTAAATAGATGACTATTGGCGAATACCTGGGCGTCAAAATGCAAATTATAACACAAAGTATCTCATTTTATGAATGGATCAAACTGGATTAATAAGAATAATGCTATCACATTTCTTGCATAATATCGCATACGAAAAGTGAACATATTTCACGATAGTTATAATACTATTTTATAATTATATATATATATAATTATAAAATAATAAAATATATATATATATATATTGATAAATTTATTTGAAAAACAATCAATATCTGGAGAAAGAGCATTTTAAAGTTTATGTCATTCTTTTCCTAAGGAAAAATTACACAAGAAATAAATATTTATGTAACATTTTGGTTCTGATTTTTTAATATTTTGTTTTCAAAATTTTATTCGAAAATTTCCCGAATCTTCCGAACATTCGATTACGTTCAAAATCAATAAGATTTCGTATTTACTAATTCTAACAAGCGTACCAATTTACGTTCGAAGTGCTCCATTCTTTCGTTAAATATTGCATCTGCAAACTCCCACACACATAATACATATTCAATCACATATACATTACATATACATGCCCCTAACGGAGAACCTAGGGGGGATTTTAAAATATAAGGATAAACGAACAGAAAAGAAACATAGACGAAAAAAGGCAATTACAAAATTGTAGTGTATCGTTTTAATAGTAGGAAACGAAGATAAAACTGATACAGAAGGCATTTGAAGCAATAGGGTTATTGGTGAATTGCTGTCCTATTAAAAAATGTCAAGGTGTTAGACAAAACTTGCATGCACACGAATATAATGTACAGTCTGTTCAGATAGGCTCTATGTCAGCAACACTGCACATTTGAATTCGAGAAATAATATTATCTCGTACTTTGACAAGCGATGCAGGTGTCACCGTGTTACAGCATCTCGAAATAGTAAGTAGGATATTTATTGTCTTCTATGTGAATGATTTTACTGCTTTCGTGATACAGATTTCTACTAATTTTACTTTCCCTGTAATACATGGTAATGTATAGGGAAAGTATTGGAATCATGCCTAAAATCGCAACTCGAGTTTTCGACGGATCTACACATTTCCAGACCTCTAGAATCGAAAAAAACATTTTTAGCGTGACGTGTGTGTGTCTGCCCGTGTGTCTGTGCAATGTATGTATCCATTCTAACTCAAAAACTAATTGACCGAATTTCATAAAATTTGGTAGGTAAAACTCTTGGGCATGACCCTGGTGCTGATTAGTTTTTGGTACAATTCGAAAAAAAAGAACCTGCCTTTTTTTGCGAAATGGCCCGCAAAAGTCTTATGTATCCACTCTAGCTGAAATACTAATTGACCAAATTTCATAAAATTTAGTAGATAAATCACTTGTGGGATACTCTGGTGCTGATTAGATTTTGGCCCGATTCGGAAAAGAACAACCTGCCCTTTTTTACGAAATGGCCCGCAAAAATGGCCAATATCTATAAAAAAGACTACTTATGGTCAAATGTATCAATTAAATGCTTGTTTTATACGTAATTTTTGGCGAGAAAAAGAATAAGAACAACTCTATTACTCTAGTACTAACCGTTCTCGAGATATTAGAATTTTTTTGCATTTTTGTTATGCCGCCTTTGTAAAAATATCCAATTACCAAATAAAAGCATACATTGAATTAAAAATGAAAATTTTGTGTTATTTTGTACAATTAAACTCAATTTATTGAGTTCTTAAAGAAATATAGAAAGAATGAATTCGTGTCTGCAGGGAAAGTCATGTGCTGCCCACATCAGATTTTTTTTTAATGCTGCACAACTTAATCGTTAGCATTTTTATTCCATCTCGGTTGTTGTCAAGGTCCTATTCTTAACGTCTTCAATTCGCCAAAGCAAGTGCTACAATCACTTTTATTCAATAGGACATAGTCATTTTTGTTCAGATAGACTTAATGTGTACACTTCGAGACGTTGCATTGCGGGTGTCACCGTGTTACAGGTCCTACTGATACGAGTTTTTGACAGATATTTATTTCCTTCCATATACGTATTTTCTGGGTTCCTAGTGTCGATTCCTATTAATTCTCAACAACTTTGTAATTGGCATTTTAGATCTATATTGCTTCGTTGCCGAGTTCGATATACTAACTTTTTAATTCTCCACTATAGGCGCCACAATGCCTGTTTTTCGATCGGATATGGTAAATTTGACATAGATAGATTTAACGTGTACACTCATAGACTTTTCTTTCATGGTGCTTAAGGAATTTTTTAAGAACCGTGTATATAAGCGCCAAAGAGGGAGGATATTGCTTGACGGCGGAGGCCAAACCTGCAGCCTGACTATTACAAATCCCAGCATTATCCGTTATGACAAAACATATTTACAAATCTGACTTCTTAATTTGGGATGTGCTTTGGGTGGAACAATTCTTCTTCTTCGATCCAGACAGGCCGACCAACCCGAAGATGTAAGGTATCTGTTTGGACGGCTGGGAAGTTCCGTCTAAATCAGGCCGGAACCCAGTGGGAGGGGGGCATCCTCAGAGACCGTGCGCTCGTTCCCCTATCACCAACTTCTAGGAAGAACTTAACCCTTATTTAATGTGTCCGTACTTCGAGTAAACATAGGGGGAGTGGGCATTTGGATATATCTCTAATATGATATGGTAGGTAATCAGTCCCTTACAACACTTTTCTGATAGAATGAACTCTCAGTGAAAGCTTATTCCCTCATTCCACCATCTATAGCTTACAACGCCTTATGAACTGTAAATAGCCTGAGTTCGGAGCAAAAGCATTGTGGTCAAAGATACTGGAACACTGCATTGTGCGCGAGGTGTCACATCTGATGGACATCATAGCGATCGTTCCCAAAGACCGAGTATAATCCGAAGGAATGAGGTTATGGTTACGGTTCTGCTCATATGTATGGTTCACTAACTTGTAGAGACTGGTGTTAGTACCGTGGTCAAGTTATAGGGACTATTGTTGGTATCATAGTCAACTTATAGGGACTACTGCTGGTATCGTTGGGATCGGGCAGAAATTCCTAATAATTTCGAGTCCGCCTTTTTAACTTAGAATGCACTTTGTATGGAATGATTCAGTCGTTAAAATGCCATGGTAGACAAGTAGTTGTTGTTGATGAGACCCAGACCGTCCGACCTACCAGAAAGGTGTAAGGTAACAGTTTGGACTGCCGGGAAGAGCCACCCAATTTAGACCGGAACCCAGTGGGTGAGGCATCCACAGGGACTGTACCCTCCTTCCTCTACCACCAACCTCTCGGAAGGACTTGCGGACCCACATGTTTAACGTGATCGAACTCCGCGTGAACACGGCGGCAGTTTTGGCAGCGGAGGGAATTCAACCGGGGCCTACCGAATGCAATTTCCTCGCTCTAACCACTGGGCTACCGCACCCTATGGTAGACAAGTAGTGCATGGCAGAATGCATGCATAATAAAAATTTGTTAGACACAACATGAACGAAATAAAATGTCGACTTGTGTGTTTTAGTAGCGTGCAAATTAATGAAAAAATTATAGCATTATAATTTATTATATTTTTAAATAAAATGTATTTAAATAATTCTACAATCATTGCTTTTTTCCACAGATCCTTCCTCTGCCGCTGGAAAATCCATCTGCACCACCAGACCCACCTCAACCGGGACATCCCAGACTGCCCAGCACCTCCTCTTCCTCATCCGTACCTTCCAGACAGCATGCTCTTTCTCGTGCTCAGCAAGCTTTGATCTCACCATCCAGTGGTTACAGCGAGCACAGCGACAGAGATCCGTTTTCGGGGCTTTCGGACGAGGAGAGGATTATTTGTGAAAGGGCCTGGAGGCAGGCTTCTGAAACAGAGAAGATCCTCAAGCTGAGGGAAGAGGCTGCTTGGAGGCAGTTTCCCCACTCGCTGTCGTTTGGTGGTTGTTCACAACATTCGTTACTGCAGGGGACGTCATATAGCACGCCATGTGGAAACTCGCCTTTTGGAATTACACAGCCTTCTGCAGCGGCATCTTTCTTCGCCAGGTATTTTGACTTTTATTGTTTGCATCGGTCAAATAGTCTACCATTCAACAGTGACAATTTGCACCATTCACTGGTGACAATTTGCACCATTCAATGGTCACAATTTGTATCATACAATGGTGCATCATTCAATGGTGACAATGAGTACCATTCAATGGTGCACCCATCAAAGGGGACAATTTATACCATTAAATGGTATCCGACTCAATGGTGACACCATTCAATGGTCAAATGGTAGCAATTCATCAATCTTATATATAGGGGGAGGTGGTGAGGGATGAACACGTAACGCAGAAACGTGTCAAAATGAATTAGAAAACTTCATGTGAAACAACATATAACACAATAATAAGCTGTTAACTACTTTGGGAAACAAAAGTATATCCCTTCTTTAAGAGAACACCGCTCGATTAACTCACACCAGAAAAATATTTTCCGAGGGCCTGATATTCTCATTTCAAAATCAATATGCAATTTGGGAAACAGATCTTGTTTGATGAAATTTACCCGAACTTAAGTAGAACAACTGTATTGATAACATGCTAATTTAAAAATTTCAGGTACATAAGATTGTAGTAAATGCTTATTAATATACAAAGATCATGTGCAACATCTAACAACTTGATATTCGCCTAATTAATATGCAATGTTGGCAACAGACCTTGCATGATAAAACTTACCCAAACTTGAACAACAGTATTGATAACGGACCAATCAAAAATAACTTAAGGAACTAATAATGAGACTAATCAAAAGTAACTTTGAAGGTTCAAAACAAACTAATCAAAAGTATTTTCGGAACTACCTAATAGTTCTGAAATATATCATATATAATTTTACTCCGAATGTAATGTTAAATACATTATTAATAAATTGTATGTTAAAGTTGCGTTCTAAATTTTGTGAATTATGATTTTAAAATTTGTATAAAGTGTGCTGTATAATGTGCTGTCTGGTTCGGACGATCTAAGCTTCAGTAGCGAAATATGATACTGAGTTAGCTGGACTCTCAGTACATTGGACTTCCGCGAGATTTTTTTTTTTAATTCGATTTTTTTTTTAGTTCATTTATATTGAAGCACCATTTTGAGTGATTTTCACACAAATTGATTCCTTCGCGATCTAAAATATTATTACAGAGTTTCCGTAGAGTATTTCCAAATCCGTGGGGGCAATTCCTTTATATTATTTATTTATTTATTTTTAAATATATTGAAATATGAATGCTTTATTTTTTTATTTCGCCGCATCCTAAAAAGGAAAATTAGCACAATTCTACAGTTTGGAAAAATATGGGTGTATATATCATAAATATGAGTGTATATCGTCGCATTCTAAGAAATAAATATCTAATTACTCTATTTTATGGTTTTCTATTAATTTTCAATCATAAGAATACCTAAAAAGAATAATATTACGAATAAGAATAGAAATAAATAAATATTTAATTACTCTATTTTAGTGTTTTGTTAATTTTTAATCATAAGAATAACATTCGATATTTTCGTTTCTGATTTGACATCACAAACTGAACGTTGCTATGGTTAGCAGCGGGCTTTTGTGCGCAAACGTTGCAAATTGTTGCACGCCACTACACATGTTGTTGTTGTTGAGACCCTGACCGTCCGACTTACTAGAAAAGTGTAAGGTAACTGTTTGGACGGACGGGAAGTGCCACCCAATTTAGACCGGAACCCAGTGGGGGAGGCATCCACAGGGACCGTACCCTCCTTCTCCTACCACCAACCTCTCGGAAGGATTTACGGACCCACATGTTTAACGTGATCGTACTCCGCATGAACATGGCGGCAGTTGTGGCACCGTGCAAATCCAGCGCGCAAACCACCGCGCTCGAAATGTGCCAACAGCACGCGGTGTTCCCAGGTGGTCACCCACCCAAGTTCTAACCGCGCCCGATGCTGCTTGACTTCGGTGATCTAACGAGAACTGGTGTTTTCAGCACGGTACGGCCGTTGGCGCTGTCACTACACATGCGTAAAAACTTAGGGGTTTGGATTGAAAGGAAAGATGGGAATGATTTTAGTTCATAACGTGTAATTTGGAAATTGAATGGTGTTATCTGTATCTGTATTATTTACGTAGCGGCTGCATATTTAGGATCTGAGCAACGTTGGGCAATTCTTTTTAGTAAATTATAAATTACAATTTTTTTATAACTATCAATTATAAAAGATAATGTTTTTATAAATTGCAGTTAAATATATATTTCTCTCTATAACGTTAAGGTTTTAATACGGGAAAAACCCGAACGTTAGAGAGTGAAAATAAACATTATTTTCCGTAATAAGTGTCTTTGTATATATATTAGTAGACATCTAAGACCGAGAAATATCCGGAATAATTGATGATCATGACCAAAGTTGATTTTAGACTGGTTCTACTTATTAAACTATTTTACTATTAAACTATTACTAAACTACTATTAAACTACTTATTAAACTATTACTAAAGTATTTTTCTACAGGAAATTAAAAAAAAATCAACTTTGTATTTCTAGTACGATAAATCTGAAATGGTTACGTGTGAAAAATGTCTCTTGTTAAATAAAACTCCAACAAAGTTCAATAAGTTCAATTATCCGTTGTTTTCAATCTCATTTGTTTTGTTTACAACTAATACTGTGGATCTATGGTAACTAACTTAAAATTAAAATATGATTAAAATAAGATTAATTTTGAAAATGTTGAAATCACCTTCTCAAAATAGTTTAAAGTATTGAAATATCAAAATTTTGGCCATCATATTTCAGAACCTAAAACCGCGATCAAAAACCTAATTTCTACATATTCTTTAAAAGTTGTTAATGGGCTATAAATTACCTACTATTTATAGATATCACTTCGAATTTGAGATATAAGCATTAAAAACTTTAAAAGCGGAAATGGTCCAAACTTTTACTATTTGACAAATTACTTGCTCGAAAGCTATAATAGCTCTATACAAGCAAGTTATTTATCTAGAACTAGAGTTCCTATTGAACATTTCTGCCGCTTAATATTTATATCCATTTTCTTATAGTTTAGAAGTAATTTCGATTTAAATTAAGCAATTTGAAGCGAAATTTAGCCAGAACAAAAACCTTTAAAATATCTGATGTGGGCAGCTCATGTCCTTTCCTGCAGACACAAATTCGTTTTCTCTTTTGTTCTTTTACGATTTATTAAATTGAGTTTAATTGCACAAAATAACATGAATATCTATTAGAAAGTACACTACATTCGCAGTTTTATATCGACTTCTGCTTTCATTTGGAAACTGGACGTGTTTTAAAAGGCAGCGTGGTTAAAAAAAAAAAAAAAAAAAAAAAAAAATCTGATATGGGCAACACATGACTTTCCTTATATAATGCAATGAATTTACTACTTTTACAGTAAAAAAATACATTATTTTATAGTAGATACTTATATTCTTTCAAAGATATTGAATTTTCGTCAATGAGTCGTCTTTTTCATTGATTCAGCGTTATTTTTATCCATTTGGCGGGTTTTTCGTTAATGTAGCAACATTTGAAAAAGTCGCCAAATTGGTGGTATTTCACCAAATTCGTCGCAAAAATCTCGCCAAGCGTTATGGACGGAGAAATACGTTTTTCTTACAGCAGATAAACGACTATTGGCGTTCAAATACAAAAATATTACTCAAAGTATCTTTTTTTATGAATGGAACGAACTAGATCCACGAGAATGATGTCACCAACTGTATCATATGGTATTACATATGAAAGGTGAACATGTTTCTCAATAGAAAATATTTTTTTTATATGACTTTAGATAATTTTTTTATAAATGTGCAGTATCTCGAGAAAGGTTCGTGTTAGCGTTCTAAAATTCATGTCAATTGTTTTCTAATGAAGAATTACATAAGAAATGTCTTTTTGCATAACTTTATTAGCGGTTTTGATTTTTTTGACGATTTTTTCAAAATTTCCCTCGACAATTTAGTGGGGTTCTGAACATTCGATTGCGTATAAAAACAATAGGCTTCCATTGTTTACGGATTATGATTTTTGCACCAAATTTTGTTCAAATCGGTCCATTCTTTCGTCAGTTATCGTCTCCACAGACTTACTGACACACACACACACAGACATCACTTCAAAAATGTTTGATTCGTGGTCAGGGATGCTTGAAACGTGCTCTCCTGTTGAAAACTCGAATTCGAATTTTCGTCCCCGTCACAATACTTTCCTTATACATTATGTATATAAGGAAAGTAAAAATAGTAATTAAGTGCTCAACTAATGCAACTAATTAAATGCTAAGATAATAATATTTAAATGGTCAACTAATAACTTAAAATAGTGATTAAAAGTCAACTTCGACAGAAAACACATTGTCTTCACAATTTACTTATATTGTATCACATCAACAACAATTTTTAAGTGAATGATGACCTGCGTATATGACTTTTTTTATAAATATTGCAATTATTTTGTAAATTCATAAATGGTACTACAATTCAGGCAAAATAAATAGAAATTGTTTACATTTTAATCTACAAAGCTCGGAGGTTTGAAATTCGGAGATATGTCGATTTAAATTAAGCAATGTGAAGCGAAACTCGCCAGGATAAAAACCTTTAAAATATCTGATGTGGGCAGCGCATGTCCTTTCCTGCAGACACAAATTCGTTTTCTCTTTTGTTCTTTACGATTTATTTAATTGAGTTTAATTGCACAAAATAGCACTAATAACTATTAGAAATTACATTGAATTCAGAGTTTTAAGTCGTGCAATGTATTCATATTTACGTAAAAATTTACAATTTAATCATATCTAAGTAACGTTGCTGCGATACGTCGCGTTTTCTTACATCATGGACACCAACAGTAATTTTAGCTGTGCACATAACACCGTGAACGTAAATGATAAGATATACATGCAATTACTGTGTGAAGCTGAACTGTTGTTGCAGTTACGGAGTTATTAATGATGCCATTCCAGTTGGTCACAATAACGATATATTTGAGCGACGTAAATCCACGTAGTCTAACAAATACATCATTCAGTTATTGGAGCCGTTTCAGAAGCATGAATCATAAACACACCGGGTACATAAAAGCAATTAGATTCCAAACACAGGCTGTAGTCTAGATATTGTGGCTTTCTGTTCCGTTTCTCAAAATGATGCATTTTGCAGGATATGAACGTGTACATTCAAATTATTTAAAGAAAATTTGTTATTTACTATCCTGATTATGAAACTGTGTTTTGAACACTTTGTCAGTTACAGATAGTTAATTTTTAACAGCTTACAATTCAGAATTTACGAAAAGTATATTTTTATTACTTTACTTATATACATAATGTATAAGGAAAGTATTGTGACGGGGTCGAAAATTCGAATACGAGTTTTCGACGGGAGAGCACGTTTCAATCATACCTGATCACGAATCAAACATTTTTGAGGTGATGTCTCTGTGTGTGTGTGTGAAAGTATGTGTGTGTGTGTGTGTGTGTGAATAGACCGCTTCGAATGAAATTTGGTACAAAAATCACAATCCGTGAATACTGAAAGCCTATTGCTTTAAAACACAATCGAATGTTCAGAACCCCCCTAGAGTTTCGAGTGAAATTTTGAAAAAAATCATCAAAAAATCAAAATCTTTAATAAAGGTACGCAAATACTGATGGATATTTTCCCGATAGCAGCGTAACAACCATGAAAGAAATCTCGAATATCTCGGAAACGGTTAGTCCTAATGTATAATGGAGTGCGTTATATTATTTTCCTCGTCAAAAATTGCGTATAAAATAAGAATTTAATGGATACGTTTCAGCATACGTAGCCATTCTTTTTTAGATTTTGGCGATTTTTGCGGACCATTTCGTAAAAAAAGGCAGGTTGTTATTTTCTGAATCGTACCAAAATCTAATCAACACCAGAGTGTCCCACAAGTAACTTATCTACCAAATATTGTGAAATTTGGCCAATTAGTATTTTATCTAGGGTGGATACACGAATTTTTTGCTGGCCATTTCGTAAAATAAAGCGGGTTCTTTTTTTTTCGATTCATACTAAATTCTAATCAGCACCAACGTATCCAACAAGTAACTTATCTATCAAATTTTGTGAAATTTGGTTAATTAGTATTTTAGCTAGAGAGGATAAATGAAATTTTTACGGGCCATTTCGCAAAAAAAAGGCGAGTTCTGTTTTTACGAATGGTACCAAAAAATAATCAGCACCAGGGTCACATCCAAGTGACTTACCAAATTTTATGAAATTCTGTCC
This sequence comes from Amaurobius ferox, assembly GCA_951213105.1. Lineage (NCBI taxonomy): Eukaryota > Metazoa > Arthropoda > Arachnida > Araneae > Amaurobiidae > Amaurobius > Amaurobius ferox. Next base: position 50,554,931 of record OX578150.1, on the reverse strand, counting down.
ATTAGTTTTTGAGTTAGAGTGGATACATACATTGCACAGACACACAGACAGACAGAGACCTTACGCTAAAAATAGTTTTTTCGTATTCTAGAGGTCTCGAAACATGTAGATCCGTCGAAACCTCGAGTTGCGATTTTCGACATGATTCCAATACCCTCCCTATACATTACCATGTATTGCAGGGAAAGTAAAAAGCTCGAAGAGGCCCGTTGTCCCGTGAGTTTAGCTACCTCTGTACCGAAATTTTCAACTGTTCAAAGCTTCGATTTTTCTCTAGAGAAGACCCATATACACATACACACACAAATCTTCTTTAATTTCCCAAGATTTAGTAGGAAAGGTTTTACTCTATATATTTATACTATATAAAATTTCATATTTACTATATATATTTACTATGTATATACTATATATATATATACTATATATATAGATATACTACATATAGTATATATAGTATACTATATATAGTTACTATATATATATTTTTACTATATATATACTATATATATTATATAGTATACTATATATAGTTACTATACATATATATTTACTATATAAAGTATATATAGTAAATATATATACTATATATATTTACTATATAAAATTTCGGTACAGAGGTAGCTAAACTCACGGGACAACGGGCCTCTTCGAGCTTTTTACTTTCCCTGCAATATATGGTAATGTATAGGGAGGGTATTGGAATCATGTCGAAAATCGCAACTCGAGTTTTCGACGGATCTACATGTTTCAAGACCTCTAGAATATGAAAAAACTATTTATAGTTTACTATATATATTTACTCTTATTAGTGTGCATATAGAATTTTACCCATTAGTAACTGACTAGATGTAATCTTTGAAATAATGTTGTTGCTGATTCAACGTAAATATGAAATGCCATTTGACTCTGTGTAGCATATTTGAATATAATTTGAAAGGCATATCGGTCATGTATCTAACCAATTTATCACTGTAGACGCAATTGAAATTATTAGATCGATTTCAAGCAAACAGAGCAGTATTTCCTGACACCTCTTGAGCAAAATTATTTGTGAAAACCATTCCACAGTGTGTTGTTGCGGCCTACACCAGTCGAGTGGAAACCTCCGGACCGCAATAAATATACGTAGTTTGTTTGAAATGTATATATAGATCATGGATTCTCTCTCGTATTTAGAATGAAATCACGGGGTTTGCATAGACATTACTTCAAAACTGTTCTATTCCGCTATGTTCAAAATATGTCCACATATGTCACGTTCGATCATGTTAGTATGTTAGTATGTATGTATATAATTTAAAAAACTAATTCATTGCTCATAGAGTTATATTCATATAATAGGTAGATGCATGTACCGTAAACAATCGCACATTAAAAAAAAATCTGATGTGGACATGGCATGACTTTCCCTGCAGACTTATATTTCCGTTCTTTTCATTTTAATAAAATTTAATTCACGTTTAATTGAATTTTCGTTCTCATTGGGTAACTGGAGTTATTTTTATAGGTGGCGTAGAGAAAGTACGAAAAAAACTAGAATATCTCGAGAACGGCTAGTCCTAGTGTAATGGGGCTGGTCTTTGTTTTCATCGTTAAAAGTTACGTATAAAACAAGCATTTAATGGATATATTTAAGCATACGTAGTTTTGATTTTAGATTTTGTCGATTTTTGAGGGCCATTTTGCAAAAGACGGCAGGCTGTTCTTTTCCGAATCGTACCAAAATCTAATCAGCACCAGAGTATCATACAAGTAACTTATCTACCAAATTTAGTGAAATTTGGTCAATTACTATTTTAGCTAGAGTGGATACAGGAAATTTTTACGGACCATTCCACAAAAAAAAGTTGTGTTCTGTTTTTACGAATCCTACCAAAAACTAATCAGCATCAGGGTCTCACCCAAGTGACTTACCTACCAAATTTTATGAAATTCGGTCCATTTGTTTTTTAGTTGGAGTGGATATATACATTGCACAGACACACAAACAGATACACAAACAGACACACAGACAGGCACACACACAGAAGTCACGTTGAAAATAGTTTTTTCGTATTCTAGTGGTGTCGAAACGTGTAGATCCGTCGAAAACTCGAGTTGCGATTTTTGGCATGATTCCAATACTTTCCCTATGCATTACCATGTATTGCAGAGAAAGTTAAAATTATTACAATTTTAATTATTTACAAAAAAAAGCCTCAAAATTAAAACGTTTGTTTATCTCTTTACACTATTAAACCGTGAATTCTCGACACAGAAAGTCACGAAAATTTTTAAATGGTGTATATATATATATATATATTTTTTTCTTTTAATCAAATGGCCAGACACTTGGCTCTCATCATTCGCCTTTGTTAGCGGCTAGAACGTGAAACATTTAGCCGTCTTAGAACGTTGCCCCAGGCGCACCAGAAGGGGCGGAACACCCTGCGCCCACAAAACAAACATCCATGCCTTACGTGGGATTTGAACCCACAACGCGGCTGTCGAGCGATTGCTGTGGAAACTCTCACCTTGACCACTCGACCACCACGTCGGCAAATGGTGGACACTGACATTGCTATGTCCACTTTGACAGTAAGAGCTTGCAGTTATGTCCCAATAGCTCAACAGTAGAGAGTCGCCTGACCAGACCGACGATCGAGGGTTTGATTCCCAGTTGCGGGCTGTACGGTTTTTTACAATGGCGCTCAAACGAATTAAAGCTGTTGGTTCGTGCAAAGATGTCGGCGGTTGGGAAGTGACCCGAGTACGGCTAGCACGGATTCAGTGGACTCTAGTATATGGAGCGCCGATTTCAACTCGGGAGGTCAACAACCACGTATGATACTAACCTGATTAAAAAATAGCAATATCGGAGACCAACTTAACTGAGGTGAAAATAGTTGGAGGGGATCAGTCAGATTGTTAGTTGCACGCCAACCTGACATTATAGTCTGAAGAATACAGAGTCCACTTCTACATTAAGAGCTTCCAATTCCATTCCAGAAATTCAATGGTAGAGCTTCGGCTGGTCAGATTGAAGATCCAGGTTTCCGGATTCTCGGTTGGGGCAGCAAGTTTTTTTACAACATCTGCACAACAAACAAGTAAAAATTTAAAAGAAAATAATTGATTTTGTTTATTTATAAAATACCGGACCATTATCGGAAAAATTTCCATCGCCTGCGCAATTTTATTAAATCAATTTTGTTGGTTGAATCTTTGTACACGGTGTGAGCCAGACAGATAGACTGTCCTGTAACATATGTCCCATTAAGTAGCAATTAATACTTTTTATATATATTTTAACTCTTTTGTTGCGATTTTCTGTCTCCACGACTTTCTTGATGGGCCGTTGAGACAGCCCGGATGTTAGAGTGCAGGGATTGCTCTCGGACGACCTGGGTTTGATTCCCGGCCTACCCAAATAATCTGCTCCTTCACGCGGAGTACAAGCACATTAAATATGTGGGTCCGTCCGTACTGACGAGAGGCTGGTGGTAAAAGAAGGAGGGTACAGTCCCTATGGATGCCACCCCCACTGGGTTCCGGTGTAAATTGGGTGGCACTTCCCAGCCATGCAAACAGATACATACCTTACACCTTCTGATAGGTCGAACGGTCTGGGTCAAAGCAGAAGACTTACTAAAGGGCAACGAATATCAGAACATAGAAAGGCAGTTTATTTTGTAAGCCCGCTACGCGGGGTGCATACACCCTCTTAGGGGCCTCATTGTTATTGCATGGAATGCAGTTATCACAGTTCCAACAAATCTAGATCCTTTCTAGTATATCATAATAACTAGTATAATGCATGCATAGCATAAATCTAGTATAACATGTTACTACGCATATACTATCTTACTCATTAGAATTTAGATGCAATGTTTGTATCATAATCGTTTCTGGTGTAACGTATATATTAATGATGTTATTGGAATCCATCTTAATAATGTAACATTCAAACGGCAAATACGGTCACGTATCTAACTAATATATACCATCAGCGGTAGTAGGTTCAAACAGAGAGATTCAAACTGACACCTCTAGAATAATTAAGAGTCAGACACAGGATGCTGTTGCCTGTTGTTCCACGATGCTGTTGACCAGGAATACAACTAGTGACTGGATACAATTCGTGGATCATAATCGTTGCTGGTGCTACATATATTTTAATACTTACTCTAAAATATTCTATTGTGACTTATTGCAGAGGAAAGTTACTTGAAGGCAACTCTCTGAGTTTTAATTTAATAAATATCAGCAATTTATACTTTCTCTGAAATACTCTATGACTTCCTGTTGTGGAAAGTTACTTGAAGGCAGCTCTCTGAACTTTAATTAAATAAATGTCAGCAGTTAATAATTTTTTTGAAATACTCTATTGTGATTTTCTGTCGTGAAAAGTTACTTGAAGCAACTCTCTGAGTTTTACTTAAATAAATATCAGATCATAAAAGGACATAATGTTTATTTTGTTTTTGTAACACCCAGTCATGGAGGTTTATTGTTACTGCATGGAGTGGGGTTATCAAAGTCCCAATTTATCTAGATTCTTATGTCGTTTGTAGTATATCATAATACCTAGTATAACATATGCATAGCATAAATCTAGTATAACATGTTACTACACATGTAGTATCTTACTCAGATACAATCTTTGTATCATAATCGTTTGTGGTGTAACGTATATATTAATGATGTTACTCGAATCCATCTTAATAATCGTTTCTGGTGTAACATATATATTAATGATGTTACTCGAATCCGTCTTAATAACGTTACATTCAAATGACAAACTCTGTCATGCATCTAACTAATATATCTCATCAGCGTTAGTAGATTCAAACAGAGAGATTAGTCTTAACTGAAACCTCTGGAATAATTAGCAGTCAGACCCAGGATGTTGTTGCCTGTTGTTCCACGATGCTGCTACCGGGAATATCACCTGTAACTAGATACAACGCTTGGATAGTATTCGTTGCTTCTGCTACGTATGCTATATTAATACTGTTATTCGAATCCGTCTTAATGACGTTACGTTTGAGTGACAAACACCGTCACCTATATAACTAATAGATCATTGCAGCGTGAGTAGTTTCAAACAAAGAGATTAGTTTTAACTGACACCTATAGAGTAATTAGTAGTTAGACCCAGAATGAGGTTGCCTATTGTAGTTTTATCCTGTCGACCTAAATCCTTTGCAACGTTTGTTATGAAGGTTATTTGTAATATTTGTGTGGAGTATGTTGAAGAAACGTATTTTTTAGTATTAAATCACTGACTACTACTATTACTGGAAATGGTAATACTACTTTAACTAGTTAGTTATTAAACTAACATAGATAGTATGTATGTATTATTACTAACATGTGGAAAACCGAGACCACTCGACTCACCCGAGGGCATGAGCAGGTAGTAACTCAGAAAATTGTTATAAAGATGGAAATACATGCATATTTATCATAATTTCGAACCTTTTATGGTATTACAGAACTTCAGCAACATATAAGAGCCTAAATAACACAATAATGCAGCATATAGCTGTTTTGAGGATACGCTGGATCCCCTTCATTAGTGCAAGAGAACCGACAAACTGGAAGTCCAAAATAGGAATGACCGCGAAAGGAAGAAGCAGGGGATTGTACAGAGGGTTTAAAAAAAGATGGGCCAAACTTTACGAGGTGGAAGTACACACCAAATCAAGCTGGGAACACCGCTTGCTGTTGGCACATTTCGGGCGTGGTAGCCCCGTGGTTTGCGCGCTGGATTTGCACGCTGCCACAACTGTCGCTGTGTTCATGCGGAGTACGATCACGTTTGATCACGTTTAACATGTGGATCCGCAAGTCCTTCAGAGTGGTTGGTGGTAGGGGAAAGAGGGTACGGTCCCTGTGGATGCCTCCCCCACTGGGCTCCGGTCTAAATTGGGTGGCACTTTCCGGTCGTCCAAACTGTTACCTTACATCTTTCTGGTAGGTCGGACGGTCTGGGTCTCAACAACAACAACACCAAATCAAGCATTTTTCGTCATAGTTTACCGGATAGGAAATGAAACGCAAAGTCGTTACTGGGCGCTTACTCAATGAGAAGCTGCCGTTCCGCAGACTTAAAAGTTTCATTTTGGTTGTTATTTTCTGGTTGAAGAAGAAAACCACGTATGCAGATTTCATCTGGGGAAGAAGAAGAAGAACCCTTATGCAAATTTTCGTAATTGGGCAAGAAATAAGGAACTATCTGAACGTCACTTTTCCGGATCAATGGATTGGGCGAGGTGGTCCCATAGTTTGGCCCCCACTATCGCTCAATCTGTCATGTCTTGATTTCTTTCTGTGGAGATATCTCAAGATTCTCGTCTATGACACTCCCCTTGAACCTGAAGAGGAACTCGTTGCCAGAATTTTTCAAGCTGCTGCCGAAGTGCACGACATGCCTTGTCTGTTCGAGAGAGTTCGCCAATCCCTCCATCGCCGCTATGAGACGTGCATTCATGTTGGCGGTCACTCTTTTGAGCCATTTCTGTAATTGTTGTTTATTAAATGCCATTTTATAACTTCAAAGTCATTCTTGTGTTTTCGTGTCACCTCATCCATTTCACCATTAAGCGACCTTTGGTGCCTTTACATTTCGTGACGAAAAATGCTTGGTTTGGTGCTAACCTCGTAAAGTTTGGCCCATCGTTTTTTTATTACCCTGTATACCCCAGACATGGATTAAGAGAAAGCCAATGACGAAGGGAATCCAGCGTATCCTCCAAACAGCTGTATTCTTCATTATTGTACTATTTGTGTTTTTATACATTGGTCAGGGACCATGTGTATACTTACATAGTATATGAAAAAGGAATATGTTTGTGCGTCTGTCTGAACTGTGAAATCTGTAGCGTGAAATGTAAGCGTCGTACGGCCATAAAATTTGATAGAAAAGTACTTCGGGACCCAGAAAGGTGCATCTCGAGATTATTATAATTTTTTTTTAAATTCGAATTATTTTTTTTTTCAGTTATTTTGTGTTTTGACACGATTTAACCCAATTTTAAACTATATTGGAACAATCTAGTTCTTTAACGAACAAAAGTATTATTACAGAGTTTCTATTTTGACATCATCGGAAAGATCTAAAAATTTTCTTTCAAACAAACTTTAAACGGAATCCATACTATTAATAAAAAAATGTTCGTGAATTTTTAAATTATATATATACCTGTGTGTTAAAAACATCCCTTATATTTATATTGCGATATAAACGAATTTATATGCAATTCGATGTTTATAATTTAATAACAGCTTCTTGAAATATCACAAGGTGCTTCAAAATAAATAAGTCATCCGTTCATCAATTATAAACTTTTTAAGTGGACAACTCTTAAAAATTTTGAGTCGTCTTCTTCAGTGCGGACCCATTTACCGATTGAAGTTTACTTACTAGGTTTACTATTTAGTCGACTTACTAAAGCCATATGGGTGAATCATGTTGTCCATTTCGCGCATGCACATAATGGATGTGCATGTCCTCATGCGTAAACATACATTGCTACATGTGTGAACATACATCGAAAGATATGGAGATTTTATTTGTATTAGGAAAATTATTTTAGTTCAAAACCTCTGATTTTTAAATTGGGTATGATGTTATTTGTATCTTTATTATTTAAGTAGCGGCCATTTATTTAGGACTTGTGTACCGGCATGTGCTTCGTTCTAGTTGAGAATACACGTATTGCATAAATTCCCAACAACGTTGGACACATCTAATACTATAACCATATAAGCAGCAATAATCTTAGGAAGTGGATGGTTGACGATTAAATGGGATGAAGAATGGTAGATAGCATTTAGCCGATGGGTAGTAAATGTTAGAATGATAGATAACGTTTAACCAATGGGGAGAAAATGTTTGAATGGTAGATAGCGTTTAGCCAATAAAGAGCAAATGTTAGATGGTAGATAGCGTTTAGCCAATGCGGAGCAAATGTTAGAATGGTTAATAGCGTTTAGCCAATGGGGAGCAAATGTTAGAATAGTAGATAGCGTTTAGCCAATGGGGAGCAAATGCTAGAATGGTAGATAGCGTTTAGCCAATGATGAGCAAATATTAAATGGTAGATTGCGTTTAACCTTGTGGGGAGCAAATATTAGGATGGTAGATAGCGTTTAGCCAATGAGGATAAAATGTTAGAATGGTAGATAGCTTTTAGCCAAGCCAATGAGGAGCAAATTAAGCAGATGTTAGAATGGTAGATAGCATTTAGCCAATGAGGAGCAAATGTTAGAATGGTAGATAGCGTTTAGCCAATGGGGAGCAAATGCTAGAATGGCAGATAGCGTTTAGCCAATGGGGAGCAAATGTAAGCTGGTAGATAGCGTTTAGCCAATGGGAAGCTAATGTTAGAGTGGTAGATAGTGTTTAGCCAATGAGGAGCAAATATTAGATGGTAGATAGCGTTTAGCCTTGTGGGGAGCAAATACTAGAATGGTAGATAGCGTTTAGCCAATGAGGATAAAATGTTAGAATGGTAGATAGCTTTTAGCCAAGCGTTTAACCAATAGGAAGCAAATGTTAGAATCTTAGGAAATGGATGATTGGCAATTAAATGGGATGTAGAATGACAGATAGCATTTAGCCTATAGTGTTATGCTACAAACATAAAAAATTGTGATACCTAAAATATTTCCTTACCTTCGCACCTATATATTATAAGCAAAACCACCTGCCAATAACTAAAAAACATCGTCTTTAATAGTGAATAAATCTACCAATACTATCTTAGTTGGATATTAATGACTACATTCAACTCTGGTATTTCCATGTACACATGAGTGACATATACGCTCACCTGTCCAATACGTCACTGTAAGCACGGCGTGAATTATTGGAGCCGCCTCAAACAAATAGCTGTGTTACCTGACACCGTTGTCAATTTCAAGTTATTATTAGGGTGCTTTACACATGTCAACTAAAAAATTTCAGTTGAGCTATTAATACTAACATCGTTGCAATGACATTGTATGCATTACAGCTATAAAGCTAAATTGTTGGTTATAATTATTACTAGTGATGACGGCGGATATTCTATCCGTAAGTAATTTAAAAATCGTGTTTATTTATGATATGACTTGTCCTTATAAAATACAACACTCAATTACCGTCTGTGTAGTCACAACACAAAAGGAGGGAATATAATATCCATCGTAAATAAATTGAAAATGAGTCCAATATCCGGCTTCGTTTTCAGTTTGTGATGTCATATGCACCTCTCCAGAAATAGACATAGTTACTCCAGAATTAACTCCAAAATTATCTCCAGAATTATCCATTGGTGTAAACAAGTGAAAAAATCTGATGTCGGCAGTACATGATTTTCCCTGCAGACTCAAATTCATTTTTTCTTTATTTCTTGAAGAACTCATTAAATTGAGGTTAATTGCACAAAATAACACAAAATTTGCATTTTTAATTCAATTTCTCCATTTATTTGGTAATTGGACATTTTTCCAAAGGGGGCATAACCAAAATGCGAAAAATCTCAAATATCTCGAGAACGGTTAGTTCTAGAATAATAGAGTTGTTTTTATTCTTTTCCTCGTCAAACATTACGTATGAAACAAGTATTTAATTGATACATTTGAACATACGTAGTCTTTTTCTTTAAATATTGGCAATTTTTGCGGGCCATTTCGGAAACAAGGCAAGTTGTTCTTTTACGAATTGTACCAAAATCTAATCAGCACCAGGGTCACACACAAGGGTCTTATCAGTGGGCGCGGTAGCCCTGTGGTTAGCGCGCGGGAGTTGCACTCGGTAGGCCTGGGTTCGATTCCCGCTGCCGCCCAAACTGCCGCCGTGTTCACGCGGAGTACGATCACGTTAAACATGTGGGTCCGTAAGTCCTTCCGAGAGGTTGGTGGTAGGGGAAGGAGGGTACGGTCCCTGTGGATGCCTCCCCCACTGGGTTCCGGTCTAAATTGGGTGGCACTTCCCGGCCGTCCAAACAGATACCTTACACCTTTCTGGTAGGTCGGACGGTCTGGGTCGAAGAAGCAGAAGGGTCTTATCAAATTTTATGAAATTCAGTCTATTCGTTTTTGAGTTAGAGTGGATACATACATTGCACAAACAGACAGACAGACATACACACTGTCAGACACACAGACAGATACACACACAGACTTCACGCTAAAAATAGTTTTTTCGTATTCTAGAGGTCTCGATATGTGTAGATTTGTCGAAAACTCGAGTTGCGATTTTCGGCATGATTCCAATACTTTCCCTATACATAACCATGTATTGCAGGGAAAGTAAAAAGTGTTCAATATCTGCATTTTCAGTATCTGAGGTATTTCAATGTAGAACTCCAGAGTACTGTTCTTTATATATAAATAAATTCAAATCTGCTGACACCACTCAATGGAAAATATAAGAAGAAAAGAAAAATGTAACGAGCCGGATTCAAGCAAATATTTAATTAGCTAAGAAGAACGCTCCGGTTTTTAATATGAACACTGAATTCAAGCAGCAGTGAATGCGGGAAGTCAATGGTTGATTGGAGAAATTTAGTGTTCACGTGGAGGGTTATGAAAATGTTGATAGTCTGGGTTAGTATCTAAATTGCAATGTTTATCGTGATTGAAATACGTTTCGCAACATTTTGTAGCAGCGTTACCCTGAGATAGATAGATAAAACAGACAGATAAATCAAGGTGGTTATACATTATTAATAACAGCTAACATTGAGACACCCAATTGTTTCTTTCCCTGCATAGTATAATGTATAGGGAAAGTTTTGCGATGGGGTCGAAAATTTGAATTCGAGTTTTTGACTGAAGAGTTCGTTTCAAGCATCCCTGAACTTGAATTGAATGTTTTTGAGGTGATGTCTTTGTGTGTGTAAGTTTGTGTTAGTGTGTATGTTCCTGAGATAGTGTGTATGCTCTGAGGATGTGGTATTTTATAAACGAATGGAGCGTTTCGAACGTAATTTAGTACGATTATTACGATCCGTGAATACTGTCACCCTATTGATTTTAAATGTGATAAAAAGTTTGAAAGACCCCCCCCCCCCAAATTTTCAAATGAATTTTTGAAAAAATCAGGGCATTCAATAATGTTGAATAAATAATTATTTTGTGCGTGATTTCTTATTCTAAAACGAATGACGGAAACTATTTTACTAACACTAGCAACACCCAGATATAATTTTCAAAGCATTATGATATTTTCAAGCATTTTAACTACAAGAGTTTCTAACTCTACGGTTTAGTCTGTTGTTGTTTCTTATCCCACTTGACCGGCAGCAACATCAGATTAAGTCCATGAACCCGTGAGTCTTCAAAAGATGAAGAACTACTCCAGGACTGGAGTACAGCTGACTTCTCTGACATCCAATACAAGGCATGCCAAGGCATGGGTAGGAGAGGCCTGAGCCAAATTACACTTCGGGCAAAGGGGATAAACCTTAGAAACCAACGCATGCCGAAGAGCACGAAGATGGCCGCTGCGGAGTCTGGCCAGAGCCGTCTGTTCACCCCTACTGCCTGCCCCAATCAAAGCAGCACCAGAACGGCTACAATCATACATACCACTCATGCACGGGGACCTTTCTCCAAGTGGAGTTGATTTCAAGTTTGACTCGTGAGACAAGTTCCGAGAAAGAAAGACAGACACCGTCAACAGCACTCCTAGGGCTGCCCTCCTTCGCCAGACCATCTGCAACCTCATTACCGTAAATGTCTACGTGAGATGGCACCCATTGAAAAAATATCCTGTTATGGGCACACAAGTAACCCAAATGCTGAACAATATTCACTGTCGTTCCGTCACCATGTCTCCACCACATTAGTCTTACTGTGCGAAAACACGCACCTTCTCGTTGCCAACGTCGTAAAGGGTAAATTTCAGGCCTATCAATTTTCCACCCTGGAGCGTCCTTCTTACAGACAGATCGCTGAAAAAGACATTTAAAGGACGTCAGATCTAGTCGGGAAAGGGCTTAAAGTGGGCTGAATTAGATGTTTGTAGACAACCGACAGATAGCAGACTTCTACAACAACGGTATTTTTAACCTTGTTTTTCAATTGGACAGTTGTCTTAATGCCTGCAGAAATTATTTGTAAATCTATTTAGCCTATCTAAACTTATCGATTGAGGAAACTTTTTAATCAAGCATTGTAATAAGCTTGATAAAATTGAACTTAACTATAAATGTGTGATATATTGATATTGTTCAAAACCGTTGATCTATAAGATACCCGGTTAGTATCTACAGTAACATTTCTCATCAAATTCAGCTCGACCCTTTTTTCCGAGCTATTCTGATTACTCCAATCGACCAATGACGTCATTTCTTGTGATTTCTCAACAATTGACAATCCGATCGGTCGACACTTTTGAATACAGTCGTTTTTCTAATTTGCTGTATGGCAATGCCTACAATTTTATATATGGAAATTCTTATTATCTTATCTACGTTAAAATCTAACTCTCTGCACTTTGCGCTAAAATTGATTTTATATTAAAATCTTAGATGAAAACAATGTAGTTAATTTTCCGTGAATGGATGGAAAATATTCCAAAAATTCAAACCGCTGTAACATATCTGGACAGACTTTTCTTTTAACATTTAACCTTTCACTTTCTCTTCTAAAATTCTCTCGTCTTTCACTTGTATATTTCTTTTATATTGGAAAGTAAAGGCTATTTTTTGCTGGGAATGAAAAAAAAAAGAATAGAAAAATGCGACGAAGGAACGCACAATTCATTTATCGAATTGCCGTACATTTGGACAAGAATTTTATTTGAAAGAGAGAATTTAGTAAAGCTATATTTGGGAGAAAAAAGTATTGCGGTTTTCGCTGAAAAGACAGATTTACTGTTATTCGAGAACTATTCTGCAATTTGTAAAAATTGGACTTTTAAATGTATCTTTCATGTGTGCTTATATTTAACTGTTTCTGTTGATATAAACTCTATTACGTTACAGCATTATGCTTTTAATATATTTCATAAATTAATTTATTTAAAGTTTTTAATTCCATTGAAGCAACTGTGGTAACTAAGCTCCGTTTTAAATATTGCAACAGTTCCCAAATCAAGTTTGTCGCAATATCAAATTTATCAAATTCATTGCAATAATTTTCAAATCAAACTATCAAAAAACAATGATCCGAGATTAAACATCATTTTAGAACAAGAAAGACCGATTATACATAAAGCATTGATTATGAGACACTTTCCAAGTGCAATACAATTTTATTTAAACATCTCTGAAATGTGATGCAGTCAGCGCGAATATTTTAAAATTATCACAGTACTGCAGTAATTTATTATACTTAAAATTTCACACTTCATCGAAACAATGCCAGTTACATAAAATGAACTTTACTCAAATGACGTCATCGAAATATAAATCGTCTGCCTCTCTATATAAAATCAATGAATATTTCATGCATGTTACTTATATTACAGACTCTAGAGCTAAATAATTTTACATTAAAATCAATATGCCATTCTGATACAACTCACAATCGCTTGATTTGTTTACATTCTGTATGTTATTGTATAGCGTTAAAATTAGGTCGAAATATAAATCGTCTGCCTCTCTATATAAAATCAATGAATATTTCTTGCATGTTACTTATATTCCAGACTCTAGAGCTACATGATTTTACGTTAAAATTATTCTTTAATTCTGATACAACTACCTTACAAATCGTTTGATGTGTTTACATTCTGTATGTTATAGTATAGCGTTAGAATTAGGCTTCGTTGTAGGAATAATCAAAGTTTAGTGATCATTTAAAATAAAAAATATTGCAATTGCGTTGGCATAGAATTTAGATAGACAAATAATACGCAAAAATAAAGCTTGTTAATGACAGATGCAACGCTAAATATAAATTTAAATAATCTATAAACATCTATGGTAACAGCGGTAACGGAAGCTATATTTTATTATGCAATGAGTCACTTAATCCCTTCATACATATCATGGGTGTACTTATTATCTCAATTTTTATTTTAAAAACTACTCAGCATATTTTGCTGGAATCATTTTCACACATTTTATGTAATAATTTGAATATTTCCTAAAATTTCCAAAACAATTTGTGAATTTTTACTTAGCATAAAAAATGCTTGGGAAAAAATTAGTCCCATAAAGTTCAATGTATTTCATGTTTTCAACCTGGGTTCAATCCGAAACTATTTGGGTGTTTTTATTCATTTTCATTCCCAAACATCTCCAAAACCGTCTCAACAACATGCTAAAATTTCATTTCGATAAAGTCATTTTTAAGGGAGCTATCGTGCAAAAGGACAGACGTACAGAATGACCAAAGTCACAACACTTTTTAATTATGTTGGGAAGTGTTAAAAAGCAAATTGCATGTTAATAGAACTATATGCGCTATATGTATGCTTAAATTTGAAACGATTTTTGTCATTGAGAACTTTTATTAAGTTTGTAGGTGTTGCAATCAGTGTCACAACTATATCCATTTTGCCTGCTCGAAGTGTTTGAAAAAGGCTTGTAAAGGCCTCTACCGAGTTTATCTGTTCGGTGGCCATTTGTAAGGGTTTCTTTTCTGGGGATGCCATTGTAAAGTAACCTTTACATATCTATTCCTAAAATCATGTCTTTGTTTCACCAATATACTCACTTCACTCTTAAATCTACTAACTAGAGTTCGATAAATGATCTACAGCATTAACAAACACATACTTTATTCCACGCCAACGGCCGTACCGTGCTGAAAACACCGGTTCTCGCTAGATCACCGAAGTCAGGTAGCATCGGGCGCGATTAGTACTTGGGTGGGTGACCATCTGGGAACACAGCGTGCTGTTGGCACATTTCGGGCGCGGTAGCCCGGTGGTTTGCGCGCTGGATTTGCACGCTGTCACAACTGCCGCCGTGTTCAAGCGGAGTACGATCACGTTAAACATGTGGGTCTGTAAGTCCTTCCGAGAGGTTGGTGGTAGGGGGAGGAGGGTACGGTCCCTGTGGATGCCTCCCCCACTGGGTTCTGGTCTAAATTGGGTGGCACTTCCCGGCCGTTCAAACATTTACCTTACACCTGTCTGGTAGGTCGAACAGTCTGGGTCTCAACAACAACAACATACTTTATTCCAGCTAACTTAGCTGACAACTCAAAATTACAATTACACACACAGGATATTTACAAGCTAGCACTATCATCTCTATACCGAGCCTACACCTTAACATTTCTTACTGAACTGAACTAGAACTACTAATAAACTATTAAACATTATATATCTATACTCACAATCTTGCAGAGACAATCAATTCGCTGCGTACTTCCATTAATGAACAGACCACTATCACACCCGCACACTCTCCTATAAAGATAACACCCGAAGCTGACGACGGCGATTCACACTTGCATCTCGCTCCGATACCGATACGAATACGAATCTGAATACCTTCTGCCTAACATTTGCCTCTTTTATAGTCCTGGCCAGTCGTGAGTACGTGATTCTCGAAAACAGAGTTGATGACTTTCGTACATAAATTAACATAATGAAAAGTACAATTAGCATACAATAATAATGAATAATAGAATCCTCACAGACTATCCTACATAATACTGGAAGATATGTCTCTCTCTCTCTCTCTCTCTCTCTCTCTCTCTCTCTCTCTCTCTCTCTTTCTTTTTGTGCGCAGTCGGTAGCGAAGAATCTAAGTGGCGAGCGGTCATGCAATTTGCTACACAGGTATTTCAGGACCTGAGTAGGTTCACCTCGGCGTTATTATTTTAAATTTCTAATTAGTTTTTATAGTTATTTTATATTTTATAACGATTTTGGCCGATATTCACACAGCGATTCCTTAGCGACCTAAAATATTATTGCATAATTTCTATCTTGACACCATCAAAAAGATCAAAGAACGTTATTTCCAACAATGTACCCTAACAGCAATGTTTTTCACAGTGGCGTAATATTCACGTCACACTGAGACTTTGGGACGTCGCAGTACGTCTCGGCAATTCCATATTGAGGGCACAGCGAAGTCACTTTGGTCATTTTCATGGTCGTTTGTGTGACGTCGCATATTAACTTGTTTGTGACGTCACACTGAAATTGCCATTGTAATGCCGTCACATTGTTACGTGTTACTTAAATAGTGGAAACGTCACAGAATATAGTCACAATGAAGTCACAAAGTTACTAAATCGTAACGTCGCATAGAAGTCACAAATATGATGTCACATTGTGATCCAGGTGTCATGGTACTACAACGTCACTGTCACACATGTGACGATCTTTGCTGATCCGAGTACGTCTGAAATTTCCTTCATATATTTTTTAGATCCATAGCAGCTTTAATTTTTTACGTGATCTAATATATATATATCGTCGCATGCGAAAAACTAAGATTAGCACAATTTTATAAATCGGCTGAAACGTCCCCGTACATCGCAGCATTCTAACAAAAACAAATTTGATTTCATAAGTATTTATAATTTTTGTAATTTTTTAAATTGATCGCATTCAGTCATTGCAATGGACCGTCTTTCAAGAGAGATTCTGTGTTCCCGCTCTCTGAATAAGATCCATTTTAAAGAGGGGTGGTTAGCGTGTTGCTCATAATGATTGCATTCTTGACATGCGGGACCAAACTTTCGAAGAAAGATTTTGAATCTTTTATTTATTTTTTATTTATTTATTTATTTTATTTTTATTTTTATTTATTTATTTAGTTTTATTTATTTCTTTAATCTATGTATTTTATTTATTTTTTGCTTCGCGTATATCGTGCTTGCACTCTAAATTTGAAAGAGTGAGAATTCACTCAAAAAGAGTGAATAGTCACTCTAAGAAAGACTTGAAATTGAGCCAACCTCTAAAGAGTGAGTATTCACTCTAAACAAAAGTGGGTTTTCTACTCAAGGGAAAGAGTGAATAGCCACTCCTTTGGAGTGAATGCCCACTCTGAATGAGTGATTTATTGACTCCACCTTGGAGTGAATAATCCATGTCAAGGAGTGACTATATACACTCTTAGTAAAAGTGGTTTTTCCACCCATTAGAAAAAGTGACTATATGCACTCTTGACAAAAGTGGTTTTTCACCCATTAGAAAGAGTGAAGAATTAGTGTTTTTGGAGTGATTAATAGACTCTATTTAGGAGTGAATAATCACTCTTCTAGGAGCTAATAAATATGCACTCCTAAATAGTGTCATCTCAGTGGAGGTAATCCTGTTTTTAGTTTTAAAATAAGCATTAAAATATATTTTAGCTGAGCTAAAATCAAGATTTTATCTGTATTCTATGTATTTTAAATTCTAGTGTTTACATTATCAAAATACAGAGATTAGGCTTTAAGCAAGCATAAAAGTGAAGTTTTACAATTTCAATGATTAAAATAACTTATTTTAGAATAATTTCACAGGCACTTTTATTTAATTTAGCTACTTAATTAGATCCATTTTCCATTAAATGAGTACATTTACATTAAAATTATTAAAAATTAATAATTGTACTTTAAAATTACTTTAAAGTACATTTTATTACTGTCTCCTCATTAAAAAATGTTTTCAATCCTTGCTTCTTTTTGAATGAAAATAACAATTTCTGCAGATTTCTAACTTTGCAGCTATCAAGATTATTTTTATTGGTATTCATAAAGCAATTTAATTTAACATTTAGACATTAATGCATTTAATTTTTAACGACATATTGCACAAATTTTTAAATTAAATTGAATACACATTTCATCAGGTTAACCTTAACGCATAACAAGCTCAAAGATTTAAAGTAGGGCTAAATCTTTCTTGTGAAATTCAATGTGCAATGACAAAACTTCATACAAATTTAATTCTTTTTATTCCATAAACCCAATTTGTTTATATATTTCATTTTAGTCAATTATTTGAAAATATCTGCTTAAATTTGCATCCGAGAATCTTCATTAAATATAATTTCTTTCAGAGCATTATCTGATTATATATATATATGTCTTTAAATACAGCTTACTAAAAGCAAATGAAACCAGTGGCGGCTTGTGAAGTGAAGCAGGTGACACAGTATTGCTTCAATGTTATCGGCTGAATGGGTTATTATTATTGTTATTTGGCAAATTTTTCAGACTCGTTTTCAGACTCGTTCACTTGGCGAGATTTTACAACCTACCTTGGCAATTCATCCTCAGGGGCCACTATAATAAGGAAGTACCGAAATTGTTTTAAGTTCTAGGGAAAACAAGAAATACATAAATAAAAAAGAAATAGAAGTAAACATAACATCTCCTCATTCGCATGAAAGAATATGTTGAAAAAATTGGCAAAGAACAGTTGGTTTACAGTGAACGAAGAATAGCAATTTACTGCTATGTTTGTAAAATATTTTCTGTTAAGCGTACAACTTTTATTGAAGGATAGTGATTGGGAAAATGTATTTTCAAGGGTCCAAAAACATGAAAATTCAACAGAGCATAGAAATTGTATTAAAATATATGTATAATTGTTTTGTAACTGTTTTAACTAAACAACATTCATTTTTTGAAAATTTGAACACGTTTCGATGCCAGAGTAATGAAAAAAGAAGTTCTAATATTTTTGAGAAGATAGAAAATACTCTCAAAATATCATTAATTCGAAGATAAATTTTTCGCGCCCCTCTTAAATAATAAAAACATTTTAAATCCGACCTGCTAGAAATTAAACGTTCGCTTACTACACATAAAAGTTAAAGCAACAGTTTTGAAACATTAAATATTCATAAGAAAATAGCTATTGAAACTAAATTTTAAACAAAAGCAGCTCTAAATATCCTAAAAATATGCATTTACCATATATATACATATATTTTTTTAAATTCAAAAGAAAAAATTAATGATATCACAACTGTTAAGCCTAGAACGTTCGGGGCAGCTGATACATTACGGTATCGCTTATCGAATTATTAACGATCGAAGATTATTAACGATCAGTATTAGAATACAAACTATGCTATTCTAATAATGATTAAACACATGAAAAAATTAATAAATTAAACTTGTGTAATAGAGAGTTTCGTATAAAACGAGCTGATACACCAACGCTACTAGTTCTGTGCAATGTGCACGATGTAAACAACAGCGCTGTTGCCATTTTTGAAATGCTTTCACTCGGAAAAGGAGTGATATGAAATTCACATGTTCTAAAGAGTGAGATATTTCACTCAGTAAAGGAGTGCTATGAAGATCGCCTGCAAATGACTCTTGAAAAAAGAGTGAAAATTTCACTCTTTTTTTTCAGGTGAAATATCCATCCCTTTTACGAGTGAAATGACCAAAAAAATCACTCTAAAAGAGTGATTATCGGTTTTTAGGCTTGTCACTCCTCCCAAAAGTGACTTTCTCACTCCTTCCGAATTTAGAGTGTGGTGAATTGAGTAGTTAATGGCATTTATTTACGACCCGGGGTCAACGTCATATGATTTGTTTTAGTTATAAGATATAATCGCCTCATAGCAACAGGGTATTTTTAGCTATTTTAGCAACTAGAGTTTTATTTAAAAATCGGCTAAATGTAGATTCATTGTATAAAGAGTTGCGGAAGTCTAAAATATAAAATTTAATCAATGTAGGAAAATGTTTACAAAAACATGTGAATTATTTAATTCCAGGAAGGATTCACAATGTATTGCTGCTCCTTGAAGAATTTTAACTTAGCAATTGTGATCCGTAATTTGGGAAAGGTTGCAAATCCCTATTCTATGACAAAGAAAACTATTTGTAAAATAAGAATTTAAACCCCTTTTTTTTACTTTTCCAAAGTATTACATTTACGGAGCAATAAATAAATCTAAAACCGAACTCTATTATCTTTCAACAGAGCCCCATAAAAATTTCTTCGCAAACAATTTTAGCTATTTTATTTTTACTTCAGAACAAAAAAAAAGAACAAAAATAATTCCACCTGCACCACAATTCGATAAATGAATCGTCCGTCTGTCTATTAGAAAGTTCGTTCGTTCTTTTCTTCTTTAACGAGGTCAAACCTCGTTACGTCGAGGTGAAAAGAATAGAAAGATAGAATAAAATGAAAAAAAAAATAAAAATTCGTTGAAAGAAAGATTTTGGTGGAATTGTTGAGCCAGAACTTTTAGTGAAAGTTTGATTGGATAATTTATGTTACGGGCTTCAAGAACATTAAATTAAAATTACTATGTGTTTAAGTGGCAAAGAATTTCATCAGGTTTTGAGGTAATTCCTTCCCCCATCCTTTCTTGGAGTTAACAGCATGCCTGGAAAAGTACTTGATCTGTGAGAATTTGTTAAGAAGATGTACAATAGGTGAAATTTGGGGAAATTTTCAAGTTCAGAGTAAATAGCGGATTCTTTAGAAAATCTTGGAATATATCAATTAACATTTTATTTTAAAGCAGTTCAATATACTCAGATAAATGAGCTTTATTATATTGAACCAGAAAAGTACACACTCTTCTTGCGGTCGCCCGTTGGAACAGGAACTGGTGGGCATCAACTCCCGTCGACCCCCTTCCTCTCCTAATATCCACAAACATATGAGAGCCATATACCCCTCCCCATCCTTATTAATATTTCTTATACGACTCCTTATCAATTCATACATACTATATCAACACATAACATAACACAATTAATTTACTCTCACATAGATCCTCTAATACATTAATTTATTAAGTTTGGTACCTCAAGTTTTTAAATTTTGGTCATACCATGTAAAAAGGGGGACTAAATCTCTCTAACTTTATCAGTCATACAATTCAGCCCGGACGAATCTATCTATGAACAAAATTTGCATTAATTGCATTGTTTAAAACGTGGATTCGAAGATAAGGCAGTAATCAAGTCTATCTAACTCCACGGTTTAAATATTGCTACAAATGTATCTTCTGGAGTCATGGGCGTATGCTCAGGGTACAAGACTGAGTCCAAATTTCTGGATAACTCTCATATTTATTTACAAGCATACCGTAAACAGGAACAATATACAGTAAACCAGCACTTAAAATACACCACTAATATCACCAAACAGTGGATACTATTCACAAAACAGTGACGTATTTCCTTTCACAAAACAGCAGCTACCATTCTCAAAACATTGATGAATATCACAATTCAATGTAGCTCATATCACACCAACTGCTCTCCAACTGAATGATGACTTTATAGACTATGTAGAAACTTCTAGAAATATCTCGTAGAATATTCGTTATTTTGAGGTGCTTATCGAACCTTCTGGAAGTCGCCAAATTGGTGATAAATCGTTAAATCTAGGAACTCTTCTTCGAAATTCGGCACATGTCGAGGGGAGACAATATTTGACAACCCTCGTTACCTTACAACTTTCTGGTAGGTCGGACGGTTTGAGTCTCAACAACAACAACAACATGATACCCCTAGATTCATCTCAAGAAAAAAGTTGCCTGTACGGATATTTTCTTCGTCTGATTTAAAAAATAAAATAAAATAAAATAAAATAAAATAAAATAATATTCCAGTGAGGACATTTTACACGTTCGCAATACTATTCATATTTTGAATCTTTAAATTGGGTTGACCTCTCAATATTAATTTTCCTATTCAGTTGAATCATGAAGGTGGTCTTATCTCTAACTCTGAGTTGAATACAGTTTTCCTTTTATTTCTTCCGCTAAACCACAGGACACTTCATTGACGTAGTGGTAATAAATCTATTATTTGCATATGATAAATTAGCGATGCTTCTGCGCAGACATTTCAGAAAGAACAAGCTCAGAACGATTAAAAATATTGTTTTGATAGCAACACACTCAGCGCTGTTATATATAGCACAGTAAATTTTAGTTATGTCTTGTAAATAAAGCTACATTTTATCTATACCTTTCGTAGCACACATTTTCACATCGCACATTTTCTATAGTCTCATTACCATGTGTTTGCATTACGCTGTGACCATGGTTTCGACCTGAAATAACAAACCCAAAAATTGCTTAAAAGGCTAAAATTTTAGAGGCTATTTTCCAGATCCAAGGGTTAATTAAAAAAAACATATTTCAGATTTGAATTCAGCACGGTCGAATTAGTATACATGAGTTTTTTTAGCTCTGGAAGGTTTTGGTGCTCTGACATACTGATATTACGCTTTTAGAGAGGTGATTACATTGACCTATACTGAGAACCGATCTACATTGTTGTTGTTGAGATTCAGACCGTCCGACCTACCGGAAAGGTGTAAGGTAACTGTTTTGGGCAGCCGGGAAGAACCACCCAATTTAGACCGGAACCCAGTGGGGGAAGCATCCACAGGAACCGTACCGTCCTTCCCCTACCACCAACCTCTCGGAAGGACTTATGGATTAAGGATCCACATGTTTAACGTGATCGTAATCCGCGTGAATACTGCGACAGTTTTTGCAGCGAATAGAATCGAACCCGGACCTACCGAGTGCAACTCCGACGCTAACCACTGGGCTACCGCGCCCCTCCGATCTACAATGTGTGATAGCTTCTGTATCGAACTTAGTATTGCCGAAATACATAACCACTTTTTCTGACATGTATACATATTCTAAACAAATGTATAACACACTGTAATATATGTTTACTGTATAACAAATTTAACAAGTTCTAAAAAATAATATTCCACATTATAACAAAACTGTATTAGCTAATTTTAACAGATCTACAAAAACACACATTATACAGTGTGGTCCAAAAGTTTCTTTGATACACTTTAAAGGTAAGTCAGGCATACAGAAACAAGCTCGGTTTGCATATAGAACATGCGACAGCAAACGCTACCGTAGAGTACTTCAAGGGTGCAGGAAGAAACAACAAAAAAGGAATGCTGATAATACAACACTTGTTTATTAGACAAAATAATTACAAATATCAATTACAATAGTCTGTCATAGTATTAAAGCAGATGCTCAAATTTCTTGCCATCCGCAGCTGTCCATGTTTCAGCCAGGACGTGCAGGACTGTCTCGATAGGACATTTCCTACAAGATGGATCGTCCCGGAACGACCCGTCAGTTGGCCACCATACTCCTCCGACTTGTCCCCCATTGATTTCTTTCTGTTGGGTTACCTCAAAAGTCTAGTTTACGAGGCCTCTGTAATATCTGACGCTGACCTTGTTGCTAGAGTTGTTTAAGCAGCAGCAAGTATCAGCGAGCATCCTGGCATTTTTGAACGTCTTCGTGCATCGACTCTTCCAGAGATGCATATCTGCGGATGGAAAGACTAGTGTCTGCAGAAGGAACTTTCGGATTCATATATTTTCTAGCAACCCCAATACTTAGCGCTTTGGCGATATTTTATGGTAATGGATCGCCGTAAATTGGCATTGGAACGGAGCTTTGTTGTTTATGCCTATTGCCTATACGCAATATAGTACACATTACTTTCAATCTTTCACATCGCATCTTTAAACACCGGTTCTCGTTAGATCACCGAAGTCACGCAGCATCGGGCGCGGTTAGTACTTTGTGGGTGACCACCTCGGAACACCGCGTGCTGTTGGCACATCTCGGGTGCGGTATCCCCGTGGTTTGCGCGCTAGATTTGCACGCTGCCACAAATGCCGCCGTGTTCATGCGGAGTACGATCACGTTAAACATGTGGGTCCGTAAGTCCTTCCGAGAGGTTGGTGGTAGGGGAAGGAGGGTACGGTCCCTGTGGATGCCTCCCCCACTGGGTTCCGGTCTAAATTGGGTGGCACTTCCCGGCCGTCCAAACAGTTACCTTACACCTTTCTGGTAGGTCGGACGGTCTGGGTCTCAACAACAACAACATCGCATCTTTAAATTGTTACATGAAGATATAATATTAATACAGCAACACTAAGGGGATCATAGAGTATAGTGTCATATAGAACTACTAAACTTATTTATAGCAATATGTATATAGTATATATCTTTTTGGTCTTTTATCTAAGAAATAACACGTCTGCTTCATCTTATATAGAAAATATTTTTTTTAAATAGAAAATTATTTTTTCATTTATTCACCCACTTGTACCAAATTAAAATATAAAATATATTTTCAATATAATGTTGTTTGTGTTGGATACTTGATATTGATAATAATGCTTAAAAACCAGGCCAATAATGTGTAGTATTGGATACTGAAAATGTGCTGCTATTAAAGCATAACTAAACACCAACACCATAAAATATTTAAATATATTAAAATACATAAAAATATGTAATATTATAATTTTTCGAATAGATTTAAAAGTCCCAAAATGTCGGTTTTGAATATTTTCTGGGTTTTTACACTTTGTATAATCTTCTTACATCCTTTAACATTAGTTTCTGAGTTTAGAATTTTAATGGAGCAAGTACAACTAAAGAATTGTTTAATTCGGTGGTGTACTATCCTATCATACATATTAAACTAAAGAAAAAAAATCTAATTTTAAAACTGATTTAAACAGGGACTGAAAAGAATCTTTCAATTATATATCATAGATGGCGCCACTAAACGCTTTACTAAATATATTCGTATTAAAAATATAAAAGCCAATATAATTTTGAAAGTAAAACACAGAAATTACAAATTTCAAGTTACACTACACACAAACATTTACATGCAACTATTATAAACTACTCTGTGAACGAACTTTTTAACTAAAGAAATTCAATACAATCCGGAAAATAGCATTTATACAATCTCTAAATAAACAACGTGGAGCCGACATTAAAATTTCAGAAACTGATTCTCGAAATTTTTTTTATTGCATTCATTTTTATATTTGTTTGGAATATCTGAAAGATGAACAATCACGTACTATGGAAAGTTCAAAATTTTTCTTAGTGTATACATTACAGTAAAGTAGCAGTCAAAACATACATCGCCAAATGAGCGATTTTGTGCCAAATATGTTTTCCAACCTGCAATAGTTCTAGGTTGCGAAGTTGTTGATCATTTCATACGTATATATAGATTAGAATCCAATACACTTTTATTGCTATAACGGAGATTATTCATAACTATTTTTAACCAATGCATCTGTTTAATATGAAGCAATTGTTTTGAGAATGTGCGTGCATGCGTGTACCTATGCCGTTAATAAATATCTAATTAAGCAGAATTCTCTTCATTTGTGAACCCCAATTACCTCTTTCATCTAATACATCATGCTGTAATAGATCGTTATATCATTCTTTTTCTTAGAATATGCTAATTCCAAAACTTCCATAAATATTCCAAAGACTAAATTTATTAATTAAACATGCAAAATAAAAAATAAATGAATAAAACAAAATCGAAAATAATGAGTTTTTGATTAAATTATTTTACATTTTCTGTATCCACCATTTTGCACAAAGCATTAAACTTCACTACTTTCCCATTCGTTTATCCCTATAAATGATGCATTGGACCAGAAAACTATTATATTTCTCGACGATGATTGCTTTAATCGCTATTGAATACAATTCAAAATTGCATGTTCCGCTTAATATCATCTAAATAAACAATTTAATTGATTTAATTCAGCTTACGCTTCTACGGTCTTCCCATTGATCATTAGGGCGGTATTTAATCTTGAAATGACTTGCTAATTATAATTCGAGATTATTGGATAGTCATCACTGTAACCGGATTAAAACTATGTTATTAATTGTCCATGGCATAATGATGGAATTAATTGTATCACAAATTACTTGTTTAGGGTTATAGGGATATGAAAAATAATGTTGGTACTCCCGCGTTATCCGGTGAGTATTAAACTTTTTGTTTTATTTTTAATCACTTTTCCACTTCTGATGATCAGATTATGCGTCGTTACAACTTGTAATGGACTACTACAGAATATTCTGCTACGTATAACCATAATTAGATAGTTAGACCTGAAGATGCTTTTTGGTCGAACAGTTTAGAATTGGGATACTGCTCTGTAGAGGGTGGGTTATCTTCCATGGGTGATCCGGTCAATGTTCCTTAATATAAAGTTGGGTTCTCTACCCGGCAACGAATCAAAAAATTGCCAGCTTGACGTCATGGGAATTAAGTTACATCATTCGTGATGTCACTGTCCAGAGTAACCTTTGAGAGCAGTTGCCAAAATATAAAAAAATTTTGCATTATTACAGTTAAAAATTGTTTGTTGATTTTGAAGAAAAAAATCCAGGCGTGAACACCTTGTGCCAAGATTTTAAATTGTACTATGCACCCAGGATCCGAATACAGTGGCATCTAAGGAAATTTAAGAATATCGTTGGAATAAGATGAGAGTTGCAGTCAACATATTCGGTCTCTCTTGAGAGCCTGCGAACAAAATGCGCGCGTTCTTAATTCCTATGTCGTCATATGCGCAGAGCGAGGTAGACATAATTAAATCAATCACGCCCCAAGACGAGACCTCCCTGCACTCAAACTTCTTTCACAACGATGAACGCTTTGCTCAAAGTTCTTTAATTTAAGGTTGGACTATCAGCCTGGCAACTAATAAAAAGTTGTCAGCCTGACGTTGACTAGCTTATCATTTTGTCATTCGTGACGCCACGGAGCAGGGTAACCTTTGGCAAAGACTTTGAGAGTCGTTGCCAAAACACAGAAAGTTTTCCCATTATTACAATTAAAAATTGTTTACTAATTTTGAAGTGGCAATATCCAGACGTAAACAACCTTCGCAAAGACTTTTAATTGTGCTGTGATGGAAAAGTATGCGGAACCCACTCATGCTGTAGTGAGTATTGTTTCTTTTGTCAAAAAGATGACTTGTGCCTGAGAGACTGGCTGCGAACTGATCGCTGTCAGAAAACGTGAGCATTTTATAGCCAAACTAATTTGCATTCTTCATCGAAATAGCAGAGGTGATGAAAAAATTTTCTCGGTTAAAAAATTTAAAATGCATGAGTCAGAGATTTAGCACTGATTACTACTAGGTAACTTCCCAACATAACAACTAACAGATAATGGCTAACTAAACAGACAGGACACCTGCCACTTGACTAGGAACTCAAGAAGTAGATAGAGGCGGCCATATGCCTACTGTGAGCAGTGCTGCCGTAAAAAGTCGGTTTCAATCGAAACCTTGAAGAAGAAGAAGAAGAAGAATTGTGCTGTGCACACCTTCTTTTGTGACATCCAAAGACATTCTCGGTCTCTTCGGAGAGACTAAAAACAAAATGCGCATTTACTATTCCTGTGACATTACGAGCGCAGAAACATGTAGAAATAAATTAGTCAGTCATGCCCGGGAATCCCTCCCTGGCTTTGCTACTAATCAAATGGCAAGCCACTCGTGCAATCGTTCTGCCCACATCGACAACCAACGTCACGAGCATGCAACCAGAGGATGGTGAGGATGTAACCAGATTTCTCCTGAAGAAAATATAGAGTCAGTAATTTATAGATTGGTAGTGAATTGAGTTAACAGCTGTTTCAACTCTCAGCAGAAGGATCTTATGATTATAAATACATAAATGCATAATCAAAAGTAAATTGCTTCTATTACATTCCCACCTACTCAGAAATTTTCAATTTGCAGGAAAAACATGTTTTTGGGAATATTATAATTTTGAAATATATTTCAAAACCATATCTTATTTATTTTATTTTTAAGCAGAATTAATTTATAACGCGATACACTCCACTTATAATTCGAACAATCTTTATGAATAAGTTTTGCTCGACATAATTTAATTTGCAGACTTTAAAAGCATGCAATTAGTTAACTTTATGTCCCCTTTATAAAAGAAAGTTTTCTTATCAGGACTTGCTTGTCTTTGATACGCTGTTGAGTTTGTTGTCTTTGATATGTTTTCTCGTGCGTCATGATAAATATGCCATGTTATCAGTTCCAGCCAGGGTAATTAAGATAAGCCTAACTAGTCTCAGATCGTTCAAAACTATGCTTTTGTGTTCAAAATTATAGTAAATCAAAATTTTGCTAAAACTTTTCTTAATTGTTTAGATATGTCTTCAGATACTTTTCATAGAGAAAAGTAATTCATTCTTTTTTCTCAACAAGGGACTCAAGTTAAGTGCTGCCTGAAGAAGTTGGGGATATTTTGAGTAGTTTATTTTCCATAAATTTATTTGTAGAAATATAACAATATTTAATTGCCCAAAGATACATAGCACTGTATAAAATAAATATCGAGCTTCTATTAAAAAACCTGATGTGGGCAACACATGACTTTCCTTATATAATGTAATGAATTTACTACTTTTATAGTAAAAGAAATAGGTTTTTCTTATAGTAGATACTTATATTCTTTCCAAGATATTGAATTTTCGACAATTTGTCGTGATTTTCATTGATTTAGCGTCATTTTTATCCATTAGGCGAGATTTTCGGTGATTTGGCAATATTTCCAAAAGTTGCCGACATTCCGCCAAATTCGTCGCCAAAATCTCGCGAAGCGTTATGGACGGAGAAATAAGTTATTCTTATAGCAATAAATGTCTATTGGCGTTCAAATTCAGAAGAATTACTCAAAATATCTTTTCTCATGAATGGAATGAGCTAGATCCACGAGAATGTTGTCACCAAATTTATCGCAATGATATTACATATGAAAATGAACATGTTTCTCAACAGGTAATATATTTTTTTTAATTTATGGAATTTTTTGATAAATTTATTTGAAAAATGTGCAATATCTCGAGAACTATTCATGCTAGCGTTCTAAAGTTTATGTCAATCGTTTTCTAAGGAAAAATTACTTAAGAAATGTCTATTTGTGTAACTTTAATAATGATTTTGAATTTTTGATGATTTTTCAAAATTTCACTCAAAAATTTAGGGGGGTTCTGAACATTCGATTACGTTTAAAAACAATGGGCTTCTAGTATTCACGGATTGCGATTTTTGTATCAAATTTTATTCGAATCGCTCCATTCGTTCGTGAGATATCGTCTTCACAGACTCACTGACACACATACACACACACACACATACTTTCACACACACACACACACATACTTTCACACACGCACACACACGCACACACAGACATCACCACAAAAATGTTTGAATTGTGATCAGGGATGCTTGAAACGTGCTCTCCCGTCGAAAACTCGAATTCGAATTTCGACCCCGTCACAATACTTTCCTCATACATTATGTATATAAGGAAAGTAATAAACGTCTGTTTCGCAAATTGTAAGATGAAAATATATGTGTGTGTGTATGCATATCACTTCAAAAACGTTCGATTCGAGTCCAGGGATAGTACATGCAATGTGTGTTTACGTAAAAATTCGAATTAGTATTGTCGACCCCGTCACAATATTTTCCCTATACATTACACTATGGATGTAAGGTAAGTAATATTATTTTAGAAATATTTGCTAGGTTCCCAGTCTTCTATTTTAAAATATCCCTTCCAGTTCTCGGAAATATTCCCTTTTTCCTTTAAAACCATAAAATCCCAAATCAATCGGTGTCTCACGTTGGGACACCACCAACGTGTTTTATGGACTTTCAATTTATTGGATAAATGGATATCAGAATTTTAGATGTCTGCAGAACCCGCACTGCAGATTTATTATTTAACATCCAAAGAATATGTACGGAAAAAGTTCAGCTATAACAATAAGTGAGAATTTGCTGTTGCTGTTAATATACTGTTAGAATGGATAAATTAATTGTGGCTTGTTTTGTTTCGTAATTTATATCCTCGAATAAGAGTATTTTAGAATTTACTTAATAAATGGTTGCACTATACAGGGTGTCCCAAAAAGATTGAAAAGTGCTTTAATTCTTTACCTGTTGGAGATAAGTGGACAATGTAAATTGAAAAAATGTTAAAATAAGGTAGGAAATAAGACTGCGTTAATGAAATAGTCCTTCCATTAATTTTCGAAAAGTTACACTTTTTAAATTTTTATACGACCCCCTTAGACAAATTGGGTGAATTGGAAAAGTTTTATTTTTAATGCAACAAGATCATTAAAAAAACCGCATATCTGTATCTTTAAAATCTGCTGAATTATGATGAAGGAAAAAATCAAACTTATGCCAATTTTCCGTATCATGTGAAAGGCTGTTTCATCAGTGAAAATAGGGATCATAAACAAATTGGAGATAGAAATTGTTTAGATCAGAAATACGTTAATATGTATCAACATTTTTTATCACAAATGCATCTAAATAAAGAATTACACAGACAGAGATCATATAAAGTAGTGGTACTCACTGCGAGGTTGGGTATCCTATGTATTATCACCCAGTTTTATCTTTTTTGTGATATGTCACAAATTTACATTTCTAATTTGATATAGAGTCCCCATTCACAATATTCAGTTTCAATTGAATATAACTCGCTCAATTTTAAAGATAGATGCGGGTTTTTTTAATGATCTTGTTACATTAAAAATAAAAAAAATTCTGATTGACCAAATGTGTCTAAGGGGTCGTATAAAAATTTAAAAAATGTAACTTTTTGAAAATTAATGGGAGCACTATTTAATTAACGTAGTTATTATTTCATACCTTAATTTCAACATTTTTGCAATTTACATTGCCCACTTATCTCCAAGGAGTAAAGAATTAAAGGGCGTTTCAATCTTTTTGGGACGCCCTGTTCCTTACGCTTTATTTATTTATTTTTTTTACTTATTCATCATTTATCAATTTCTTGATGGCAAAATTTTGCCATACAATTGATTTTACTATAAAGGTTATTTAAAGCATCTTCTTTCTCAGGATCAACTACAGATAGGGCTTAGATAGTGACAGATATGTATTCAGCATCAAATTCCGGGGGAGATAAGAGAGTTTACACAATATTTCCCCTGGGCGCGGTAGCCCATTGGTTAGCGCGCTGGAGTTGCACTCGGTAGGCCCGGGTTCGATTCCAGCCACTGCCAAAACTGCCGCCGTGTTCATGCGGAGTACGATCACGTTAAACATGTGGGTCCGAAAGTCCTTCCGAGAGGTTGGTGGTAGGGGAAGGAGGGTACGGTCCCTGTGGATGCCTTCCCCACTGGGTTCCGGTCTAAATTGGATGGCACTTCCCGACCGTCCAAACAGTTACCTTACACCTTTCTGGTAGGTCGGACGGTCTGGGTTTCAACAACAACAACAATATTTCCCCTTACCTTACACCTTTCTGGTAGGTCGGACGGTCTGGGTCTCAACAACAACAATATTTCCCCTTCTGATTCGTGTTTCATATCCGGATAAAAAAAAATAATTTTATGACAGACATCTATTTCTGAGTGTTGGCTACAAATGGAGCTCAGGTGAAGACTGATATAGATTTAGCATCAAATTCTGAAGGAAGTGGTTTATTAAGGATTTGCATTTCTGCTTTTTGAGACATCTATTTCTCAGTATTGGTTACAAATAGAGCTAGCTCGGGCGAGGACTGGTATGGATTTAGCATCAAATTCTGAAGGAAGTAGTTTGCTGAGGATTTCCGTTTTTAGTTATTCTTCCACTTCGGGTTCAAACATTTTCCTTGAAACGTCTATTTGTCAGGATTAACTATAGATAGAACTTAGCTAATGGCTCATAAGGATTCAGTATCAAATATCAGAAGGGGTGCGAAAGTTACTGAAGATTCCCACTTCCGGTTTTGAAGATGTCGCTTCAGAGTAAAAAAAAATATTTTTTCCTTAAAAATATATTTGTGAGGAACGGATATAGATACAGCTTAGGTAATGACTGATATGGATTTAGCATCAAATTTCAGAGGCGGTAGGGGATTAACTAATGATTTCTACTTCCGTGTTTTTCACTTCCTGTTCATAAATGTTCCTTGTAACATCTATTTCTCAGGATTGGTTATAGATAGAGCTTTGATACCGACTGATATGGATTCAGCATCAACTGTCTGAGCAGGTAGCGAGGATAATTAAGGATTTCCCCTTCCGTTTCTGGAGATGATACTTCCAGTTTTACAGAAAATTCGTATGACTGTAGGAAATGAGTGTGCAAAAATGTTGCAATATGCTTAATATACCCGTCAGAAGTGAAATGCCTCCATCACTTACCGCCATATGAATACTCCATCATAAAGTTTATGCATTACATAGTCTAATTTTATAGTGAAAGTATTGTGATGGGGATGATGGAGCACATTTCAAACATCCCTGAACTTGATTCGAACGTTCATGAAGTGATGACTGTGTATATGTTGTAAAGAACCTTGCTGCTCCAACCGGGAATCGAACCACCGATCTTTGTACTTCGCAGCCGAGATTCTACCGTTGAACTACTAGGATGGAATTGCAAGATCTTATCATCGACGCTATTATCATTCTACACCCTTTAATATCGGAATCGACGTGCAACAGACAATCTGACAGAAGACCTCCTGCTATTATTCTTTCTCAAGTTAGCCTCCTGCTACTATTTTTCTCCTCCAGGTTAGTATCTTATGTGGTTATTGTCCTCCCGATTTAAAATCGTCGCTAAATATACCAGAGGCCACTAAATCCGCGTTAGTCGTACTAGAATGACTTTCAGACCTTCGATAGCCAAGCCAAGCCAAGACGAATCGTTCCGGGGTTCCTGTGCTAAAGCACTTAACCCCACATCTCAAATAGCAATATCTCTCAAGGACTCAAGGAATTGCCGTTAATGGAGTACCTAGCAAAGCTAAAGTGTGCTTGCTTTCACCTCCGATCATAAGTAAAAGGTTAGGAAATCAGAAAAGGATTTTTTTTAAAAATAAAATAGGGATCCAGCAGGATCGTAGCGGTGCATGTAAGGCAGGATTGAGACGAGTCCCAATACGGTCTACATGTCGCTGATTTAGAAGATGGATTAATACCTCCTAGAAATTAAGGAGAATTTGGAAGTAATGGGTGAGTTCCGTGGAACTCTGCCTTGAGACCATGAGAAACGTACAAGTTAAGCAGAAGGAGGCGGGTCAAATAGCAATATGTTCACTTTTGATGGATATAGCATATATAGCAATAAGCGATGCGCTCTTCTCCAATGAGGGCGCTGGAATGGCAGTTGCTGTTTGGTGCATTACGATTGGATGTTGTCTTGGACGACTTCAACCTGCAAGTCGGTGACTAGGGAGGAAGGGGAGGGGCAGAATGCCTTAAGAGCATACCAAATAGAAACAGAGCAAGCTCTGAGGAAGATTTAAGTACCTATGTGAGATAAAATATAAATTGAATTGGAAGTTAAAATTAAATTAATTTTAAGCAAGATAAATGAAAGATTGAAAAATTTAACTTTTAATAATTTAAGTTTAAGCAAATTTATAAGTTGAATATAAATTAATTAAGAAGAGTTTTGATAAGTTACAAGTTTATGCTGTATGCAATCCGGGTATCATAGTTCTAGAAGAAAAAAGGTTCCTTTCAGTGACACAAAAAATTACAATTTAAAATTTAAGGAAAACGTGAATTGGACACGGTACTGGTCTAGCATAGTTAAAACGCGGGCAAAAGCAAGCAGTCTAGTTGGCCAGTGGCTGGGCCAGGAAAAAAGACGAACGGAACGGAGTGACGGCAAGTGCCGCCATCTACCGTCGTTCAGATTACGAGACGCCTGGTTGTGGAACAACAAATCGACGTTTCTTCCATTTAGTACCGATAGTACTAAACAGAAGATGCCTAGGTCTGCGCTTCCTGAGATAGGAAGGCGCAAAAGGGTTATACGTCTGATCAACGTCCCTCAAACAGGGTCTGCTAGAATTTTTCTTGTTAAAATTTAGTGAGTGGGCCGAGATTTGCTCGATAACTCCCGAGACTTTGAGATCATGATGAATAACTTCGTTCTGGACATACCTAGGTGCACTAACGATACAACGCAGAACTTTATTTTGGAAAACTTGCAGTTTCTTAATGTGGGTGTTTGCCGCCGACCCCCAAACTGGGCTGGCAGCAATTACTAGCAGCAATTACCCGACGTTGCTCGGGATTAACGATGCAAAACTCTGATAAAAGTTACACCGGGAACATATAGGGCCGTGAATCTTATGCATTGTCTTTTCACAGTGAAGGAAGTAAATTCATGGCATTATGTAAGAAAAAAATCTGATGTGGGCAACACATGACTTTCCATATATAAATGAATTTACTACTTTTACAGTAAAAAAAATAGGTCTTTCTTATAGTAGATACTTATATTCTTTCCAAGATTTGAATTTTTGTCAGTGAGTCGTCATTTTCATTGATTTAAAGTCATTTCTATCCATTTGGCGAGATTTTCGTTAATTTGGCAACATTTCAAAAAGTCGCCAAGTTGGCGGCATTCCGCCAAAATCGTCGCCAAAATCTCGCCAAGCGTTATGGAAGAAGAAATAAGTTATTCTTACAGCAGATAAATGACTATTGGCGATCAAATACAACAGTATTACTCAAAGTATCTTTTTTCATGAATGGAACGAGCTAGATCCACGAGAATGATGTCACCCAATTTATGGCATGGTATTACATATGAAAAGTGAACATGTTTCTCAATAGGAAATATTTTTTATTTATTTTATATGACTTTTTGATAATTTTTTTCAAAAATGTGCGATATGTCGAGAACGGTTCATGTTAGCGTTCTAAAATTTATGTCAATCGTTTTCTAATGAAAAATTGCATAAGAAATGTCTATTTGCGTAACTTTATTAGCGGTTTTTATTTTTTGACGATTTTTTCAAAATTTCACTCGAAAATTTAGGGGGGGGGGGGTTCTAAACATTCGATTGCATATAAAAACAATAGACTTCCAGTGTTTACGGATTGTGATTTTTGTACCAAATTTTGTTCGAATCGGTCCATTCGTTCGTCAGTTATCGTCTCTACAGACCTACTGACACACACACACACACACACATACTTTCACACACACAGAGACATCACTTCAAAAATGTTTGATTCGTGATCAGGGATGCTTGAAACGTGCTCTCCCGTCGAAAACTCGAATTTGAATTTTTGACCCCGTCACAATACTTTCCTTATACATTATGTATATAAGGAAAGTAAAAATGGATCAGATTGGCCACTTTTTAGCCAATCAGATCCATTAGATCATACATACATACATACTTTTCCTCTTATATATATCTATATATATATATATATATATATATTGCCACTGTCATTTAGAAAAATACAAAGACTTCGTAGATAAACACCATGGGCATGTTATAACGGGAAATCTAAATATTATTAATTATGATGCACTAAGATCACTGATGTCACTGGGTACTAAGTACCGTTTACCTACTAAATTTAAACATAAATTAATATGTAAAGGTTTATTTCTTGACTTAAATAAATTTATCTATAAAATCAGTTATAAATATCAAATCCCTGTAGAAGCATTTAAACCCTGGAGAGTCTTAATAGAGCAATACTTAAATCATTATATATATAATCAGAAAATTAATTATTCATATAAACTTAATTCAATTAAAAATGATATTAAAGAAATACAAAATGATTTTGTCATTACATATGTTGATAAAGCAAGTGGTAACTACTCAATTATTTGTAAATATTATTATAAAAATACCCTTCAGTCACACTTACTTAATAATCAAATTTATAATTTACATAAAACTAACCTTAAAATCTTATACAATAGAATATCAGCCAAATATAAGCAAATACATCTAAAAAATAGTTGTAATAACATTCCATATATTGTTTTAGTACCCAAATTTCATAAATCCCCTGTTGCTTTTCGAACCATTACCAGTGGGCATAATTCTTACATTACTAATGCTGGAAAATTATTATTAAAGATATTACATGAAGTATCCTCGTCAGATGAAATCTCAAATAATTGTCATATTGTAAAAAACAGTTTTGAAGTAGTAAGAAATTGAAAACTCTTACTAATATTCATAGTATTTATACTTTCGACTTCAAAGATTTGTTTAATAATATAAATATAGATGATCTGTATAGAATTATTTTAGGAATTTTTGAAAAATATAATATCAACCAAAAATATTCAAATTTTCTTTTTAAAAAATTACTTAACTTCACACTTTATGAGAATTATATTCAACATGGTGGTACTTTTTTTAAACAACAGGTTGGTATCCCACAAGGGGGGTGTGCCTCAACATTGTTAGCTAATCTGTATTTATTCTTCTATGAAAAAAACATTAATCCAAGCTTGCATAATATGCACATGTTTAGATATTTAGATGACATTTTATGTGTATCCCCAAATAATATCCCTATAGTATTAAACTTTTATCCAAAAAATTTACAATTAAATGCAAGTAATAATGACTCTAATGTTGCAAACTTTTTAGATTTAAATTTAAAGTTACAAAATTGTAATATGGTTATAAACTTGTATGATAAAAGACAGGATTTTAAATTTAATACATCAAAAATTCAACATTTTGACTCTTGTTTGCATATATCTGTATTTAGAAATATTATAATAAACCAGGCTCTTAGAATCAATAAAATTTGTGATGAATATTATAGATTAGCGCATTTTATGGAATTATTGAGTACAGCGACTAATAATGCACATCCCCCCAAGTTTGTTATTAAAATTATCAACTCAGTGTATCAACTTTCACTCGATAACATCCTAGAAAACATTCCCAATTATAGTGACTGGCATACAGAAAAAATAAATAAATAAATAAATAAAAATTATATATAATTATTTATTAATTATATAAATAAATAAAAATGAAAAATAATAAACTATGTCAAAAACATTAGAAAAATCAAAAATCGGAAAATAAGATGCATTAACATTAATATTTTGAATTTTATTTTCGCAAAAAAATGTAACTTTTGTCAGTATTGAAACTACGTTTTGAGCGCCCTTATAATGGTGTATAGTGGCATTCTCGTTTATCCAGTTTTCCTCTGAATTACTTGTTTAGTAAGAATTTTCGTCTTTGATTCATATTCATATTCAGGATTGCATATTTGGGAAGTTAATATTCTGAATTGCTTGTCCGGTTTCCAGCTTAGACTCACTGGACGGGTCTGGGAGTATTACCGTGAATGTTCGTATTGCCTCCCTGGTAGAATTTCGACTAGTTCATTCCGGTGCTTCTAGATTAAGCTGTTGAGGTTGATCACGATACACGTGCTGGAAGAAGAAGGGTTCATGCCGCATGGTAATACAATTTTTCTTAATGTATCCTATTTTTATTTTTCAATTTTTGTTGCCTGTAGCCTGAGTTTAAGCATTTATAGTGATGTGCTATTGCTTAATCTGAAACAGGCATTTGTTTGGGTTAATTAGAATTAAATACTCAGACCTGAAGATGAATTTAGTTCTGATTAATCATCGAATAGGGGACGGTGCTGTTCTGTTCTCTTATTGGCATTGTGGCCGTGAATTTGCTTCTATGGTGATGTTAATATTACTAGAATTGTTTTTTATATATTTTTTTATTTTATTTTTCCATAATTCTTATTATTACATATTTCAAACATATATATATATATATATATATATATATGTATTAATTTATTTATTATTCAAATTTATAAAATTTGTTGAGTAAGCCTGTAAAAAATAAACCATGGTGATAGAGTTTCCATTTAAATTCGCATTTCAAACTTGCGATTTTCAAAAGTGACTAATACGTTTAATAAACTCCCACAAAACTCAGAGATTTAATTGACTTTTACGTTTAAAACCAACGATTTCCAATCATTTTCGTTGGGAATCATGAAGTTAGAGAGTAGAACTTCTAGGGAGAAGTTTCGTTTTCCATTAATATCTCAACAACCCCTGGTATTAGAAACTCGAAACTTGGACTGAATTTATGGAGGGCTATTTTAAAGCTATCCACATTATTTCATTAAATTCGGTACAGCTGTTCTCCCGTGATGATGAGACAAACGAAAGTTTCGTTTTTCATTAATAGGGCGACAACCCCCCGTGTTAGAACTCAAAACAAAGGCTACATTTTAAGTGGGGATATTTTAAGACTACCCACCAAATTTCATCAAATTTGGTTCAGCCGTTCTCCTGCGATGTTGGATCATACATACATACATACTTTTCTTCTTTATAAATTATATATATAGGTATATATAGATTAATTATTTCTTTCTACATACACTTTTAACTAGAGAACAAAAACGTATATAGTTTATATTTACCATATAATCCCTGCTTTAAACTCTCAAACAAATGCCAGGTGCATTTTCTAGTGCATAATGTACGGGTTTCATGTTTTCCCCCCTCCATATCTGCATTTTAAAAATATCCCTTTCAGCATCTCCGAAATATTCCCTTTTCCCCTAAAAGTATAAAACCCTGAATCAATGGGTCTCACACTTCGTGCCACCACCATCGTGTTTTATGGACTGTCCATTTATTGAATAAATGGCTGTCAGAATTTCAGATGTCCGTAGAGGCCGTGCTGCTGAGTTATGATTCGACATCAAAAGATGCTGAGCGAAAAGAAGTTGAGTTTTAGCAGTAGGCGGGACTGTTTTTTTACCGGATAAGTTAATATTGACCGTTATTTTCTAATTGATAATACAGGTATTGAATAAAGGTAGTTTCGGTGTTTAATAAAAGTTATTTTTTATCTAATAATTTATTTATTTTCTTTAAAACTTTCAATTTTTTATTATTTATTATATATTTTTTATAATACATAGTAAATTGAGGCTCCCATACGGGATGCAGACACCACTTGAGTGAGGGGTGGGTTCCAGAGGAAGCCCGAAGCCCTGATTGCTTTTCGGTTAAGAAGACGACATGGGAAATTTACAATTATCATAAAATTACAAATATTATCAAATATGGAGATTGGGGCGAGATAAATCCTTGTAATGGTCCGAACCCCCCCCCCCCTCCCCCACATTTCTTCGGGAAAGAAAAATATATGAAAATATTACAGATCGGAAGAGCAAATATAGAGTGGGGCATGTGATAAATGTTTGTACGGGTCCAAAGGGGATCGGACCCTTATTATTTTTTTATCAGGGCGTGAAATTAACTGCACTTTATTGTACTGTTCGCACGATAAAGTGTGCCATTCTCATTGAACCTTTTCTCATTCGAAATTTTTGAAAAATCATTAATATTGGTCCAAATGATTACAATTATAGCGTATGAACCTTCATTATAAAGGGATTGAAAAAATCTTTCCAGTGATACCATATTTGGCGATGTAGCCCCTGGGGAGCGGGTAATTCTCCCCTTCCCAAGAGGGGATAATAACGCCACGAAAAGAAAAATGTATAGCGACTATTTTTCATAACAGTGATTGAAACTTAAAGTCTCATAATCATTGGGCCATAAATAAATCCTTTTTAACACTTACCAATATAGTTGTAAAGTTAAGTATAAATCAAAGAGATAAATTATAGATAAAAAGGTCATTTAATCAAGTAAAAAGACGTACAAATATTAAAGGACCAGAGCGATTTCAGGCATCACCATACCTTTCATCAGTGGCTATATGAAAAATTACCGTGGAAAGAAGCTTATATATAGACCAAATCGGCAGACAAAATTTGCATAAATCAGCTACGGAATAATGACAATTAAATGGTATTACAAACAAGCTATTAAAGATTAAACAATTACAAAATTACAATAAACGGCAGATTTAAAATTTAAACAAGTATTAATTACAAACACAAATGGAAAGACAATGAAACTTGGCCAAATTTCAGCCAAGTATAAATTACATTAAAATTAAACGTCACAGATAACTGAGTAGAGATTTGACACGTATAGAGTCGAAACCACCTGAGAACACCGCGTGCTGTTGGCATATTTTGGGCGCGGTAGCCCTGTGGTTTGCTCGCTAGATTTGCACGCTGCCACAACTGCCGCCGTGTTCATGTGGAGTACGATCACGTTAAACATGTGGGTCCGTAAGTCCTTCCGAGAGGTTGGTGGTAGGGGAAGGAAGGTACGGTCCCTGTGGATGCCTCCCCCACTGGGCTCCGGTCTAAATTGGGTGGCACTTGCCGGCCGTCCAAACGGTTACCTTACACCTTCCTGATAGGTCGGACGGTCTGGGTCTCAACAACAACAACATAAAGAGTCGAAGGACGCGGTAGTCCAGTGGTTAGCGCGCGGGAATTGCACTCGGTAGGCCCAGGTTCGATTCCCGCCACTGCCAAATCTGGAGAAATCTACCACATTTTGGAATTCTCCAATTTCCAAAATTTCTGTAGTGTGGTTAAAATATTGTTGACTTGAGATGTAAGCCCGCAATAACTAGCTGCTTGATTGTGGCTTTCAATGTAACCACTTGTAATATACCCAAAAACAGTATTTTGAAAAATGAGAGACTTTAACGAAGTGCGAATTTGTTCGCCTCTAACAATATCGAAGAATGTTTCTGCTCCAATCAGCATGTCAATTTTTGATTGTCTTTACAAAATTTTGATCCGCTAACATGGATTGCGGAGGAATTCGTACATTTTGTATGTCTATCTTTTTTGCAGGAACAATATCCGTAATTTTCGGAACGACTAAAAAATTCAATGAGGCCGAAAATGAGCCATTACCATTTGTTATAGTAGCAAATGCTTGCGATTTTATCGTTGTGGTGATCCCACCTAAGCTTGAAACTGGAATGTTTATTTTTTCCTTTCTTAATCCTGATTAATTAACAAATTCATTCGTTACGAAATTTGATTCCGATCCATTATCTAAAATTACTTTTGCTTTTACAAATTGTCCTGAGTGATTATGAACCCAAAAAACTGCTGTTGAAAGTAAAACAGTTTTCTTTGTCGATGCGAGGCATGCAGAAAGTGTATTTGTAACTTCTATACTATCTTCACGATTTACATTAAGTCGCTCTGTCGTAAACGAATCTGGGGTTTTACTGGCCACCATTCCTTGCGTATCTGGCGTATTGAAAGTCCCAGTAGGACGATGCAAAAGTGAATTGTGCTTTGATTTGCACTTATTACAAATATTCTTGGATTGACATAAAGCAACTTTATGATTACTACTAAGGCAATTTCTACACAAGAAATGCTTCTTAATGAGCTCATAAGTTCCTCCGGAGTGGCTGCGAGAAATGATTCACATTTGAAAATTGCGTGCGGTTTCTTACAGATAACACAAGTCGAAGTATTTGTGATTTTTGTTACTAAGCTTTTAATTTTACCCCTTTGAGGAGAATCAACTTTCGATTTGAAGTGAAATGCTTTACTTTGAATATTTTCTAGGATTTGGCATCTTTTTTCTAGAAATTTAAGAAATGTGTTCCAATCCGTTAAATCGGTAGAGGCTAATGCCATTTCAAATTTCTTGCGTGATTCCTTATCTGTTTTTCGAAGCACAATATTAAATAACATAATTTCACTCAACTTGTCTAGTTCTAATTGCATGGATTTTAGTGCTCTTAAACGCTTTTGTAATTGATCAATTAATGATCGCAAATCTTTTGCGAATTCAAAATGCAATTGTTCAATGGATAGTAATTCATTAACATGAGTATTTACTATTAAGCTTTTGTCATCAAATCTGTTTTCAAGGGCTTTAAACAAGGAAGAAAATGTGTCTTCCATCGTTTGCATTCTCTTAGCCGTTCCTATTAAACATGACTGCAAATAATATAATTTCTGAGATTCCGAAAGCCGAGCATTTGATGTAACTATTAAAGCATTAAACTGTGACTTAAAATTATTCCAGTCTTCGTAATTACCGGAAAATTTAGGCAAAAGAATTTCAGGCACTTTACATGTACTTCTTAACTTTTCAAATCTTTAGAACTGTTATTGATATCCTTTAAACTAGACAATGAGATGTAGAAACGTTTGAGGCTTACCTCTATATTTGAAATATCTGTTTCGATGTCTGCTAGTCGGTCTTCTACACTCTCCAAATCTTCGTCAGGC
Source organism: Amaurobius ferox (assembly GCA_951213105.1). Lineage (NCBI taxonomy): Eukaryota > Metazoa > Arthropoda > Arachnida > Araneae > Amaurobiidae > Amaurobius > Amaurobius ferox. The sequence continues at coordinate 50,513,237 of OX578150.1, read as the reverse complement.
GTAAACTTATAATACTCTAATCGAAGCTCTTCTACTTGACTAAGAAATTTCTGTACCTTTTCTGCTTTCACTTGCAACACCACTGGTTCCAAATCTGCACTGTTTTTGGCATAAGCGATAAAGATCTGCAGTCTTTTTATTGCAGTCTTTAATCCACCTCGGTGACGGTTGAGCATCATTAGTTCTTCGTTCGCCATAATTGCTTGAACTTTATATACTTGAATCTGCTATATTACTATCCTCAACGAAAGCGAAAGCATCCAAACAAGTTCCAAATCCAGTTCCAAATCCAAGTCCAAGTTCTAGGTCCAACTCGAGATTCCAAACAAGTTCCAAATCCAAGTCCAAATCAAGCTCCGGCTCCACGGCCCATGTTTTGGCATTGATTGCCGTGAAATGAACAACTATGATTCTAAAAGTGGACTGTTTTTATTCGATGACAAAACTAATTACAAACGTCTGTTGAAGACCTTCCAACTTACAAAATGCGGCATGATACATGCATCCAATTGCGGTTCAAACCATAAAACTTCAGTGCGGTCGGACGTGCTGTCTTCCTTTCCATCCGAATACGATGGGTTCGATGCGATGTCTTGCGAATGCCATCTTTTCTCTCCTTCTCGAGCCTCCGAATAAACTTCCTTTCCCACGGGCACTTTGAGCTTCGTAGAAATGCGTGCGCCGCGGTATTCAAATTAGAGTAACTTTGGTTATGCAAAACCCAAGAACAGGAAACCGTGCTTCTCCTGCGTAGGTCGCAACAGCCAGCACGAGCACAAGACCTTTCGCCAATCGAGCATGTATGGGACATCCTAAGCCGACAGATTCGGGCACCCCGAAATGTAGCAGATCTGGAGCAACAGTTGAGGTGGCAGAATGTATCGCAGTATAACATTAGGAAACTTTATCACTCCTTACCTAAACTTGTACAAGCATGCATTGACGCCAAGGGGGTTTTGCCAGTTACTGATTCCAAAATTCAATGTGCAATTACTAAGCATTGATGGGTGCTGCGGCCTTAATTTTGTAATTATTTCATTACCTGCGTATGAGCTGTGCGCATATTTAATTGCAATAAAAAACAGCCACTTACTTCATGGTGCTTCGTTTTTTTTTCTTTTGCAAAAGAGTGTATAAACGTGGCTTTTAAAACATCTTGTTGCATTATCACAATGCATTCCAATATTTTCTCATAGTATTGCCTTCCAACATTTTTTCATATTATTGCCTTATAGAAATTTATTGCATTACTAGTAATTAAGCTTATCATAGAAAGGGAATTTATTAGTTTTAACAAAATTAAGTTACAGTGCATTTCATGAGTTTTATTCTGTTTAATATTGTATGGTACTTAGCATGAGGAATATTCATTCTTTATCGAAAATTGCTCAGTTTGTTTATGACCCTTGGTCGATATTATAAGTGTACTAAGTTTCAGCCTTCTACGTCACCGGAGAATTCTTAAAGTTCTGTATTGGAAACAATTTTCGACCTGTCTCCCCTTAATTTTTTCGCCCCCCGGTTCTCTTCCGTGGTCGATACGATATAAGTTCAATGAGTGCAAGTGGGAAATTATTCAATCTTCTAAATGACCACAGGACTTATGGGGGGTTTGGAATGTCTTAGAGAAACGTTCCTCCACTTCCGGGAAAGCAAATCTAAAATTCGGTTCAGTTTAATTTTACCTCGTCGTTGACATCTCCCCCCAGTGGGAGGGCGTTAATGCGCAGAGAAACTTTTGCCTCCAACCAAAGAGCTAGAATCACCCACCTCCCCTAGGGGTATATACAAAACTGTGGATTGTTTCCGGGAGTTCCCACTCGGGTTCTTGAAGCAGACTTTTCCAGGTTTGCGGGGAGGGACTGGCTTTTATGACCATGTCCCCAGGTCCGCAGACGACTAGAGTTGAGACTCTTCTGGACCCCCTTCCGGACCCGTCCGGTGAATGGTTCCGTTGACCTCGCTTGCTGGGTCGCGGTCAGTGTTTCTTTCAGGCATACCTCAGGGGAGGGCGACAAAGCCCCCGGAGACATTTTATGTTAACCTAGTTTCTATGTGTGTGACACAGAATTTAGATTTATTTATATAAGGAAAATAGAAAACTTCCCCCCTAAAATTTTATTCCCCCCCCCCCCGGCCAAAAAGTCCTGAAAGAAACACTAGTCGCTGTCTCGCTTAGTGGTGGATAACTCACCTCTTTCGGTCCCCCTTTCCCAGCGATAGAAATCTCAACTAGTTGCAGCGGGGGTTTGAATTAGATCTGTCCCCGCCCTTGACACTATAAGTATATGAATTTAGAATTCTAAGTAACCGGGGCCTGTGGAGGGTTTGAAAAATATTTTCGAAAAGTCCCAATTTCTTCAACTCCTGAAGAACAAATTTAAAATCCTTCTGCATTGTGTTCTGTCCCGTAGTCGATACAGAGATTCAGTTGTGCAGAGATCCAGTTTTTGAAGTCTCCGGAGGACTTCTGGAGGATTTAGAAATGCAGAAACACATTCTACAATCACATAGATTTACATTTTATCATTTCATTACACGATGCGTCCTTTATTTTCTGCCTTAATGTTGAAAATGACACAAAGAAACGAAATGGTTCTCAATAACAAAACAACCTTTATTCCATCTGTTCTTTTCCAGAAAGAATTGTATTCGCCCACATATAATGCGGCCTCCACTATCACCTGAACTAAAATGTTGGCTGATAAAGGTAGCGTAGATAAAAATCCGGACACAATTGAAAGAATCCAGTACTTTGTATCTTGGCGTTCAGCTTAAAGAAGACCAATCCAACATTCTTTTTCAAAGAATCGATATAAATTGGATAGCTGGGCCAAGATTCAGTTTTGATTTTGTCTAAACTGAGAAGGATTTTGAGGGCAGCATGTAAGGAAAAATAGAAAATCATTAGATGCGGAGGAAAAAGTATGAATTTTTCTTTTATCCCCTGTAAATTCTAAATAAAGGATTAATTTTTTACATACTTATTAAATATATGCAGACATTTTAAATATGTATCTTCCTACTTAGAAAAATGTGATCTGAGCGAATTATGACTTTCCCTGCAGATCCATGTTCGCCTTCTCTTTATTTTTTCAATAATTCATTAAATTCAGTTTAATTGAACAAAATAACATCCATAATGATGTGAGCTGCATATGACTTTCCCTGCAGACCCATGTTCATCTTCTCTTTATTTTTTCAATAATTCATTAAATTGAGTTTAATTGAACAAAATAACACCCCTAATGACGTGAGCGGCATATGACTTTCCCTGCATACCCATGTTCACCTTTTCTTTATTTTTTTCAATAATTCATTAAATTGAGTTTAATTGAACAAAATAACACTCATAATGATGTGAGCGGCATATGATTTTCCCTGCAGTCCCATGTTCACCTTCGCTTTATTTTTTCAATAATTCATTAAATTGAGTTTAATTGAACAAAATAACACCATAATGATGCGAGCGGCATATAACTTTCCCTGCAGACCCATGTTCATCTTCTCTTTATTTTTTCAATAATTCATTAAATTGAGTTTAATTGAACAAAATAACACCCCTAATGATGCGAGCGGCATATAACTTTCCCTGCAGACCCATGTTCACCTTCTCTTTATTTTTTCAATAATTCATTAAATTGAATTTAATTGAACAAAATAACACCCATATTTATTTTAAATTACACTGAATTTTCATTTTTAATTCAATTTTTGTTTTCATTTGGTAAGTGGACTTATTTTCTAAGGTGGAGTAGCGAAAATGCGAGAAAATTGAATATCTCGGGAACGGTTAGACCTAGAGTAATGGGGTTGGACTTATTTATTTTTATCGTAAAAAAATACGTATAAAATAAGCATTTAATTGATACATTTAAACACACGTAGTCTTTTATTTTAGATGTTGAAGATTTTTGGGATCATTTCGTAAAAGGGCAGGTTCTTGTTTTACGAATTATACCAAATCCTAATCAGCACCAGGCTAACTCACATTATCATTTTTTTTAATTTGATCTATTAGTTTCCCAGCTAGAGGGGATACAGATAATTTTTAGGGGCTATTTCGTAAAAAAAGGCAGGTGCTTTTATCACGAATCGTATCAAAATATAATCACTACCAGGATCACCCACAAGTGACTTAAATATAACATTTCAAAAAATTTGATCAATTAGTTTTTGAGTTAGGGTGGATATAAAGATTGCACAGACAGACACACAGAACCACAGACACGCAAACACACACATTGACGTCATGCTAAAAGTAATCTTTTGGTATTCTAGAGGTTCCAAAACGTGAGGTCCGTCGAAAACTCGAGTTGCAATTTTCGACATGATTCCAATACTTTTTCTATACATTACCATATATTGCAGGGAAAGTAGAAATACTAAAACCGTCATTTTATATCAGAATTCCTCGATGATAGCAGAATTAAGTCATGGAATGGTAGAAGTAATAAAATTTTGTAATGGTAGCAGAGCAAAGTCCACTTCGATGATAAGAGTTTGCAAATTCGCCGCAGTAGCTCAACGGCTGGCCAGTATGCAGATCCGCAGAATGTCACCAAAGTTCTGTACAGTGGCACCCAAATATTCTAACCCTATATGTCCACGCAAAGATTTCGGAGGTCAGAAAGTGACCCTAGGAAGAATAATACAGAAACAGTGGACTTTGTAATACTGAGCTCCAATTTCATTTCGGGAGGTTAAAGACAACGCAAGAAGCTAACCTGGAGGATGAAAAAGCAGCAGAAGGCTAATCTGAGGTAAAAGTAGTAGTAAGTGGTCAGTCAGATTGTCTGTTGCACACCAATCTGACATTAGAGAGTGGAGAATGTTTGTTTTCTCTCTCTAACGTTAGAGCTTTTCCGTATTAAAACCTTAACGTTATAGAGATAGATATATTGCAGGGTCCACTTCAACGATAAGAGTTAGTAATTCCTCCCCAGTTGCTCAATGTGAAGCGTCGACTGGCCAGTTCGAAGATCTATGGGTCAAATCCCGGTTGGGGAAGCACTGGCCTTTGCAATGGAATTCTTTGCCTCCAAACAAACCGACCTTGTTGTTGTTGAGACTCAGACAGTCCGATCTACCAGAAAGGTGTAGAGGACCCAGGCCGTCCGACTCATCCTGAGAACTTGAGTATCTAATTGGACGGCCGGGAAAAGAGTTAGCGGAAGCCAACTCCGGGGGCGGCCAACGTCCGACGGTCTGGGGCAAAGTTTATTTAAGTTTCAAAAAATATACATTGAGGTTACAAGGAGTTGTACAAAGAGGTGAAGATGAGTTAACATTTTGATGATTAGATGACATGATTAAATATAGATGACATGATATTTAGCAAGATGACATTATATAAAACATAATGTTTGATGACAGTTGTAGATGATTAGATGACAGGATTGAAGAATGATGACATGTTTAAGAATTGATGACAAGTTATTTTGCGTGAAGACAAAAATGAAAATGAAGACATGAATAAAATTGAGGAAGACATTATATAAAATAGAAAAGAAGAAAAATTATATGATATTTTGTTGATGAAAAAAGTGGTGGTATGAAAATGACTAGGGTAAAATACAAAAATATCATTCTATTACTAATGATATATATGAAACCAGTATAAAGTAATAGAATGTAATACGAAACATTAAGGTGTAAGGTAACTGTTTGGACGGCCGGGAAGAGTCACCCAATTTCGGCTGGAACCCAGTGGGGAAAGCATCCACAGGGACCGTACCATCCTTCCCCTACCACCAACCTCTCGGAAGGACTTACGGACCCACATGTTTAACGTGATCGTACTCCGCATGAACACGGCGGCAGTTGTGGCAGCGTGCAAATCCAGCGCGCAAACCACCTGGCTACCGCTCCCGAAAAGTACCAACAGCACGCGGTGTTCCCAGGTGGTCACCCACCCAAGTACTAACCGCGCCCGATGTTGCCTGACTTCGGTGATCTAACGAGAATCGGTGTAGACCGACCGATGTAAACCGACCTTGTAGGTTAGTACAAAGATGTTGGAGATCTGAAAGTGACCCTAGTAAGATTAGAATGGATTTAGTGTACTCTGGTATATGGAGCGCCGATTTCAAATCGGGGGGGGGGGGGTGAAAGACCATGCAACAAGCTAACCTGATGGATAAAAATATTAGGAGGCTAATTTGAGGTGAATATAGGAGGTGGTCAGTCAGATTGTCTGTTTGACAATTTGGCAATTGATCAATTTGACATAGAGGGTAGAGAATATTAGTCTATTTCGATGATTCTGTTCCCGTAGCTCAACGGTAGGGCATCCGCGAACCAGTATGAATTCCTGTTGCGTCAGCAAAGTTCTTTACAGTAGTAATATTAGAAGTAGCAGCGACATTAATAATGGTAGTAGCAATAGTTGCACTAACAGCAGTGATAGAAATAATGGTAGTAGTAGTAGTAGGGCGGGGTGAGGTCTTTTTTTTATGTTTGAAGGCCAATTTGAAATAAATTTGTTTTTTAATAAGAGTATTTATTATATATACTTCGATATGCAAATCCTTAGTGGAAAATCTAATTGATATAAACTTGAAAAAGGGGGTTCTTTGATAAGACAGCACTGTAGGACACATGCGGCACTAAGACCTCAGGCTCCATTCCTGTAGTTGAGGTATAGTAGTAGTAGTAGCAGTAATAGCAGTCGTTGACCGAGAAAGAATGCTTATAGTACTATATGGAAAATGTGTGACGTGATATTTTAATAATTTAAACAATTTAACAATCATTTAACCGTTAACCTAATCCCAACTGAATTACATTATTAAGTATGAAAAGTGGAAAAATCAGTCTATCCGATAGTGGGTTATAAGTGGTCATGTGAAAGAAACCAAAATATGTTTTTAGTTTATGCCGTTTCGCGGACAGGTAATTTTTCCGAGCAGCTCAATGGATAAAACATATTTCCAAAAGTGTTCAAAATGCTTTCATGAAGTCTTAAACTTGGTTTTGCACTCAAAATCGGGAATTTGGAAATTTTCAGAAAATAAATATTTTATATAATATTGTAAAATGCGAAAATATGAATTTGGTTATATTATGATAAATTTTCGTGTTATAAAAATATTATCAAATAAACGTAGAATATTTGTATCGTCTATTTTTCCAGTAAAAATGTATTTACTTATATAGTTAGAATGTTAGAATGGTTAGAAGGTAATATGCGTAAATTTTCCCTGTTTACACTTTTTTGGTGTTTCTAATAGAAACTAAAGATCCTAAGATCTTCAAAGTATTATTTTATATCCTGAAACTTCTTCTGATGGTATAACGTAACAACATCCTACAAAACAGTATATGAATTCAGTTCTACAACAATCAATTTCTATGCTGTAAAAAGAATTACCAAATAAAAGTAAAAACTTTATTTATTCCGTAAAAAACGTATTTACTTATAAAAAATACAACATACAGTTGTTCACACTATTGCACAAGGAGAAAATATTGGCCAGAGAAATCTCTATAAAAAGATCTCTAATAGAGTTAAGAGGCTCAGACTTTTTTGTACCTGGCCACTTCGATTGTTGGAGTGCATTCAGGGAGCTTCTTTCAAAAGGAATAAAGAAGTTGATATAAATTAGTTTGCTTAACATTTGGTGGATAGGTCTACTTTGTGTTCGGCATATTTTCTTACGCGAATAGAAAGAAAGGAGAAGATGTATAAAATGTTTGTGTTGACTAATTAAATATATTCTTATTGGACATCTTTATGTAATATATCGTATAGATAAAGAGAATATATTTTGATAGATAAAAAATCTGATGTGGGCAGCACATGACTTTCCTTATATAATGTAATGAATTTACTACTTTTCAGTTAAATAAAATAGATTATTTTTATAATAGTTATTTATATTCTTTCCAAGATATTGAATTTTCGTCAATAAGTCGTCATTTTCCATGTCGTTGTCATCAATGTGTCGTCATTGATTTAGCGTCATTTTTATCCATTTGGCAAGATTTCGTTAATTTATCAACATTTAAAACAGTGTACAAGTTGGCGACATTACACCAAATTCGTCACCAAAGTCTCGCCAAGCGTATGGACGTAGAAATAAGTTATTCTTACAGCAGATAAATGAGTACTGGCGTTCAAACACAAAATTATTACTCAAAGTATCTTTTTTCCTGAATGGAACGCGCTAGTTCCACGGGAATGATGTCACCAAATTTATCGTATGGTATTACATATGAAAAGTGAACATGTTTCTCAATAGGAAATATTTTTTTTTTATTTTATATGACTTTTTGATAATTTGTTTGAAAAATATGCAATATCTCAAGAACGGTTCATGTTAGCGTTCTAAAATTTATGTCAATCGTTTTCTAATGAAAAATTACATAAGAAATGCCTATTTGCGTAATTTTATTAGCGGGTTTGGTTTTTTGACGATTTTTACAAAATTTCACTCGAAAGTTTAGGAGGGTTCTGCACATTCGATTATGTATAAAAACAATTAGCTTTCAGTGTTTATGGATTGTGATTTTTCTACGAAATTTCGTTCGAATCAGTCCATTCGTTCGTCAGTTATCGTCTCCACAGTCTCACTGACACACACACACACACACATACGTTCACACACACACACATACGTTCACACACTCACACATACGTTCACACACACACACATACTTTCACACACACGCACAGACATCACTTCAAAAATGTTTGATTCGTGATCAGGGATGCTTGAAACGTGCTCTCCCGTCGAAAACTCGAATTCGAATTTTCGACCCCGTCACAATACTGTCCTTGTACATTATGTGTATAAGGAAAGTAAAAAAATTAGGAAGCTGCTTTTTCTATTGATTTACATATTTTTTTTCAGCAATTAGCCGTCTATGACTTTGCATGTAGATTGACCATGGCATTGATACTTGGCCATAGAATATATAAACTAATTTGCCATATTTAGACATCGCTATGGAAGTGGTTGCAGATACTGTCTATTGATGTCCAATGCCCTGCTCTCTATATTGTTATGAACGTGTAATATTCCTTCATTGGCCTCTTTTCTTTGGTTTCTTTCAAAGACCAGACGGAGAATACACCTGTGCAAGTCATGACGTCAGCAAAACGTGAGCGTAGGGTTGCTAAAATTTCGAGTATGAAGAAAAGTTGTCAGATTTGACGATTTATCGCCAATTTGGCGACATTTGGCGACTTCTCGTATTTTCGGGGAGCACCTCGAAATAACGATTGTTCTATGTGGTACTGGAGACTTTCAGAAGTTTCTATGGAGAGTCTATAGAAATAATCATCACTCTGTCAACGTTATTTGACGCGATATAAGCTACATTGAACTGCGATTTTTGTCAATGTTTAGAGAATAGTAGCAGCTGTTTTGTGAAATGCCGCCCTAAAAAATTGGTGTCAGAAGTGGGATATCTGGAAAATTAACAAGAGGTTAAACT